>CM028130.1:39155000-39810000 GCA_016271365.2 Neoceratodus forsteri | reverse complement strand
CATGCTGCCTGTCATCCTGCATGCCATTCATCTCCAAGTATTCTATCAACCTGATCTTAAGTAGTGTTTCCATTACCTTCCCCACCACTGAGGTAAGACTAATAGGACAGTAGTTTTTGACCTCGTCCTTCCACCCCCCTCTTATGTAGTGCGACTACCTCTGCCCTCTTCCAGTCCATTGGCACCACCTCTGTGACCAAGGACAAGTTAAACAGCCTCGCTAGATGTGGCACCAGTTCATTATTCAGCACTATATATTTCTAACGTTTAATGCTGTTTCATTAATAACTTCAGTCCTTCCTCTATTGTTCACATTTTTACAGCTTAAATAGCAATATGCATCTCAATATATTATCTCTATTCAAGTTCCTTGAAAGCTTAGTAATTCATATAATAATGTTCTCTCATTTCCCTTTAAAGTTCAAATTTCACTTATCTAAACCATGTGTGCACAGCACAAACCTAGATCAGTTCTCCAGCGCCATGTGCTTCTGGTGTCTGATGCACTTACATGCAAAGCTTCATTTGTTTCCCCTAGTTTTCCTTTTGAGCTTATCAAATAAACATTCTCCTCAAAATGCTACTAAATAATATAATTCACTTCATTTCTAAAACGTTTAATTTACTAATTTAGTAATTCTTTTGTTGTTAACTAATTAGATTCTATGACCAAGTTCATTTCTAAGCATAAATATTTCAGAAAATATCTCTGACTTACTCAATGGAGTTCTGAAGATAGACTGGTAACATTGGCTGCTTGGCCTCTTTATGTCAGGCAGAGAAGTCACATGACACCAAAGCTAGTGTCATCATTCCTTGCCAAAGCAAGGTGGTTGTCATAGCGATCAGTGACTCTTCTCCCTGACATATTTCGGCATTGCAAGGATAAATAGCTCTGCTGGAAAGTCTTTTAAAGGGATATGCATAATGTTTAAATGTGTACTGCCTCTTTATGGAAATGACTGAGTTAGTCAGTCCCATCCATCGCTCCTAGAGAACTACAGAAGCTGCATGAAATGCTGAAAAGATGTATAGTAAATTGTACAATTTTAGATGTGTTTTTAGCACTTTATAAAAATATTTTGTTAAATAGCCCCATCTAACATTCCCAGCAAGCTGCAAAACCATTGCTAATAATAAATGGTAACATAATTATATCAGCTTGAGATACTAAAAAATGTATAGTTAAAATACATAATTTAAATTGTGTTTTAGCACTTTAAATTAATATTATGCTAGCTAGCCCTAGCTAACATTCTTAACAAGCCGCAGAACCACTGAAAATGATAGATGGGGCCATAACTACATCAACCACTTTCTTTTCATTATAGATTAATTAACCACATTTATATCTTCTACTTGAAGATAAATGAAGCTGAGATTGTTTCATCATTTGGAGTTAGATGGAAATAGTTTTTTTTTTATTTTTTATCTGCATATCATGCCTAGACCTTACAACTGTGGCCCTAATATTCCCATTCTCTCATACAGATCACAGACAAACCTGTTATATTTCTTCTTGGTCCCCCCAACACACCTTCCAATTAACATCCTCATTTAAACCCCATTTCTCATGTATAAGGCTCAACTTATACATCCAAAACATCTCTCTTTTCTCTAGCAAATCATTATAGCAACCACCTCTCACAGGTTCGGGGACCTGTTCAAGTCCCTGAAATCTGATTTGCACAGGAGAATGACCTCTTTCATTATAATGTCTAGCAAGAGGGGAATGCTCATCTCTATTGCGGAAATGACTTTTATGCTCTGAGATACGGGTCCTTAGTTCTCTCAATGTTTTGCCAACATATAGTTGGTCACATGGACATTGAATTAGATAAATCATTGTTGCACATGTTATATGTGACTTTATATAATATTCTCTTCCTGTATGAGGGTGTTTTAAAGATGTTTTCCGGGAAGTGTTACCACATGCTGCACATTTACCGAAGGGGTACATTCCATTTTTTAAGGGACCCAGTAGTAACTGGGACCCTTTCGGGGTCTCTTTCCAATGATGTGTGAGTACTAGTTTATCCTTAATTGCTGGAGCTTTCTTAGAAATCACATATGGTTTTTCCCTGGAAAATCCCAGAGGTCGTAGGGTTTCTTTGCAGAATATTCCAATTGTTCAAAATAACTTTTTTTGAGCTGTGGCATGATATTATTGTGAACAGTGCTAAAGACAAGTGGGCTTTTTTTATCAGTCTCTGTTTTAGTAGTCCCTGGAGATATAAGAAGTTCCTGCCTAGATTTCATTGCTGCCTTAGCCTGAGCTTGTTCTATGTTACTTTTCTAATATCGTCTTTCTCTAAACCTTACTTCAATAATTTTCTGTTCTTTTACATATTCTTTTTCAGTACTACAGTTATGCCTTGCTCTCAAAAACTGCGAATAGGGTATGCTTTCAGTAAGCAATAAGACACAATGGGATGTGCATTAGACACTTCTACTGCACGGCTTGGGGGGCGTAGTGAGGCACGAGGCCACAGGCCGAGTGCGTCCAGTCCCCTAGCCGTGCATTAGAACTGTCTAATGCACATCCCCAGAGTGGCTTATTGTGCTTATAAAAATGGACCTGTGTATTCTAAATGGAGGTTCTAGTTTTAGCTGTGCATTAGACACATCTAATGCACGGCTAACAACCAATCAGATTGCTTGAAATCCTTTGCCCATTTTATAAATGAGTTTATTAGGATGAAAGCTTTTCCTATGTAATGTTGTGTTTCTATCTGTTGCTTTCCTGAATAACTTAGTTTCTAGTTTGTATCCATTTTTATAGATAGTTACATCCAAAAAATCTATCTGCTGTTTATCATAAGAAAACGTAAAAAATAGATTAGAATCTCTACTATTCATGTATTGTTGAAACTCTGTTAGTTCCTGTATATTACCTCTCCAAATCAGTAATATATCATCAATGTATCTTTTCCAAAACAGGATTCTATCCTTAAAAGCATACCATGTTACCTTTTCACCTAGAACATGTGTATTTTCAAAATCATGCATAAAGGCATGGCGTAACCTCAGGCCATAGTGCTGCCCATTGCTGTGCCTCTAACTTTTTGATTTAACTGATTTTCAAATTTGAAATAGTTTTTATTTAAAACTATCTCAGCCAGATCTTGTAGGACTCGAGTCTTCAGTTTTTGGTCATGTGGTCTAGTGTCTAGCAGTTTTCCCATGCTTTCTATGCCTCTGTCATGTGGTATAGATGTATACAAGTCCTTCACATCAATTGTAACAAGTAAGCTATCATCTGGTACCCCTTCAATATTTCAATTGTGTATTAGTTGTAATACATGAGTGGTGTCTTTGATATAAGTTAGAATTTGTTCCACCAACAGTTGTAAAAACTGGTTAATAAATTTAGATAAAGGATCTACAATAGAGCCAATGCCAGACACGGTAGGTCTGCCTGGAGGTTTTTCCAACTGTTTATGAATCTTGGGAAGGGCATAAAATAGAGGTACCCTTGGGTATCTATTCTCTATAGCCTCTACTTCCCATTTTCTAAATAATTCCATTGTTTCCATTTCAAATAATGTTATTCTAATCTGCTCTGATGTAGTGCTGAGTGGATCAGATTCCAGTCTTTTATAATTAACTGGTACATCTAATACGTCTAGACACATCTGTCTGTAATTGACTCGATTTATCCTTGCAGTGCCCAAATATATCAGGAGAAGAGTCACTGGTCGCTATGACGACCACCTTCCTTTGGCAAGGAATGATGACACAAGTTTTGGTGTCATGTGACTTCTCTCCCTGACATAAAGAGGCCAAGCAGCCAGCGCTACCAGTCTATCTTCAGAACTCCATTGAGTAAGTCAGAGATATTTTCTGAAATACTTATGCTTAGAAATGTACTTGGTCATAGAATCTAATTAGTTAACAGCAAAAGAATTACTAAATTAGTGAATTAAAAGTTTTAGAAATGAAGTGAATTATATTATTTAGTAACATTTTGAGGAGAATGTTTATTTGATAATCTCAAAAGGAAAACTAGGGGAAACAAATGAAGCTTTGCATGTAAGTGCATCAGATGCCAGAAGCACATGGCACTAGAAAACTGATCTAGGTTTGTTCTGTGCACACATGGTTTAAATAAATGAAATTTGAACTATAAAGGGAAATGAGAGAACATTATTATATGCATTACTAAGCTTTCAAGAAACTTGAATAGTGATAATATGTTGAGATGCATATTACTATTTAAGCTATAAAAATGTGAACAATAGAGGAAGGACTGAAGTTATTAATGAAACAACGCTAAATGTTAGAAATATATAGCGCTGAATAATAGAACAAACATTAGAATAATTTTCTTAAGCAACAACAGTTTATGTTTTATTATAGGAAGAGATTAGGTGGATTGAAATAAAAAATGGTTTGGTTTATGAATATGTGATTTAACACTTATGTAGGTAAATAAAAGAGTAACTTTTTTTGCTTTCAATCTTTTCCCCCCCCCCTTCCCTGGTTCACATTGCCCAATAGATAAGAAGCATGAAGAAAAATGTGTTAAAAAGCAAAGTAAGCACCATTTATAAAAAGGTGAATATTAAGAATTGAGTGTATAGCATGTTAGAAACACTGCATAATGTGTGCAAATAACTTTAAAGAAGCATTTAAATGAACAATTGATGTTCTTTATTATAACTTTCTTTTTTCCTCTCTCTGCCCCTTTTATTTATTTGTTTATTTATTTATCAGTTAAATGGTTTAAGAGAAAAATATCTGAAATCAACAAAAAATAGTAGAAGAAATAAAAAGGTGAATATTGAAACTTAAAGTATAAATGATTAAGTAACATTATATGGCACAGTTTGGAGTACGGAGTACTTGACCTAAGTGTTCTATTCATTTATTTATTTTTAAAGTGAACATATACAGGAGGCAATTCTAAAGGAGGCTTGGCAGATGTTTGGCTTTTGCTGACATTGTTAAAAAGTAAGGCAATTAATTTTTCATGCATTTATATTGGTGGCATATATTTGGGCAAAATGTACAAAATTCTATGACTGTAAATGAATGTAAAGGATAACCAGGTGGTTAAATATAATTTTGGTTTTAATATTGCTTTAATAACTACAATATAAAAATGGTACACACAGTTATTTTGACTAGCATGGTCTAATATGGGAATATATTAAAAAATCAATAATTGAAAATAATTTTCAAGTTTGAAATACATGAAATATTTGTTTATAAATCTTTTTACAGTTCCCCAGAAGAAGCCTAATATTAGGCAAAACGTTGGAACTTTATAAATAAAAATAATAACGAACTTTAAAAGACTTCATGTGTAGTAGCATTCATTGCTCGAGCAGGCCAGAGTTTTGTTGTTGGGGAGGTACTAACAACAACAAAAATGGAAATGGACCTGGGGTAGTCATATCAGATGACCTAAAGGTAGGCAAGCAATGTGAGAAGGCAGTAAGAAGGGCTAGGGGATACTGGGATGCATAGGGAGAGGCATCACCAGTAGAAAATGGGGAGTTGTTATCCCTTTGTACAGATAGTTGGCAAGACCCCATCTGGAGTACAGCATGAAGTTCTGGAGACCCCATCTCCACAAGGAAATATACAAGATGGAGGCAGTCTGGAGGAGGGCAACTAAAATGGTGCAGGGACTCCACCAGAAGATATATGAAGAGAGACTTAAATAGTTTAATATGTGTATACCCTCAAGGAATGGAGGTAGAGGGGAGACATCTTTCAGAAAAACAGATGTTCAAGAACAAGTGGGCACAATTTGAAGATGGGGGATGGCTCAGGGGCAACGTGAGGAAGTATTTTTTCACAGAGAGGGTGGTAGAATAATGGAACAGCCATCCTGAGGTGTTCATAAAGTCAAAAATAGTAGAGGGATTCAAGAACACATGGGACAGACAAATTGCAATTCTAGAGGGGGGTAGGAGGAAATAGGCTGTTGGTTAACTAGCATCTGCAGCTTATCCAATACGTAGGGAAATGGACAGCCTGGGTGGGCCAAGCGATCCTTATCTGGCATCAAAGTCTATGTTTCAATGCTTCTATCCACTGGATGGCACTGTCTCCAACCAGTGGACAACACTGTCTTAAACCACAAGATAGCACTACCTCCAACCACTAGACAGCATTGTCTCAAACCACAAGACAGCATTGCCTCCAACCACTAGGTGGCACTGTCTCCAGTCACTTGACAGCACTACTTCCAAGCACTAGATAGCACTACTTCCATCCACTAGACAGCTCTGCCTCCATCCACAAGATAGCACTGTCTCAATCCACAAGGCAGCACTGACTCAAACCACTAGACAGCACTGTTTCCAACCACAAGATGGTACTGCATCCAGCCACTAGATGACACTGTCTCCAGTCACTTGATGGCACTACCTTCAACCACTAGATGGCTCTGCCTCCAGCCAATAGACAGCAGTGCCTCCAACCATAGAAACATAGACGTTGTCAGCAGATAAGGACCACCAGGCCCATCCAGTCTGCCCATAGGCCTTATTCATTGTATGTGGCCACTAACTCAGTGTGATAAAAGGCTTTTCATCACTAGATAGCACTGTATCTAACCACTAGATGGCACTGTCTCTAACCACTTGATGCCACTGCCTCCAACCACTAGGTAGCACTGTCTCAGTGCTAAACACACTCTAGCAAGAGCCACTATGGCTGCAAACTGATGGTATTGTGGGCAGTGAAAATTGTGTAAATTAGCAGTTTTTGCACTAACCACTGAGCCACCTAACTGCACTTTCTAATTGTTGATATACTATACACACACACTGACTAATATATATACACATACATGCATATATATTCCAGTATAACATATCAATGCAATGTCTACACACATTTTTATAGATTAAAAAAAAGATATTGAGGGACCTTTTTTTTTTTCTTTTCAGGCACCAAGGAATATTGGAGGGTGTGGGATTGCCACTAGACAGATCATTTAAATCAGCAATGACATGCATAAGGCTAAAACTGATCTAGATAGCGGGGGAATGTAGACTAGCTATTTTTTCACTAACCACCGAGTCACCTAGGTGTACACACACACGCACACTAATACATATACACATACAGTATATGCATATATATTCCAGTATCCTGTAGCAGTGCACTGTCTATACACAAACACACATACACTGCCATATGTGGCATTTATTTACTTATACATCTAACCCTAACTTTTACTGTATTAGAATAAGCACTGTGTTTTGCACTAACTCATTGTACTAATCTACAGCATGACTGGATAACTAAGGTAGGGGATCAGGGAGGTGTGGTGGATGTGGTCTGTCTGGTCTTAAGAAAGGCCTTCAACACTGTCCCCAGTAGAAGGCTTATTAACAGACTGCACAGCCTAGGGGTTTATCCTAAAATAGTTCTGTGGGTGGAGAATTGGCTGAATGGCAGGAGTCAGAGGATTGTGGTAAACGGGGAGTTCTCTGGAGAGGGACAGGTGATGAGCAGGGTACTGCATGGGTTAGTGTTGGGGCCAGTCCTCTTCAAAGACTTTATTGTGGACTTTGCAGAGGGACTGGAGGCTAAGATATGCCTCTTCACAGACAATACGAAGGTATGAAATAGGGTGGACATGCCAGGGGATGTTGAAAGAATGAGGGAAGACCTTAGAAACTTGTGAAATGTTCCAAAGAATGGCAGCTGGGATTCAATGCAAAGAAGTGCAGGATCATGTACATAGGGCGCAAGAACCATGGGGCAAAGTACAAACTAGGTGGGGAGGTACTGACAGTTACAAAGCACGAAAGGGACCTGGGAGTTATCATCTCAGAGGATCTAAGAGACACTAGCCAGTGCGATAAGGTATCTGGAAAGGCTAGCCTGATGACTGGATGCATATGGAGGGGTATCACGAGTATAAAGAGGGAGGTAATCTTGCTTCTGTATAAGACACTCATGAGACAGCACCTGCAACACTGCGTCCAGTTCTGGAGGCCACACCTGAGAAAGAACATACACAGGATGGAGGACGGTGCAGCGGAGGACAACTAAAATGGTGCAGGGCCTGTGGTATAAGACCTATAAGGAAAGACTAAAGGAGTTAAATATGTTTTCCCTTGAGGCAAGGGGGGGGTATGATTTTGACATGCAACTATATCACCGGTATAAACAGAGTACAGAAAGGAAGCATCTTCCAAAGTAAGAGATGCTCCAAGTCAAGGGGCACAAAATGAAGTTTGGGGGGGGGCTCAGGGGAAATGTGAGAAAATATTTTTTCACAGAGAGGGTGGTGGGCATTTGGAATAATATAGCAGAGGGGGTGGTAGGGGCTAAAATAGCCACATAATTAAAGAAGGAGTTGGATAGACACAAGTGTATACTGGAGGCAAGGGGGGACTCCAAAGTTCAGTTTGGATGTGGGTTCTCACACTAGATAGAGAATAATAAGGCAGACTGGGTGGTGTCGTGCCACTCACTCCCCCAGCCCAAACTCCCACTGAGCACCCACCATCCTGCAGCCCCAGATTCCCCCACATACCCTTGCTCACCTGAACAGGTCGCTGTGTGAAGATCCACTCTCCCATCAAAGACATGTCTTTCTGCTGGAACTGACAACTGCTATATGATAGCCAAGTGCAGCTGTTCAGTGAGTATTTCAACGGTTTTAACTGCACTTACCTTTATTTCTCATATAACATTTGCCGGTTCCAGCAGCAAGATATGTCTTTAATGGGAAAGTGGATCTTCACACTGGGATCTGTTCAGGTGAGTGACTGTGTGTGGGGGGGGGTCTGGGGGATGTGGAGTGTTGGGTGCTCAGTGGGAAGATGGTGATGGGTTGCATCAGTGATGGACCTTTTTTTACAGATTAAAAAAAAAGACATTGAAGGACCATGTTCTTCTTTTCAGGCTCTGAGAGACATAGGAGGGTTGGGGGGCCAGTAGACACCTCATTTAAATCAGCAATGACATGCATAAGGCTGAAACTGATCTAGATAGCGGGGGAATGTAGACTAGCAATTTTTGCACTAACCACTGAGCCACCAAACTGCACTGTCTAATTGTTATCACACACACACACACACGCACATATATACACACACACTGACTAATACATACATGTATATATATTCCAGTCTAACATAGCAGTGCACTGTCTACACACACACACAATAACACACACACTGCCTTACATGGAATTTATTTACTTATACATCTAACTCTAACTTTTCTGTATTTAGGATAAGCACTAACTTATTGTAGTAATCTGTGGCATGATTGGGTAACTAAGGTAGTGGACCAGGGAGCTGCGGTGGATGTGGCCTATTTTGACTTCAGAAAGAGCTTTGACACCATCCCCGCTAAAGGCTGATTGACAAACTGAACAGCTTAGGGGTGGACCCTAAAATAGTTTTGTGGGTGGAGAACTGGCTGAATGGTAGAAGTCAAAGGGTTGTGGTAAACAGGGATCACTCTGGAGAGGGAGAGATGATGAGCAGGGTGCTGCAGGGGTTAGTGTTGGGTCGGTCCTCTTCAATGTCTTTATTGGGGGCATTGCAGAGGGACTGGAGGGGAAGGTATGCCTCTTCACAGACAATACAAAGGTATGCAATACAGTGGACATGCCAGGAGGTGTTGAAAGAATGAGGGAAGACCTTAAAAAAACTGTAGAAATGGTCTGAAGAATGGCAGCTGGGATTCAGTGCAAAGAAGTGCAGGATCATGCGCACTTGGCAGCAGAACCCAGGGGCAAACTGCAAACTAGGTGGGGAGGTACTGACAGCCATGAAGCAGGAAAGTAACCTTGGAGTTGTCATATTGAAGAAACCAAGAGAAACTAGGCAGTGCGATAAGGTGGCTGGAAAGTCCAGCAAGATGTTTGGATGCATAGGAAGGGGTATCACAAGCAAAAAGAGGGAAGTCATCTTGCTCCAGTATTAGACACTTGTGAGACCGCACCTGGAATGCTGTGTCCAGTTCTGAAGGCCCTATCTGAGAAAGAACATAGACAGGGTAGAGGTGGTGCAGTTGAGGGAAACTAAAATGATGCAGGGCCTGTGGGATAAGACCCAAGAGGAATGACTAAAGGAGTTAAATATGTACAGTATTTCCTGGAATTAATGGGGGGGACATGATTGAGATGTGGAAATACATCACTGATATAAACAGAGTATAGGAAGGAAGCATCTTGCAAACATAGAAACATAGAAAGTGATGACAGAAGGGGAGCACAAGATACGGCTAGTCTGCCCAAAAAATTTACTGGGATGCCCCCCCCCCCCTTAGCCTTTCTATAAAATGACACCCTTATGCCTATCCCATGAGTTTTTGAACTCACTCACTTTTTTCACCCCCACCACCTCCTGTGGCTGGCTATTCCATGGGTTGACCACTCTGTCAGTAAAGACGAACTTTCTAGCATTGCACTTGAACCTTCCACCCTTCAGTCTAATATTGTGCCCTCTAATTCTACCGCTCTCCTTTGCCTGAACTAGCTCCTGAACCCTAACCTTATTTATACCCCTAATATACTTAAAGGTCTTAATTATGTCCCCTCTCTCCCTCTTTTGTTACAATGAGTACATGTTGAGCTCCCTCAGTCTGTCCTCGTACGCTATGTGGTGTAGCCCCTGAATCTGCTTTGCACTGTCTCCATTCTGTTGATGTCCCTTTTGAGGTGCAGCCTCCAGTACTATATGCAGTATTCCAAGTTTGGGTGCACCAGTGACCTGTAGTGTGGCAGTACTACCTCCCTTCTGCGACTCATGATTACCCTCCCAATGCAACCCAGCATACCACTTGCCTTCAGCACTGCCTTTTTACACTGTTTCCCTACCTTTGTCTTCTGAAATTATGACCCCTAGGTCACATTCCTGGCTGGTGGAAGCTAGCTTCTTACCCCTCCAGATAGTAATCCTCATTGGGATTGCGTCTGCCTATATGTATGACTTTGCATTTTTTGGCGCTGAATTCCAACTGCAAGCCTCCGACCACTCCTCCAGTTTCCTTTGATCTGAATTCATTCTCCTTACTCCCTCAGGGGATTCCACTGTGTTGCATATCTTGGTGTCATCTGAAAATAGACACACTTTTCCCTCCAATCCGTTCATGATGTCAGATATGAAAACATTGAAGAGCAGAGGTCCCAGCACTGACCCCTGTGGTACACCGCTAGTTACCTCCCTCTCAACAGACACTGCACCATTTACCTGCACCCTCTGTGTTCTTCCTCTCAGCCAGCTGCTAACCCACTGGACTTTCTCCTTTCCCACCCCTGTATGGTCCAGCTCCTTTATCAGCCTTCTGTGTGGAACAGAGTCGAAGGCCTTACAAAAGTCCAGGTAGACCACATCTACTGCTGCTTCCTGATCAACTGCCTTTGTAACCCAGTTGAAGAAGTCAACCAGGTTTGTTTGGCAAGATCTATACTGTGAACCCATGCTGTTTTGGGTCTTGTTGTCCACTGGCATCCAGATATGTTATTATCCCCTGTTTGAGCAGTGTCTCCATTAATTTTCCCACTACTGACATGAGGCTCACTGGACAGTAGTTGCCAGCCTCGTCTCTGCTCCCTGATTTGTGAAGTGGGATCACTGTTGCCCTTTTCCAATCTTCTGGTACCATCCCACACTCCAGTGATTTGGTGAAGAGTTCTGCTAGGGTAGCTGTCAGTACACTCTCCAGTTCCCTGAAAACTCTCTGGTGAATATCATCTGGCCCCATGGGAAGCAGGGATAGTGTGTCCGGCACTTTACAGACCCCTGGCAGAGGCTGATGATACCACTGTGACTGGCACCATCAGCTTGGAGGGTGGGGCAGACATCTCATGTCATTGCTCACCCTGCCCTCGGGGATCTTTAACTCTTCAAGCCTTCTAAATATAGCCGCCTCCCTCTATGAAGCCCAGTGCTTCAGCTCCGACCATTCCCCCTCAGCTCAGCTTGGCAAAGGATAGTAGTGTTTCTATTGTCCACACCAGTACCATGGCCCTACCCTGGGGGTAAGCCAGGTGGTTCCTCTGGTTGGGACGCCTGCTGAAATCCCAACTTCCAAGTCTGCAGGTCCCTGAGCCAACTGACAGCCCCTCCGAGTTGGGGGTAAGCCTCAGATCATTGTCACCATAGCAGGTATGTCCAGGGAGTTGATTGGAACTTGGGACAGCAGGGGGCTGAGACCTGGATGGGTAGGGCACAGGAAAATGCAAACTAAATATCTCCAAAAAATATAGGTTCAGTCCCCTGGGAACTCTAAAAAGGAGCGTCTGCTCTGATCTGCTGCCAAGCCTGGCATACATCAAAACGTCCTGAAAATGTCTCAGTATTTGGCAGGTACACTGGCAATCATCTTCAGCAAATCTCTGGCCCTAGGAGTGGTACTTGTGGACTGGCGTTCAGCTATGGTGACCCAATATTCAATAAGAGAAACAGAGACAATGCAGACAACTAAAAGTCAATTAGCATCGCATCTCTGTGTTGCAAGGTTATGCAGAAACTCATTAAAACACACTTTGAAGGTGAAATAGACACCATGGGGTTAACAGCATGGCTTTAGAGAGAGATTGTCCTGTACAACTAACCTGGTGTTTTTCTATAATCAGGTCAGCCTTGAACTTGACAATGGAAACCCTGTGATGTTATTCTTGTGGATCTCAGCAAAGCATTCAATAGAGTTCCCCACGACATTCTATTAAGTAAATTATTAAACACAGGCTTTTCTCTTTGCTTGGTCAGATGGGTTGCAAATTGGCTGTCTAATAATGTTTATAGTGCAAAAGTTAATGGGAAATTGTCTGAGGAGGGAATTGTGAGAAGTGGGGTCCCTCAGGGTTCTGTGCTGACACCCTTGCTGTTTTGTACCTTCATCAGTGATATGAATACTAATCTGCAGAATGTCATCTCTAAATTTACAGATGATGCAATGTTGGGAGGAGTGGTAGACACTGACTGCAAATACATCTCCTTAGCAAATGACTTTAAAAGTATAGAGCTGGCTTTGTGATGCTGAGCAAAGGGGTTTGCTCGATATGCTGGTGATCTGGGTTCATGCTCTGAGCCTGGCTGCCAGGAGTGGAGACAGGCAGAAAGGAGATCCAGAGTGTCCATTGGATGCTTCCTTCCAGGGGGGAGGGCCTTGGAACCTGCAGACAGATTGGAGACAAGCTAGGGGAACATGCAAGCCGCCCCCCATACATCCCTTCTGCAAGTTGCTGTGCCCACAGGCCTAATCGTGGTTGAGTGGGTGGGCCAAGAAAAGTGGGAAATGCCCTTGACAAGACTAGATGATGGCCACTGGTCCACGGCATGCCACGAAGCCTGGGATAGTCCCGTGCCGACCACCCCACCACTGATCCCAGGGCTAAATAAGTTGCACCTCTGGGCACTTCTCCTCCAGAGGTGGGGGACCCACCCAATGAAGAGTTATGTCAGGTCACCCGGTGGATCAATTGGTGGTTGCAGGGCAGCAGGATGCAACTGGTGGAGGAGGGTGGCCATGGGGCCCAGGTAGCTCGAAGGAGCAGCTGGCCGGGGGAGTGGGAGGGGCAAAAAAGAAGAAAATTTAGAAAACTGGCCCACAAAAAACAATATGTTTAGTATTGATAAGTGTTCTGCAATGCATTTCAGGAAACACTATGCTCACTGCAAATATTTCTTAAATGGCCAACAAATTAAGGTTACTGAACAAGAAAGGGATGTGGGTGTGATAGTGAATAACAAACTGACAGCTTCTGACCACACTGTGTAACAATAACTACGAAAGCTACAGACCTAATTCAAACTAGTAAGCATACATTTATTTCCAGGAACCAACAGTGTCTTCTACCTCAATACAGAAACCACATTATACTTTAAATGGATTATGCTTCCCCATTCTGTAGTCCAGACTTGGTGTAAAGCAAGACATTAAGCTAGTAGAAAGGGTGCAAAGGCAGGTCACTAAAGTGACACCAGAATTAAAAAATAAATCATATGAGAACAGGTTGAGGGTGACTGGACTATTTACCTTGCATGACAGAAGACTTGAGAGGGGATTTGCTGCTTATATTCAAAATACATAACTCGGCAGAACTAATGTCTAAATGCAGACTGAAATTAAATAAGAGAACTACTACTTTGAGATCCAGCAACAAAAAGCTTGTGGTTTCTTGGGCCAATACTGTGAAGAGAGATCCCTTTTTTACAGTACGATTGGCAAAGGCCTGGAATAAAGTTCCACAAGACCATGTTAAAAAAAAAAAAAAAAAAAAAACAATACAGGGTTTTAAAAATGGTCTTGACATCCCCCCCCCCCCCAAACATGGTATAATCACTCACACAGTGTGGAAAAAAATCCCAATGGGCAAACTTGCCTACTTGTGTTTTTAAAAACTTTGTAAACCTAGTAGTCACGCACCCTTAAGTATGTTTCCAATTGATCAATTTGGGTCACTTGAGCCATAACTTCGGCCTGTTTCTTTTTTTCTTAAAGTTTGTGTAAGCCTTATTTTTTATTATTTTAAAGGGATTGTTTATATAGGTTTTGCTGTGGTGAGGCTGTAGGTAGGAACATTTCTGCCCTCTCTCAGAGGCTCTCAATCCACCCTGTATTGGCTTTAGGGCTTCATTAGGCCTGCCATGGTGCCCCATTTTCCATTTTCTCCCCAGCCCTCCCAGAGCACTGGCAAACACAGGCCAGCATGCATACGTGGAGGTGCTTGCCCATGCCCAGAAACCGTGAGATGGCTAGCCTACCTGATCTGGGGGAGGAGAAAAGCCAAATGGCAGCTACAATCCTCCCCAGCAGCCCAAGATTGCCTCCGAAAAGGGGTCACCTGCATGGTGCAAGGTGTAACATCCAGTGGCTCAACCCTCAGTACCACTGAGCCACCCTTTTATGCTGATTGCGCGCAGCGCAGGAAACATATTGGCACAGCTTGCTGAGAAGCAGGCTGTGAAGGCACGACACTGCTGTGGCCAATGCCCCCACAGCCTGCAAAGGCTTGTTCCGCTTCCCCAATGCCATTGCAGGCTGCTGGTGACACAAGTTTGGAACGTTCACACCAACTTGTGACAAATCAGCCACTGCAATCAGAGGCCACCTTGTCATTGCAGCATCAGCCATCCGCTGCAATGAGGGAGTGACCCATCATTGCAGGGCAGATCTACCAAGCCTGATATTGTTTGTAAACATGGCGGCAGGTTGCCATCATGTTCACAAACAATATAACCCCCCCACCATGTTTATGTGCCAATGGAGGCCCCAATCCCTGTTGGCTTCGGTGCCCCCTGTTCATTTTGCTGATGGGGAAGCCCACTCCCCGTTAGCATTCTGTCACCCCCTATGCTTTCATTTTCTGCCAATGGGGTGCCCAATCCCTTTTGGCATAATGAAGCTCCCCTCTTTGTGTGCTGAGGTGGGTGCCCAATCCCCCGTCGGCTATTGCTGCCCCTGCCAACAGAGAGCCGTTGGTGCCCCCCCCACATGATGTTATTCCTGCCGACGGGGTGCCCAATCCCTGTTGGCATAATGACTCCCCCCCCCTTTGTGTGCCGACATGAGTGCACAATTCCCCATCTGCTGTTGCTGGCCCCCTCCCAAAAGAAAGCCATTGGTGGCACGCTGGGAGCCCACCCCAGCATGCCACATGCATCTGTAAAAGAAAAAACTGCCCCACAAAGTCTTTTGCTTTTTTCCTCCTGAAAAGCAGAAAACTGTCCCTCGTAGTCTCCGAGTTGCCTACCCACCACTCTCACCCACCCACTACGTACCCTGCCTCCCCACACCCCCCTCACCCCATACTTACCTCCAGAGTCTGGCGCAATGATCTTCGGTGGACCGGGAACATGTTTGCACTCTTTAAAGCCAACTGCGAACTGAGGAAATGCTGGTAAGCTGTATAATGTAATGAATAGGGTTTTTTCAACTTTAGTGCATATCTCGGGCATTTTTGGGAATTTTTTCACCAAATTTTCAACATGGGGTTTTTGAGATGCCTCCTCATGAATGCTTGAACTGTCGTGGTGTTAATTGGCCCTGAAAGGTGATTTCGCAGTCACTGTGTGGAATCACCTTTGGGGGCTGATTAACGACAAGACAGTGCCAGTGTTCATGAGGTGGGCTCTCAAAAAGCCTATGTTGCAAATCTGGTGGAAAAAATCCCAAAAATGACTGTTTTACGGGGGTGCGCTGCACAGTTGCTACGCACGCACGTAACTTCGTGAATTTGCAATATTTTGAAGCCAGATTTTCAACATTGGCATTTTGTCATACCTCCTTGTGAATGGTACAGCTGTCATTGTTCACATCCTGGCAGAAATGTGTTTTCGCACTTCTGGCACAGAATAGAGCAGTTGCTGTGGGAAATCACTGTTCGGGACAGATTAAGAAAATGACAGTGATACTGTTCATGAGCAGAGATCCTAAAATGCCTATTTTGAAAATCTGGTGATGATAGACCATCAAATGAGTTGCATTGCACACTTTCCATACACCATTGTAACTTTACAGATTCGTAATATTGTCATGCCACATTTTCAACAATGGCAGTTTTTCACACCTCCTTATGAGCAGTACAGCTGTCATTTTTCACATCCTGAGTGAAATGTGGTTTCACAGTTGCGGCACAGAATAACACGGTCACTGTGGGCAATCAGTTTTCGGGACAGATAAAGAAAATGACAGTGGCACTGTTCATGAGCAGAGGTCCTAAAATCCCTATGTTGGAAATTTTGTGACAAAATTCCATAACATGACTGTGTTACAAGTGTGCATTCAACTGTTTTCACGCACCCTTGTAACTTCGCAAATTTGTAATATTTTCATGCCACATTTTCAACATTGGCATTTTTTTCACACCTCCTTATGAACAGTACAGCTGTCATTTTTCACATCCTGGCTAAAATATGTTTGTGCAGTCCTGACGGAGAATAGCACGGTCACTGTGGGACATCAGTGTTTGGGATAGATTAAGATGGAACGAGTGAGAGGGGGGAGTGACCGAGCTCAACTGAGCTCTGTTGGGACTGCTCCAGATTTGTTTGTGGGCAGAAAAACGCCCCAACACAAGAGGCCAGTACAAAAGGGCAGCCTGCAGCAGTGGGAGAAACAAAACGAGAGAGTGAGTGAGGGAGGAGGAGTGAGCGAACTCACCGGAGTGCTGTCAGGACTGCTGCAGATTTCTTTGTGGGCAGAAAAAGGTGTCAATGCAGGCAGGGGCCCAGTAGAAAAGGCCAGCCTGCAGCGGTGGGAGAAATGGTATGAGTGAGTGAGACAAGGGGACTTAGTGAGCTCAACGAAGCTCTATCAAGACTGCTTCGGATTTCTTTGTTGGCAGAAAAAGATGCCAATGCAGGCAGGAGCCTCGTACAAAAGGGCCACTTGCAGCACCAGGACAAACAGAATGAGCGCATGACAGAGAGAGACTGAGTAACCTCAATGGAGCTTTGTCGGTACAGCTGCGGATTTCTTTGTGGACAGACAAAGGTGCCACCACAGCCGGCAGCCCCGTACACAAGCGCAGCCTGCAGCGCCAAGAGAAACAGAACTAGTGAGTGACAGAGCAGTAGTGAATGAGCTCAACAGAGCTCTGTTGTGACTGCTGTGGATTTCTTTGTGGGCAGAAAATGTGGCAACGCAGGCAGGAGCCCAGTACAAAAGGCCAACTTGCAGGGCGGGCAGAAACGGAATGAGTGAGTGAGAGAGGGGGAGTGAGCGAGCTCAGTGAAGCTGTGTTGGGCCTTCCTCAGGTTTCTTTCTGGCCAGAACAAGCCACCAATGCAGGCAGGAGCCCAATACAAAAGGGCAGCCTGCAGCGGCAGGAGACACAGAATGAGCGAGTGAGGGAGGGGGAGTGAGTGAGCTCAACGGAGCTCTGTTGGGACTGCTGCAGATTTGTTTGTGGGCAGAAAAAGGCAGCAATGCACACAGGGGCCCAGTACAAAATGGCAGCCTGCAGTAGCAGGAAAACCAGAATGAGCGAGTGAGAGAGGGGAAGTGAGTGAGCTCAACGGAGCTGTATTGTAACTGCTGCAAATGGTGGCAATGCAGGCAGGAGCTCAATAGAAAAGGGCAGCCTGCAACGCCACCAGAAACGGAATGAGCAAGTCAGAGAAGGGGACTGAGCAAGCTCAACAGAACATTGTCGGGACTGCTACAGATTTCTTTGTGGGCAGAAAAAGGTGCCAACACAGGCAGGAGCCAGTACAAAAGGGCAGCCTGCAGCGCTGGCAGAAATGGAACAAGTGAGTGAGAGAGGGAGACTCAGCAGGCACAACAGACCTGTGTTGGGACTGCTGCAGATTTCTTTGTGGGCAGAAAAAGCCACCAACAGAGGCAGGAGCCCAGTACAGAAGGGCAGCCTGCAGCGCCAGGAGAAACAGAATGAGTGAGTGAGAGAGGGGGAGTGAGCCACCTCAACGCAGCTGTGTCAGGACAGCTGCAGATTTCTTAGTGGGCAGAACAAGGTGCCAATGGAGGCAGGAGCCCAGTACAAAACAACAGCCTGCAGCACCGGGAGAAACAGACTGAGCGAGTGACAGAGGGGCAGTGAGCGAGCTCAACACATCAGCACAATCAACATTCAGCATTGACAAATGCTTGCTTAAAGTTTGTTTAAAGTTATAAACACTGGATTTGCCTTATGGCCTTATAAAAGTAGTAAGATAACTCTAGAAGATGGGTTATTGACTGGCAATCCCACCCCTGGGATGAACTGCGCTTGTCAGTGGCTCAGTGGTGGAGGCCTGGAAAAGGCTGCCTGAGGAGGTGGTGGAGGCCAAAATGGTGGAGGAATTTAAGAGGGCATGAGACAGACATATGGGATTGGGATTGGGAAGGGGAGGGCCCAAAAGAGTGGAGAGGAGTAAAGGAGGGGAGAAAGGGCAGACTCAGTGGGCTGAAGGGTCATTTTCTGTCATCAGATTTCTGTGATTCTGTGATTACATTTGGTATGCAGAGGTGGGGTTTATTTTTTTTATTTAATTTTCATTGATCAGGAAAAGAGGGCTAGGAAATTCTGTCTATTTTCAACTTCATCCTGGGGGGGGCAGGATGGAGCTACAGTTGGCAATCAACTGAAATTTAACTATATTAAGCTGTTGGTGGTATTTTTAGTGAATGGGGGAAATTTGGCCAGGACACCGGGGGAAGTCCCCTACTCTTTGGTCTTTGTTGGAATGAGTGAGGATGGATGTGTGAGAATAGGGAGAGGGCCTCCTCCCCAGTCTTGATAACACTAGAGGCCATGGAGCGCGAGTACGGTGTGGAAAAGAATGGAGAAGTACAAGCGAGAGAAAGTCAGGAGATCCTGATGGAAACTGAAAGAGTGCTATCTTCAGTGGAGACAGAGGGTGCAGGAAAAGAACAAACTGTAAGTAAAAATGTTTCTATGCCTGTGGGAGTGAAAGTTAAAGAGAAAGGAAAAAATAATGCTGATGAAAATAATGAGAGGAAAAAAACGGAGTGAGCGCTGCAGAGTGAAGCTGACAGGCCTAAAGCCTGTCAAAAACAGCTGCTAAAGGAAGGTGCAGCAGCATCAAAGCCTAGTAGCTCTGAGGAAGAAAGCAGGGAAACCTTTAAAGGAAAGGCCAAAAGTCAGAAACTGCTAGGCTTAAGGAGGAAAATTGGAGATACGTAAGAAAAGGACAAAAGAGTGGGAAAGGTAAAATCAAAATTTAAAGAATAAACAAAAGTACAGGAAGTGGCTCAAAAAAAAGAGGAGGAGAAGAAAATTTCAGAATTGGAAAATGTGTCTGAAGAAACTAAGTTTGGTAATTATAAAGATAATCCTGAGTGGGTCACAGAAGCATTGTTAGGGGCTGGTTGGAAATTAAAAGAGGATGGGTCAGATTGGGACTCTAACAGGCTCAGTACATCTGGAATAGGGGATACAAACATGGAAAAAAATGATGGAAAGGAGACAGAAGAAATAAAAATACAAGAAAAGACATAGGAGACAAAAGAAGAAGCAGGAAAGGAAAAACAAACTGAAATGAATGACACAAAAAAGATTGTAGTAGAAACAGGGGCAACAGAAAGTGAGGATACTGCTATGGAAGCAGAGCAGATGACAATACAAATGGAGGAAGAGAATAAAAACAGAAATAGAAAGAAAATGCCTTGGGTGGTAATACGAAAGAAAAACTTTTCCCAAATGTAAATAAACTGCAGCAAGCCAAACAGAGAAATGCAGTTAGACTAAAATACAGAGGATCATCTGCAGATACACCAGATAGGATTTTTGTGGGGTGGAAACTACTAAAAGAAAATATGAAGTTTTATCCCTATGAGATATATGCCCTTAGACATGTCCCTGAAAGCACAGAGTATGATATTAGTTTCAAACACCAGAATGATCTCGATAGATTTTGGAAATTATACCAACAAGTCAAATACACAGAACTTTGGAAAAATGTAATTGCCATTCCCTTAACAAAACCAGCCTTCAAGATTGTAACAGTACTTTTTCAGAATGAGGGGTTAAACGTGGTGGACATCAATTTTTGAATTAAACAAAGATGCACAATGCATGGCCCACCAGAACCAATCCTTGATGAAGAGTGTACATGGACAGGGGGTTGGAAATACAAAGTCACTTTAAAGCAATTTGAAGGGGAAATGCAACATCTCCCAAATTGCTTTTATCTTGGACAAGATAGAGGAATTGTGTTTTATGTGGTACAATCCTGTGCATGCTACAAATGTGGGGAAAAGGGGCATTTGAGCAATGTGTGTGAAAAGGTAAAATGAGGTCTGTGTGAAACTCTGGGTCATTGTGGTGCAGAATACAAAACCGAGTGAAATATAGTTTGTGTGAAGAAGAGGGACATACGGTATTTTTGTAAACTGCTCCCGGGCATCGTGGAATAGTCCAGATACAGGAGAAGGAGTGGAACAAGATGTGTATTTAGCAGTGGCACAGAAAGAAAAAGGAAAACAGGATAAAATAGTATGGGAGGCTTTAAACAAAGAAGATCAAAAATGGGAAGGAAAAAAAAGGAAAAAGGAGTGAAACCCGGGAGGAAAAGGAGGTAAGGAAATGGGGAAGCCGAGAACAAAATATAGTGCAAGAAGATGTACAGAAGAAGGACATGAGACTGAAGTCAGATAGCTTTACTATGGTAACCAGATCAAGAAATAAAAATCTAAGTCAGAAGAAACCCTTAGTGGAGAAGGACAGAGAATGGGTAGAATTATCAAACAGGTATTCCTCATTGCAAGGTGAAGAATTATCTACAGCTGAGGAGGAATCAGAGTAAGAGAATTCTGTCTCGTCTATAAGAGATGAAGGGACAGATGCAGGAACATCGGACACTCAAGCTTCAAAAAAAGGAAAAAAGCATGGGATACAGGATGAGAGAGGACTAAGCAGAGGATTTTTGGTTTTCTTTTTTCTTTTTTACAAATACAAATAAATGGATAGCTTAAAGTGCATTACAAATAATGTAAATAGCATTAAGAATACAACAAAAAGACTCACCATGTTTAAAATTCTGAGTGATTTAAAATGTGACATTATAGTGTTACAGGACACAAGACTGAACACCATTAAAGAGTTACAGCAAGCCCAAAAGGACTGGATTTGGGGATCATCCTTATGGTCAATAAGTGAAGAAAGGTGTTCGGGGATGGGGGTGCTGTTTATTGCATGAGAAATTAAAATAAGTAAAGTAATAGAACCAGTACCTGAAAGGGCTTTTATTGTTGAGTGTATAATGAGAAATATAGTAATACGGATTGTTGTAATTTATAACCCACAGACAAAAAAAGGAAGGAATCAAGTGATGAGAATTATATAGAAAATAATGAATGGGTAGCTAGTTATAACAAGGATTTTATACACCCCCGAGGGGTAGGATGCCACATAAACCACGAGAGCGAAGCTCGAGCAGTTTATGAAGGCATCCCACCCCGAGGGGGTGTATAAAATCCAAGTTTTAACTAGCTACCCATCTTTTATTTTGTATAATTGCTGGGAATTGTTTATTCTCCACAGCAATTGCATAAAATAAATGTATGTATCTGCAGAGTTGAGCTGCCGACTGTTGGAAAGCCCAGATTTCAGCGTGGTAGGTAGCTGTCCCTAAAAGGAAGCAATGTTTATTTTGTTTTACTTTTTTACTGCCATGAGGTTTGCTGGGCCAAGAGATGTTTTTTCTTTAAAAGAAAAAACTTACCAATGATGACGTCTGTCGGGGAACACTGCAGCACTGAGGGATCATGAAGGATGGCACAGAAAAGAGGAAGTTCACGGTAGGCGGATGCGCAGAAGTAGGGAAACCAGGTGCGTGAATGTCATTATAACCAGCTGGTTATAACACTGGAATTATAACCTGGTTTCCCTGTGGGTAAAAACTATAAACAGTTATTATATAGCCCTTTTGCATATGTCCAAGTTAGTGGTGTGGTGGTGGTGGGGGGGGGGTCAACTGCAGATTAAGTAAAGCAAGTGGGGGAGGGTAGTAGGTAAAGTGTTTTGTGATACTAATTTGTTAAAGAAAATAATGGCAAATGCAGGGTTGGAAGATGTATATAAAATTATGAAGAAAAAGGGAGAACACACATATTTTAAAGGGTTAAGATCTACAAGGATTGATTTTTGGATAGTACCAAAGGATGTTTTTCTAAATAAAGTTCAGATAGTGCCAATTGAAGCCACAGATCATATGGCTGTTAAAATTTAAATAAATTTGGGGAAGAAAATTATTTTTGGTAGAGGTTTCAGGAGGATGAATGAGGCAAAACTGGAAGTGGAAGCGGATAAGGAGAAAATAAAAGAATTATTAGAAGCAAGGGAAATGGTTAAATTAATGTATGATACCAGTAGAGAGTGATGGGAGGATACTAAAAATGATATTAAAACATTATTGGTAGAAGAAGGGAAACAATCAGAAGCTGAGAATTATGGGAAATATTTAAAATTAAGAGCTAAATTATACAAATTATTAACAAGACAGGTGAAAGAAGGAATAAATGAGGAGCAACAAACACAGGGGATGAAACAAGAAATGAAGAAATATCAGTAAAACAGGATGAAGTCACTGATAATGGAGCAAAAAAAGTGGGACACAGGGTACAAAGCAGCAAACAAACCCATTTGATAACAATAGAGACAGGATAAAGGAACGTGTAACATATGAATTACAAAATAAACAGGAGGATGTGACAACAGAGATAGGACAGATCAAAAGGACAGTACAAGAGTTTTTAAAACAAAAATATCAGCAAGGACATAGTGAGGTAGAAAAGGACTTTTTTAGTAACATAATCATGCCAAAATGTAAAATAGAAGAAGATTTAGTAAAGAAAACGTGAGGAAGAATTTCTTCACGGGACGGGTGGTGGACAAGTGGAACACCTTGCCAGAGGAAGTGGTGGGGGCTGAAACAATCACGGGATTTAAGAATGCATGGGATAGACATAAAGGAATTCTGGAGGTCAGGGGTAAGGGGCAACAGACTTCTAGGAAAACATAAAGTAAACTTACAAGCTCAAATGGGCAGACTGGGTGGGCCATAGGCCCTTATCTGCCGACACTGTCTATGTATCTATGTAAATGAAAGAATTAAGGTACAGGAAATAAGAGAAGCCATTTGATCATTATCAAGTAACTCTTCACCGGGAAGTGATGGGATACCAAATAAATTTTATAAAAATGTTTGAGGAACAGTTAGCACCCATGTTATGGCAAGTATATGATGAAATATTTAAGAAAGGGGACTTGCCAGCAAGTATGAAGTTAGGAATAACTGTTTTTCTATTTTAAAAAAGGAGATCGAAATAAAATATGCAAAATTGGAGACCAATAAGTCTGTTAATGACAGACTGTAAGATACTAGCTAAAATTGTTATCAATAGATTAAAATCATTTGCAGATTAGTTGGTAATGCAAACCCAAACATGCACAATTCCAGGTAGAAGGATACAGCAAAACCTAGCATATATAAGGGAGATTACACAAAAAGGACGGTAAAATAAAATAGAAGGGTTTTTGTATACATTTGATCAGGAGACAGCATTTGATATAGTCAAACACAAGTACATATGGGATACTTTAAAAGAGTATAACATACCAATGAAGTTAATTAATTTGATTAAAACACTATATAAAGAAGCACAAACATGCTCTATGATAAATGGTCATATGGGAATACCTATGTTTATAAAGACTGGGGTGAGACAAGGATGCCCGTTGAGTCCCTTATTATATGTGTTATGTCTGGATCCTGTTTTAAGAAAGATAGAGGAAGCAAAATAAATTCAGAACATAAAATGGCAGGGAGAAGTTTTAAGTAAAACAAGTGTGTATGCAGACAATTGCATAGTGTTGGTCAAAGATCAAAAAGCAGGGGACAAAATGCTGGAAATGGTGGAAAGTAATAGTAGATAAACAGGTATAAGGATAAATAAGAACAAAAGTAAAGTATACCCATTAGGGAATGTGAGGAAAGAGCGAACAGGTAAATTGTAAATTGTAAATGGGGAAATAAGGATCTTGGGGGTGTTGAATGGAAGTCCAAGGGTAATTCAGAAGAAGTGGGAAGAAAAGTTTGAAATAGCACAAAAAAAGCCAGTGTGTGGAGGCAATAGAATATGACTAAGGAACAAATAATTTACTCGATAAAAACTTTCCGTTTAAAAATCTTTTTGTACCTAGCTTATGTGCATCCAATGTCACAAGAGATGGAAGCGAAGATTTTATACATGTTACGGGGCAGCAAATTAAACCTGGTTAAGGGAGGGATAACCTATAGAGAAATAAAAGAGGGTGGTTTAAATATGCTGCAGCTGATTGTGTTTTTAGTGAGCATTTAATATTGTACCTGTGATTAACGGGGAACGATCACAATGGATACAGTTTACAAAATAGTGGTTAGATCCCTTTATCAGGAATATGGGGAAAAAGGGAAACTTAAAAGGTGGGAAAGTATGGCCTGGATACATGGAAACTTATAGGAATTATCTTACACAATGGGGTGGTGTAAAAATAGATGATTTAATTAGGAAAAATAGGAAGCAGCTGTACAAAGAAATCATGTTTTTTTTTGAGAAAGAGGTTTTTAAAATTGATAAAGGAATAAGGGTGGGTGATATATTAGCTGCAACATTAGGAAAAAGAATTCCCCAAAAAATGAAGGAAGTTTGTTGGATGAGTAGTCATGGAAAATTGAATGTTCGAGGTAACCATAAACACAAGGTTCCAGAAGAATGAATATGTGGTGAGGTGCATTGTGGACTACATGAAGAAACAATGAAGCGTATGTTATTTGAATGTACATATATTAAACCATTTTGGAGTATATTCGCTAGTTTTTTTGGGATGAAGTGTTTTAAGCAGATGACTTGTGATACATTAATTAATGGACAGTTGTCCAAGATATGGCAGAAATATGAAAGAAGCACAGTATATGTAATCCTGACTGTATTAAAGAGGGTAGAATGGCAAAATAGATGCTCAAGATTCTTACAGAGAAAATAAATAACTATACAGGATTTGCTGTTTAAAGTACAAGTAGAAATAGATAAGGTGTATCAAGAGGAAAGTAAAATATTCGGGGAGGACAGAACAATGAAAATGTGGAAAAATGTTACAGGAGTAGGTTAATGAGTTAATTATACAAGTTGTAAACATGTTGTATATATGATTTTGTAAATAGTGTCGGTCTCAAAATGTGTGTGTTTGTTGTAAATAAAAAATTCCTCTACTCTTTGGTAGGGGGCACCACCTGTCCACGATGGCAGATTCGAAGGAGCAGAGTGAGGAGAGAGCTGCTGTGGACAGGACAGAGGTTCAGTCCTCTGCTGTCACTACTGAAAATGAAGAAATCGATAATGTTTTGGATATGAACACCACACCTGTAATAGAAAGACAGTGCTATACTGGCACATTCAAATGTGGATAGTCATCACTTTCAGCTACAGGAACTGAAAATGGCATCCGCTTCTGCAAATAACGCTGCCAAACATGAACGACAAAGGGCTCTGTTGCTGGCTCTGTTGCAGGAAGAAGAGCGTAAACTAGCGGTGGCTAGAACTGCACAAATTACTGGTAAAGAACTTACGATAATTCCTGAGGTGGCATTGGATGACACAGTGAGCTTTTTTGAGCATCCTGTTAACAATGTTCCAAGTTCAGCAAAGACTTTGGGCCATGGCACACCTGTACCAGTAAAATGGCATACACAAAAGGAATCCAAGGACATGCCCTGGTCACCAGAGAGAGCGCTGCGTGTGGCTGGCTGGGTTCAGTTCATGGAAGGAGGTTGAGTCATGGATGTGGCAGACCCAATGGCACAGTGCTACAGACAAAACCAGGGGGTGCTGCCAGTGATGGGAGACACAGGAGCGAATGAGGCTCCAGCAACGCAGTCAGACAGCAATGGAGCAGACCATGATGAAGCAGTGACATTTGCACTGCCAGTCATGGAATCGGGTAAGCCTACTACATTTACTTCAGGTGCTACTAACTGCACAAATGTGGGCGCCAGTGTGACTTGGCAAGGGGCTGAGATACCAGACCCTGATAATAACTTACTACCTTCTGAACTAAATGAGCAATTGCCACAGTTTGACATAAATTCCATGGACATACAGGCTGCTTCTGCGGCAGCTGGACAAACCACTGAAAATAGGGGAAATAACCACACTGGGCATCCACAGGAGCATGACAAGGGCCCTCATAATTCTGATGGGGCACCTACACAAAACAGACCATATTCAGATTTCTTGAAGGCTACAGAGGAGTTGGCACCCTGGAAGAAAGCAGTACAATTGATCTACAAGGGAGGCCTTGAACTACCCCCTGATAGGGTATATATTGCAAGAACATTGTTAAAAGGCTTGATGAAGTTCTATGCATCTGAGATTTATGCCCTAATTCATGCAGGGGATTCAGACTATGATGTGAGTTTTAAACAAATTCAGAGCCTGGATAGATTCTGGAAATAATCCAACTGACTGAAGAATATAATTTTATTGCTCCCTTTTGTGGCTGTTCCACTAACTAAGCACACTCTGCAAACCATCACTATTGTGTCTCACACTAAGAACATTAATATTTCAAATATATTATACTGGTTAAGACAGTGATGCAAAGTCAAGGCAGTGGGGCCTGATGGGATTCACCCCAGAATTCTGAAATAATTAAGGGGAGAACTAGTGACACCACTGACTACCCTTTTTAACAAATCATGGGAGGATGATATGGTACCCGAGGACTGGAGGAAGGCAGATTGATCCCCCTTCACAAAAGTGGGAGCAAGGCAGAGGCAGGACACTACAGTGAAAAAGCAGGGATACTGAACGAATACTTCTGCTCAATATTCACAAAAGAGGAGGAGGTACCTAATCCAATTAACAGAAGCACTCTGGATAGGGGGGTCGATCCCAGTCTATTCACAGAAGAAAGGGTTCTGAAAGAACTAAACCTGAAGGTGGACAAAGCAATGGGGCCTGATGGGATTCACCCCAGAATTCTAAAAGAATTAAGGGGAGAACTAGTGACACCACTGACTGCCCTTTTTAACAAATCATGGGAAGATGGTGTGGTACCTGAGGACTGGAGGAGGGTGGATGTGATTCTGCTTCACAAAAGTGGGAGCAAGACAGAGGCAGGAAACTACAGACCTGTCACTTCAACCTCTGTGTTAGGGAAAATGATGGAATCACTTCTGAAGGAAGGAATTGTTGAGTACCTAGAGGCAAGTGAAGGCTGGGACCCAAGACAGCATGGATTCAGTGGGAAGGTCATGTCAGATGTATCTAATTGATTTCTTTGACTGGGTGACCAAAGTAGTAGACCAGGGAGGGGCTGTGGACATGGCCTAACTAGACTTTAGCAAGGCATTTGACACAGTCCCACACAAAAGATTAATAGTCAAATTAACCAGCCTGGGAGTGGGTACCAGTTGGTAGCCTGGGCAAAAAATTGGCTGGACAACAGGACACAGAGGGTAATAGTAAATGGAGTCCACTCTGAAGAAAGAGGGGTTATTAGTGGGGTACTGCAGGGTTCAGTTTTGGGGTTGGCCCTCTTTAATGTCTTTATAAGTGACATTGCAGAGGGACTGGAAGGAAAAGTATGCCTCTTTGCAGATGACACAAAGATCTGCAACAGGGTTGATTCATTGGGGGGCGTGGAAAGGATGAGAAGGGACTTGGCAAGGTTGGAGGAATGGTCAAAAGTATGGCAGCTTAGATTCAATACAAAGAAGTGCAAAGTAATGTACCTGGGGGAAACAAAAGCCCAGGGGAAGAGTACACAATGGGGTGTAGTAACAGCAACAAAAATGGAAAGGGACCTGGGGGTGGTCATATCAGATGGCCTAAAGGTGGGCAAGCAATGTGAGAAGGCAGTAAAGAGAGCTGGAAGGATACTGGGATGCATAGGGAGAGGCATCATCAGTAGAAAATAGGAAGTTGTCATCCCTCTGTACAGACAGTTAGTGAGACCCCATCTGGGAGTACTGCATGCAGTTCTGGAGACCCCATCTCCACAAGAACATAGACAGGATGAAGGCAGTCCAGAGGAGGCCAAGTAAAATGGTGCAGGGTCTGCACCAGAAACCATACGAAGAAAGACTAAAGGAGCTTAATATGTATACCCTTGAGGAAAGGATGGAGAGGGGGGGATATGATAGAAACTTTCAAGTACCTCAAGGAAATCAACAAAGTCCAAGAGGGTAGCATATTTCAGAAAAAGAGATGTGCAAGAACAAGGGGGCGGCTCAGGAGCAATGAGAGGAAGCATTCTCTGATAGAGACGATGGTGGATGCATGGAACAGCCTTCCTGAGGAGGCCATAGGCTCAAAAACAGTTGGGGGGATTCAAGAATGCATGGGGTAGACATAAAGCAATAATAGTAGGGGGTAGGAGAAAGTAGGCTATTGGTTAACTAGGATCTGTTGCTTATTCACTAGGTTTGGAAATGGGCAGACTGGGTGTGCCAAGTGTTCTTTATCTGCTGTCAAAGTCTATGCTTCTACTGGATAGGCCTGAACTAATCATCGATTCAGAACAAATATGTACTGGAAGGAGGAAAATCAGAGTTAAACTGCAACAAACTGACCACGGAGCACTGCATCTTCCAAGTAACTTTTTGCTAGGGAGGGTTAAAGACATGCGTTTTTATGCTGGCCAGCCAAAATCCTGTTTTGGAAGTGGCTCACCTTCTCATTTTAGTAATGCTTTTGACAGCACTAGGTGCGCTTATCACACGGAATGTGGAGTTTCTGCAGCTTCTACAACTGCGTTGAATTTAGTTGCAATTAATCTGAAAGGCAGGGTCACCCTTTCCTTAACTGCCCATGGGCCTCTCCTAGCAGGGGAACATGCATGTCTCAAGAAGATGTAGTAACAAAGACTCAGCAGCACGGTGCTGCTGGGGCAGTAGAACGTCATGTGTAGCAGGCAAAATCTAATTTACAAGCTCTAGCAGGCACTCAAGAGCCCCCTCTCTGGGATGACCGGGCCTAGCACCTGTTCTGCTGATGTTCCAGAAATTATGGAAACCCCAGACCCCACACTTGTACACCAATATGAGGATAATGTTGGCATCTATAAACCACAGACCCTGCCCCAGGCCTTGTCCCTCTCCCCTCCTGGTACATCCACTACCATGCCTCCCTCCCCAGATGATTTTGAAGTGGTAATCCCAAAGAGCAGGAGAAAATGACCCAGATCAGGTACTACTCCCACTTCTAGGGGGAAGAAAAGTGATCTGATTTTATGCAATTAATTTGGTGCTTTGGGGAAGGGGAAAGAATAGGGAGACTGAAGATGATCACATTTCTGAATCTTCCTTGACGTCGTCTTCTTTGCCTGATGCTTCTTCTGACTTGGAGGCGATGGGGTCTGAGATTTCGGCTCCAAAACTATTCTAGAGTGACTGGATCAACAGCCAAGTTAGGGAATACACCATGATAGGCTTACTTATTGTTTGATTCTGTTTTCTCTCTCCACTTTTCTTATGGGTGCCCTAACTGCACTCACATTAAACGAGAACAGCATTAAAACTTACAAGAAACATTTACCCACTCTCACAGCCTTATAGGATAGTACAGCATAGATCATATCTCTACAGGACACCAGACTGATAACACAATTTGAAACCTCACAGGTTACACAACTGCGGACAAAGGATCCAACTTTCTGGTCCATTGGACCAGATAGATGTGACAGGGTTAGAATTCTGTTTGCTGGAACAGAATTTCATGTTACAAAACTTAATGAAGTTGAACCAGGTAGGGCAATGATTCTAGACATGAAGTATAAATCTGTCAGATTTTGACTTTTAAATGTATTTGCCCCTCAAATGAAAGCTGCAAGAACTGACATGTTTCAAACTCTTTAGCCCTATTTACTTCTGTCCAGGATTATTCTGTGGGGTGGGGATTTCAAGTGCAGGATGGAAAGGATGGATAATGGTCTGTGTATGAAAAAAATTTTCTGTGACTCTAATTGTTTTGACAAATTGTACAATAATCATCATTGCAGGATGCTTAAAAGGTTGAAAATAAAACAGGAGGACATACTTAAGGGTACCTTGCAGACAAGAATAGATTTTTTCTTCATTTCTCCCATTCTTATGGTACTTAGAGTAGGTCTCACCCCACAAAGATCTCAGACCATAACATAGAAACATAGAATAGAATTTGATGGCAGATAAGGACAGCTTGGCCCACCTAGTCTGTCCATTTAAGATACTTAAGATCTCAGTACAATGGAGACAGTTTCCTCCTCATGATAAGGGGCCATGGAGAATGAACAGATCTTAACTGAACCAGAATTAGTGCAAAAATGGGATTGGTTGTGGATAGCTAGAGAATCTGTACAATTTTGCTATGATGACAGTCTCTCTTGGTGGGAAGATGATGCCATGAGGGATCTGTTACAACAGTATTCAGGGAAAAGGGCAACTACAACATATCTGAAATATGTATAGTTAAGAAATATGCTGTATAAAGCTATATCACAAGCTGAATTATACAGCAGCAATAATAAGACCCTGATTTCAAATCTAATACAGGACATGAAGCAAATCCATTATAACCGTGAGACGTCACTAACTCAGGAGATGCAATGTGACACACAAAATAAAAAGCAAACCTTCGATCCTTTCAAGGATTGCCAGAAAAGGGTAGACAGCAGAACTATGACTACTTAAAAACTGATAGCGGACAAGAAGTCCACTCAAAATAGGATATCTTAGAAGAGGTGGATCAATACATGCAAAGGACCTTCTGCGATTGGAGGGGGGGGGTCTGGAACCTGACCCCACTTTTTCACTCACTTAGGTATCCCAGAGTTGCCTGATTCGGTGAAAAATAACCTCATTGGTCCTATTTCTGCACAAGAGGTGGAATGTAGCATTGGCACATTAAAAAAGAATCTAGCCCCTGGCCAGGATGGATTGGGTTTTGAACTTTATCAGACTTTTAAAGAACAGTTGGTTACCCCACTGGCTGAGGTATTCAACTATTGCCTCTTGAATGGTACCATATCCTACACCATGTCTCAGGGACTTTTGATATTTATACATAAGAAAGGCGTGAAGACAGATTTAAGGAATTGGAGACCCCTAAGTCTCCCTAACACTGATTATAAGATTTTGACTAGATGTTTGACAGCACAACTAGTGGAACTGCTGAAATAGTAATAAGTCCAATGCAAACATGTGCTCTATGGTTTCGCAGCATCCAGGATAATTAGATTTTTATTGAGGGAATTGTTTTATAGAGGGACGAATGATATGGCAAAAGGCTCTATCTCCTTAGTATTGACCAAGAGAAAGCTTTTGATAGAATCGCTCATGTCTATCTTTTCTCTGTTATACGAGCCTATGGCATTCCTGCTATCTTCATGGGCTGGATAGCATATTTGTATGCAACTGCTTCCATTACCCCACTGGTGAATGGCTGGTTTGGAGGGATTAGCATACTTAGAAGAGGTGTCAACCAGGGATGCCCCCTGAGCCCCTTGCTGTATATTTTTGGGTTGGAGTTCCTAATCAGAAGCATACAGGACAACCAAAATATAACAGGAATTTTACTATCACCAGGTATCCCACAGATAAAGGCCATGGCTTACGTGGACAACTTTGTGGTGGTGCTGCCAGATGAAGAATCTGGGATAGAATTTAAAAGACTATTGGATGAATATGTTTGCTTTCTGCTTCAAGGGTAAGCGTGAGAAAAGTGTAGCATTTTGGTATCGTCACAACAGCAACTGTAATATAGCAAACACCATCACAGCGCCATTTTCAACAGTTTGCTGTGATCGTCCGTGAGTTTCCCGATGCTGCTGCCTCTGGGGTGTTCACCCCCTACCTGAACCAACTCTAACTCAAAGTTGGTAGTCCTAAGTGCAGGGGGCAAAGCCCCCTCCCCTCAGAAAACACACTGTTCTCCAGCGATGGCACAACACCAATTGGCAGTGATGTACTATCGCTGTACTGATGGTTGGCGAATTCCGTGTCGCCATGGCATAGTGGAACCAGGATTTCCACTAGGAGCCCAGGATCAACTCCTCCCCCCCCCGCTCTATCGTGTCAATAACAATAGACACTTCAGACATCAAAATTCTGGAAATTACATTTGGGACACAGGATATGGCAGGTAATAACTGGACAGACTGCATAAAAATAGCAGAAAAAAAAGTTAACTTATGGAAAGGGAAGAAAACCTCAAAAATGAAAATGTTACTCTGCATTAACACCATTCTGCTAGCTATCTTTGTTTATATAACCTGCATTTTCCTTCCCCCTGGCTTGGAAACTAAGGTGTATAGCATGTTTTTCAAGCCTTATGGGGAAGTAAGCTGAACCCAGTGAAGAGGAATGCTACCTATAAAGTTAAGAAGCAGGGTGGTCTGGGCATGCTCAACCCAGTAGTTTTTATGTTTGCTTGCACGCATGTGCAAGAAACATAGTGCCATCATCGGAGATTTCGGAGGTGTGTCACCTCCTCCTCCAATTCAGGCACTGTGCTGGCAGGCGCGGCCCCTGTAAGCCAATGCATTTTGGAGCTGTCTATGACATGCTCCAAAATGCAGTAACCTCCCAGTTGAAAGGGAGCTATGCTTGGTGAGCAGCAATAAGAAGCTGCTCTACGCAGCTTTCCCAGCCTGAGCGTCGCGCGCCCCGCACACAACGCATGCTATGACGGGGTGCCCATCCCGTCGGCTGAACTCATCTGTCTCCTCCCCTCCCTCCCAATAGTTGATGCCACTCTGGGAGCCCACCCAGCATGGCAATCCATCATGTTGCCGATGGGAGTGCCCAATCCCCGTCGGCTGAGCGCGTCCCCTCCCCAAAGTCTTTGTGTGCCACGCTGGGGGCCCACCCCAGCGTGGCAAATAGTCCTACATTTTTTTTTTTGCAGTGAGGTGCCCAGTCCCCGTCGGCTGAAACGCCAAAGTCCTTGTGCCACTCTGGGAGCCCACCGGTGGCAAGCGGTCCCGACGTCTTTTTTTGGTTTAACCTGTAAAACAAAAGCGGTCCGCTGCGCCTCCCGAACCCCTTCCCACAACCGCACCCACCCACTGCACACCAGCCTCCCACACCCCCACCCCATACTTACCTCCGGACTCTGGCGCGACGATCTTGGTGGACCGGGAACACATCTGCACTCTTCAAAGCCGACGCGAACTGAGGAAATGCCGGTAAGCTGTATAATGGGTTACATAGGAGTTTCAACTTTATTGCATATCTCGGGCATTTTTGGAATTTTTGCCAAATTTTCAACATGGGGTTTTTGGACCCCTTCTCATGAATGATGTCACTGTCATGGCGTTATTCGGACTCGAAGGAGTGATTTCGGCGCGGTGACTGCACAGTCACGGGGAAATTACTGGGACCGAATACGCTCCATGACGATGACATCATTCATGGAAAAGGCTCAAAAACCCATGTTGAAAATTTGTGCCAAAATTCAAAAAGCGACTGTTTAATAAGCTGCATTGCGCAGTTCCTACGCAGGCTCGTAAGTTCGCGAAATTTCAATATTTTCACTCCAGATTTTCAACATTGCCATTTCACCACACCGTCTTATGAGTAGTACAGCTGTCATTTTTCACATCTCACCCAAAATGTGTTTCCACCCTTGTAGCACAGAATGGCACAGTCGGTGTGCGAAATCAATGTACAGGACAAATTAAGAAAATCACAGTGACACTGTTCATGAGCAGAGGTCTTGAAATGGCTATGTTGAAAATTTGGTGAAAAAATTCCTAAAATGACTGTTTTGGCGTCGTTGTGCAGTTCCACATGCGCTCATAGGTTGCAATTTTCAATATTTCCACTCCAGATTTTCAACATTGCCATTTTCCACACCTTCTTATGAGTAGTACAGCTGTCATTTTTCACATCTCTCCCAAAACGTGTTTCCGCCCATGTAGCGCACAATGGCGCAGTCGTGCGAACTCAGTGTATGGGACACATTAAGAAAATCACAGTGTCACTGTTCATGAGCAGAGGTCTTAAAATGGCTATGTTGAAAACTTGGTGAAAAAATGCCTAAAAATGACTTTTACAAGCGTGCGTTGCACAGTTCCTATGCATGCTCGTAAGTCTGCAAATTTAATATTTTCACTCTAGATTTTCAACATGTCCATTTTATTAAACTTCCTTATGAACAGTACAGCTGCAATTTTTCATATGTCACCCAAAATGTGTTATCGCACATATGGCGCTTACAATGGTGCTGTTGGTGTGCGAAAGCAATGTTTAGGACAGATTAAGAAAATCACAGTTACACTGTTCATGAGCAGAGGTCTTAAAATGGCTATGTTGAAAATTTGGTGACAAAAGTCCATAAATGACTGTGTTACGAGTGAGCTGCAGCAGTTTCACGCATCCTCGTTAGTTCATGACTTTGTAATATTTTTAGTCCAGATTTTCACTAGTGGCATTTTTCAACACTTCCTTATGAACAGTACAGCTGCCATTTTTCACAACATGGCTGAAGTGTGTTTCCACACTTTCAGTGCAGAGATGCGTGGTCGCTGTGGGAAATCATTGTTCGGCACAGATAAAGAAAATCACAGTGACACTGTTCATGATTGGAGGCACCAAAATGCCTGAGTTGACAATCTGCTATACAATATCCCCAACCTACTTATATAACGGGTGTGCGTTGCACAGTTTCTATGTACGCGTGTGACTTCACCATTTTTTTAAATATTTTTACTACGTTTGCAACATAGCCATTTTACACCTCCACATGAAAGTACAGCTGTCATTTTTACAGCCTGTTTGAATATTTTTGCACCTGTGGTGCTAATCCATAGTCACTGTGCATAAGCAGCTCGCTACAAACTGATATTCCCCTGTTCATGAGGTGGGGTCACAAAACAAACATGTTGAAGATTTGGAGTTAAAATACCAACGAATGCCTGAGGTATTAGACTTTTCAACTAAATCGCCCAACCCTATAGAGAATGACAGGAATCAGGGTGTGACTTGGGATTCTTGCCTGTGATGCTCATACCATTCCACACCTTCAGTCACTGAGAGCATCGAGGTATGCCTTGGACTCTTCGCCCAAACTTCACCCCATTCTCCATATCGCACCCATCTCACCGTATTTCCTAATGAAATGGTAGCGATAAGGCCAAAGACCCCAAGGAACACGGCACACTTGTCAGTCTCTGCAGAGTGGGTGTGGTGAAATGGCGTGGCCGTTATGCCTGACGACCCAAATGCACACCCCAATGCCTGTCACTCTCTGCAGGGTGGTGGTGGGGTTGGCTTCAGTTCAATACTTCACTGCCATTCCTATTACGCAGCTCTGTAACTTCTACACTACCACTGCCAATGCCAGTAAGCAAACATTCGGCATTGACAAATGCTTGTTTTTATTACTGTATCTTTTTAATTACCAATATTGGGCCCATTTTTAAATTACAAAGCACTAGATGGGGTGCTGCCATCTCAGAATGGACCATACACTTCATGCTGGAATGGACAGCACACAGCCTAAAGAAAATTAAGAACTCATTTTTTATACCAGATTATGTGATAGTCACTTCACTAAAATTAAGCTGTGAAATGTTAGGTATACATTTATGATGACTTGTAAAAGAAAATGATTATATCATGAAATCATATAAACTGATTTCTGCTGTGAGCTAGACTTCCCGTTATGTCCCTCTGGGGACCAAAATGCAGTTCTTAGTTTTCTCTACAATAATAGGATCACAGACTATGTCTGAGATGTCTTGTGGCTGAGTGAAAATGGCAGACTGGGAGTTAGGAATGCACACAAGCATAAACCACTTCTGGAGTGATACTCAAAAAGACACAGGCAGAAGGGGATAGGGAGAAGTACCAGGAGAAACAAAGGGAGGCAGGGAAGTCAGTAAGGGAAGCCAAAGCTCAGACAGAAGAACACATTGCAAAATCAGTGGTTAAAGGGGACAAAACCTTTTACAGGTACATAAGTGAAAAAAGAAGGACAAAGGGAGGGATAGTGAGAGACTGAAGGGGAGGATGGGATCCAGCGTGGAGGATGACAACAGTAAAGCTGACATATTGAACAGGTATTTCTGCTCAGTCTTTACTAAGGAAGAGGGGGTAATGGGTCTGAAGGAGTACAAGGGTGAGAATGGTACAGAAATGGACACAAGTCCCTTTACACGAGAAAGGGTCCTGAAGGAACTGGAAGTAATAAAAGCTGATAAAGCAATGGGGCCAGATGGGGTGCACCCCAGGGTCCTTAAAGAACTAAGAGAGGTGGTGGCTGAACCTCTGGCTATCCTGTTCAGCCAATCACTGGAAACAGGGGAGGTACCAAAGACTGGAGGACAGCAGATGTAGTCCCCTTATACAAAAGTGGGAACAAAGAGGAAGCAGGAACTACAGACCAGTCAGCCTCACCTCGGTAGTGGGAAAGATCATGGAAGCACTACTGAAGGAGAGATTGGTGGAACATCTGGTTGTCAATGGACTACAGGACCCAAGGCAGCATGGTTTCACCAGGGAGGTCATGTCAGACCAACCTCATTGAATTTTTGACTGGGTGACTGGGAGGTGGATCAGGGAGGGCAGTGGACATGGCCTATCTGGACTTCAGCAAGGCCTTTGACACTGTGCCACATAGAAGACTATTACACAAACTGGGGAATATGGTGTGAGCAGGACAGTAGTGTGGTGGGTAGGTAACTGGCTGGGTGGCAGGACACAGAGGGTGGTGGTAAATGGCTGTCACTCCACAGAGGAAGAAGTGACCAGTGGGGTACCACAGGGATCAGTGCTGGGACCGGTCCTATTCAACATCTTCATCAGTGACATTGCACAGGATATAGAAGGCAGAATTTCACTGTTCGCTGATGACACAAAGCTCTGTAACAGAGTAGACACACCAGAGGGTGTAGACAGAATGAGAAGGGACCTGCAGAAACTTGGAGAATGGTCAAGGGTTTGGCAGTTGAAATTCAATGCAAAAGTGCAAGATAATGCATATGGGCACAAAAACCCTGGCACAATATATCAGTTGGGGGTGAGGATATAGCATGCACCAAGCAGGAAAGGGATCTTGGGGTTGTCATCTCTGATGACCAAGGTAGGGAAACAGTGTGACAAGGCATCAGGTAAAGCAAATAGGATGCTGGGATGTATAGGCAGGGCATCACCAGCAGGAAAAGGGAGGTCATAATTCCGCTATACAAGACACTAGTGAGGCCCCACCTGGAGTACAGTGTACAGTTCTGGAGACCATACCTACGTAAGGACATAGACAGGGTAGAGAAGGTTCAAGCGGAGGGCAACAAAGATGGTGCATGGGTTGCATCACAAGTCCTATGAAGACAGGTTGAAGGAACTGAACATGTACTCCTGGAGGAGAGGAGGGAGAGGGATATGATAGAGACATACAAGTATCTTACAGGGAGGAACAGGGTGCAGGAAAACACTATTTTAAGCGAAAAGATGTTTCAGGACTAGAGGGCATGGGATGAAGTTGGAGGAGGATGATTCAGAGGAAACATGAGAAAGAATTTCTTCACAGAGCAAGGGTGGTGGACAAGTGGAACACCCTGCCAGAGAAGTGGTGGGGGCTGAAACAATCACGGATTTAAGAATGCATGGGATAGACATAAAGGAATTCTAGAGGTCAGGGGTAAGGGGAAATAGACTTCTAGGAAAACAAACTGAACTTACAAGCTCAAATGGGCAGACTAGGTGGGCCATAGGCCCTTATCTGCCGACACTGTCTACGTATCTATGTATCTATGTATCTATGTATCTATGTATCTATGCGTCCGTCCAGGATGTGAAACATTCCGTGAAATGCAGGAGCATTTATTTCTTCAGAGCCCATATGCTGTAAATGTTTGGGCCAGTGCGTCAGCATATTGGCAGGATCCCAAGTTTAATGGAATCACATATCCAGAATTGGTACTAGGGGTGTATGCACCATTCTGGAACACTTATCATAAAGGCACACTGCAACCAATAGGAATTGTTACAATGTATTATTCATGGCAAACAAGGTATGCATGGCTTTTCCAGCAAAAATGTGTTTTCCAACAGAAAATTGTACAGAATATAGGGAAGGCTTTACAAACTGTCTACTCAAGACAGTAAGCGTTTTACCAATGTTAAAGTACGTGCACTATGGAAACATTGTTGAACTTTTTTTACCTAAGGAACTATATGTCTGTGCTTGGGTGAATCGGGAAGGATTCGTTTCACCATGCGTTCTGTTATATATATGTTATATTGCTGTTTTTGTATAATCATTCTCTAAACCTATTTTGTGGCATTTATGAGTTTTTGTTTTTCTCCTTTTGTTTTTAGGGCATTCTAATTTTCCAAGGATTCATAGAATCCTAGAATAATAGAAATCTGCCAGCAGAAAAGGACCCCTTGGCCCATCTAGTCTGCCCGTAAACCCCGCTCTAGGATTTTGCGTTTTTTTACAGATCCCTGAACTGTGGATGTTATTAATATTGTACAGTTTCTTTCGTATACATTCTCTTAGTTTTTTTGCTGTATGTATATTTCCAATAAAAATGTACCTACTCTTTTCAAGAAGTGCCATGGGATCTTTAGCATTCACCTGAACAACCACCAGAGCAGGCAGATGGGTCCTCGGTTAAACATCTCATCCAAAATACAGCCCCTCAGGAGTGCAGCACCCCCATAATGATGTAATACAGTGTCAGTACTGGCCAGGATTTACACTAAGTGCCTGGTGTGGGGCTTGAACACACAACCCTCTGATCTTCCGGCCTCAGAAGTGAGTATGCGACCTGTTGAGCTACTGCCACAATTCCATGGCCTTTTGGAATCCCATGCCCTCTCATGTCTTACACTTAATTATTTCTTTGGGAGCATATATCAATCCTCTTTATATTTAAAGACTTTCCAAAGATTCGGCATGCTTGGGAAGGTAAAGCAGGTTGCTGCAGTGGCTAGTTCATTGTCTTTACATTCATACGAACATATGAAATTGCCAACAGATACAGCCCTTACTGGCTATCTACTCTGCTCGAGTGTGCAGCACTTCTGCCTTCAGACTACAGCTGCATCCTTCCCCTTGCCTTCACCCCCATTGATTTTACCCATGCATCCTTCACTCCCCCTCACCCATGCCCCCCTCCCAATGTGTTGCAGATGAGGAGTTTCAATATTGTTGCTTTGCCAAAAGTTTTCAGAATTCATGTAGAACCCATGGAGAACTACTGAGGACCCGGACCTGGAGTCAATGACCAGGGTTGGAGCCTTGTGTGGTTCTCTCATTAATACTTGAATTAAGGAAATAAATTTGGGTTTTATAGCACTTTTATACACTCTGTGTCCTTAAAGAGCACCTTTCCCAGTCCTTTTGACTTTCATGCATTGATTCTGGAATTGTGTTTCATTACTGTTCTCTGCAGTTAGTTTTTGCATTCTGAGCTGCTAAAAACTGCATGGTGTACCAGAGCTTCTATAGCAAGCACAGTGTTGCTGTGGACCCAGAGCTATACTGTTGACATCACTATAGGGCAGAGGAGTGACTCACAATGTGAAGTGCAGTGCAGTCACAGTAGTTTTGCAAGGGAAAACTATCAGTACTCATTGTACACACTGTGTTCCCCCTTCCCCAAGACACTCTGTTAGCAATGCATTATGCCAAAATCCAAATGCCTTGTCAGTATGTTTGTTTGTAAAATTGACTTGTGTGTGAGTTACTCTTCTGCCATATATAGTAATGTGAGCAGTACAGCTCTGGGTCCGCAGAAACACCAGGCTTGCAACAGAAGCTCTGGTACACCATGCAGTTTTAGCAGCTCAGAATGCAAAAACTAACTGCAGAGTGTAGTAGAAGTGTAGGATTCAGATGTAGACACCAGTTGAAGTACAAAAATAAATCAGCTTTTATTCAGCAAAGACAACAGAAATGATTTTAAGCGTACTGTTCGACAAAGGAATCAAAAGGATTTGTTCATCCAAATAAACATAAAGAACATAACTTTACAAGGTGCAAGACGAAAGAAAATAACCACTAGAAAGTATTAGTGTAAAACAGGGGTCAGCTCCTTGCTGTGCCCTAGAGCGAACTGATTAATAACAGCACTTTCCATTTATTTATAGTGCTGTAGCATCATGTGATAAAGGATACTCCTCCTCTTCTTGCATAATTACACAAGAACTCTATATTTATTAGATTTTATTTCAGTCTCCTATAACTATATATTAAGGGAAAACATATTCAATACATTAATGATCCTAAAACACATTATTATTTGGTTTAAACAATTTTCTGATGTAAAGGTGAGCTGTCAGCCACCTACAGACTCCTCCCCTTTAATTTTATAATAAATTAAGTACAGATTCGGCCGGCCGGATCTATAGGGTACAAGGGAAGCGCTGAGGGAACTTTGAAGTCAAGGGAAAGAACGCTACAGCTATGTGTAACAAATAAATTCTGCTGAAAAGGTACAAATCCTTATAATTAGCTTTTCTTAACTCCAAATACAGAGGAAAAAGAAGTATTTCTATGTTTACTCAAACATTGTGTGCATTGGGCTGAGCTGAAACGCTGCACAAAAAGCCGCTCGCTAAGGTAATTGGCTTTGTTTATTCATTCACTTCTTTCAAGTACTCTGGGGGGGTAGAAATAAAAAGAACCTGTCCAAAATGCTGTAATTTGGATATAACGTTAAATATACAGCTCTAATACTTTATTGCACATTAGGCTGAGGCTAGCCTTGTTTGATTTCAGCCATTACAGGTTTAACATGCCTCAATTAGGGAAAAGACAGCTTATTACTGCAAAGGAACTGCAGCGATATCTATCCCCTTTTTACAGCACATTTCCCACCGGGATTGCAGGCGAGCGTGCACACAATTGAGGAGCGTATAGAACAGGGTTTACAGATGTTCTGCAAAAAGAGACCTCAAAAAGGGATAGTGAGGACATTAGGTAGGTGGCCTTCCTGCCTAATGGGGAACAAAGTGTAGAAAGAGACAGGATAGGAGTGCTGTTGCAACAGACTTTGAAATAAAAGAAGGGGTCTCTTTCCAGTTCTGTAACCTTGTTACACAGAGGACAGTAATGAAATTCCAGAATCGATGCAAGAAGGGGTAATTTACGCATGAAAGTCAAAAGGATGAGGAAAGGTGCGCTTTAAATCTCAATCTCTCTATCACTCAACAGAATATTGCCCTCTTTTATAAGATGTCTTTTCTTAGCAGTTGAAACTCTGCTTCCTGTTCTTGTAAGTTTCATTTCCTGTCTTTCACAAAATGAGGTAATTTATGAATGAATGCCAAAAGGACTGGGAAATGTGCTGACAGCAACTCAGTCTTCTCTCAATCCTCTTGCTTTGTTACAGAGACAGAAGTAAGTCAATTTTACAAAAAAAACACATACTTACAAGGCATTTGGATTGTGGCATAATGCATTACTAACAGGGTGTCTTGGAGAAGGGGAACACAGTACGTACTGTACATTGAGTACCATTAGTTTTCCCTAGCAAAATGTCTGTAACAGCACTGTACTGCACAGTGTGAGTCACTCTTCTGCCCTAGTGCTGAACAGCAAAGGGAAGTGCAACAGGGCTAAAGCAGGGCTAAAAAAAAAATCTGAATTATGGAAAGCAGCATAAACCTTGGCCAAAAATAACAAATGCACACACCCCTTCAGGTCTAGTATTGCATATAAGGCCCTATTCATGAATAGGCCGAGGTGGCTAAATGCCACATAACTTGGGTACATAACCCTGCACCTGTTTGCACTTACTGCATCCCCTCAGTGAGATTCACAGACATCTTACACTCCCCTGCACACCAGATCTATGGCCGAGCATGGAGCTCTGCACATAGGAGGGCTTGGGTCTCCACGGGGGGGCATGCTGGCACTCTGCACCATTCATGAAAGTGTGGAGTGCTATGCACAGGGGGCTGCCAGCTATGCATCTATACGGCAGCCATAATGGATATGCACTCCCTTCAGATGCCACCCACTGGACCCGCTGGTGCAGGCGGGAGGTCATCAGACTTGCTCCGGATGGTGCTGCAGGTGTTGGGGAAACAGTGGTTGGGCAGCCAGCAAATGCCCCCTGGCAGTATGACAGGCACTCTGTGCTCCCCCTGCAAGATGGCACCATACCAGTGCAAGTAATCCACTGCAGACCTGGGTAGGGCAGCTGATTGGCTACTGACCTGAGTCTGCAACCCGGCCCCATGAACCTCCGTGCCAGGGGGAACGTGGAAGGGAGCCAGGCAGGGGACCGCTGCTTTGTGAATGCAGTCCCTGCATGGATCTCCCAGAGGTGAGGAGCTGCGCGTGCCTTTACACATCAGCTCTGCACATTTTTGTGACTAGGAGCCATAACAACTGCAAGATGTAACACTTTGGACCACCATGAATGGAGCTCTTTAAGGTGTAACTTGCAGTCCTTGTAGAGTTCATTATGGCCATTAAGTGTGAGCAATGAAAGGTTAGGAGTTACAGTACAGAGAAAGAGAAGTAAGTGCTGTGAGGTTATGTAACTTACTCAGGATCACAGAATAATTAATCAGCGGCTGTGGTATTCAAAAATGGGTCTGCAAGTTCACAGATCAGTGTTTGAACCACTAGACTCTACTGCCTCACAGAACAAAGATTAAACCATTAGATTATTGACAGAGTTCTACAGGGAAAAGTGATAAACATCAGGAAAAGACCGCTCTTCCAGAGAGGTAAAATAAAAAAAATAAATAAAAATACAAACTGTAGTTTAAAATTAACAACAAAAAGGAAAGCACACCTGTTTCCCACAGGTGCTGCTGAGCAGGTGTAAGACTAAGAAACAGGTGCTGCTGAGCAGGTGTAAGACTAAGAAACAGGTGCTGCTGAGCAGGTGTAAGACTAAGAAACAGGTGCTGAGCAGGTGTAAGACTAAGAAACAGGTGCTGCTGAGCAGGTGTAAGACTAAGAAACAGGTGCTGCTGAGCAGGTGTAAGACTAAGAAACAGGTGCTGCTGAGCAGGTGTAAGACTAAGAAACAGGTGCTGCTGAGCAGGTGTAAGACTAAGAAACAGGTGGTGCTGAGCAGGTGTAAGTCTAAGAAACAGGTGCTGCTGAGCAGGTGTAAGACTAAGAAACAGGTGCTGCTGAGCAGGTGTAAGACTAAGAAACAGGTGCTGCTGAGCAGGTGTAAGACTAAGAAACAGGTGCTGCTGAGCAGGTGTAAGACTAAGAAACAGGTGCTGCAGCAGGTGTAAGACTAAGAAACAGGTGCTGCTGAGCAGGTGTAAGACTAAGAAACAGGTGCTGCTGAGCAGGTGTAAGACTAAGAAACAGGTGCTGCTGAGCAGGTGTAAGACTAAGAAACAGGTGCTGAGCAGGTGTAAGACTAAGAAACAGGTGCTGCCGAGCATGTGTAAGACTAAGAAACAGGTGGTGCTGAGCAGGTGTAAGACTAAGAAACAGGTGCTGAGCAGGTGTAAGACTAAGAAACAGGTGCTGCTGAGCAGGTGTAAGACTAAGAAACAGGTGCTGAGCAGGTGTAAGACTAAGAAACAGGTGCTGCTGAGCAGGTGTAAGACTAAGAAACAGGTGCTGAGCAGGTGTAAGACTAAGAAACAGGTGCTGCTGAGCAGGTGTAAGACTAAGAAACAGGTGCTGAGCAGGTGTAAGACTAAGAAACAGGTGCTGCTGAGCAGGTGTAAGACTAAGAAACAGGTGCTGAGCAGGTGTAAGACTAAGAAACAGGTGCTGCTGAGCAGGTGTAAGACTAAGAAACAGGTGCTGCTGAGCAGGTGTAAGACTAAGAAACAGGTGCTGAGCAGGTGTAAGACTAAGAAACAGGTGCTGAAGCAGGTGTAAGACTAAGAAACAGGTGCTGCTGAGCAGGTGTAAGACTAAGAAACAGGTGCTGAGCAGGTGTAAGACTAAGAAACAGGTGCTGCTGAGCAGGTGTAAGACTAAGAAACAGGTGCTGCTGAGCAGGTGTAAGACTAAGAAACAGGTGCTGCTGAGCAGGTGTAAGACTAAGAAACAGGTGCTGCTGAGCAGGTGTAAGACTAAGAAACAGGTGCTGCTGAGCAGGTGTAAGACTAAGAAACAGGTGCTGCTGAGCAGGTGTAAGACTAAGAAACAGGTGCTGCTGAGCAGGTGTAAGACTAAGAAACAGGTGGTGCTGAGCAGGTGTAAGACTAAGAAACAGGTGGTGCTGAGCAGGTGTAAGACTAAGAAACAGGTGCTGCCGAGCAGGTGTAAGACTAAGAAACAGGTGCTGCCGAGCAGGTGTAAGACTAAGAAACAGGTGCTGCCGAGCAGGTGTAAGACTAAGAAACAGGTGCTGCCGAGCAGGTGTAAGACTAAGAAACAGGTGCTGCTGAGCAGGTGTAAGACTAAGAAACAGGTGCTGCTGAGCAGGTGTAAGACTAAGAAACAGGTGCTGCCGAGCAGGTGTAAGACTAAGAAACAGGTGCTGCCGAGCAGGTGTAAGACAAAGAAACAGGTGGTGCTGAGCAGGTGTAAGACTAAGAAACAGGTGCTGCAGAGCAGGTGTAAGACTAAGAAACAGGTGTGGCCGAGCAGGTGTAAGACTAAGAAAAGTGGGAAACTGCACACACACCCAGTTCAGAGAAAAATGGTAACATTTATTGGTGCATAGTAGGAACACCAAGGGCCCTATATTAAAAGTTTTCACAGGCGCTAATGGGTCTTTGCCCATGCAAATTGGGGTTTGCCCTGGATCCCCATATTCAAAAGGGGCCTTTGCATGGCCAAACAGGGGTAGCACCAATGCAACACATAATGTATGTGAGTGGGCAAGGGAAGGGGTGTGGCCATGAATTGCTGTGCTAAACCGTATTCAGAGGCTTTGAGCTGTGCAAAACGGTTTAGTGTGGTCCTTTTGTGCAGTGCAAAAATCACTGATCACAACCCCAATTTACTCAGAGAAACCCTAGCATTTGCCAGAGGTAATACTGCCACCTAGCCAGTTGTCTGCTGGGGGAGAACCCCTAACCCCAGTGGTCTGTGGCACCCCGGTCCCATTGCCAGCCCATACTAGAATGAAAACTTCCCTGGTGCTAGTGGTTCCTCCTTCTTTCAATTGCCGGCCAGTAATAAAGTTACAGTGTCTGTGGTACTAGTGGTCCCCCATCCTCCCCAGTCACCAGCCTATAATAAAGTTACAATGTCCGTGGTACTAGTGGTCCCCCATCCTCCCCAGTCACCAGCCAGTAATAAAGTTACAATGTCCGTGGTACTAGTGGTCCCCCATTCTCCCCAGTCACCAGCCAGTAATAAAGCTAAAACACCCTGGTGCTGGTAGCCCCTCCTCTCAGATCACCAGCCATTATAAAGTTATAACATCCATAGATACATATAGATACACAGACAGTGTCGGCAGATAAGGGCCTATGGCCCACCCAGTCTGCCCATTTGAGCTTGTAAGTTCAGTTTGTTTTCCTAGAAGTCTGTTTCCCCTTACCCCTGAACTCTAGAATTCCTTTATGTCTATCCCATGCATTCTTAAATCCTGTGATTGTTTTGCAGCCCCCACCACTCCTCTGGGCAGGGTGTTCCCACTTGTCCACCACCCATTCTGTGAAGAAATTTTTCCTCATGTTTCCTCTGAATCGTCCTCCTCCAACTTCATCCCATGCCCTCTAGTCCTGGAACATCTTTTTGCTTAAAAATAGTGTTTTCCTGCATCCTGTTCCTCCCTGTAAGGTACTTGTATGTCTCTATCATATCCTCTCCTCCTCTCCTCCAGGGAGCACATGTTCAGTTCCTTCAACCTGTCTTCATAGGACGTGTGATGCAATCCATGCACCATCTTTGTTGCCCTCCTCTGAACCTCTCTACCCTGTCTATGTCCTTACGTAGGTATGGTCTCCAGAACTGTACACTGTACTCCAGGTGAGGCCTCACTAGTGTCTTGTATAGTGGAATTATGACCTCCTTTTCCTGCTGGTGATGCCCCTGCCTATACATCCCAGCATCCTATTTGCTTTACCTGCTGCCTTGTCACACTGTTTCCCTACCTTGAGGTCATCAGAGATGACAACCCCAAGATCCCTTTCCTGCTTGGTGCATGCTATATCCTCACCCCCCAACTGATATATTGTGCCAGGGTTTTTGTGCCCCATATGCATTATCTTGCACTTCTTTGCATTGAATTTCAACTGCCAAACCCCTGACCATTCTTCAAGTTTCTGCAGGTCACTTATCATTCTGTCTACACCCTCTGGTGTGTCTACTCTGTTACAGAGCTTTGTGTCATCAGCGAACAGTGACATTTTGCCTTCTAGATCCTGCGCAATGTCACTGATGAAGATGTTGAATAGGACCGGTCCCAGCACTGATCCCTGTGGTACCCCACTGGTCACTCTTCCTCTGTGGAGTGACAGCCATTTACCACCACCCTCTGTGTCCTGCCACCCAGCCAGTTACCTACCCACCACACTACTGTCCTGACCACACCCATATTCCCAGTTTGTGTAATAGTCTTATATGTGGCACAGTGTCAAAGGCCTTGCTGAAGTCCAGATAGGCCATGTCCACTGCCTTCCCCCATCCACCTCCCTAGTCACCCAGTCAAAAAATTCAACGAGGTTGGTCTGACATGACCTCCCCCTGGTGAAACCATGCTGCCTTGGGTCCTGTAGTCCATTGACAACCAGATGTTCCACCAATCTCTCCTTCAGTAGTGCTTCCATGATCTTCCCCACTACCGAGGTGAGGCTGACTGGTCTGTAGTTCCTCTTTGTTCCCACTTTTGTATAAGGGGACTACATCTGCTGCCCTCCAGTCTTTGGGTACCTCCCCTGTTTCCAGTGATCGGCTAAACAGGATAGCCAGAGGTTCAGCCACCACCTCTCTTAGTTCTTTAAGGACCCAGGGTGCACCCCATCTGGCCCCATTGCTTTATCAACTCTTATTACTTCCAGTTCTTTCAGGACCCTTTCTGTAAAGGGACTTGTGTCCATTTCTGCACCATTCTCACCCCTTGTACTCCCTTCAGACCCATTACCCCTCTCCTCAGTAAAGACTGAGCAGAAATACTTGTTCAATATGTCAGCTTTACTGTTGTCATCCTCCACGCGGCTCCCATCCTCCCCCTTCAGTCTCACTATCCCTCCCTTTGTCTTTCTTTTTTCACTTATGTACCTGTAAAAGGTTTTGTCCTCTTTACCCACTGATTTTGCAATGTGTTCTTCTGTCTGAGCTTTGGCTTCCCTTACTGACTGCTCTGCCTCCCTTTGCTTCTCCTGGTACTTCTCCCTATCCCCTTCTACCTGTGTCTTTTTGTATTGCCTGAATGCAATCTTTTTGGCTTTCACTTTCTTTGCTACCTCTTTGGAAAACCATAATGGTCTCCTCTTCCTTTTCCTCTTGCTAACCTGCTTAATGCATAATTCTGTTATTCTTATAATCCCCATTTTAAATACTGCCCACTGTTCCTCAACCCTGATTCCTGTCCCATTCCCTTAATGCCTCTTTCAAGTATCTCCCCATTTTCCCAAAGTCTGCCCCCTAAAATCCAGGATACGTGTTTGTGTGGTTTGGTTCTGCTCTTTCTGTGATTTCAAACCACAATGACTGGTGGTCACTGTTAACCAGGTGCTCCCCACTGTTACCCCATCACACTGTCCCTGTTTGTGAGCACAAGGTCCAGTATTGCCTTCTGCCGAGTTGGTTCCATGACCAGTTGCTTGAGAGAGGCACCCTGAAGGAGTCCAGGATAAATCTGCTCCTAGTTGATGCTGCTGCTGGGATGCTCCAGTCCACGTCTGGAATATTGAAGTCTCCAACCATTACTACCTCACCTTGTCTGCCATCCTTTGGATGGCTAGCATCAACTCCCTATCTGTTTCTTCCTTCTGGGCTGGTGGTCTATAGACCACACCTGTGCAGATGGATGTCCCATTTCCTTTCCAGCTTAACCCACAGTATCTCTCCCCATTTTGTTCCTCCTGGATCTCTGTGGCCCTTATGTCATTTTCATATACAGTGCCCTCCTCCTCCCTTCCTGCCTGCTCTGTCTCTTCTGAATATGTTGTAGCCAGGTATGGCCATCTCCCAGTCATAGTTATCATTACACCAGGTTTCAGTGATGGCACAATGTCCAGGTCTGACTGTATCATGACAGCCTCCAGATCTTCCATCTTGTTGCTAAGGCTCCTGGCATTTGCACACATGGCTTTCCATGATTTGACCTCCCTAGACTGCTTCACTGTTCTACCTAGCCCCTTCCTTGGTTGTCATTTATCCCTGGTTCTCCTTGCTGTCTGCCCTTCTGCTGAATTTTGCCCCTTTTCTGCTTATCCACCTCTTGGGCACTCATCTCCATCTTTTGCACACTGCTTTGCAGAGATAGCCACTCCTCTGGTTCACTGGTTTCACTGCTAGCTGTGGGGGGTGAAAAGTAGGTACCCTCCTTGCTGGCCTGCCACCCCCCTTTGCTAGTTTAAATGCTTGCCAATGTAGCATTTAAACTTATCATTGAGTGCTTGGATTCCCTTCCAGGATGGATGCAGGCCATCAGGCTTGAACAAACCTCCATCCCTCCAGGTGGGTCCCCAGTCACCAATGAATCCAAACCCTTCCTCACAGCACCAGTTCTTCAACCATGAGTTAAAGTTCCTGGTGCATGCACTCCTATGCTCTCCCTTGCCTCTCACAGGTAGTACTTCTGAGAAAGTGACAGAAGTAGCTACTTGCTTGAGACCCCTCCCCAGTTTTCTAAACTCTTCCTGAACTTCTTTGGCTCCCATTTGCCAAGTCATTAGTACCTAGGTGGATAATGACATCCAGCTCACCCTCCTGTCTTGCCTTCCCAGTGATCCCCAGTATCTTCCTTCCATCCCTCCATGCCGTGGCACCTGGTAGGCACCTCACCTCCCTGTCCTCCCCTCCTGTGTTCCTAGCTGGATCCTCTTACGCATGGAGTCCCCCACCAGGATTCGCTTCCTCCTCCTCTGGGGTCCACTGCTTTCCCCACTGAGGTCACCTCCTTGGCTAACCTCCACATCCTTTCCTTCCACTTCTCTGGGTACCTCTATTTGGTTGTCCTCATTGCCAGTGTGGCATAGGAGTTCTTGAGTGGAATAGGATCTGGGATGTGCCTCTGCCTGACTGCTCTAACCCACCCTGAGCCCACTGTCATCCAAGTGCTCCTCATTCTCGGCATCCTTTGAGGCAGCTGCATTGGACTGGGTGGTCCCTGGATAGGGGTGATGGTACTCCTGACTCAGTTTACTTCCGCTCTGAGTCTGGCTACCTCATCCCGCAGTCCAGAGAGATGCATGCAGATAGGGCAGCACCTCAGTGTCCGAAGGTCTGCCTGAATATGGCTGCCCCACAGCCACTGCATTGCACCACTCCCACATTATACTGCAATTCCACTACTTGTCTGCTACTGAAGCTCTCTAGTTCTCTTTTTATTAATTTACTGTACTAAAAATCCTGTCACTGATCCTCAGATAATTTTTTTTAAGGAAAAAGAAACCAATAAATAAATAAATGAGTCAAAACACTTGTCATGCTGAGGGTGGGCTTCTTCCCCCTTATGCCCCTCCTACTTCACACCTCTTACTATACCCTGTGTTTAGCTCCTGTCAATCAGATTTATCAGGGCATATAATTAAGTGTTGGGGAAGGGAGGGGGGGTGAAAATTTGCAGCAGTTAAAGACAGCACAGAATTACACCACCACTATGTTCAAATTTTCAACAGCCCAAAAACAATTATAAGTAAAGACAACAAAGAAAGTATAGTGTCACTACAAGCCCACAATCTAAGTTTAAAAGAAAAATAGCAATTACCAGTTACTCTAAAGCACTGAATTGAATATGTTTCCTTCCTTCCCCTTCTGGCTTCTTCCCTGATGCGTGTGGTCTTTCCTCCTTCTGATCGCCAGCCTGTAACAAAGTTAAAACATTCTGTACACGCTGGAAAAAAGGAGGGAAAGGGGGACATGATTGAAACCTTTAAATATGTAAAGGGGCTCAATAAAGTAGGTTAAGGGGGTCTGCTGAGGAGGAAAGAGGCAGCCAGAGCTACAGGGCACAGTCTCAGATTGCAAGGAAATAGGTTCAGGGGCAATGTGAGGGGGCACTTCTTCACAGAGAGGGTGGTGGAGCCCAGGAACAGACTGCCAGACAGGGTAGTGGGGGCTAAGATGATGGATGAATTTTAAGAGGGCATGGAACAGACATATGGGACTAAGTATTGAAGGGAGGGTGGGGGCAGGTGGGGAGGGTTGGAGACTAGATGGGACAGCAGGGCCTTTCTGTCGTAAAATTTCTATGATTCAATGATCCTGGTGCTGTGGTCCCCCTACCCTGACTGTCAGCCTGTAATAAAGTTACAGCGTCCCTGGTGCTGTGGTCCCCCTAGACCGACTACCAGCCTGTAATAAAGTTACAGCGTCCCTGGTGCTGTGGTCCCCAACCCCCAACTACCAGCCTGTAATAAAGTTACAGTGTCCCTGGTGCTGTGGTCCCCCTACCCTGACTGCCAGTCTGTAATAAAGTTACAATGTCCCTGGTGCTGTGGTCCCCCTAGACCGACTGCCAGCCTGTAATAAAGTTACAGCGTCCCTGGTGCTGTGGTCCCCCTACCCCAACTGCCAGCCTGTAATAAAGTTACAACGTCCCTGGTGCTGTGGTCCCCCTCCCCCAACTGCCAGCCTGTAATAAAGTTACAACATCCCTGGTGCTGTGGTCCCCCTACCCTGACTGCCAGCCTGTAACAAAGTTACAATGTCCCTGGTGCTGTGGTCCTCCTCCCCCAACTGCCAGCCTGTAATAAAGTTACAATGTCCCTGGTGCTGTGGTCCCCCTAGACCAACTGCCAGCCTGTAATAAAGTTACAACATCCCTGGTGCTGTGGTCCCCCTAGACCGACTGCCAGCCTGTAATAAAGTTACAACGTCCCTGGTACTGTGGTCCCCCTCCCCCAACTGCCAGCCTGTAATAAAGTTACAACGTCCCTGGTGCTATTGGTCCCCCTACCCCGACTGCCAGCCTGTAATAAACTTACAATGTCCCTGATGCTGTGGTGCCCCTCCCCCAATTGCCAGCCCATATTAAAGCTAACATATACTAGGAATTTTGAAGACACAAGGGGGTTCAAGGCCCATAGTTTATGTCCCCTACATATGTGGGTTAATCAGATCATCAACTGATTATTATAATAAAGTACATCCAGAGTATATTTAAAGGCAGTTAGACTGGTACAATCGACTACTGTCTGAGGTAGTTTATTCCAGACCGTTGGGGCTCTGATCATGAAGAAGTGATCCTTCTTTACTGTCACAATCTGTTGTATACAATTTTTTTTGCTATGAGAATGCAAATTACCTTTTATATTGCTGAATTGTAAATTATATTCATTCATTTAATGTTCTAGATAACTTGTATAATGACAGCAGATCACCCCTTTGTCTGCGAGCCTCCAGGGAATGTAAACCAGTCTTGCATAGTCTAGTTGGATAATTAAAGTGTTTTAATCTAGGAACATGTTTAGTAATTGTCCTCTGGACCCCTTCCATGATCTTAATATCCTTATGCAGATACGATGTCCAAAACTGTGATCCATAATCTAGTATGGGCTGCACATAAGTGGTGTAGAGAGGTAAAATAAGTTGCTCTGTCTTATTCACAAATGAACATCTGATTTTGGTTACCATAGACTAAGCAGATTTAGCAGTTCTCAAGCAATGATTAGAAGAGGAAAGGGAATCGTTTACTATTGTACCCAAATCCCGTACATTTAGGACTGACTTCAGTATTGTTCGTTCTACTGTATAGGAATAATTTGGGTTATTTCTACCTATGTGAAGTACAACACATTTGTCTGTGTTAAAAATCATCCCAGTTTCCTTTGCCCACATCTGAATTTTGGCTAGATCAGAAACTAAAGATAAATGTTTATGTATAGTGTTCACCTCTCCGCCCAATTTTGTATCATCTGCAAACTTACTGATCATGTTCTCAAACATTTATGTCCATATTCTGTATATAAATGCTAAATAATGTAGGCCCAAGAACGATCCCTGGGGAACGAAGGATATCTACACAGGTCTGGGTTCGGGCAAATGGGGCTATGCCACACTAAGCTGCCTCACTACCCATGGAAAGAGTCCATAATGGAGAAAAATTATTATAACAAAGAGAAATGTTTAAATCAGATAACTGGGGCTGTTGCTTTAAAACAGTCTATCCTTGTAAACAACAGGCAGTATAGCGCAGTGGTTTAAGGCTTTGAACTGTAAACATGGAGACCTGGGTTTGAATCCCACAGCCCCCACTTGCATACTGTGTGACCCTGAGCAAGTCACTTGACTTCCTTGTGCTCCCAGGTCGCACCTGTAAACAAGCTTTCAACTTAGTGTGTCACTCCTGGTTAAAAACAAAACAGGGAGGGAATGTCCCTTAAACATTTTGAAAACTGAAGCTCTGAAGTTGAACCCTTCTGTTCTCATACAATTAATTTTGCCAAAACAACTGGTGCACTGTACATGCAGTATTTTATCTGGTTCCATGATTAGCTTACTTACTCTGCTGGGCTGCAGTCCGCACACAGACACTGTCTCACTGCTGGGGACTTGTCACCTCACCTACCCGAAAAGTTAAATATAAATACAATTCCCTGGCCTGGCAGCCAGCCGCAGCCACTGCTGCTTTTTTTTAGTTCTCCCAACTCCTGTTCTGAGTTAGATGTCTCCATTTGTAAGTAAATGGCGACTGGCGCCAAAACTGAATCTGCCAGCCAGTACTGCTGCTGGGCTCACACACACATGTGTGCTTTTTCAAAGGCATCACACGATGTGTGCTGACAAGTGAGGAAGGGCACACACACTGCTCAGTGGTGCTGGCATGGCTTTTTTTCTCAGTCACCTGCTTGGTGCTGAGAAAAAAAAAAAGGAAACTTGGAGCAGCCTGAAAGGCCCCCCAAAACACAGGGCCCTACGCATGGGCGTAGTTGGCGTAATGGTAAATCCTGCCCTGCAACTAGCACCTTGTATGCCCAATGAGCTGATTTGCATGGATCCCTTTGAATATTGCAGATAGCGCTCTGGTGCTATCCACTCTGGTGGAGTACTTTGGGATCCATGTTGAGGCAATACTACATGACTAGCACTGTGCTGACATGTTCTTATATTCAGTCAAATAGTCCCAGTGTGCTATTCAACTGAATATAGCATCTTCAGGGTCCTGGGGAAACACAAGACATAGGGCAAAGTTTTGCACTCTGCTTTGCGCTGTTTTGAATATCGGGCCCAGTAGTCTAGCCCTACGCATCACCACTCAATGTGGCTTCTAAGGGGGAGGGGGTAAAGTGGCAACTTGTAACTCACTTATGAAGATGATTTGTTGATAACACTTACAAGTCCCCAAACATAGAAACCCGCTTATCTTCCTTTCTGTCTGAATTCAAAACTGGCTCTGGACTAGGCATAAAGCGGGTAAAGTCAAAACTTTCTGTAATGCACACATAGATACTGTGGTCTTGAGGTAAAAGGGTCTGCAGAATACGTAGCTGTGACTAACAGTTCTACCCAGTCTAAACATGCCAATCACATTAAATCTTTAACGGATCCTTCCCATGATGCCATGGTGGCCATTGAATTCAGCACATGGAGAAAAGTTGCAGAGCAACGAAAACTATGTTCCTCTGAAAAGCATGTTTCAGCTGCAAAATGAGCTTACCTGTCAAATCTACTGTTCTAGGTACTGTACTTTGTTGCGCACCATACATTCCTTTTATTTCCTTAATCCTAGCCATTGTCAGGCCTACAATGTTATTCCTAAGCCAGATGGGGTGGGATTCCATGTGAAAATGGCGATCGCGGAAGGGCGGTCACCATTTGGGTGAATGTACATCGCCGAAAATGAATTACAGCAATGTACACTCATTGCAAACTACAAGGCAGCAACTGGACTTACATGTCTGCACCTCCCCGTACCCCTCTAATTTACTTTTCTCAACTCCAGGGAGGGGTGCATGTCGGGGGGATAAAATTCTTAAAAGAAAAAACATATGACCGCCTGCCAGAAAAACAAAATCTCATTGCTACAGACCCAAACCCTGTACCCTGCACACTCCAACTGACCACCCTCCCCACCATGCTAGCTGACCAGCTTGGCAGCTGCCTGCCAAACTCCCTCCCACATACCCTTCCCCTTCCACCCTCATGTAGTGTGGTCCCCCCCCTCGCATGTGCGCACTCATATGCTTCCCGTTGCCCTCCCTCACACTCCCAGATATCTGGTCACTACCCTATCAGGTAGCCCTGAACACAGGCACCATAACTGAGTCACCGGTTTTGTGAGCTCTCAATTGCGGTCACCATGTTCACTGGATACCATGGGTGGAGGAGGCCATTTTTTTTTTTGAGAAAAAAAATTAAAATTCTGATAAAATACTCACATTTTGGTGAAACAAGAACATGTTGCCACCCCATAAAACTAGAAGATGACCGGACTTGTTTATACTGAAAAAAAGTTAGGGTCAAATCTTCTGCCTAGTTTTGTTGCACTGCTGCCTTAATGTGGACCCTAACCTCCTGGAGAGGGTCCAGAGGAGGGCAACCAAAATGATTTGGGGCTTGGGGGACAGGACCTATGAGGAGAGGCTCGAAGAGCTAAATATGTACACATTGGAAGAGAGAAGAGACCGGGGGGACATGATAGAGGTCTTCAGGTACATGAAGAGGGTAAATAGGGGAGGAACAGTCGGGGTGCTTCGAAGGAAGGAGGAAGGGGCCACTAGAAGGTATGGCTGGAAGCTGGAGGGGGGAAGATTCAGGGAGAAAGGAGGAGGTGCTACTTCACTGAGGAGGTGGTGGAGCCATGGAATGCACTGCCTAGGGGCTGGTGGAGGCAGAGACAGTGGAGGGGTTCAAGAGGGGTGGGACAGGTACAGGGGAAGGGTTCTGGAAGCAAAATCCAATGCAGCAAGAATATTCGGAACTGGGAAGGGAGAAGCCAGAGAAGGCGAGGGGGACAGCAAGGTCAGCACCCAGGGTGGGGGCTGACCAAACGAGCAGACACGAAAGACCATTAGGCCTATTCTGCTGGCATTTTAGTATGTTAGTAGTATGTTAGTATCAGTAAGAAATTAAATTCACTCAAACTAATATTGGTGCCTAAGATATTTTTATGTTTTAAGTTTGCTTCCTGTTCTAGTCAAGAAAATCTGGTTTGCAAAACTTAACAAGTTCAGTGGATATTTTCTTTGGGATGTTGAGTTGCCCAGGATTAGAATATAAATGATCAGGTGCCATTGGGTACATGGTGTATTCAGCTACACAGGTTTCCTAAAATACTTTTGGGCCTTTAGTAACAGAGACTGCAGTAGTTTGAGCTACTGTGTCTAGTGCAGAAACACCTGTATAGATTGAGGCTGAAAGCGCTATGATGCGCCCTTCATCTTCTGATCTCCTATTTTAGGTTATCCTTAGAAGACTATCCTCCTCCCAGCCCTGCACTGCTCCCATGATAAAAATGTTGAAAAAAATATACAAAAGGCTGGGTTATAATTACTTCCCCGTGTGAAATGCACATCCCCAGAATAGTGAATGTATCATATTTGAGGGAAGAAAGTTTGATAATTACAGATGAAGAAGGGTGAGAATTAAAGACATTTTTATTTATTTTTTTGTAACCAGGTAAGGCCCACTAGGGAACATTTAGGGGGTTACGTGACTTGCTTAGAGTCAGACAAGGGAGGCTGCGTGAATCAAACCAAGGTCTGTTTGCTGGATGTACCAAGCTCATTCAGAGCTCGTTACTCTAACCTCTAGGCTATACTGCCAGCCCCTATATATCTGATTTTTAAAAGCATAAAACGTGTATGTTCTCCCTTTTAGATTTTCAACAAATCCAACCCCCAAATCCTCTGTGCTGTTCACCCAAGAAAAACATTGTAAGCACCTAATAAAAACACACATATATTTAAGAACTACTGTTCTTCAGAACAGCAGCATTTATACATATATCACTAAAGCATCAGCAAAATGTTTACAAACATGCTCTAAAAGTTAATAAAATATCCACTTACCTATCTGGCAGACACACACACAGGACCAGTCAAACTCCCTTCTTGAACTTCATCAACTGCATTCCGGTGGACCTCAGTGAGGTCACATGGCATCTAATCAACATCATAAACTTCCAGGTCAGACTCGGTTCACATGGAAAGAACAGGAAGCACAGTCCAGGCTTCCAGTTTAGCCTCATAGATCACATGGGAAGTACAGGAAGCTCAGCCCAGGCTTCCAGCTTAGCCTCACAGATCACATGGGAAGTACAGGAAGCACAGCCCAGGCTTCCAGCTTAGCCTCACAGATCACATGGAAAGTACAGGAATCACAGCCCAGGCTGCCAGCTTAGCCTCACAGATCACATGGAAAGTACAGGAAGCACAGTCCAGGCTTCCAGCTTAGCCTCACAGATCACATGGGAAGTACAGGAATCACAGCCCAGGCTTCTAGCTTAGCCTCACAGATTATGTGGAAAGTACAGGAATCACAGTCCAGGCTTCCAGCTTAGCCTCACAGATCACGTGGAAAGAACAGGAAGCACAGCCCAGGCTTCCAGCTTAACCTCACAGATCACATGGAAAGTACAGGAATCACAGCCCAGGCTTCCAGCTTAGCCTCACAGATCAAATGGAAAGTACAGGAATCACAGCCCAGGCTTCCAGCTTAGCCTCACAGATCACATGGAAAGTACAGGAATCACAGCCCAGGCTTCCAGCTTGGCCTCACAGATGACATGGAAAGTACAGGAATCACAGCCCAGGCTTCCAGCTTGGCCTCACAGATGACATGGAAAGTACAGGAATCACAGCCCAGGCTTCCAGCTTGGCCTCACAGATCACATGGAAAGAACAGAAAGCACAGCCCAGGCTTCCAGCTTAGCCTCACAGATCACATGGGAAGTAGAGGAATCACAGCCCAGGCTTCCAGCTTGGCCTCACAGATCACATGGGAAGTAGAGGAATCACAGCCCAGGCTTCCAGCTTGGCCTCACAGATCACATGGGAAGTACAGGAAGCACAGCCCAGGCTTCCAGCTTGGCCTCACAGATCACATGGAAAGTAGAGGAATCACAGCCCAGGCTTCCAGCTTGGCCTCACAGATCACATGGGAAGTACAGGAATCATAGCCCAGGCTTCCAGCTTGGCCTCACAGATCACATGGGAAGTGCAGGAAGTTAAAAGCCTGGAATCCCAATTTAAAGCAACATGACCATCTATAACCATGCAACCATTCCCCACTCCTTGTAGTGCAATTGCACCCAACTCGTACAGCTTATCAGCTGCAACCTAATCCCTGCCTCATCTAATTTATGCTGATACCCCAAAGTCAACCATTAAAACATAATTACAACACCACTATACTGCTAAAAAACTAACTTTGCTAAACATTTTATTATTTGAAAAAAGCAGTTTCATTGGGGGGGGATTATGCTATGTTAGTATATGTTGTGGTGGTTGCAGCCCCTTGCCCTTTGGACTCTGGTCTTCAACTACCACTCAGTACATTAACATACAATAATCTCCCTTCTACCATGCCTTATTCCTTTCTTAATGAAAAGATCATTCATCCTTCAATTAACAATCTTAATTAATATTATTTAGTGTGGGAACCTTTCATTAAAAGACCATCTCCCTTTGGATATTTCTAGTAGAAATATAATTGTGAGAAACTGGAAAATTTCACCCAGCAAAATATTTTGTGTAATTTCTGCATTATGCAAAATGTTTTGCCTAGGCGAAACATAATTTCTCCTCGGATGGCAATTTCACGTAATGCAAAATTTCGCCAAATTTCACCAATGTTTTTCAATTTCGCCTGTGAGTTTGCAATGCATTGTGGATAAATAGCTGAAATATCATGTGCAGTCTGTTTCCTGCACAGTATATTGTGTGTTGAGTCAGAGAGCAGTTCAGTGTGGTGCATCACAGCCAGTAAACCCTTCAAAAACCTCTTTGTTATTTTTAAGTGCTGATTGCTCCCAAAATCAAAATTTTGTTCCTAGTGCTGCTAGTGAACGTTTTGTTTGTTTTGGTATATTTGGATAATACTTGGTTAAATTTAGGTAGTGTTTTCAGTTTTCTCTGTGTCTGTGAGGGAGTTGAGTGGGGAGGGTCAACTGTGTGTGTGTGTGTGTGTGTGTGTGTGTGTGCGTGTGTGTGTGTGTGTGTGTGTGTGTGTGTGTACGCATATGTATACGTGAAAGCAGAGCAGCCTAGTTCCTAATATTTGACAGAGTTCCCACAAGCTGTGAGTGAGTTTCTGTTAAATATTTTGTCTTAATATTTTTGTTGTTATACTACTTATTTGTAATATTTTTCTTACATAGTGACCCTTTTTTGTGTAACGTTATCTGAACAGTTATTCATTCTGAGCAGTTCTGTTCCTGTTTCCCTTTGTTTAATCACTGTTCTGCTTTATTTTTGTAATAGAAGTATTTGTGGACATTGAACACATGTCCATATCCGGGTACAATGCATTGTTGAATTGCTCACAGAAATTAATATTGTGATCTAGCCTCTGCATTGCAGCATTCCTGTGTTTCTGTGTAATTTGCTTATCATATTAACCCTTTCTTCCCTATTGCACCACTGGTGTTTACTACCTGACCCAGTTATATAAAAACTACATAGTTTTCAAGAGAATGATGGTCCCTGCAAGATTGTTGGGGGGTAACTTTGTGCATACATTTCAAATCTTGTTGTCCCTTCCATCTGATATATTGATAAGCCAAATTGTATTTAGTAAGTACCAACACATTGCAGTACTTGGCTTCTCCAGACACCACTTATCCGGACCGTAGATCACATTGTGACTGTGAGGTGTTCTGTGTGGTTGGTTTACAATTTACTTTGTGTGAACCTACCTGTACCTACCCAGTTATTATCAAATTGTGTAATAACCATTCCATTTAAAAACTGAGATTTTATTAAGAACTACTTAAGTATTTTTTCAGAGTTACTACACATTCTTGTTGTGGTGGTGTCTGTCGGTTTGGTATTTAAAGTCTCACACTTCTGTCCTCCTATTATCCCATGTTACTTAATTTGTGTTTTTGTAATTGAAAAAATAAAATAGTGTTCTGACACTTGACTAGGCTACAGTAGCAGTTGTAGGTAGTTGTACAGACTACACTGCTGCTACCTGCTCTGACTTCTGTTTGCCTGTGCAGATAGTACTGCAGGTGTTAAATCACAGTTATTCAACAGTGACAGAAGCTTCGGTTTGAGGTCCAGGAGATGGAGGACACCATATAACTGCATTACTGACACCAGAGTTCTGTCACAATTTACTGTAACATTTTTAAGGAAACATTTCTGGACTTTTAGGGCATGTTCGGCAGTGGCAGCGCCAAAATTAGGCCTGTAATCCTTTGTAAACAGTGGCAGAAGCTTCAGTTTGAGGTCTATGAGATGGGGAACACCATATAACAGCATGACTGATACCAGATTTCTGTCTCAACTTGCTGTAACATTTTTTGGGAAACATGTCTGGACATCTGGGGCATGTTGAGCAGTGGCAGCACCAAGATTAGGCCTGAAAAATGTTGTAAATGGTGCAGAAAACAGCAGATTCTGGTCCTGGTGGTGGATGTGAACCATCTAACAGAATGAGTGACACCAGATTTCTGTCTCAATTTACTGTAACATTTTTGGGGAAACATTTCTGAACTTCTGGGTCATGTTCAGCAGTGGCAGCACCAGGATTAGACCTGTAATCCTTTGTAAACCATAGAAGAAGCTTCAGTTTGAGGTCCAGGAGATGGGGGACACACCATATAACTGCATTACTGACACCAGATTTCCATCTCAGTTTACTGTAACATTTTTTGGGAAACATTTCTGGACTTCTGGGGCATGTTAGGCAGTTACAGCACCAAGGTTAGGCCTGAAAACCGTTGTAAACAGTGCAGAAATCAGCAGATTTCAGTGGTGTATGTGAACTATCTAACAACGTGACAGACACCAAATTTCTGCCTCAATTTTACTGCAACATTCTTTATGAAACATTTCTGGACTTCTAGGGCCAGTTTGGCACTGGCAGCAACAAGATAAGGACTGACATTCTTGGTAAACAGTAGGCCAAACAACATGTTTTGGTCTGGGTGGATGGCAGACACCATTTAACATCATGACTGAGACCTGACTTCTGTCTCAATTTAATGTAACATTTTTTGGGAAGCATTTCTGAAATTCTAGGGCATGTTCAGCAGTGGCAGCACTAAGGTTAGGCCTGTAATCCTTTGTAAACAGTGGCAGAAGCTTCAGTCTGAGGTCCAGAAGATGTAGGGACACCATATAACAGCATGACTGACACCAGATTTCTGTCTCAATTTACTGTAACATTTTTTGGGAAACATTTCTGGACTTCTGGGGCATGTTCGGCAGTGGCAGCACCAGATGCGTTACATCTTCAGAATGTTGCACACAACAATAACTGACGCAACATCACATACTGTAGCATTGTGAAGCAATTTGTTTAATAGGCACATTATGTGGCATTTGTGGATAGGAGAAGGAAACATGTTAAAGAGCAGGTGATGCCTTCAACATAACTTTCACAAATCATAACCTTGACTAACAGTTCAGTTACACCGCGAAACGAGCATCTTGTTGCTCAGTGTGCCTTTCCTGGTGAAACATTTCTATAAATAAAAAAATAAAATATGTGGAGTTTGCAAAGGAAAGGCTGGCACCTGTTGAAGGCTGTTGGCTGTCAGGGCTCCTTGCACAGAGTCTGTATTTTTTATTCAAATACCTCGTGTGAGTTGCTTCAACTCAAAGTAAGAATTATTCAGCACAGCACATATCCACAAAGTGCTCTTTCTTTGTTCCAGTGTGGCAAGTAAACAATGTAAAAAATGCTCCCATATAACTAAGATAAAAATATCTGCTCCCCAAGGCACCATACTTCATGATTCATAAAAAGTTATGTCATACCTGACACGTTTCATACATACGTGCTTTCTTATACACAAAACACGCATGTGAAAAATGAGTGCGTCAGGTGAGACATAACCAGTAACACATAAGGAATGATGGTGTCCTGGGAGAGTGGGCAATATTATCTTAGTTATATGGAAGCACTTTTTACATTATTTACTTGCCACACTCGAATAAAGAATGAGCACTTTATGGACATGAGCTCTAACGAGTACTTTTAACTTTGAGTTGAAGCAACTCACACAAGGTATTTTAATTTAAAAAAATACGCATTCTGTGCACAAGGCCCAGACAGCTGACAACCTTTGGCAGGTGCCGGCCTTTCATTTGCAAACTCCATATATATGGAATGCAACTGCATTACACATCATTATATTGTTAAAAGTAATCTTGTAGGTGTAACCAGCTCTAAGAAGTAACACACCGCAAATAATAAGGTGCGTATTAGGGGAGGGGTTTACAGGCACGGTACAGAATAAGCATAACACACGACAGGCAGGAACAGGAGGGCAAGGGTAATACAACAATGAGAAGGGAGAAGTAATAGAGAGAGGACAAGAAAAGGGACTGAATTATATAAGGAACATAAAACAGAAGCAAACAGCAATGGTCAAATTATTTTACATACACAATAAAGAAACAAGAGGACTTAAGGATGTAGATTAAAGAGGACAGAACAGTTTTTCTTTTGGGGGGGAACATACAAACAACAGAATAGAGGATAGAAAAATGAAAATAAAAAAGACAAATTAATTTGTGCTGCTGCATTAACTGCCAGTGGAGGCATCACGCAGTTCAGACAGGATACCCATGATTTTGTCAACATCATCCTGGGAGTTTAGAAATCCCCCCCCCCCCAGGCATCATTAAATTCCTGTCTGAAATCATTTAACTCCTGTCGAGGATGGTGTACTTCTGACAGGACAGCTGATAACTCTGCAGGTGTCACTGCTGGCGGGGTGGAGGCTGCCTGTGCTGCTGCTGGCTCTGGACAGGGAGGACCCTTGTGGGGTCTTGATGCTACTGCAGACTGCTTCTGTTGTCTGGCTTAGCAAGCCCAGGGAGCATGCTTAATAGGTCCAGCCATGCCTCCCCTCCTGCTCACCACCTTCAGTGCTCACACCCATACTGTTCCCCACAGCTGCAGTTGATGCTGCCGCCACCTTCTGCAGTTGGAAGTCCTGTTGAAGTGGCTGGCAGTGCACCATATGGCTCTGCTGGCTGCTTGTCCCAAAGTGGGAACCAGACTTTCCGCGAGGCACTTCCTGCCCACATTGATTGCAGGTGACCACTGTATCACCTGCCAAACTTGCAAAAAAAATCCAAGACAGGAGAACTTCAGGGATGATGGGACCATCGGGGGCAGCAGATAATGCCCCAGGCACTGTCTCCTCCTGCTGCTCAGGAGGGGGCTTAGTCCCCTGCTGCCGAGGTGGAGGAACAGTATCCTGGTGCTGGGGAGGGGGCTGTGTCTCCTGCTGCTGCTGTGGTGGAGGTGTTTGCTGCTGGGTGCTGGGGCCAACAGCTTCCTGCCACCGTGGCATTTCATTTTTAATGGACATCTGAAACGTGAGTACAGGTGCCTCACTGCCTCTACCCTTTTCCATTGTGCCCACCAACACCACCAATTCAAACAAAATAAAAAAAAAAAAAGAAACAGAGATATAGTGGGGGGGAATCACACACACACACACACACTCTATCCATAGGTACTAAAATATGAAATGGGACAAAGACAAACAAGTAAAAGTTAGAAAACAATAGCACAGATGAAGTAGTTTATGTATCAATGTGCACTCTGCAGTTACAGGGAGTCTAGATGCTGCCTGCTTCCTCAAGATATGTAGCACGGGAAATTAACCACTCACTTCCTGCCTGTTTAGACTCAACCATGTGACCACCAGCAGAGAGAAAAGCCCAAGTTTGCCATATGGAAGCGCAAGGTGAAATTTAAGGCAAAATTTTGCCGAAAGGCCATAATTACGTGAAATGTTTTGCTTTTTCACCATAATTTTGACTGCAAAATAACATTTTGCTGCATCTCTAATTAAAACTGTTATTCTAATGGTTCTAATATAATGATTGTGAACTTGTTTAGTCTGTGATTATTGTAAGAATTATTTCAACATGCATCACTACTTTGTGTTGCACTTAAAACTACCTGTTTTTAATATGTGTGTATACTATATGTATGTTATGAGTTGTGAATCATATAATTCCTAATAAAAATTGTATTGTAAAGTAAATGAAAAGACCTCGCTTCCAGGGACTTGTTTATAAGTAGAATACAGTTTCTCATAGAATCGAACAATTTGCAAATGTCTTCTACATTCTTTGCAGGGTACCAGGGTGATGACTAACCTCACCTCAGTCCTCTGTGATGAATCCCAGTGGAAATTCCCCCATGAATTCAACCCATCCAATTTCCTGACCGAAGATGGAGAGTTTATGAAGCCGGAGGCCTTCATGGCCTTTTCAGCAGGTAACACTGTACAGCTGCATATATTGGTACTGCACGAGACTGGTGGGAAATGTACACTTATCAAATCTGAATGTTTAGTGCACTGCTTGCAATTTCTCCAGCTGCTAATCTGATGTACAGTATACCCAGAAAACACTGAGAAGATGCAAAGCAACTAAAATCACAAAATGCTTAATTGCATGTGTAGGGGCATTTAAGTTTCACGCAGGATGCTTGGGCGTATTTATTTACTGGTATTTTGTTTTTCTTTCCCTGGGAAGTGCACTAGACGTTCAATACCTATTTTCAGGCACAACCAGAGAGAGAGTGAGGGAGACTGCAAGTTCAGAACAGCTGCAGTTTTAAAGATTATTTTTTATTTTGTTGACCGGGTAAGTGCACTAGACAAATTCTGCCTATAATCAGGCACGATCAGTGGGAGAGGGATACAGATGAATGCCAACTGACCTTTAACCAGATTTAGCTGTTAGTGGTATTTTTAGTGAATGGGGGGAATTTGGCCAGGGTACCGGGATAATTCCCATACTCTTTTTGAAAAGTGCCATGGGATCTTTAACATCCATCTGAACTACCACTGGAACAGGCAGATGGGAACTTGGTTTAACATCTCATCTGAAAAGATGGCATCTCAGGAGTGCAGTACCCCCCTCATGCTGCACTGCAGTGTCAGTATTGGGGATATTAACCCAAGTGCCTGGCATGGGGATAGAACACACAACTTTCAGATCTCCCGGCCTCAGAGGTGAGTGTGCTACCTGCTGAGCCACTGACACTGCTCAGCACATATTAGCACAGTACAGGTTAAAGAATGACAAAAATTATAAGATCATATAAAATCACAATACTATGTAAGTGATTATACATGTACAGAACTGGCACAGTATATTGCTGCAGCTGTGTTCATTGACCTATCCAAGGCTTTTGACATGGTAAGCCACCCCTCCAGATCAACACCCTCACACAATTGGGTTTCTCTCAAAGGACCACTTGATTGGTTCACAAGCTACCTATCGTCCAAATCCCAATCTGTTGGATCAATAAAACTATCTCTGTCTCGCACCCCATTCACTCTTGAGTACCACAAGGCTCCAACCTGGGGCCCCTACTTTTCAGTTTGTTCTTAAATGCTCTTTCCACCTCATGCACCGAAAATATCCTCTTATATGTGGATGACGCAGTCATCTGCAACTCCCACCCAAACCCGTTGGAGCTACAGACCTCTCTCCAGACTGCTTTCAGTCAGACTGAATGCTGGTTCACTGAGCACAGACTAATCTTGAACCTAAAAAAAACTAAGACCCTCCTGTTTGCCCACCACCAAAGTAGACTAAAAAATGTCTAACTGTCCATCTAATCCAGCTCACACTACACCCTGGAGCAGGTCACATCCTATAAGTACCTGGGTGTCATCTTTGACTCAGCCCCCACCTTCCACGCACACATCAGCACCCTCACATCTGCCACCAATGCACGAGTTGGTCTCCTTTATCATCACAGAGCCTGTCTCCCCCCACATGCCTTAAGGTTAGCACTCACCTCCTTGGTCCTCTCCCTGATTGACTATGGCCTGTTGGTCTATTCCATGGCGGATGCCACAGTCATCGGTAAGCTAAAGGTAGTGATTAATAAAGCCTGCAGACTCCTAACTGGCACCAACCGAATGACCCATACTTGCACACTGTACACCCTTGCCCAGATTCTTAACTTTGATGAAAGGGTTCAATACCAGGCCTCCCTCATAGCCAAAAAATATCTGCTTGGTCTGACACCCCCTGGCCTATCAGCTGACCGAGCAACCACCACCCCCGCCATGAACACACACAGCTCAGATACACCCACTATAGCTGTCCCTAGTGTCAGAATAACCTGGGCACAGAGATCATTCCTGGTTAGGGCCCCTACCTGGTTTAACTCCCTGCTCACTCTGGTCACCTGCCATGCTAAGCTTGGCCTCTTCAAAATGGCCCTGAAAGACCATTTTCTGACCTCCTGCACATGCACCTGCCCACAATAGGTCCCTCACCCCCGCTGTCGCTCACAGCCAGATTGACTTCGACCTGGGGGCTGAACAGAATGGGGCTCCCCCACTGAGCCCCCTAATATTGACAAAGTCTTTCCACAGACTGCACATGAAATGCTATCTCAGGCCTGCACCTTAGCAAGACAATTGCTTATTTCTAACCATGGTATAGTTTAAAGGTGCATAATTTGAATATTTTTACTCTGCTCACTGTATCACAACAATGCTATTGTTAACATCTCACATTTCTATATGCACATGTAACTCTGTATATGACCTTAATGTATTGTACTATCTGACTATGTTCTGTATGTATCAAATTATTTTCTCATGACATGGAGCCTTTGGAAATGAATCCCTGACTCAAAGGATTGCAATTCCGATATTTTCAATAAATAAAAAAAAAATTATATATATATACTGTATATACAGACAGAGAATAATGCTAATGTAGGTGTGTGATATGCAGCTTTTTTACACACTCAAGGTATGTGATAATACAGTATACAAACCTTGAGAGAGAAGCTCGAGAGTTTTATATATTGTCACACACTGAGGGTGTGTAAAAAAACTGCAGATCACACACCTTCATATGTGTTATTTTTTATAGTAACTGGTGCTAAGTAAACAAAACTCCGAGTCTTTCATGGGCTAGCGTGGCACACACAACCCAGCGCCAGACTATAAAAACTGTATCGACATGACATTGTGATATTAACTTGCAGGGTGATACGACTTTTTACATGTCTCAAAAATGGGTTGATAGCAGGAGTCACCAGTTATTATTAAAGATTACAGTGGCACTGTACATATTAAAGAACAAAGGCAAAAACTGTAAAGTCATATAAAATCACAATGCTATAAAAGTAATTATACATATACAGAACAAGTTCAGTATCAAAGATAACAAGAGAACAGACAGAACAGCAGGAGGAAGGAGCTACTGGTATAACTAAAACTTCTCTACTGGGACTAAGAACTAGAACTCTTGTACTGGGACCTTCAATTTAGGGTAAAAAAAAACGTTAGTGTGTTTGTCAGAGGTAGTTGAAGTAAATTGTTATCTGTCATCTGTGTCCTTATCTAGGTGCTTGTCACAGCTGTCAGAAGGGAATTGTTATCTGTGAAATGATCTAAGTGTAGAAATATTTGCAAAGTAGGGGGAGTGGCTAAGCTTGTGCCAGAGAACAGACAGAACACCAGGAGGAAGGAGCTACTGGTATAACTAAAACTTCTCTACTGGGACTATATTGCCCTCCTTCCTTCCCCTCCACCCCCACCCTAAACCAGTTCTACTTTTATAGGCACAGGATTTAACTGACAACAGGAACTTCCTGTTTGGGAGCAGGAAGTGAGTGATCACAGAGCCACCAAAGATTCACCATCCTAGAAGGGCGAGAGTAGCTCTCCGTTCCCCCCAGCTGCTGGAGGTCTGTCTCTGAGCAAGTAATGAGACTAGTGAGAAATATAGGAACTTCTTGTCTCAGAACAGGAAGATCAGGAGCTAAAAGGGCACAGAGGCAGTAAGTAAGTAGGGGGAGAAAAAAAAGAAAATAAACTAACAGAGGAAAGAATAAGTATTTCAAACAACAGTTAGGGGGCCAGGAAAAATACATGATGGGAGTGGTGCAGTGCAGTGGCTGTAGAGCAGCAGTCTTCTGGGAGATGTTCTGGAGGATGCAGTGTTGTCCCATCTGTGGGCACCTCTCTGGGCTGAGAGAGGAGGTTGCTCATCTCCAGGCAGAGTTGGCCAGGATTTGTGGGACCTCCTCTCCCACCCAGGGACCACCAGGATCACTGCTGTTGCCTCAGAGGTTGTCAAGAAAGAGGAGCAGTTGGACCACAGTGGGCTCAGGGAGGCTGAGGGTGGTGGAACAGAGGCACATCCCTCCAGTTGTACCTCTCCACAATTTCTATGCCATTCTGGAAAAGTGTGGTTCCTCTATGGAGGCTCCCCCAGTGAAGACCAAGGAGGATGCTGGGAACCTCCACAAAGGAGACCCACAGGAGGGTGGCATGGGACCCCACAGGGGAAGGAAACAACTCCTGGTGGGGGACTCCATTGTTAGGAAGGTAGAACTGGGAAAGGAAGGGGAGAAGGAGGTAAGGTGCCTGCCTGGCACCATGGCTTGGAGAGACAGGGAGCAAATCCTTAGGATCACAGGAGCAGCTGCACAGGGGAGGGATCTGGATGTCATTGTCCACCTAGGGACAAATGACCTGGCTAAGAAAGAGATCAGAGCAGTGCAAGAAGCATTTGTGGAAATGGGGAGGGGCCTTAGACATATAGCACACACTGTAACCTTCTCGGAGGTGCTGCATGTCTATGGCACGGATGAGGCTAGGGTGCTCCGCACCATAGGATTCAATCGGTGGTTGAAAAACTGGTTCAGAGCTCAGAGATTTGGCTTCATTGGGGACTGGGGGTCCACCTGGAGGGATGCAGGCCTATATTGGTGTGATGGTCTGTATCTGTCCAGGAGGGGAACCAGGATCCAAGGTGATAGGTTTAAATACTTCATTGCAAGCATTTAAACTAAGGAAGGGGGAGGCACTGGAAAGGAGCAGGGAAATCCTAGCCCCCCCCAAAAAAATCAGGGTACTAAGTGAGGTAGACACCAACATAGAGATGTTAATAGGGAGAAGCGTAGGGGTAAATGGTATTTCTTTGTTTGCTTGTATCCTGTTTATCATTTTGTATACTGCACCTATTTGTATGTATGTATATTTGTCCTTCAGCACAGGAGGTCCACCTTGTAAATGAGCTTGCTCAATGGTGATCGCCTGGATAAATAAAGATTTTGATTGATTGATTGAAATGGAGAAAGTGACAAATGCACTTAAGGACAGGGATGGGACAAAAAGGGGTAAGGCCATCAAGAAATGGAGGGTAATGAGTACCAACGCCCATAGTCTGAGCAACAAACTCCCTGAACTGGTGGCCTTGATGGAAGAGGGATGCCTGGATATCATAGCAGTCACAGAAACATGGTACACAGAGAACCATGACTTGGATGTTAACAAACCAGGGTACACAACCTACAGGACAGACAGGGAGGTCAGAAGGGGGGGGTAGCTCTCTTTGTAAGGGAAGGGATAAAAGCAACTGAACAAAAGAGTAAACAGGGAGGAGAGGAGGCACTGTGGGTCACCTTAGAGACTGGAAATGGCACCACAATCCACACAGGGGTTGTACACAGACCCCCATGTCGGGGGAGGGAATGGACATGGATATGATAGAAGGCATCCTTAGGATGGCAGAGAAAGGGGAGATACTTTTGATACAGGACCTCAACATGCCAGATGTTAACTGGAGCACCTTTGCTGCAGCTACATCCAAAAGCAGGGCCATTCTTGATGCCCTTCAGGTAGCATGCCTCAGACAGCTAGTTTTGGAACCTACTCATGAGGGAGCAATCTTAGACCTTGTACTCTCAAATGGGGGCAGTGAGAGGATTTCAGATCTAGAAGTGGGTAGCCATTTGGGAACAAGTGACCACCAAACAGTGTGGTTCACGATAAACTCAGCTACAGAGTCAAGCCATACAAAAGTGAGGGTTCTGGACTTTAGGAGGGCTGACTTTGGCAAGATGGGAGAGTGCCTCAGAAAAGCACTAGCAAACAGGCTAGAAGGAAGGGTGGAGCAGCAATGGGGAAATATCAAAACCGCCATCACAGAGGCAACAAGCCTTTGTGTGAAGCAAATAAACAAATTAAAATGAAAGAAAAAGCCACTATGGTTCTCAAAAGAAGTTGCAGTGAAGGTTAGGGAGAAAAAGATAGCATTTAGGAAGTATAAGGAAACACAGAAGAAGCAGGACAGAGAGCTGTACCAGTTAAGGCAGAAGGAAGCAGGGAGGGTAGTCAGAATAGCAAAGACCCAAACTGAGGAAAGGATAGCTAACTCGGTTAAGAAGGGGGATAAAACCTTTTTATAGGTATATCAGGGAACGTAGAAAGACAAAGGGAGGGATAGTGAGGCTGAATAGAATGGATGGTGGGTGGGCAGAAAGTGATAGTGAAAAAACAGGGATACCGAATGAATACTTCTGTTCAGTATTCACAAAAGAGGAAGTAGGGGAGGTGCCTAATCCAATTAACAGAAGCACTCTGGAGAGGGGGGTTGATCCCAGTCCTTTCACAGAAGAAAGGGTTCTGAAAGAACTCCTAAAACTGAAGTGGACAAAGCAATGGGACCAGATGGAATTCACCCCAGAATTCTAAAAGAATTAAGCAGAGAACTAGTGACGCCACTGACTACCCTTTTTAACAAATCATGGGAGGATGGTGTGGTACCTGAGAACTGGAAGAAGGCTGATGTGATTCCCCTTCACAAAAGTGGGAGCAAGACAGAGGCAGGAAACTACAGACCTGTCAGTTTGACCTCTGTGGTAGGGAAATGATGGAATCATTTCTGAAGGAAAGAATTGTTGATTACCTAGAGGCCAGTGGGGTACATAACCCAAGGCAGCATGGGTTCACAGCGAGAAGGTCATGTCAGACGAATCTAATTGATTTCTTTGACTGCGTGACCAAAGTAGTAGACCAGGGAGGGGCTGTGGACATGGCCTACCTAGACTTTAGCAAGGTATTTGACACAGTCCCACACAGAAGATTAGTAGTCTAATTAACCAGCCTGGGAGTGGGTCTCAGGGTGGTATCCTGGGTAAAACACTGGCTGAACAGCAGGACACAGAAGGTAATTGTAAATGGAGTCCACTTTGAAGAAAGAGGGGTTACTAGTGGGGTACCACAGGGTTCAGTACTCGGTCCAGTCTTTTTAATGTCTTTATAAGTGACATTGCAGAGGGACTGGAAGGAAAAGTATGCCTCTTTGCAGATGACACAAAGATCTGCAACAGGGTTGATAAACAAGGAGGCGTGGAAAGGATGAGAAGGGACTTGGCTAGGTTGGAGGAATGGTCAGAAGTATGGCAGCTTGGATTCCCATCTGGAACATGTTACTCATTTTAAATATCTAGGTGTCACCTTAGATACCTCCCTCTCTACCACAGACATGTGCGCCTCCTCTCGTCAGTGATTAACTCCAGAATTGGTACCCTCTACAGGATCAAGAACAGCCTGCCTGCCCATGCCATGCAGATAGCTGTCACCTCCTCCATCCTCTCACTTCTCAATTACGGGATTGTTATCTACGGCACCACTGACAACTCCACCCTAAGTAGCATAATCACAGTGCTTAACAAAGCCTGCCGCTTCGTTACTGGCTGTGACAGACTCACCCACACCTGCGACCTGTACACACAAACAGGTTGGCTTAATTTCCATAAATGACTCAAATATCAAACCTGCATCTTAGCAAAAAAGATCCACCTCCAGCTTACTCCAGCCGGACTACTCCCCATCGTCAGCCCGGCCCCTCACAGGCGGACTACCAGACTGTCGGGTTACCCTCATCCTTCATGGTCCCCCATGTCGAACGCCCTAGGGCAGAGATCCTTCCGCTACCGTGCCCCAAATGGCTCACACCTCCCCTACTCTCTCCCAGACCCACAGAATCGCACTTTTCAAAATAGGCCTTGAACACACCTCCTTGAAAACACTAAATGTGAATGCCAATAAGGCCTGCTCTCTCCCCCCCATCCCCTTAACTGACTCTGGGACTTCCTAGTCCCTACGTTCCACCCTCTGCATTTAACTCTGTCTTGGGCCCACATGTATGCCTCCCATAAGCTTTTAAAATGCCGCTCAAGTGCCATGTCAATTCTGTAACCTGAAAAAATCAAAGTGTAAAAAAAAAAAAATAATTGTATTTCTTTTAATACTTTATATTGTCTTGTGTCTCTCCACCCCCTGTAACCACCATGGAGCCATTGTATAAAAAGCTGTCTGTACTGAAACCTGTATATAATTGCTCATTCCGTCTGTCTTCCTTGTACTTTGGTTCTCCCTCCACCCCTGTAAACGACGTGGAGCCTTTGCAAAAGAGTCTATGACTCAAAGGATTGTAATTCCGGTTATACTGTAAAATAAAAAAATAAAAATAAAATTAAAAAATAAAGTAATGCACCTGGGAAACAAAAACCAAGGGGAAGATTACACAATGGGGGAGGTAGTAACAACAACAAAATGGAAAGGGACCTGGGGGTAATCATATCAGATGACCTTAAGGTTGGCAAGCAATGTGAGAAGGCGGTAGGGAGGGCTGGGGGGATACTGGGATGTATAGGGAGAGGCATCACCAGCAGAAAACAGGAAGTTGTTATCCTCCTGTACAGACAGTTGGTAAGACCCCACCTGGAGTACTGAGTCCAGTTCTGAAGACCCCATCTCTGCAAGGACATAGACAGGATGGAGGCAGTTCAGAGGAGGGCAACTAAAATAGTGCTGGGTCTGCAAGAGAAGCCATATGAGGTGAGATTAAAGGGGCTTAATATGTATACCCTTGAGGAAAGAAGGGAGAGGGGGGACACGATAGAAACTTGTAAGTACCTTAGTGGAATCAACAAAGTCCAAGAGGGTAGCATCTTTCAGAAAAAGAGATGTGCAAGAACAAGGGGACACAATTTGAAGATAGAGGGGAGACAGCTCAGGGGCAATGTGAGGAAGTATTTTTTCACAGAGAGGGTGGTGGACACATGGAACAGCCTTCATGAGGAGGTTGCGGGGTCTAAAACTGTGGGAGAATTCAAGAATGCATGGGACAGACATAAGGCAATTTTTGTTGGGGGTAGGAAGAAATAGGCTGTTGGTTAAATAGGATCTGCAGCTTTTCCTCTAGGTAGGGAAATGGGCAGACTAGGTGGGCCAAGTGGTCTTTATCTGCCGTCAAAGTCTATGTTCTATGTTTCTATGTTTCACACTGCAGTACAGATAAAGAACAAATGCAAATATTATGAGATCATATTCGGATCACAACACTATAAAAGTGATTATACATGTACAGAAAGTTTTTTTTTTTTTTTTTTTATGTTTTATTACAACTAGGATTACAAGTACCTTTGAGCCAGGCTCTTTTACAAAGGTTCCGCTTCAGAGAACAAATACAATACAAGTTACAGAAATAGGAACAAAACAATAAATAGGTCAGCATATTCGGTTACAATGGTGGATCAATACAATAGCTAGAATAAGTAGAATGTATACATGGGTACACAGAGTAACAGAGGGATAAGTAGGAGGGAGGGTGGAAGATGAAGATAAACGTGAGGAACGAAGTTAGAGAGGGCAGGAATTGCAGCCAAAGGGCATTGTCATCAACTGGGAGCAAGATGAAACTAGCCAACAAAAAAGGGAAAGATCATTGAGGGCTCAGAAGAGGCAGGGGGTGAAGGGGGGAGAGTCAGGAGCGGTAAAAGGAAAGAAGAAATTAAAAAGTTACATAGAGGAAAAGGAGGGGTGGAGATGTGGTAGGTGATAGCTGGAGGGAACAAAACAAGAGTGCTGAGGAGTTATAGTAGCCTTCAGGAGCATAGAGTTAATAAGGTGGAGGTGGAGTTTATGTTTGAATGAGCCAAGGGTGGTAGTGGAGGAGATGTCAGGATTGAACGCATTTAACCAGCTAGGCGCTCTGAAGGCAAAGGATCTTTGACCCTGAGAGGTGCAATGAAGGGGAACCCGAAGGAGCTGGTATTCAGAGCCCCTGGTGTTACGTGGCTTTAGTCTAGAACTAAGCAGTGCTTGGACTCCCAGCAGAGTGAGGCCCATGGTTACTTTCTTTGCCATAATGCAGGTTTGGTATTTTATGCGATTTGAAAATTGAAGCCAGCCAGATCAGACATACAGGTCACATGTATGAGTGAGACGATGAGCACCAGAGATAAGCATGCAGGCCTTGTTAAATGATATTGAAATTCATCTCAGGGCAGTGGCAGAGGCAGAGCCATAGATTATAAGACCATAATCAATGATGGAGACCACCGAGCTTTGGATGGCGATCTTCAGTGCTTCTGCAGTAAGGTGTTGTCTATGTTGGTAAAGTAGGCCTAGGCACATATTTGCTGATTTGACAACATTGTCTATGTGTGCCTCATAGGAGAGATTTGAGTCCAGGGATAACCCTAAGTATTTGAACGACTGCACTTGCTCAAGTGTGTTGCTATTGCTGGTAGAGATAACTAGGGAGTGAGATCTATGCCTGTTTTGAGAGCTGTTAAAGAGCATTACTTTGTTTTTTTTATGATTGAGGATAAGCATATGATGAATGAACCAGTTTTCCACTGTGGCAAAGCCTTGATTGGTCTGCAGGAGCACAGGGTCCTTGTGGGAGGAGAAGATAACAGCGTCATCAGCATAGAGGATAATCTGTTCAGTGCAAGATTTCGGAAGCGTGTTAAGAAAAAGGCTGAAGAGTAACAGACCCAGGATGGATCCCTGAGGGACTCCAGATCAGACCGGTCTGAGGTCCGAGAGTGTCCCAGTAATTTTGACTGGTTGAGATCTGTTTTGCAAATAGCTATTGAACCATGAGATGGTGTCAGGAGAGAGTCCTAAATGCTGGAGTTGTTGGATCAGCAGACGATGGTGGACTGCATTGAAGGCCTTAGTCAGCTCTACAAATACTGCCCCGGTTAAGTGACCCATATTCAATGTGCCGTGCAGTGCTCCAGTGAACTCCAGTAATGCAGAAGAGGTGCTGTGACCTTTTCTGAAGTCTTGTTGTGGGCATAAGAGATTGTGTTTGTTGAGGTAGTCCGTGAGTTGGTTGGATACTATGTGTTCAAGTGCCTTGGAGAGAGGTGGTAGTATCGAATCAATCGATAGTTCGCATGGCAGGTCTTATCCCCGCTTTTGTGGACTGGAGTAACAATAGCCGCCTTCCATTTGTCAGGGAACTGACCAGTGCTAAGGGAGAGATTGAGAATATGTGTTAATGGGACTAGAACCTCATCCATAGTGAGGGTTAGAAGTTTTAGATCCAGTGAGTCTCCACTTGATCTTGACTTTAAAATTGCTTTGGTGATGTGTGTTTGGGCATCATGCAGGTTAATTTCTTTGAAGTGGAAGGGCGGGAGAGTGGCAGGAGGATCATTGGGGATAGCGTGGGTAGTGTCAAGGAAAAAAAAAACGGGGAAAGGACGCTGCTGAGATCAGTAAATGCATCATTAAAGGTGTTTGCAATGATCAGAGGATCCAGGGTGATGGCCTCATCAACCTTTAGTACGGTTAGGGAGGATTTAGTTTGTTTCCCTGTAACTTCTTTGATAGTCTTCCAGAAATCCAAGCCCGTTTCCCAGGAGTTTGAGAGAGCTTCTTTGTAGTAGGCATTTTTCAGTAGTCGTATGGATTTAGTGCAGTTATTGTGAGCACATTTGTAGTTCTGTATGTCATGCTGGGTGCTAGAGTCTCTAGCCAGGGCCCACAGGTGGTCCCGAGCCTTTAGCTGGGCAAGTAGCTCTCCAGTTAGCACCAGGTTGCAGAGTGCTTTGACTTTTCATTTTTTTAAGCGGGGTGTATGTCTCACAGGCCGCATTGAAGGAGGAGATAAAGAGGTCAAGAGCTGTATTAACATCTGTTGAGAGGAAAACAGGAGACCAATCAAACCGACTGAGGTAGGATTTAAGGTGTCTTAGCTGTCCACGCGGGAGCACTCTGCTAGTGATGACTTTGGATGGGGGCTTATGGAATTTATTTGACCATTCACATATAATGGGTGAGTGGTCGCTTAGTGAGTCAGGAAGGACAGAGGTGCTGGTGATATGACAGGGATGACTGGTAAGGACCCAGTCCAGTAAGGTACTAGCGTCTGTTTTATAGTTCTTTCTGCTGGTGGAGAGAATCATTTGAGAGAGGTTTGCTGATGATATGGCATCCCGAGATATAGCCAGGTAGAGGGCTTTTGGGGGGGGGGCCCGAACAAGAACCTCACCGTGCAATGATCGGACCAAGTGACAACCTCAAGCCCCAGTGAGAAAATGAGGTCCAACATGTGGCCACCTTGGTGGGTCATGAAAAAAAAATTCTTGTGACAGGCCCAGAGGTGACATGGTCTGGAAGAAGTTGTAACCTAGCCTAGATGATTGGTCATCTGCCCAGACTTCGAAGTCTCCAGGACCAAACACCGGGAGGACTCAAACATCTCACTGTCGATGAAGTCGGCTACCTCCTGTAGGAACTCACCCTCCACCCCAAGGGGGCAGTAAATCAGGAGAATCCTACAACCTGAGCTTGGACCCCCATATATGGTCACACATTCAGATGAACCCAATTTTCTCCACTGAGTGTACAGAGAAGCCAAGCTCAGATCTAAAGCAGATGGCCACTCCCCCGCCTGTGCATTCCACTCTGGGGCAGTGCACTACTAAGTACCCTGGGGGGAATGAAAGCCTCCAGAACTGGGCCAGCATCATCCTCCACCCAGGTATCAGTAATGCAAGCCAGATTGACTGAGGAAATCAAGTCTTCATTAATGGCGGCCTTATTCCTAATCAATCTGGCATTACACAGCACTGCCCTCAGGGGATTGGTGGAAAGTGTAGCCCCTCTGGCTACCTGTCCACTCAGTCTGGTGGGAGCCCTGGAGATGGGAACCAAACACATCTTGCCTCTCCCAAGGGCCCGGTAATATCCAGGGCACCTTCTGCACCCATTGACCTCATTCCTGCCCCTCCTGTGGACTATGGGGCACCCCACCACAAATGATCACTGCGGCACCTTTTTATCCCACCCTCTCGACAGCAACTTGCTGTAGTGATTGACACAGGGAGTTCTGTAAAGGGCTGCAGATCGAGTAGCTGAGACACCCCATACACCATCTGGGCCCACCCCAGGCCTCCCAGTCTCCCGTCTTACAGACCAGTCTCTAACTTACCCTTTGTGGGTAAAGTTATTGAGAAGGTGGTCGCAGTACAGTTGGATGATCATCTGACCAACAACAATATTTACGATTCTCTCCAGTCAGGATTTAGGAAAAGGCATAGTACCGAGACAGCACTTGTTTGAGTACTAAATGACCTCCTAATAGCGAGAGATCGTAGGACCCGTTCTATCTTGGTACTTCTCGATCTCTCTGCAGCATTTGACACTGTTGACCATGGTGTGCTGTTGGAGCATCTGTGGTCCATCTGTGGATTATCTGGTATGGTCCTCAGGTGGTTTCAATCTTACCTCGAGGATAGGACTCAGAGGGTGGTGTCGGGAATCTTTTCTTCTGCATCAATCTCCCTATCCTGCGGGGTACCGCAGGGTTCTATTTTAGCACCTATGTTGTTTGCGGTGTATATGCTGCCATTGGGAGTGATTATTAGATGATACGGTTTGGGTTTTCATTGCTATGCAGATGATACCCAGCTGTATATGTCTTTTGTGCCCGACCAGGATGCTGCCTTATCGGTATTTAATAACTGCCTTGCTGAAATCCAGGACTGGATGAATGGGAGCTGGCTGAGGTTAAACCCGGAGAAAACTGAGGTGTTAGTCGTGGATAAAGGTCGCTGTGAGGTGGGTCTGCCGGATGGATCGCCCTCAGGCTTATGGCTTGGGGCGTTCAGATGACAACCTCAGATCAGGTAACGGAATCTTGGCGTAATAATTGGCGACCACTTGACGCTTAAATCCCAGGTGTCAGCAGTGGTCAAAACTTCCTTTTTCCATCTGAGGAATATTGCCAGGGTGAAGCACCTGGTTCCTCCAGAGGATCTTCCAACATTGATCCACGCCTTCGTTACCTCCCGCCTTGACTATTGCAACTCCCTGTACCTAGGGCTATCGGGGGTTGAACTTCGCCGTCTTCAGCTTGTGCAGAATGCAGTGGCCAGGTTATTGACTGGATCTTCTAGATCCAGCCATACAATGCCTGTGCTCACAGACTGCACTGGCTGCCAGTGTTTTGCAAATCACCTTCAAGGTCGGGTTTGCTGACCTATAAAGCCCTACCCACCAGGAACCTACTTACCTGAAAGAGCTCCTTGCCCCTACTGTCCCTCCTGCCCTCCGATCCACTGATGAGGGTTGCTGGAATTCCCAGGGTTCGTTTGAAAACTTCAGGGCTAGATCATTTAGTTTGATGGCCCCGACCCTGTGGAATTCTCTACCTCGTCAGGTGCGAAATTGCCCGACTGTCCTAAGTTTTAAAGGAGCTTTGAAGACTCACCTTTTTAATATAGCTTTTAATGATTTATAATAATTTAAAATCTTATTTATTTATTGTTTTATGAAATTGTACAGGCGCTTTGGTTGGAGAAAAGCACCTTTTAAAAATAAAGTTTTGATTGATTGATTGATTGATTGAGACAGATGGTGTCCAACCAAAAGGTCATATTAAAACCTCCAAATGAACCATAAGATCAACGCATTGACATAATGGGAAAATAATAATCAAAACTTCCATACAGAAAAAGATACATAAAGTCTTTCCCTCCCAACCATATCACAATTTCCAAAAATTAAATTATAAAGCTTTTTTACAGGTGCGACCTGGGAGCACAGGGAAGTTAAGTGACTTGCTCAGGGTCACACAGTATGCAAGTGGAAGCTGTGGGATTCAAACCCAAGTCTGGTCTGCTGGATGTCACCAGATTTGCAGTTCAGAGCCTTAAACCACTGCGCTATACTGCCTCCCTATAAAAACTCCATTGTCTCAAGACAATTGGGACATAGTGTTGTTCTTGGGCAGTACCTTTCACTCATATCCTAGTGTTTCAGATTGTTTGTAACATTTAATTTGTGGTGTGTCCATAGCCAGAGGACATCCCACATTTTCCCTTCCAATCGTGGGTCAGACATTTTATTTATTTATTGAAATGTTTCACCAGAAAGGCACACTGAACAACAAGTTGCTCATCTCCTGGTGTGACCTGGGGGAAGGGGAACAATGAGGTGCTAACAACAACAATTGCAGATAGAGAGAACAGATACTGTAAAGAGCATTTGATTCAGAATAATACAGTTTTCTCAATAGAGAGTGACAGACTTAGAAACATAGAAACATAGAATTTGACAGCAGATAAGGACCACTTGGCCCACCCAGTCTGCCCATTTCCCTACCTACTGGATAAGCTGCAGATCCTAGATAACCAGCAGCCTACTTCTTCTTACCCCAACCCCCCAGAATTGCCTTATGACTATCCCATGCATGCTTGAATTCCACCACTGATTTTGACTCACAACCTCCTCCGAAGGCCATTCCATGCATCCACAACCTCTCAGTGAAAAAATACTTCCTTAAATTACCTCCTGAGCTGCCCCCCTCTATATCTTCAAATTGTGCCCTCTTGTTCTTGCACACCTTTTTTGAAAGATGCTACACTCTTGGACTTTGTTGATTCCTTGAGGTACTTGAAAGTTTCTATCATGTCCCCCTCTCCTCCTTTCCTCGAGGCTATACATATTAAGCTCCTTAGTCTCTCTTCATATGTCCTCCAGTGCAGACCCTGCACCATTTTAGTGCCCTCCTCTGGACAGTTTCCATCCTGTCTATGTCTGCGGAGATTGGGTCTCCAGAACTGCACACAGTACTCCAGATGGGGTCTCACCAGCTGTCTGTACAGAGGGATATAACTTCCTGTTTTCTACTGGTGATGCCTCTCCCTATGTATCCCAGTATCCCCCCAGCCCTCCTTGCTGCCTTCTCACATTGCTTGCCCACCTTTAGGTCATCTGATATGACTACCCCCAGGTCCCTTTCCATTTTTGTTGTTGTTAGTATCATTTAAGAGGCTTCCAGTACAATTTATACAGACAGTTAAAGTATAGACAATTGCATACAACAGCAGGAGGACACAGAATACAAGAGGCAGCATCTGTCATATAGTGATGCATTGTACAATCTTAGCGCAATGATGTAGACAGAGCTGCGCACAAAGACGGCTACAAGTGCTAGGTGAAGGCAAGGGCCGGAGCAAGCAGTTGCCCAAGATAGAACAGTGTAGGAAGATGCTAAGTGAAGCAGTAAAGGGAGGTAAGGGTGGTTTAAGAAGAGGATGGTGGGGAGAATGCTGATACTAAGTACCCCTCCAGGGTGTATAGAACCGTGCCAGGGGGCAGAATCTGAGAGCAGACAGGACAGATAAATTAGAGGAGTGATGAAGAAAGACTACTGAGACCAAAGTAAACCTCCAGAGTGAAGAGAACCCTGCGGGGGAGGGGGCGGATCAGGCCCTGGTGTTGGCAGGCATACTCAATGTACTCTGCTGAGTACAGTAAAATCTGGAAAATCCACGCTCTTCTTAAGCCTCAGGCCAGGGCAGCAAACACAAACAGAGCCTGATGTATCTGCATGGTTTCCTCCCTCCTTTGATGCTTTAGTGTGAGTTTGTGGATGATCTTTGGGAGGTGTGTGGGCGCTAAACTTAGAGGCCATGATTATATGAGTGACCTGATTTATGTATGCATCAGTGCTGCTGTAAATTGTCTTCTGTAAGGCTGGCTATGTTGATTTGGCACCGAGGCTTTTAATGTATCCTAAACATTGTAACTAAAAGACAATCAACTTCTGTCTGCCTGGTACTGTATGTGTTAGACAAAATAATAAATGATTGTTAACCTATTAGGATTATTGGCTTTCTACACATTGCTGACTGAAATGGGGGCAGGGCATTGTTTCTGTGGTGGGGCAGCATTTCTTTTAGCCTTTGTTTTTTTTTTTTTGGGGGGGGGCAACAGTTCCATCTGGTCTCAAGTACAAGTTTAAAATTCATGGCTACACCCCTGGATCAGGCATCAGCCAAAAGCAGTGAAAATAGGAAAGCTGTCAGCAAGCCACAAAACTAGTTCTAGTTCCCCCCTCAGGATGCATGAACCCTGCAGGGGGTCAAGTGGTGGAGTTGGACAGGATATATAGGGGTTAGAGAGGATTATAGCAGGTGCAGCAGGAGGAGAAGTAGTTGTGTAGCGCAATACCAAGGGAGCAGTTGGAGGAGAAGTGACGTATTTGTGCGGGGAAAGCATTCCAGGATTTGGGGAAGCAGTGGGAAAAACTGGTCTGACCAGCATAGGTAGAGCTGTATGGGATTGATAGGGCATGGGTATCAGCCGATCTCAAGGAGTGAGAGGTATGGACAGGTAAGATAAGGGAAGATTGGAGATAAGGAGGGAGTTCCCCAAATCAGAATTTGGATGTCACTTTAGCAATCTGGGTAAGCCACCAGTTTCTACAGCAAAGGGAAGGCTGGAGCATGATAAAGGGCACAGTGGTGAGTATGGAAGGGGGCATCTAGGTTAAAAAAGCCAAAGGAGTTAGAGAGTCCAATTTGGCCAAGGAAGATTTGGGAGCAGCACCATAGACTATGTCACGGTAGTGAAAAATGGGGAGTATCATCTTCTGGACAAGTTCACGCCTTGCAGTCAATGGGATGCAACTGTGGTTCCTGTACAGGGTGCCAAGCTTGGGGCACAGTTACTTCAAGATGGCATCGATGTGTACAGAGAAGCTGAGTTGTTGGTCAAGCCAAACCCCAAGGTATCTAAATGAGGAAGTGTCCTCCAGGGTTGTCTCTTTTAGGGTGTGGAACATGGACATGTAAGAAAGCCTCAAGAGTCTCTGCCTGGTGCTGAAGGTCATAGAGACTGTCTTCTTGGTGTTGAGTGAGAGCTGGTGTGATGCAAACCAGAGCTGGACTTAGTTGAAGTCGTACTGTAAGCTGGTTACCACAGCTACAGGGTTACTGCTGGAGCAGAACAGGACAGTGTGATCGGCATACATATCAATGGAGGAGGTGAAGCAGACTGTGGGAATGTCATTTATAAAGATGGAAAAAGCAGGGGATCTAGCACTGAGCCTTGGGGGACACCAGTGTCGATAGGGAGAGGAGGGGAGGTGGAATCAGAGATTCTTACTGATTGTGTCCTACCAGTGAGGTAGGATTTAAACCAGTTTGTGGTGGATGTGGCCAGGCCAGCAGCAGAGAGGGAGCCAAGGAGAAGGAAGTGGGAAACAGTGTTGAATGCTTTGGCTAGGTTGACAAAGATGGCTGAGGTGATCAGGCCATCGTCCATCCCAGTAAGGATGAAATCAGTGAGCCTAAGGAGGGAGGTAGTGGTGGAATGGTTCTTCCAAAGGCCAGATTGGAATGAGGTAAAAAACAAGGTATCAGAGAGAAAGGGGGAAAATTGGGAAGAGACCAGGTGTTCTTGGAGTTTGGCAAGCATTGGGAGTAGAGAGATAGGGCAATAGTTGCCAGAAGCTGATAAGTCACCACCCTTGGGGAGAGGAATAACTACTGCATGCTTTAGGATGGTAGGGACTTGTGCTGTAATAAAGGAGAGGTTTAGGATTAAGGAGATAAGGTAAGCAATGGCAAGAGCAGAAAGGTAAAGAAGTTTGGGATTGAGGTCATCTGGAGAGGAACCTTTTGAGGGATTCAGGGAAAGCAGGGCACTCAGAGCATCAGTGGAGGAGATTTGAGAGAAGGAGTAGGAGTCAGGCAACGACGTGGGAGAGGGGAAAGGGGAGTAGGTGGATGGGGGAGGGAGCACAGGAGAGACTTAGTGCAGGAGGTGTAATGGGCATTAAATTTATTGGCCACCAAGCAAGGGTCCGAAACCAGGGAACTGTTAATTTTTAGGATGGAGAGGCAAGAAGGGGGGAAGAAAGGAGCATGCACCACCTGCCAGAATTTGGAGGGGGAATTGATGTTAGAGTGGAAAGAGGAATTAAACTAATTGGACTTAGCCAGTCTAGTAGCTTTGGTACAAGAGTTGTGGAGCATTCTGTATGCAGTATAGTTGCTGGGGAGTCTTGATGATTTTTGTTTTTTCCAGGTGCGGTCACGCTGTTGCAAGCAGGCCAATAATTTGGGGGTAATCAATGGGAGATGTAGGCCTCGAACTCTGGTCCACCTGAAGGGAGCAAAGGTATTCCAGGTGGAAATTAATTTGTCCTTAAAGTAGGTGACATCATGGTCAATGGAGGGGGCTGAAGTCAGAGTGGTCCAGTCAGTGGAAGCAAGCTGGGACAGAAGAGGAGCGAGATCTAGGGATTTAAAGGAGCGGAGTCGAATTGTTTTATGTGGTGGCTTTGGACGATGCACTAGGGATTTAAAGGAGCGGAGTCGAATTGTTTTATGTGGTGGTTTTGGACGATGCACTTTGCAAACTAGGAAGATGGGATTGTGGTCGCTAGCTGAATCAAGGAGAATACCTGACTTGATGAGGTGGTGAAAGCGGGTGGTGAGTGTCCAGTCAAGGAGGGTGTTATTATGAGTTTTAAGATTTGGATGTGTTGGCTCCTGGATGAGTTGAATGAGGTTAAGTGCATTGATGTCATTCCAGGTCTTACGCGATTTAGGGGACAACCAATTTATGTTCATGTTGCCCAGAATAAACAGCTCCCCTGAGTGTGAGGTGGAGGTAATGGAAGATGAAAGATCAGCATTGGCTGGGGGGTAATGGTGGGTTGACAGTTGATGCTAGTTATGAAGAAAGGGGCAGTGAATGGGGGAGTCATTTGTGTGACTAGGGCCTCGGAGGTTACAGGGACTGAAGATGAAAGCGTTGTATCGTACAATGTGGACTGGATGTACATGGCCATGCCTCCACCCTGACCTGCCCTGCCTTGCCTGTAGAGGGAGTAACTGGGGAATGCGATGGAGTTGTCAGGGATTTTACCTGTAAGCCAAGTCTCAGTTAGAATTAGGATGTCCGGAGTGTAGGAGACCATGAGGGTTTGGATAAAGTTAATTTTGAATAGCAGACTGCATATGTTTAGGTATATAAATTTCAGCCCGTTAGGGAGAGCCGATGAGGCAGTGGAGCTGGGACATAGTAGAGTGGGGGGAAGCATCAGGACGGGCAAAAGGTGGGGGACCAGGGTTAGGGTGGATATTTCCTGAAAAGAGAAGAAGGATGGTTAAGATGAGTTAATGTATTTTAGGGTATTTGTGCTGAAGCTTGGAGCTAGTAGACGGGGAAGATGGGGATGAACAGAGGGAGAATGAGAGTCAGAGAGAGGAAAGTTAACTAGGAGGAGAAACGAGAGAGGCAGTGGGGTGATAGGGAAAGTGGGATCAGGATACAAAAGGGGCAGTGGGAGTAATTGCAAGGATGAATGACAGTGAGGGGAGGGGGAAGGGAGTTAGAGATGGTGTGTTGGGGTGGTAGGGATGAATAGCAGGATAAGGATGGTGGGAAGTAAGAAGGGTGAGGGATAGTGGAGATAGAAATTGAGAACCATTTTAAAGGAGGGAGCTGGAGGCTTCATTGTGCAATGAGATAGTGCAGAACACAATGCAAGCTAGCCTTTCTGTAGGATGCGTAAGGTGGGCAGCAGTAGGAAATGGGAAATTATAGCTTACCAAGGACGAAGTACACAAATGTTCTAAATAGCTCAGATGTAGGAAATATACAGAGGAAGGAATAGAAGTGTAGGGAGGCCAGTGTTAGGTAAGCTACTTTTTCTATTACTTTCTATTACCCCTAGACTTGCTTTCAGAAAGCTCTGTGCATTCACTAGCAAGGATAGAGAAGTACTAGAAAAAGTAATGCACCTTACAGTTACAATTGCTTATGTCTTTTTATTCAAAATAAATACATAACTGTAACTGATTACATTTATTTGAACATAACTAGTAACTAACCTATTACTTTCAGAAAATGTAATCTGTTACAGATATTTATTATTTTTGTATTGTTTTTGTATAAAAAGAAATAAGTAACTATAATTGTAAGGTGTATTACTTTTTCTAGTACTCCTCCATCCTTGCTAGTGACTGCACAGAGCTTCATGGAACAAGTTTCCAAATGTAATAGAAAAGTAATAGAAAAAGTAACTTACCCAACACTGAGGGAGGCACAGAGTAAGCTAAAAGAGCCAGGGAGTCACTATTCAGAGCAGCCCTCTTGTGGTCAGGTCATACAAGCTGCAAATTAATATGTTGGGACTTAGTAAATATCAGCAGTGAGCATGTGACCAGCTGCGGTTATAAAAGGAATAGCCCAGACAGGACGGCAGGGTGAGAGGTGGGTGGTGAGCTGGTACAAAGTGCCAGCAGGGCTCAATTTGCAGGCTGCCCAAGTGGAAATCTGATTCTGTGATTCCTGCCAAAACACTTAGACAAATGCAAAAGTGATCCGCTCTCTTAAAAAAAGAACATTAACGTTGGACAGAATATACAGGCAAATTGGCAACAGAGCCCACAACTATCCAGTTCCCCTACCACTGATCCCGGGCAGAACCACAGACTAGGAGGAGGTGCGGTTGCCAATCAGGAGAAGGCAAGTAGTCCAAACTCACCAATCAGGGCTCGATGCATTTGTTGCCAGTTACAGTTTGCAGTCCCTTTACCTTGTGAGTCTGGAATGATGCTGTGGAGGTGGCAGTGCCTGTATGAGACCCGCTGCACCATGCTGTTAGGTTCCTTCAGCTGGGGGGGGCCCACATGGACGGGGCTCTGCAACCTGAAAGAAGGGAGATAATAAGGGGTTAGATAAAGAGGATTAAATTAGAGGGGCAGGAGTTTAGCTAGTTAAGAAGGAGTAGGGGTGGGATTAGTTAAACATGGAGACAATAAGGAATTAAAGGGGGCTAGCATACCAGGAAGGGGGCAGTAGCGAAGAAGATTAGCAACACAAAAGGGCCGTTTGCTGGAGCCAGTAGCAAATGGCACCGGGGGGGCATACCAACAGTTGTGGAGAGCAGCTTCGAATTACTGTGACCCAGACAGAAAGAACTCAGAGGTGGAGCTGAGAAAAACAAAAGAACAATACCCCCAGGCGCAGCTAGAAATCAACTAGCCAAGACAGGGATTGGTGATTGCCAGAGCTAGAACAGTGAATAAAATGCTTGTGCCTATGATTTAATTGGATTTTACCTGTAACAATTAATTTGTTCCTGAGGGAACTTAAAGCACTACGCAGATTCATTTGAACTATAACTCATCAGAATGTGGCTGTTACAAAATTACTTTGTGCCTAAAGAAGGCTAATCACTAAAGCAAAATAAATGTAACTGTAGCGCTTCAGGCTGAGGCTGCACAAATTAAGTAATTCCTTAGGCAGCTTAATCACTAGCACAGAATTCTTTGTAACTATAATGCAACAACTGTGGCTGCAACATATTAAAATCATTCCTAAGAGTGCTTAGTCACAAAGACACAAAATACTTGCTAGCTATACTGAAAAGACTTTTGGCTACAGCAGTTGATAGTTACTTAACATAGAAACAGAATTTGATGGCAGATAAGGACCGCTTGGCCCACCCAGTCTGCCCATTTCCCTGCCTACTGGATAAGCTGCAGATCCTAGTTAACCAGCAGCCTACTTTTTCCTACCCCCATCCCCTAGAATTGCCTTATGACTGTCCCATGCATGCTTGAATTCCACCACTGTTTTTTACTCCACAACCTCCTCCGGAAGGCCGTTCCATGCATCCACAACCCTCTCTGTGAAAAAAGGGGTTAGATAAAGAGGATTAAATTAGAGGGGCAGGAGTTTAGCTAGTTAAGAAGGAGTAGGGGTGGGATTAGTTAAACATGGAGACAATAAGGGAATTTAAGGAGACCAAACACTAGAAACAAAATGCCTTGTAACTTGGCATGGATCACACTGTAGGCTGTATCATTTAGAAAGGCTTCACAGTTCAATTTGCAGGCTGCCCAAGTGGGAGTCTGCTTCCATGATTCCTGCCAAAACACTTAAGCGACTGCAAGAAGTGAGCCACACGCATAAAAAAAAAATAGCGTTGGCCAACATATACAGGCGGATTGGTAACAGAGCTCACAACTGTCCGGTTCCCCTATCACTAATCCCAGGAAGAGCCATGGACTAGGAGGAGGTGCGGTGGCTAATCAGAAGAGGGTGAGTAGTCCGAACTCGCCAGTCAGGGCTCGATGCATTTGTCACCAGTTACAGTTTGCAGTCTCTTTACCTTGTGAGTTATGAACGATGCTGTGGAGGCAGTAGCGGCTGTACAAGACTTGCTGCACTATGCTGTTATGTTCCTTCAGCTGGGGGGGGGGAGCCCGTGGATGGGGCTCCACAACTTTGTGAGTTAGGAATGATGCTGTGGAAGTGACAGTGGCCAAATGAGACCCACTGCACTGCGCTGTTAGGTTCCTTCAGCTGTGGAGAATGCCCGTGGACGGGGCTTCACAAACTTGTGAGTCGGGAATGATGCTGTGGAGGCGGCAGCGGTCCTATGAGACCTGCTGCACCGCGCTGTCAGGTTCCTTCAGCTGAGAGGGGGAGAATGCCTGTGGATGGGGTTCCGCAACCTTGAGAGTCGGAAACTATGCTGTGGTGGTGGCAGAAGTGGTACAAGACCAACTACCAACTACACCATGCTGTTAGGTTCCTTCAGCTGGGGGGGGGATATCCGTGGACGGGGCTGCACAACCATGTGCGTTGAGAATGATGCTGTGGAGGCAGCAGCTGTACAAGGCCTACTGCACCATGCTGTTAGGTTCCTTTAGCTGGGGGGGGAACGCCCATGGACAGGCATCATATGTCCCATCTGACTGAGCTCTCTCTGAGTACATGTTCCATCCTGGGGTATTTCTAGGTAGAATACTGACATAATATGGGCATATAGTTCTTTCCTGGTTAGTGTGCCTAAGGTTTGTTTGGTAATGTTCCATAACTGTAGTTTCCTGAAACAGTATTGCATGTAAGAAGGGAGTCCTTGCAAAGATTTCTGTTTTGAAATGGCTAAATGAGGCTCCCAAGAAGCCATTCAGGGCTGGACCTGGTCTAGTACCCAAGGTGCCCATATGTTCCCTGAATTCTGTACTATTGGTTTAATGTTTGAATAGATAAAAATACAAACAAAGAAAACCAATGGGTTAATTATATTTATCCCACCCTCTTTTATAGACAAATAAGTTAAACCTCTTTTAATTGGGTTCATCCTACTGCCCCAAATACACTGAAAGAAATAACTATAAAAAGTTGTTTCTAGTTGTTTAGTCAGGGGGAATGCAGCACTTGGGTGCAAGAACATGGTTAGAAGGAAGGTTTTTAGCATATAAACTCGCTTTAGTTTTGCCTTATGCCAGTTGTTTCATCTTTTAATTTTTTTCTGGGCTTTTTTTAATAAATAATCCCACTTATAGAACCTCATGTCTCCTTGTCCAAAATATACACCCTATAGTTTTTGTTCCTTTGTTTGTATAGGGATATTTATAAATAATTATTTCTGACCACTATCTAAATCCCCAGTTAGAATGCACTTACTTTTTTTGAAATTAAATTCTGAACCTGTGGCTGCCCCAGATTCTTTTAATATCTGATCTACTACAGTATCATATCTGATGACTTATCTGCTAATGTGAGACACACATAGTCTGCGTAAAGCACTATTTTGATCTCTAAATCTTCACTGTGTATGGATACCCCCCCAATTAGATTGTTGTTGTTTATTTTATGTAATAAAGGATCCAATGTCAAGATATAATGTATAGTGAAGGACTTAAAGGGACACTGCCAACCCCCTTAGGTCTCAAAGTGTCCCTAGTTTAAAAAACACATTTTATGAGGTAGCTGGTAGTTTGATTGTGACTGTTTTTTTCTTTAAAAAAGTGAAAAACAGACTGCCCACCATACTTGTGTTACCACACAAACACAGGTTTGTTTACATTCCGTGGTCAGCTCCAGCTGCATCTTTCCTGGACTTGGGAACACCCACAACACAGTCTAGCCACTTGTGATGCAGTGGGAGTTTAGGGGGCTACTGCCGCATGAGTGACTGCACTATTTGGTGTATTTCTAATGCTGAGGAAGTAGGCAGTAAGAACAGATCCAGAATTGTAAGCAAAACAAAGTTGTTTATAAATATACATTGCCATGCATTTCAGTTCTGCTGAACAAGGAGACAGACAAAACAAACAGCAACATCAATCACTTTTAGAAAAGGTAAGCAACCATAAAATATGAGTTTGTAACTAGAAATGATATGTGGCAGGCTGGAAGGTTCCCTAAACAATCTTTAGGACAGGCCAGATAAATCTGGAAGGAGAGGCAGGAAGCTTACTCATGCAAACAGATTTATTTAGCACAGGACAATTAAAATGAGATAGCTGGTTTCTACAACTGTTCAGGATAATTAGCATAAACAACAAAGCAATGTGCCTAAGACCAGCAATTGGTCGAACCAAGAACAGGGGGTTAACTCCTTTTAGTGCAAGTCCTGCGTGCACTTGGCCGAGATGACAAAATGACTGACGAACCAAGCTTGGGCTTTTCACTGCATCGACTGATCAGCAGGTGGGCATTGACCCCACAAAGCACTTTTGTAAACAGGCCATAATGGGGCACCCCCAGATGAACAGAACAAAATGAGGAACACTGCTAGCTGGTCAAGGCAGAACTTGGTGATCTACTGTGACTCCGGGCAAGAAGCTGATGACTTCTGCTTTACAGATGGTTCCTTGGGCGATCCACTGCAATGACCACTGGCAGGTCCCCAGCCCCAGATGACCTCTGACCAAGAGGACTGCTGATGGTACGATTTTCTGGCTGCCTCTGCAGAGCAACACGGGCCTGCGCACATTTACAGATGGCTGACAGAATAATAACAGGGCATGCAAGATGTCAACTGGGGTCCCTCAAGCTTGAGTCGGGGTGGCTCCTAAGCTGACTCACTACTTGATACCTCACTAGTGGTTCTCTACCACTTATCATCACAGGGTTGATGCTGGAACTCTTGTGGTGAGACTACGGCACAGGCTGGTGTCACTGGAGGTGGTTCTGCTGTGGATGGTGGATGGGCTGGGGACCTCCCAGGGTCAGCATCAGGCTCTGGTGAAGCTGGCTGTTGGGTACCACCAGGGAGCAATTCAATAACAGTTAGGAACCAAGCAATTCGATAATAGTTCAGTAGCAAGCAAACAGTTCAGATTTTATCAAACCGACAGTTTAGTTGTTGCACAGAATACAGTCTCCAGGGGTGCTAGGCAGGTAGCAGTGCAGTTTGCTTTGGGTGCTGGGCCACTTAGGCCATAGGACCAGTTCCCCTCACCAAGCTAGTGCTGTACCTTTACATATCTTCTCTTCTGGGACTATTCCTGCAGAGCCAACCCCCTTCATTTACTGCTGTAACCTCCCCTGTGGTAGGGTCTATTGGGCTCCCTCTCTTGATCCTTCCTCCCTCATGCATATCAAAGAGGGCCTGCTAGATGGAGTGCCTTTTTCAGCCCTGCCCTCTTCTTTATACGCATGAGGGCCTGGACCCTCATGTCTAGCCTCTCCCTTTCAGGGGATGGCTATGGGTCTTTTGTCCCTGGCCCTGCCCCTGGTGCCAATAGTACCATGGCAGAACAAGAGGGGCGGCTGGCCACCTTTCTCTTTCTGGGACCTTTATACCACTGTCCACACCCCTCCATCCTCCCTTAGGGCTGTTGTCTCTCACTGGGAGCCACTATGCCCTACTCCTACTGGGGCATTGACCTGGTGACCACACAAGCAGTCCTGGGGCTCATGCTCTGTGGTGCCCCTTTTACTTAACTACCAGTGGGTACTCTGCCACTTCTGTCCCTTTTCCTTTCTTTCCAGACCCCTTTCTGGTGCCTCCAGTGCTGCATAAAGTAACTTTTGGGCTTACAGCCCACTCACCACCTGGCCTGGGTTCTCTGCTCTCCTCTGGATTGGTGGTGAGATAGGGAAGCCACGCTACCACCTGATGCCTGTACTGCCTCCCTCACGAGTGTGGCAGAACTCTGGAGCTCTGGGAATCTGTTTCTGCCCAGATGCACTTTGTGGTAGCACACTGAGGGCTGGTCACACAACAATTCTCCCACCCAAGCATAGCGCGAGTCGGCAACTCTGACTCAAGAACTGCAGCAGTGCTGGGAGCTTGGAGGTGGGATACTGGCAGGAGGAAGAGTGGGATACCACTGACCACCACTGCAAATGTCTTAACAGGGGCTGGGGTTGGGTTGGGGAGTCCGCCTACAGTCAGAGACCACTGCTATGCACAGAAAAGGGCCATACAAAATGAGAGCAAAAAAAAAATGGAAATGGGCAGCCTGGATGGGTTATGAAATAAAAAGCTAGCCCTCGGCAGCTACTTACCAGGGCTTAGCTAGTGCCCACTCCTGTCCAGGCAGTTAGAGGCAATGCCCCACCCAGGAAAGAAGGGAGTAGCCACCAACACAACACCAGAGGGAAGAGGACAAAAAAAACAAAAACAAAGAGGCAAAGACTGACCTGACCCACAACCCAGGAGCAGGGGCAGAAAGGACTCAATCACCATCACCAGACACCCCAACAAGAACTGCCCACCCAGGGAGCTGGGAACCAAAGGGGACTCACCCTATGGGACTGGCTGTTGGTGGACATCTGGAAGACTGCTGTGCCACCTCCCCCTAACTGGACCCTTTCCAGTTGAAGGACGTCTGCTGTTATTGCTGCTGCCAAACATCCCAGGACCCCTGGCTACAGAGGAGCAGCCACCAAGGATCTATGGACCCAAGCTTCAGGTACAGTGGTTGCTATAGAAAAGTTGCTCAGTGCTGGGATTTATCTCGGCAGATCTGGCAGACGGGAGCGGTACCGAGGAATGCCTCAGTGCCGTGTCAGTATGCGTTACATAGTATGCCAAGTTCTTGGTAATTATCTCAACATACTCTGCAGCTGAAATGCGTCAGATGGTACTGTTTGCAGAAACATTAACCTTGCTAAATTAACAGTTTCCAGCAGGTGTCCCCATAGTCCACAGCCTCGTCCTCAATCAGCAATCATTAGTAATCGGATTCCATGCCCCCTCCGAGCGGTGTCAAGAGAATTACCACAGTGACTTAGTAGTGGAAAGCAGTGTGTCATGATCAGAAGTGCAGCTTGCCTACAGTATATGTCCCTTCACTGTGCAGCCCTCTGAGCAGCCTTCTGATTTTATTAACTTATCAGTATATCTGTTGCAGTCAGCCTTGAGAAACGCTGTGGTTCTAGTATTGATATTTATTTTAATGAATCTCTTATAGAAGGTCAGCACCAGTTATGCATTCATGGTCATGATTAGTGCACCAGATACAGTATATTTCATACCATTATAATTATTGTGAAGATACTACCCTGCATTTCCAATTTCCAAGTAAAAAAAAAGTTATTAAAAAAAGCCTTCTCAGCTCTGCCCTGCTCAAGCTCAAACAATGGTGGCCAGACTGTAGCTTGCCCCATGACATACAGTAATCCATACTTACAGTACTGAAGTGTAACTCAGAATATACTGTCTCTCAATGACAAGCAGTTGTTTTAATGGGGTTTCTGTAATTTTGATGATGTAGTTTATTAAAATAGGGTCTTAGTGATGCACATAGTTATCAAACGCCAATGTGAATGGGACGAATCCAGTTGATCACAATTTTTTGTTGTTGTGTGTGTTCCCCTATGTTTTCTTTCAGCCCTTTGACTACCTTTCAAGTACTGTATGTCATTTATTTTGTGCAATTCGGCTTGTACTGTATGTTAATTGTGGTGGTTGGAGGGGTCAAGGGGGATGCATGTTTTGTTACTCTGTCACATCTAATTACTTTTTTCATAATGATTCATTAAAACAATAGTCTATAAAGTGAAGCCATTCATTTTTTCCCTGATATTGTGACCATTTTTGACAGGAGAGGGGGATCCGTTGGTATAATGGTCTACACACTTTCACTGAAAGTACGATATCCAGATGGGTGTGGATTTAATAATGATACTGAAACCCCATGTCCTAATTACAGCATGTGCTTTTGGAGAGTCAACGCGCATCCACCAGACCTGCAGCTCCAGAATCTGATACACTGCAGCCAGAACCAGTAATAAAAAAGGGCGTCATTCTGTAAATCCAGTACATGTAATTAAATATCTGTCTATAGTTTGGTGGGGAGAGTGACTGTTAGACACCTGGTTTTCTATATTTAGGAATCGAGCAGTCATCGAATTGGAATATGAACCATTTGCAGCCTGAGTGATACTTGATTATAAGGCTCTGTCGCGCACAGTGGTGCTGTGTGCTACCAGCACCAGACTGTACCATCTCATCTTCTTTCATTTATTTGGGGCATTTTATAAGGATGAGAATGACTCTGCAATCTGAATTCTAAAATCAGTAAAGAAGCAACAAAGGATGCTCAGCACCAAAGGCAAAACTTGGCACGGTCTCACAGGAACTAAGTTCCACCATCTCTGATGCTTTTTGCCATTGTGTGCTATTGAAAAGTTCACCATTCAAAAAAAATAGTTCCACCACCTAGAGATCCAGCCAAGAGAGTCCTCCCCCTCATGTACAGATTTCAAATTTAATAATTGCATAGCACACGCACAATCCCAGAATCAGAATAACAGTTCATCATTGGTATTTTTAAATCAATTATCATTTCTGTAAAATGGTTATTGGTAAGATCTGGCCTCTAATCTGTGGAGCGACCCAAACAACTACATTTAAATGGAAGCCAAATGAGATAACTGTATATCCACTCTCCCACATTTCATTTCGCACAAGGTTTGATTACAGCAAAGTTACATTTATTTAATTTATTTGTTTATTGAATTTTGATGACCGGGTAGGCCCACTGGGCCCCGGAGGTCCCTCTTTCAGGGGCGACCTGGGAGTTACAGGAGAAAACATGGTAAACAGATAGTACAAATACAGCTTTTGGCATGCAACATTCTAACATGTATATATAGCAGTGAATATATTACATAGCAGGTTACATTGATTATTGAGGTGTTCAATATAGGAAAGCCAGAGATTTAACTGAGTCACAATTACCCTCTTAGAAAAATCTTGGGGGGAGAGACAACTGAGAGTGTTAGGGCTGCCAGCTCAGGTGGTAGTGATGTAAGTACACAGGCCGTCGGGTAGTGTGGAAGTGTCAGGTAACGTAGCATTGGCATTGACTCGCAGCAAGCATATGAGCCTTGAGTCTTGTTTGGAAGGACATTAATGATGTAGCTTCCCGAACCTCTGGAGGAAGGTTGTTCCAGAGGGAAGGGGCAGCGTGGGAAAAGGACATGTTCCCTGCCTTGGTTCTTACCCTAGGGACCTCTAGGACAGTTTGGCCTGAGGTCTGTAGGTTGCGCAGATTTTGCTTAGCAGTTATGAGCCCTGCAAGGCTTGGGGGAGGCGTGGAGCTAATTAGCTTATGTGCTAGGCAGAGTACTGGGTACCTGAGGAAGGCTTCGAATGGTGGCCAGCTGAGTAGTGACAATGAATCACAATGGTAGCTCCTAGAGTGGGACAGAGTGGCGAAATGGACCACCTTATTGTACAAAATCTGTAACTTGCTGAACTCCAGCTTGGCCACTCCCTGAAGTACTGGGGCAGCATAGGTGAGAGTTGGGAGTAAGACACATGAGGCAATGGCAGTCCTGGCTTCAGGGATCAGCTGATCCTTAAGCTGATAGAGTGTACCAAGTTTGCCATGGATAACTTTTGAGACTTGATCAACATGTTGCTTTAGAGTAAAACCTTGGTCCAGGGTAAGGCCAAGGTATTTTGTGGAGGCAGCCACTTCAAGTTTGTTACCCGCCCTGGAAGTAAGTTGCAGGAGTTGTGTTCTGTCTAGGCCAAGGGATCTGAGTCCGAACAGCTTAGCCTTAGTTTTGGTAGTATTAAGGACCATTTTATTCCTAGTGAGCCAGTCCTCCATAATGAGAATGTCCTCTTGGAGGGATGGACCAAGGTCATCCAGGTTGTCAGAAGCTCTGTAAATCATGGCGTCTTCAGCATACTGGATGACATTACTGCTCCCACAATGGTTGTGCAGATCATTTATAAACAAGGAGAACAGGAGGGGACTGAGTATGGACCCTTGTGGTACCCCCTCCTTAAGGGGCAGTGGATCGAAGATTTTGTCCTTCCACTTGACCCTCTGTGTGCGCCCTGTAAGGTAGCTTTCAAACCATCTGAGGGCATGAGTGTCCAGGCCTATGTAGCACAATTTTATGAGTAAGAGTCAATGGTCAACCAAGTCGAAGGCCTTGGAAAGGTAGATGAAAACCGCACCTGTATTGGACCCTGAGTCAAGTTCCCCTAAGCACATCTGCTGAGAACTTAGTTAGGGCAGTGTCAGTCTCATGTTTGGCTCTGAAACCATGTTGAGCCTGGGAAAGAAGTAGGTGTGCTTCTAAGTATTCACGGAGTTGGGTGTACACCAGTTTCTCCTGAAATTTTGCAAGGGTACAAGGCAAGGAGATCAGCCTGTAGTTGCCAATCAGTTCCGCAGGCTCACCCTTGTGAATAGGGACAACATGATCCTGCTTCCACAGCTCTGGGACAGACCCTTCTAGAAGGGACCTATTTATGAGCCAGATAAGAGGCCTTGTGAGTGCTGGGGCACCATGCTTGAGTAGTCTAGCTTGTATGCCATCTTGCCCACCTGAACCTCTTGTTTTCAAGGACTTTAGAATGGAGAGAAGACTTCATTCACCTTCGCTAACCTCAGTTGAAACGATGGGCAGTCTAGGTTAGGAGGTTCCAGTATGAGGGACTCATTTTTGGTCACTGGGAGCCCAGCCTTGTAATCATCAAGGTTCATGAAATGGCTGTTGAGGGCCTCAGCAATGAGTGTCCCATCGTTCAGTAACTGCCCGTTAGCCACTATAGGGCCTGGGGCTGCCTTTTTGTTTCCCTTTATCAGCTCGTTGATATGGGACCAGAATAACTTCAGGTTGCCTAGGTTAGTTTTTTGGAGGTGATTGACGTATGCCCTTTTTGCTAGCTTAACAGCATGTTTACTTTGGTTTCTAAGAGCTCTGTAGTTTTCAAGGTCAGCTAGGAGCGTAGCGCTCTTGAATTTTTTCCAGGCTTTGTCGCAGCGGATTATCAGGGCCTTTAAGGAGGGAGTGATCCACTTACAGAAACTGCCTTTTACACGATGGGTCTTCATCAGAGCAAAGAGATCTGCGGCCCTTGTGAGGGATTTCAGGAAAAAGGTGACTGCCCCTTCCAGGGTAGGGAGGCATCATAGTGGGCTCCAGTCAATGTCACAGAGAAAGCTATTACATTGCTCTAGTGAGAATTTAGAGTAGCCCCTCATTGTGAGTATTCTAGGTAGAATCCTGTCCGCCCTATTCTTCCAGACACAGAAGATGGGTGAGTGGTCACTCAGAGCATCGGCCATGGTGCCTGCTAATTGAATATTCTTTGGGATTGATACCAGGGCCCAGTCAATGGTTGAGTGTCTTCCCATTCTATGATTCATTCTGGTGGGTTGAGTGATAATCTGGGCAAGATTTGCCTCATGCAGCAGGCCATTAATAGAGGACTTAGCCTCTTGGGCCCAGTTAAGGTTAAAATCCCCCAGTAGGAAAAGTTCAGATGCAACCTCAGTGGCTAGGTCTTTCGTGAGTGTCTCCAGGGATTGGAGAGCATTAGTAGGGGTGTTATATACACACCCTATGGTAAGGTGCTTGACACCGCCTAGGGTGAGCCGTATGAAGAGCGATTCAATTACAGGGGACGTGCTATGCAGCATGCTGACATGGGAGGAAATAAGGGTGTCCTTCACATAGATAAGTACCCGGCCCCCCCTTTCGGTATTCTGTCTTTCCTGTAGTGGACATATTCTGAGGCAGCTACTTCATGATTGGGGACATGGGGTTTAGCCAGATCTCCAAAACTGCTAGCACATCTGGTTTTTATAGGGTAAGCCACACTTCAACTTCATGTATCTTAGGTCGAAGACTACATATATTCATATGAGCTAGCCGCATCCCCTTTGATGATAGCCAGGTCTGGTCTTGTGAGGAGGAAATTGAAATGTTAGCAATTCCAGGGCCTGGGTTCTGTTGGATATTGCCTGCAAGTAGCAGCAGAGCTGTGAGCAGGAGATGGAGGGTAAGGGTAAGAGATGGGAGCCTCACTTTGCTGGGTATACTCCTGGTATGGAGAAGGGACCTATAGCAAATCCCATTTCTTGTGAATTCGTAGGCAAGTAGGAGGGAGATAGTGCACGCTGTGGATAGAGAGTAGTAGTGACTGCTGGGGTGTGCGGCAGGTCCCTGAGGGCCTTGGGTGTTAGGGTCAAGTTGGCAAGCAAGCCAGTCCACCCAGAGTACAGATAGAATATAGGTGGTAGCGAGGAGGAGTCCTCTGTTTGGTCTGCAGGGTCTCAGCTTGCCAACCCACGTTGACCGCTGGCTGGGTATCCTTGCATCAGAGTGCAAACACTGAGTTTTCATGCCTTTGACTGTCAAAATAGAAGAACAGGTCTCATGCAGCTTAGGACAGGAAAAATGCAGTGGGAGAGGACAGAGCACAATTCAGTACAATGTTGGTTCAGCACTCAAGTAATAATAGGATTAAACAGAATTAACTTCCTATTATTTTTTAAACAATAGTGGTTCAGCATTCAAATACTAATAGGATTACACAGGATTAACTTCCTGCCTGTTATTATTCTAACATTAGTGGCCAGCAAAGGCAGTCCACACTGTGCCTGTGTTAACACTTGTCATAAGATCACTTTAGGGATATACTGCTGCATACATTTAGTTAATCAGGCTAGCATCAGATCAGAGCAACAATAATAGTGAATAGGTCATATAACTGTCTGATTGTTAGCCTAACAGGCCAGTTCAAAGCAAGGGCAAGAGTTACTCACTAGCAAGCTGAAATGTAAAAACTCCAGTGGTACTTGATTGGTGATGAAATGACAGTAAGGAGGAGCAGGTTTAGGTGAATGAGTTAGGGAAAACTCCTCCTAGAGTAATGGCCCCAGCCCTCACTATTGGTTATTTAGGAGCAGTGGGCGGGGCAACTGCGAATTTAATGGGAGTAGGGAACGGGGTGGGTGGGTGGAAAATGTTGACTTCTAAGAGTCAGCAAACAGTTTTGGCTTCAGAGGAGGTCTTTTTCAATGGTGCTGCACAGCATCACTGGCCCTCTCAGCCAATAGGCACTTGTGCCTATTTGAAAGTCTAAAGGTGCGAAAAGGACAAAGGAGACGGTGCAGAGCTAACGAGCCCTCTAGCTCACAAATGGCTTCAGGAGTCAGCAAACAGTTTCAGCTTCAGGGGAGGTCTGCCCGGCAGGATCAGCTGGCTAGCACCTCAACCCCAAGGTTCAGTCCCTTTTGATGAGTGGTGGGGGGGGGGCGAAGGACCCGATTCAGCAGGTCTCCCTTGCCACCCCTGGCAAATACGTTACTGTTCAGAGCAGGGAGGGAATGCAGCCTTTTTCAGCGGGACTCCACAGTGTCACTGCCCCTCTCAGCCAATAGTGGAAGGGGGGACCTGATTTAGCAGGTCTCCCTCACCGCCCCTGGCTACACTTTCTTAGATGCAAACTCCGGGGTTTACTTTGCAAATGCAAACTTACACTTTTTTTTTTACTGGTTCTTGCTGGGCACACTGGGATGTAGTGCTGCAGGCCTGGCTGATGCATGCCGACTCTCCAAAAGCACATAAGTAGGGCATGGTACTCCTAACTGGCAAAAGTACATGCTGCAAAAAGAAATACTGGCATTTTTCTCAAAATACTGTTTATCGAGCATGTCCTTATTTCACCATACTACCAATAAAACACATTCAAACACTGATTAAATGTATTTTTCCCCATCTCCTTTAAAGCCGCCTACTCAAATGGACACCCACCCTAGCAGTCTTCTGTGCTTGTAGTCTGGAGCACTAAATGCCACAGCGCAAAGGGTGTCACACACACACCTTATTTGGCTGTTGGTACTGAAACCAGACTGCTTGTATAGGAAAAATTTCATCTGGGAGCAGGCATGCCAACTTGTTAAAATAAAAGAGATTTTAGGCTACTTCGGATGAAATGACCATAATTGCCCCATTGATGAGGTGCTAAATGGAGTGAGACGTGCCTACTTAAAATCACCTGTCCCACTAAAGGGGAATGGAAACCAAGATTATCCCTACAACGTGCATCTGACAATCACTCCATGGACTGCCACTTGCTGAAACTAAGTGCTGTTACCTCATACTCCATGAACCATTAGTAAAACAAAGAAAATAAAACATTTGAAATGCATCATACTGAGGAAGAGGGGGGTAATGGGTCTGAAGGGAGTACAAGGGGTGAGAATGGTGCAGAAATGGACACAAGTCCCTTTACACGAGAAAGGGTCCTGAAGGAACTGGAAGTAATAAGAGTTGATAAAGCAATGGGGCCAGACGGGGTGCACCCCAGGGTCCTTAAAGAACTAAGAGAGGTGGTGGCTGAACCTCTGGCTATCCTGTTTAGCCGATCACTGGAAACAGGGGAGGTACCCAAAGACTGGAGGACAGCAGATGTAGTCCCTATACAAAAGTGGGAACAAAGAGGAACTACAGACCAGTCAGCCTCACCTCGGTAGTGGGGAAGATCGTGGAAGCACTACTGAAGGAGAGATTAGGTGGAACATCTGGTTGTCAATGGACTACAGGACCCAAGGCAGCATGGTTTCACCAGAGGAGGTCATGTCAGACCAACCTCATTGAATTTTTGACTGGGTGACTAGGGGTGGACGGGAGGGCAGTGGACATGGCCTATCTGGACTTCAGCAAGGCCTTTGACACTGTGCCACATAGAAGACTATTACACAAACTGGGGAATATGGGTGTGGGCAGGACAGTGATGTGGTGGGTAGGTAACTGGCTGGGTGGCAGGACACAGAGGGTGGTGGTAAATGGCTGTCACTCCACAGAGGGAAGAGTGACCAGTGGGGTACCACAGGGATCAGTGCTGGGACCGGTCCTATTCAACATCTTCATCAGTGACATTGCATGGGACCTAGAAGGCAGAATTTCACTGTTCGCTGATGACACAAAGCTCTGTAACAGAGTAGACACACCAGAGGGTGTAGACAGAATGAGAAGCGACCTGCAGAAACTTGAAGAATGGTCAGGGTTTGGCAGTTGAAATTCAATGCAAAGAAGTGCAAGATAATGCATATGGGCACAAAAACCCTGGCACAATATATCAGTTGGGGGTGAGGATATAGCATGCACCAAGCAGGAAAGGGATCTTGGTGTTGTCATCTCTGATGACCTCAAGGTAGGGAAACAGTGTGACAAGGCAGCAGGTAAAGCAAATAGGATGCTGGGATGTATAGGCAGGGGCATCACCACGCAGGAAAAGGAGGTCATAATTCCGCTATACAAGACACTAGTGAGGCCCCACCTGGAGTAAAGTGTACAGTTCTGGAGACCATACCTACGTAAGGACATAGACAGGGTGAAGGTTCAGAGGAGGCAACAAAGATGGTGCATGGATTGCATCACAAGTCCTATGAAGACAGGTTGAAGGAACTGAACATGTACTCCCTGGAGGAGAGGAGGGAGAGGGGATATGATAGAGACATACAAGTATCTTACAGGGAGGACAGGGTGCAGGAAAACACTATTTTAAGCAAAAAGATGTTCCAGGACTAGAGGGCATGGGATGAAGTTGGAGGAGGACGATTCAGAGGAAACATGAGAAAGAATTTCTTCACAGAACGGTGGTGGACAAGTGGAACACCCTGCCAGAGGAGGTGGTGGGGGCTGAAACAATCACGGGATTTAAGAATGCATGGGATAGACATAAAGGAATTCTAGAGGTCAGGGGTAAGGGGAAACAGACTTCTAGGAAAACAAACTGAACTTACAAGCTCAAATGGGCAGACTGGGTGGGCCATAGGCCCTTATCTGCTGACACTGTCTATGTATCTATGTATCATTTTAGTGCTTGGAGGAAAAAAGATTGAACTGACATTGCTGTTTAGCTATACGGTATGCAGGTCACTCATTTTTTTCGAATCAGAGCTTCAGAGGTGGCCACCAGAAGTACAGGTACCAGAGATACCACAGAAAATAAAACATTTAAAAATCATTCAGTGATGCCTATTTTACTGTGTCTCACATTCATTCCCCTGTGGATGCTTAATGCTATGTATTTTGCAAAACCTACCGTATATAAAAAGGGGTGAAATGATATTATCAGACTAGGCACATTTTAGATGTGATGGGATCGAGTAAAGACTACTGAAATATTTATAGAAACATAAAAGTTGGCGGCAGATAAGAACCGCAAGGCCCATCCAGTCTGCCCATTTCTTTTTCTACCTTATAAATGTGCCACTGGTCTTTTCTCTGTCAATGGCCTATTTATTCATACTTGTCTATATTGTTCCCTTATGCCTATCCCATGCCTGTTTGAAGCCCTGCACTATATTCATATCCACCACTTCATGAGGTAAGCTGTTCCATGCATATGGATATGGATATGGGCAAGGAAGGAGTGGAATCTGGTACAATAGTGCTGGACTTCAGGAGGACCGACTTTGGGAGGATGCGGGGAAGTGGTAAAAGGGTACCTGGCCAGAATTCAGTTGAGTATGGACACTAACCAGAGGTGGGAGCTCATAAAGCTGGGGATAGTGGAGGCAACCAAAACCTGCTGCAAAGCCCAGAGCAAGAAGGCTAGGGCTAAGAAACCAATCCGGTTGAGCAAGGAGGTCATGGAAAAGGTAAGGAGGAAAAGAGTTGCCTTTAGGAAGTACAAGAAAACAGGGAGGGGGGAGGACAGGGAGGAGTACTTGACAGACTCGAAGGAGGTGACAAGGGCAGTAAGGGGAGCCAAAGCATCTACGGAACTCAAGCTGGCACAAGGCATTAAGAAGGGGGAGAAGGACTTCTTTAAGTACATCAGGAAGAAAAGGAGCTGTAAGGACCACATAGTAAGGATTAGGAAGGAGGGGGGTTGGGTGGAAGCAAGATGTGATAAGGTGGAAGTACTAAATGAGTACTTCTGCTCAGTATTTACTAATGAGAAGAGGTGGGTGACACCCAAGATGGGAGAAATGGCAGAAATGGGGAGGGGGGTGACAGATGGGGAAATCATGGAGGGCAGAGTTCGGGAGGGTTTGAAGGCACTGAGGGTGGACAAGGCACCAGGCCCAGATGGCATCCACCCCAGGGTACTGAAGGAGCTGGCAGAGGTCCTTGCAGGACCTTTGGCAGACCTATTTAATGCCTCACTACATTCGGGGGTGTGTACCTCAGGACGAGAGGATGGCTCATGTAGTGCCCCTCCACAAGAGTGGCCCCAGGATGAACTGGGAAACTACAGACCAGTGAGCCTCACATCCATCGTGGGTAAGCTAATGGAGACTATCCTGAAGGAGAGGCTGATGGTCCTCCTAGAGGCCAAAGGACTACAGGACAGCAGACAGCATGGCTTCATATGTGGAAAATCCTGCCAAACCAACCTGGTCGAGTTCTATGACTGGGTAACTAGGCAACTGGACAGGGGCCATGCAGTGGATGTCCTGTATCTGGACTTCAGTAAGGCATTCAAATCGGTGCTGCATGGAAGGCTGGGAAGGAGGTTAGTAGGCACAGGGGCGGGTGCAAAGCTGGTGAGATGGGTAGGAAACTGGCTGCAGGGAAGGCAACAGAGGGTGGTTGTGGGTGGTGAGCTCTCACACCCAAGGGCAGTGTCGAGCAGTGTTCCACAGGGCTCAGTGTTTGAACCAGTGTTGTTTGGGATATTTATTGCAGACATATCATGGGACATCAAGAGCAAGATCAATCTGTTTGCTGATGCTACCAAGGTAGGCGCAGTGGTGGATGACCTAGGGGGATGGCAGGGGTTGCAGGATGATCTGGCAAAGCTTGAAATCTGGTCAGACATCTGGCAACTGGGCTTTAATGCCAAAAAGTGCAAGGTGCTGCATTTTGGGATGAAGAACCCAAGGAGGAGTTACCAGCTAGGAGTGCAGCTAGCCCAGACAGAGGAGGAGAATGATCTGGGTGTGCTCATCACAGGGTCAATGAACAACTCGGCACAATGTAGGAAGGCAGCTGCAAGGCCAACAAAATGCTGGGTTGTATTGCAAGGGGTATATCCTCGAGGAGGGAGGAGGTGATTCTGTCACTGTATAGGTCATTAGTTAGACCACACCTGGAGTACTGCATGCAGTACTGGCGTCCATATCTGAAGAGGGACATTAAGTTACTGGAGGGGGTGCAGCGCAGAGCGAGAAAGATGATCAAGGGGCTGGGGACTTATCATACAAGAGGAGGTTGAAGGAGTTGAACATGTACTCACTGGAGGAGAGGAGAGGAGGGACGGGGTGACATGATTGAAACCTTTAAATACATGAAAGGAATAAACAAGATTGGTACAGAGGGGCTGCTCAAAGTAAGGGAGGGAAGGGGAAGGGTCACCAGGGGCCACGATATAAGACTGGAGCGAGGAAGGTTCAGGAGGGAAATGAGGAGACACTTTTTTACAGAGAGGGTGGTGGCTGGGTGGAATGCATTACCTGCTGAAGTGGTATGCAGTAGAACAGTGGACTGCTTCAAACGAGGATGGGACAGGACAAAGGGGAGGGTTAATGAAGGGGAAGGGTGGAAGGAAGGGGCAGCTGCAGAATAAGGGGTGCTAGCTTCACATGCGAGCAGACTTGATAGACCTCTAGGCCTTTATCTGCTGGCAAATTTCTTATGTTCGTATGCATCCACCACCCTTTCTGTGAAAAAGAACTTCCTCACATTACCCCTTACTCGGCCTCCCTCTAATCTCATGCTGTGTCCTCTTGTCCTGCTATTTTTCTTATATTGAAACATGTTAGATTCATTTTACCTTGTTAATGCCCTTAAGGTGTTTACATGTTTCGAACCTATCACGTCTCTCTCTCTCTCCTTTGCTCTAGGGTATACATATTGAGCTCTGTTAATCTGTCCTCATATGTTTTCCGATGCAGTCCTTGCACCATTTTGGTTGCCCTTTTCTGGACTGCCTCAGTTTGGTTAATGGCCTTGTGAAGGTGTGGCCTCCAGTACTGCATGCAGTACTCCAGATGGGGCCTAACCAGTGTCTTGTAAAGAGGGATTATTACCTCTCTCTTCTGACTTGTGATACCCCTACTAATACACCCCAACATCCCCCTTGCCTTACCTACTGCTTTAGTGGTCTGCTTGGATGATTTCAGGTCATCAGTGATGATGATGCCCAAGTCTTTCTCTTCCTTTGTGACTGCCAGCAACTCCCCTCCCAGCCTATAGGTGGCTTCAGGGTTTCTCTTCCCTATGTGCATGATCTTGCACTTCTTTGCCATTTAGCCAGTTTATCCAGATCTCTTTTCATTCTGCCCACCCCATCTGGATCATCTACTCTGTTGCAGATCTTGGTGTCATCTACAAACAGACAAACCTTACCCTCCAGTCCATCTGCAATATCACTGATGAAGATATTGAAGAGGACTGGCCTCAGGACTGACCCCTGAGGTACCCCACTTGTGACTTACATCTCTTATGATTGTATGCCATTTACCACCACTCTCTGTTTTCTGCCCATCAACCAGTTTGCCACCCAGTTGACCAACTTCTGACCCACCCCGAGCCTACCCAGCTTGTTAATCAATTTTCTATGTGAACAGTATCAAAAGCTTTGCTGAAGTCAAGGTAGGTGACGTCAACTGCTCCCCCTTGGTCCACCACTCTGGTTACCCAGTCAAAGAAATCTATGAGATTAGTTTGACAGGCCCTTCCTTTTGTAAACCCATGCTGTATTGGATCCTGTGCTCCTATGGATTCCAGGTGTTGCACAATCCTTTCCTTAAGGAGTGCCTCCATAATCTTGCCTACTACTGAGGTAAGACTGATTGGTCTGTAGTTCCCTGCCTCCTCCCTGCTACCACTCTTATGGAGTGGGATCACATGAGCCCTTCTCCAGTCTTCTGGAACCTCTCCTGTGCTCAGAGACTCACTAAACAGTTCTGATAATGGCTCTGCTAGTTCCACCCTTAGCTCCTTTAGTACCCTGGGATGTATGCCATCAGGTCCCATTGCCTTGTCCATCCTGAACTTATCAAGCTCTTGTAGGACCCTTTCTTTTGTGAAGGGACTAGTGCACATCTCCCTCCATCCTGTGTCCATTGTGCTGAGCTTGTGGGCCCTGCCCTACCTTCTCTTCAGTAAAGACTGAGCAGAAGTATCTATTTAGGATATGCTTTTACGTGGTCTGCCTCCTCACATGCCCCCTTATCCCCTCTGATCTTAGCAATACCCCCTCTGGACTTTCTCCTTTCACTAATGTATCTATAGAAAGTCTTGTCACCTTCTTTTACTGTTTGTGCTAGTGTTTCCTCAGTTTGGTCCTTTGCCTGCCTTACTGCCTTCCCTGCTTCCCTTAGGGAAGTTTGGTATGCCTCCCTATCTTCATCCCGCTGTGTTCCCATATATTTCCTAAAGGCCAGCCTTTTGGCTCTGACCTTTTATACAGTGCCTCACAACTTTGTCAAAGAAAGATTGCACTTTGCACTAAGTCTCACTTTCCAGGATTAAGACATACTGCACTGTACCTTCAGTCAGAGATTGGAGACAATTTCCACATTTGAACACCTCCACAACATGTTGTTTTCAACACTTTAAATAGCAGCAATCACTGTTTCTGGGGGAACGATGCTCAATGTAACTCAAAATTGTAAAGTGCACTTATTTTATTTAGGTATTTAGGCCCACCCTCCCAAGTACTGTACAACAAAGGACCCACTTGTCAAGCTAATAAAGAACAAATAAACAAAGGAAGCCGGGGTGACATCACCTGAGCATTATTGTATATAGTAGTTGCTGATGTTGGACTGAGATATACTATAGCCTTGCATTTAAAAAATAGGTTATTACATTACTGTAGGTTATTGCATTACTGTAGGTTATTACAGTACTGTAGGTAATTACATTAATATAGATTATTACAGTACTGTAGGTTATTAGATTAATATAGACTATTACATTACTGTAGGTTATTACATTAATGTAGGTTATTACATTACTGAAGATTACATTACTGTAGGTTATTACATTAATGTAGGTTATTACATTACTGTAGGTTATGTTTTGTTTCATCTGAATATTGTACATATCATGGAAACATTGTTATTTGTGAGTCCTTTACCCGGCTATATACTTCAGTAAATAAGGATGGACTCTGGCATTATTCATATCTGATGCATGTGAAATTAAATATTTCAGTGTATTCTGCAGTGGCAATCAACCCTACAAGTTCAGTAAGTTCACTCTTGAAAAATGACAGCACTGTTTCTGCATTGTTGAATCACAAGTTCATTAACTAAATCTTGCAATAAATAAATATTTATAAATTGCTATGCCTGGATCCAGAATACCACACTGAAATGAAAGGGAAATACATTGTTTTTTCCCTTCTAAATATACTCATGCTGTTGTTATATCAAAATAGTGTTCTGCAGCAAATTGTGTTATGTGGAATGCATGTACAAATCACCTCATATCCATATCCCCTTCTGTAAAACTATTCCAGCACTGCCCTTTAGTCAGACATGTTATAAACTCTACGTAAACGATCAACACTGCTGAAGAAACATATCTGTTTGTAAAAACTGTAAGAAAATTGGGGGTGTACTTGGAGGAGCTGGGAGGTCTGGATAGTCGGCAACATGGGTTTGTGCCAGGTAGATCATGTCAAGCCAACCATGTGGAGTTCTATGAATGAGTAACATCAGAACTGGACAGGGGTAAGCCTGTGGATGTATTATTCTTGGACTTCAGCAAGGCGTTTGACTCTGTCCCCCACAATGGTCTGGAGGAGAAACTGTTGGGGTTAGAAGTAGGCCCTTTGATGGTCAGATGGATTGAAAACTGGCTAGCTGGATGCACTCAGAGAGTAGTGGTCTGTGGGGAGCTCTCGAATCCTAGAGAGGTTGGTAGTGGGGTACCGCAGGGCTCGGTCCTGGGTCCAATCCTGTTTAATTCATACATATCGGACATCAGGGAGGCTATAGGGTGTAAAATGAGTCTCTTCATGGATGACTCCAAGATGGGAGCAGTAGTTGAGAGAGAAGAGGGGAGGTTGGCCCTGCAAGGGGACCTGGACACCCTGGGAAAGCTAGGCTCACACATGGAAATTAAATTTCAATATCACCAAGTGCAAGGTGTTGCATCTTGGTTGGGGAAACCCTAAACACAGGTACACCCTGGGAGGGGAGGTGCTGGAGGCCTCAATAGGGGAAAAAGACCTAGGGGTCATGGTGGATGCATGTATGAATAACTCTGAGCAGTGCAGGAGAGTAGCTAGCAAGGCAAAGAGGATGTTGGGATGCATCATAAGGGGGATCACCTCTAGGAGCAAGGAAGTGATTCTGCCACTGTACAATGGACTGGTTAGACCACACCTTGAGTACTGTGTACAGTACTGGAGACCACACTTGAAGAGGGACATACAGCTCCTGGAGAGGGTACAGAGGAGGGCAACAAAGATGATACGAGGGCTAGGGATTTGACATATGAGGACAGACTTAAGGAGCTCTGCCTGTTTTCATTGGAGGAGAGGAGACAGGAGGGACATGATTGAGGTCTTCAAGTACCTCAAGGGAATAAATAGGGTAAACATGGAAGGATCTTTAGACTAAAGCAGGAGGTATCACCAGAGGGCATGGTTTGAAGTTGGAAGGTGGAAGGGTGGGGGAGGAGGAGGTTTTTCACTGAGAGGGTGGTGGACCCTTGGAATGCACTGCCTGGTGAGCTGGTTCAGAGATCCACAGTGGAGGGCTTCAAGAGAGGGTGGGACAGATGCAGAAAGTGGATGTATCAGATGATGGCCTGTCCCAGGGGGTTGGGGATGGATGATACAGGTTTCTGGAGCACAAGGGAAGGGAGGGTCTCGGCACCCAACTAAGGATCTAAGGTTCGAGCAGACTCGATAGACCGTAAGGCCTAATCTGCTGGCAAATAGTATGTTAGTATGTAAAATGTATGAAATGTATGGAAAATGCTGTTTTAAATAAAAAGCTACTCAAGAACATGCAACTACAGTAACATATATGATTCTTTGGCAATATTCCTTCATTTACACAGAGTTCATAACATGTCTGGCATAGCCCCAGTGCTGGATATTTGGTAACTAAATCAGACACTCCTTTATACAGTTGTGTTTCCTGGACTGTGACAACTGTGTGGAAAAGGTGGAAAGTGTGCGTTCAAGCACCTCTCTCCTCATGATAAATCTTTTACCCATGGTCATAAAAAACAATAAATGACACCCCCCAAAATCCAGTACACCCTTGTGATACAAAAGAATCAGCCTGCTGTAAGTCAGTAAAACAACATGGTATCTCACGACTGTTCTAAATGAGTTATCCCCCATTTTTAGGACCTGTATAGACAAAGTGTGTGGTCATGGACCCCGTTACATTAAATGTATACACCAACCTAATTAAAGTCATAAATACCTGCACAACATCAGTTAATTCCACTGGGACCTTCTGATTGAACTGCTACCTGTATGGGTTACTTTTAAATCTGCAAAGATGGCAGCAAGCTGTCTGTGCTAATGCGCACTGTACAGTACATTCATAACAACTCAGCTGGAAGCTTAGAGTCCATTACAACCCATACCTATTTCATGACTTTATTTTTGGCCTAGGCAGCAAACCCAGTAGATACACACAGTGCCTGTACTGTGTGCAGATGCTCTTCACCAGTGCCCAATGTTTCACACTAGCTCTAAGTGCTTTGCTATGGGTTTTCTCTGACTAAACTGTTGGGACTGTAAGTACAAAATAATGTAAAGCATTAATGTTACAGACTTGTTCTCCTTTAGAGAAGGCATTTTACATTAAGCCCCTTATTCTACCAGCATTCTGGGTGTAGCTCCCTGATTTTGGTCACTTGTCCCAGATGTTGTTAGCCTTGTCTCTTATTTGAGGCAGGATGTCGAGAGGTACGGGTCGCAAAGTCATGGAAAACAAAGATTTTACAAGTGCAGGTAAAAAGAGGTGATGCACTGCATTTTCAAAAACCTATTGCTTTTATTTTATGCTACTTCTTTCACCACTGTCTGGCAAGGTAATATTGTTCTGATTGTTGAAATGTAGAACATTGTTAGATACAAACTTACATATATTAGATACATTGTTACATTGTGTGTTATTCTCAAACAGAAGTGTGCTAGTGTGCTACAATGTACACTATTACCTTTCTTTGCCTCACCGCTTGTATTTTTTTTTTTTACCCTCCCTCAGAAGGCAGTCTGCTATGCCTTTCAAACTCAGTGGTCCAAGAAACTAAGCAAGTTGGGGGAGAGATGGACTAATCCTTTCAAACCTGTTGTTCTGCCTCTAATAGCTGTAGGTGTGTTTGAGATAGGACTATGAGGCACCATGGCAACAGGAGCTTCTGGTATGTGTTCAGTGGGGATGGGTTACATTGTGGTTGGCAGTGAGCACCAACTTCCCTACAACCGTCTTCCACACAGAACAAATAGAAATAAATTCCATCCCATTTGGGACTGAGGTCTGGTGGGGGAGCAGCCTGCTTTTCCTGCGTCACAAATGGTATGGATAAGATAATTACGTGATCCTATGGTGAGACCAGACTGTCTAACAAGAAGCAAGTCAGGTTTCACTATAGGAGCACCTGATAATGTTATTCTTACCTCCTGTGAATGAGTGTGAGGGATTTAGCACTGTGGTGACTAGCTAACACAAACTGAGCTGAAACATCAGAACATTTTCTTTCTTTGTCATTTCAGTTACCACCGCAACCACTGCACTCAATGTAAACTACACATATTTTTTAATGGATCATCATCCAACTGCCACATTCATCTTACACTTTGACCTCAAAAAATACAGTGAGTAAATAGTAATAATAATTAAGATAATAATAATAAATTAAATTGTCTCATATCCACATCCCACACTGCAAAACTATTCCAGCACTGCCCTCTTGTCAGACATGCTACAAACTCTGTGAAAATGAACATCGCTGAAGAAACATTTCAGCTTGAAAATACTGTAAGAAAATGTATGGGGAGTACTGTTGTTAACTAAAAAGCAACTCAAGAATGTGCTACAACATTTACAGATATGATTCTTCAGCAGTGTTCCTTCATTTAGACAGAATTCATAACATGCCCAACAAAGCCCTAGTGCTGGAACAGTTCCACATCATGGGACACGAATATGAGGGAATTCAATTCATTATTTATTTAGTCACTGTATTTTTAGAAGGGAAAGAATGAGATATTTTTTTTTTTAAAACAGCAGTAGTAAGCCATTGGTGTATATTTTACTATCTACTTAAATGTTTTACTTTTGCCTACCAGGCTGTCCTGTGTGTTAGTAGTGTTATTATATAGACCAAATGAAATAAAGTGGTGATTGTATTACAGTACACATATCTGATGGGTAGCATCACATCCCTGCTACAGTATATTGCTTTACTCCTCATAAGGCAGTAGAGTCATTGCCTTTAAGGTACTTTTTTTTTAGTTAAAACATAGTGGCATAAACTGGTAAATGTAAAAGTGAGAAAAGCTTAATTTAGTGTCCTAATTGCAGTCATTTAGTGGTACTAGGCTTCTGAGACTCAGTAGTACCACTTGATGTCATATAGGAGCTTGAAAGCAAAGCAGTGACTATGCTGTTCTCCATTACAGAGCACGAGGCACAATGTGCACCACAATGCATAGTTTTCCAGTTGATTTCAATTACTTAAATTAGTTAATTAATTAGGGACATGCATTTGTTCAGCTCTGACCCTTCTTGATGCTGTTGAGGTATAGCAGAGATAGGACAATATGGGAACAAAATGTCAATGTTTGATCTTGCAAAATTTATACCTTTGTGCATTTTAAAAGGATGAATGCAATGGTGGCTATAATATTCTGTATATCAACCCAGTGCCAGTGCAACAATGAACCAAAATTAGAAACGAATATTTAAAAAATCATTCCCACATTCCAACAAGTTTTTGTTCCATTAAAGAGGGATAGAGAGAGAGAGAAAGAGATGATGGGGGTTGAGGAGTGGGGTCCGCTCGACTAAAAGCAATTTTTTTTTTAAATATAGTAATTACACAGTAAGGGGTGGCCTCTTCCCAATGGTCTTGTCAGCATCTGCAGTATTTGGGTTTTAATCTAAACATCAGTCATCTGTCTTTCCGTTCATTAGATGCTTCATGATGGCACCTCTGATGCCACGCTAACCCAAGTGCTACAACCCCTATGATCCTTTTAAGAGCAGAATCTGCAGTACAAGGGGAGAGAATTTTCCAGGCTGCATTTGCACCTACAGTACATCTACATAGAACCATAGAATTTGATGGCAGATAAGGACCACTTGGCCCACCCAGTCTGCCCATTTCCCTGCCTACTGGATAAGCTGCAGATCCTAGTTAACCAGCAGCCTACTTCTTCTTACCCCAACCCCCCAGAATTGCCTTATGACTGTCCCATGCATGCTTGAATTCCACCACTGATTTTGACTCCACAACCTCCTCCAGAAGGCCGTTCCATGCATCCACAACCCTCTCTGTGAAAAAATACTTCCTTAAATTACCTATGAGCTTCCCCCCTCTATCTTCAAATTGTGCCCTCTTGTTCTTGCACACCTCTTTTTTGAAAGATGCTACCCTCTTGGACTTTGTTGATTCCCTTGAGGTACTTGAAAGTTTCTATCATGTCCCCCCTCTCCCTCCTTTCCTCGAGGCTATACATATTAAGCTCCTTAAGTCTCTCTTCATAGGTCTTCCGGTGCAGACCCTGCACCATTTTAGTTGCCCTCCTCTGGACAGCTTCCATCCTGTCTGTCTTTGCGGAGATTGGGTCTCCAGAACTGCACACAATACTCCAGATGAGGTCTCACCAGCTGTCTGTACAGAGGGGTAATAGCTTCTTCTTTTCTACTGGTGATGCCTCTCCCTATGCATCCCAGTATCCCCCCAGCCCTCCTTGCTGCCCTCTCACATTGCTTGCCTACCTTTAGGTCATCTGATATGACTACCCCCAGGTCCTTTCCATTTTGTTGTTGTTAGTATCTCACCCCCCATTGTGTACTCTTCCCCTGGGTTTTTGTTTCCCAGGTGCATCTGGGCTCTCTTTCACATGTCTATATTGATGTGGTCATGACAGCCCTGCTGTCTCTCTGTCAAGGTGGCACAGGTGGCGGGGTAGTGATGAACATTAAATTACAATATTGTTTTCCTGCATACTGTTCTGGGAAATGGGCTACTGATCAGAACACATACAGTATTTGTGAAATAGCACAGTATCTAATGGGAGTTTTTTAGCTTCTCTATATCTGGCATTCATTGACATGAAATATACTGTGTGCCAAAAACAATATATACAGTATAATGATGATTATGAAACAAATGTTCTCAGTTTCACAGGCAGATACCACTAATTAGCAGTGTGAGAGAAAGTGAATGGGAGACAATCATGTAATCACTCATCACTCTGGTAATAGTCCCAACCATATCATGGTTTAGAATGAACATGAATCAGATTAACTTGTAAACCAGCAAAATATGAAAAATGAAATGCGAACATCGGGGGGAGGGGGGGCTGATGAGCAGAAGATGGTTAAGGGAGAATTACCACAGTCCCTTAGTAGCAGAAAGGTAGTCCAGTCTGGAGGGGGAAGTGCCCGATGATCTGCCTACAGAAGCCTGCTGTTGTGGGGTTGGTCCACTTTATGTTGCTAGAATGAATGAACTGTTGCTGATTTTCTTTTCTGCACCCCATTTCATTCCGTTTTAAAGGTGGTAGGATACGTACTTTACACCCAACTCTGCAGGAAAATTCTGATCCCCATAAATGCTGAACAGTATATAAACTTTAAAAATGTAGCATTGTAAGACAGAGTGGACCAAAGGTTCGAGTCCCATTACATGGGCTGCTACAGTACTGCAAATCTAACTCTGAATAGGAGTGCTAATAGGGTTTCATTTGTGTTTATTTTTAGCGTCTGTGTCTCTGATATTCCTTGCTAAATAATTCTGTATATTTACTGTACAATGATGATTTTGAAATAAAGTGCTCTTAGTTTCACAGCCAGATACCGCTAATTAGGCACACGCGTGAAAGTGAATGGGAGATGGGCGAACTCCTGCTAGTGACACTCACACTCCTCAGCCGTGTATGCAGCTGGCACCACAACCACAGCATAGAAAAAAACCTTTTAAAAAGTGTCATAAATAATATAATCTAATGCCTGAGTAACTGATGACAGAAAGGGTAGTGCAGGCCTACAGTAGCATTGGTGCCTCCAGGAGTGGTGACTGCAACAGAAAAGCAGTCCCAAAAAGGGCACTACTACAACTGAAGCTCTTGTCTTTGTATAACTGAAGACATTTTGGTAGAAACAGTCCATAAATCATAAATATTTGTTTTTTGATGTCAGGCACCTTTTTCCTCCTGTAGTCATCATTCATTTTGGAGGGGCCACTGTGAGGTCAGCACTACTGTCTTCTGAAACTGAAAAGACACTGAAAAGGAGCAGGGAAATCCCAGCCTCCCCCCACAAAACATGGCAATTAGTGAGGTAAACACCAAGGTAGAGAAGTTATTAGGGAGCAGATCAGAGGTAAATGTAAAAAAAGGCAAAGGCAGTAAGGACAGAAATGGAGCTAAAAGGGGTAAGGCTATCAAAAAGTGGAGGGTGATGAGTACCAATGCCCATAGTCTGTGTAACAAGCTCTCTGAACTAGTGGCCTTGATGGAAGAGGTCTTCCTGGATATTGTGGCAGTCACAGAAACATGGTACACAGAGAACCATGACTGGGATGTCAATATACCAGGATACACAATCTACAGGAGGGACAGGGAGGGTAAAAGAAGAGCAGGAGTAGCTCTCTATGTAAAGGAAGGGATCAAAGCAACAGAACTAAAGAGTGACAGGGAGCAGATGAGGCACTCTGGGTCACCCTGGAGACAGGAAATGGCACCACAATCTGCATGGGGGTTGTGTACAGACCCCCATCTCAGAGGAAGGGAATGGACAAGGAAATGATAGAAGGCATTCTTAGAATGGCAGAAAAAGGGGAGATATTGTTGATGGGGGACCTGCATATACCAGATGTTAACTAGAGTACCTTTGCTGCAGGCACATCCAAGAGCAGGGTCATTCTTGATGCCCTACAGGGGGCATGCCTTAAACTGCTAGTATTGGAACCCACTCAGGAAGGAGCAATCTTAGACCTGGTACTCTCAAATGGGGACAGAGAAAGAATCTCAGATTTAGAAGTGGGTAGCCATCTGGGGACAAGCGACCACCAAACAGTGTGGTTTACGATAAACACAGTCATACAATCAAGCCATACAAAAGCAAAAGTATTGGACTTTAGGAGGGCTGACTTTGGGAAAATGAGAGTACCTCAGAAAAGCACTACCAAACAGACAAGAAGGAGGGGTGGAGGAACAATGGGGAGTAATCAAAACAGCCATCACAGAGGCAACAAGCCTTTGTGTAAAGCAAATCAATAAAACACAATGAAGGAAAAAAATGCTATGGTTCTCAAAAGAGGTGGCAGGGAAGGTTAAGGAGAAAAGGATAGTATTCAGGAAATATAAGGAAACTCAGAAGAAGCAGGACATAGAACTTTATCAGTTAAAGCAGAAAGAGGCTGGGAAGGCGGTCAGAATAGCAAAGGCCCAAACCGAGGAAAGGATAGCCAATTCTGTCAAGAAGGGGGATAAGACCTTTTATAGGTACATTAGGGAGTGAAGAAAGACCAAAGGAGGGATACTGAGGCTTAATAAAGGGGAGAGAATGTGGGGAGAGGGTGACAGTGAAAAAGTAGGGATACTGAACGAATATTTCTGCTCAGTATTCATAAAGGAAGAGGAGGGGGAGGTACCTAAACTAAACAAGAGAAACACTCTGAAGACAGGGGTCGATACCAGTCCATTTACAGAAGAAAGGGTTCTGAAAGAACTAATAAAATTGAAGGTGGACAAAGCAATGGGGCCTGATGGGATTCACCCAAGAATTCTAAAAGAACTAAGGGTAGAACTAGTGACACCACTGACTACTCTCTTTAACAAATCATGGGAGGATGGGGTGGTACCTGAGGACTGGAGGAGGGCAGATGTGATTCCTCTTCACAAAAGTGGGAGTAGGACAGAGGCAAGAAACTACAGACCAGTTAGTTTGACCTCGTGGTAGGGAAAATGGTGAACTCACTTCTGAAGGAAAGAATTGTTGAGTACCTAGAGGCCAGTGGGACACAGGGCCCAAGGCAGCATGGATTCATGATGGGAAGGTTGTGTCAGACGAATCTAATAGATTTCTTTGACTGGGTGACCAAAGTAGTAGACCAGGGAGGGGCTGTGGACATGGCCTACCTAGATTTTAGAAAGGCATTTGATACGGTCCCACACAAAAGAGTAATACACAAATTAGCCAGCCTTGGAGTGGGTCCCAAGGTGTGAGCCTGGATAAAAAATTGGCTAGACAACAGGACGCAAAGAGTAGTAGTAAATGTACACAGTGAAGAAAGGAGGATTACTAGCGGGGTACCACAGGGTTCAGTACTGGGACCGGTCCTTTTTAGTGTCTTTATAAGTGACATTGCAGAGGAACTGGAAGGAAAAGTATGTCTCTTTGCAGACGACACAAAGATCTGCAACAGGGTTTATACATAGGATGGAGTGGAAAGGACGAGAAAGGACTTGGCAAGGTTAGAGGAATGGTCAACTGTATGGCAGCTCAGATTCAATGCAAAGAAGTGCAAGGTAATGCACATGGGAAACAAAAACCCAGGGAAGCATACACAATGGGTGGTGAGATACTGACAACAGTGAAAATGGAAAGGGACCTGAGGGTAATTATATCAGATGACCTAAAGGTGGGCAGGCAATGTGAGAAGGCAGTAAGAAGGGCAGGGGGGATACTGGGATGCATGGGAAGAGGCATACATAGTAGAAAACAGAAAGCTGTTATCCCTCTGTACAGACAGTTGGTGAGACCCCATCTGGAGTACTGTGTGCAGTTCTGGAGACCCCATCTCCGCAAAGACATAGACAGAATGGAGGCTGTCCAGAGGGGGGCAACCAAAATGGTGCAGGGTCTGCACCAGAAGGCACATGAAGAAAAACTAAAGGAGCTTAATATGTATACCCTTGAGGAAAGAAGGGATAGAGGGGACTTGATAGAAACTTTCAAGTACCTCAAGGGAATCAACAAAGTCCAAGAGGGTAGCATCTTTAGAAAAAGAGATGTGCAAGAACAAGGGGACACAATTTGAAGATAAAGGGGGGACAGCTCAGAGGTAATGTGAGGAAGTATTTTTTCACAGAGAGAGTTGTGGGTGCATGGAACAGCCTCTCTGAGGAGGTCATGGAGTCAAGAACAGTGAGGGAATTCAAGAATGCATGGGACAGACATTAAGCAGTTCTTGTAGTGGGGTAGGATGAAGTAGGCTGTTGGTTAACTAGGATCTGCAGCTTATCTGTTCGGTAGGAAAATGGGCAGACTAGGTGGGCCAAGCGGTCCTTATCTGCCGTCAAATTCTATGTTTCATCACAATGCACTGCTTAGACTATGCTGTTTATGAATCTCTGTAACATTAATTTTTTCCATGTTGTGGCCACACCGCATGCCGCACACACAGCCGAGAAGTGTGAGTAAAATCTTAACAAGTTCACATTTCCCCCCTTCGCCTTCGCCTGCACTACTGGGAAATTTATGATAATCTCAAGAGACAAAGGAATGTGTAGTAAATTATTTGATAATACAGTACTGGCCTTTGATTATGGTGACATTCTGTATGCATCAGGAAACAAGAGGGACCTGGCAAGACTGGACTTTTGTTGTGGCACACTCACCAGGTTCATTCTTGATGCCCCCTGCTTGTCAAGTAGTTGCCAGTTGTATGATAATTTAGGCTAGCAGAAAGTGAGAGAGCTTAGATGGGAATATCTATTAACATTTATAAACAAGGGGCTTGGAGGACAGCTTCCAAATTACATATCTTGCACTGAAGGTATAAAAAATTCACTGCGATCTGCAACTGGCATGGACCTTGAGGTTCCAAGGTGTGCTTTAGAAATAGGGAGGGATTCAGTTTATTGTGTAGTATCATTAGCACGGAACAATATACCACACACCATAAGAACAGCAATAGGGAAAAATAGCTGGAGAGGGATGAAAACCTGGCTGGATAGCAAAGTAACTGAATGGTCCTGTGTGATAGTATCTAGCCTGTTGATCTGTGATGTTCTGTGACAAGTTCATTTTGTAAATTATATATTTAATGGGTGATTTTATTGTATTAGACAAAACAGAATTGTAACAAGGTTTTTCTCTGTACTGTGGGACCTTGTTGTAAATGAGATTCAAGCTCAATCAAGTAAATCCTGGTATATAAAATTTTATAAACAAAACATTTTACTACTACTTACATTACACAGTGGCAGAACTTCTTACTTGATCAAAAGATACATATATATGGTCTCATTTGTTTATTGTAAAATTGGTAACTGGGAATATTAAACCAGGTACTAAACCAATTAAATGTTTTGAATGTATTTTCTACTTTTTTAAAGCTATTTCTTTTTTTTAGTACCATAATATACTCATGGAGGTGTAATTATCAAAAATAATGGCACATCTTGGGTATGCATAATGGCACTCGGCTGCCCTTTGTGCCTAACAATACATTTGCAGTACAGTATGTGATTCTTGGCCAATATTTACATGCCTATTGGATACATTATAGGGGTGGGATAGCACCCCTTTTATTAGGAATTCAATATGCATTTCCATGTTAAACCCTGATTTGTTTATACCTTATTACCATGAACATCCCTTAACCACCGGACCTCTAAAATAAAAGGTGACAAGACTCTGACAGGACATAACAGAAACTGAATCCTTCCTTCCTCCAGGAAATCTCTCCAGACAGAAATACACGGACACTGGAAAAGGTCCAGGGAGTAAGGGATGCTTGCTAGCAAAACAGGCGTCGCTACAGTTTTTGGTTCCACACGTTCCACTAGCAGTGTTAGGAAGCAGCGCACTGAGCAGCTGTGTATAAAAGATGATGTCATGAAGTGGTTATTATGTGAGTACAGCACATGCAGCATTCCTGATTACTCCTACAATATGTTATGCTTTTTCTTTTAGGCAAAACCAAATTAAAAACTAGAAAGCATTTTCAGAAGGAGAAATCAACTGTATGTTGCCAACATTGTTGTTAGGTTTGTAGCTCTGCACTGTAGTGACAACAGAACTAAGAAACTGATAAGCAAGGCTTGCCTAAATAAAATCAGGGCAGAACATTTCGGAGGGAAAGTCTGAATTAGCAGCATTGGGGAAGTTTGTTTTTTTTTATACTTATGTTATTCAAACATCAGAGATGGGGGGAGGGGTCTGAATGAACATGAATCAAATTTACTTGTAAACCAGAAAAAAATAAAAAATTAAATATGAACATCGGGGATCAGGGTGCTGATGAGCAGATGTTGGTTAAGGGAGAATTACCACAGTCCCTTAGTAGCAGAAAGGTAGTCTAATCTGGAGGGGAAGTGCCCGATGATCTGCCTACAGAAGCCCGGGACCCCTACACCTGCTCTTGTGGGGTTGGTTCACTTTATGTTGCTAGAATGAATGAACTGTTGCTGATTTTCTTTTCTGCACCCCATTTCATTCAGTTTTAAAGGTGGTAGGATACGTACTTTGCACCCAACTTTGCAGGATAATTCTGATTGCCATAAATGCCGAACAGTATATAAACTTTAAAAATATAACATTGTAAGACAGAGTGGACTAAAGGTTCGAGCCCCACTACATGAGCTGCTACAGTACTGCAAATCTAACTCTGAATAGGAGTGCTAATAGGGTTTCATTTGTTTGGGTTATTTTTAGGTTCTGTATTTCTGGCATTCCTTGCTAAAAATAAAAAAAAAATATATATATATATATATATATATTTACTGTACAATGATGATTTTCAAACAAAGTGCTCTTAGTTTCACAGCCAGATACCGCTAATTGGGTAAGCGAGTGAAAGTGAATGGGAGACAGGTCCCTGCCATTGTATAGGACCCCTTTCTCAGGCTGGCCTGAAGAACTTTTCTTTCAGTGTATATGTTAGGGGCATTGGAAAGATTGGTCGTGTTCTTTCCCCGTGCTTGGGGTGGGTAAATAATAAAGTTCTGCAAGAGCATTGAACCTCCAGTTGCACAGCTGGAACACCTAACAGTCCCAATAGCACCACCAAGTCATTCATATTTCCCCCTTCTACTCCCTCAGGAACAACAGTAAGTTCAATGTTTCTGCATTCTTGACACCCTGTGTCACAGTAGGGTAATTTTGTTTTTCAGAAATCAAAATTCCATGTTCCAGGAAGCTACATGTGACCTACAGTAGGTATCTGAGGATGCACTCATTATCAGACACCCTATTATGGAGATTGTCCGTTTTTTGTTATAGGGTGTCAGTGGTGGACTTTTTTTTTTTTGAGGTGGTCAGCACTTACAAAAGGAATCCAGATAGCAACTCTAATGTAATCATTTTTTGTGGAAATAATCAATGGTCTCTTTTTTCATGAAGGGGTGGGGAGTTGGAGGCCCAATGCTATGGAAAATAATTTTTCTTACCAGGAAACTTTTCAGTATAGCTACCATGCTAAAAGCGGGTGACTGACCAGGGATCAGGGACACTGTACTATGGAAAAAGTACTTTCTTAGTAAGAAAATTACCAGGGTGGGACCACTAGCCACCGGGAATATCATTAAGGGTTAAACTATCAATAAACTGTTAGTCACCAACAAAAGACAAGCTGCTTGGACAGCAGTATAATTAATTGCACTACCAGAGAATACTGTACTCTGAGTGAAACTTCTCTCTGACTTCATTACTATATACTATAACACTCTTTCCTGTCTCTCAATTCTCCCTAAACTATAACTGCTAACACTGCCATCTGCAGGTGAATTGCACTCTGGGAGAGCAATCAGACAGCATCAGTCAGAATAAGTAGCGATTGCCGCCTTGTGACCAATTAAAGAATCACAATTAAGCTCCTTTTCTAATGCAGCTGTTAACACCACATTACCTCTCCACAGCCTGAATACCACTGAAAACCGCTTGTCATACTGAGGTACCACTGAAATAATGAGCATCAAACTGTAGCACCAAGCAACTTTTCTATAGCAACCACTATAAGCCTCTAGGCATCCGTACCCTTGTGCTCTCTACTCTGTTAGTCACCCAGTCCAAAACTGCCCTCCGGTTAGCAGGGGAGACCCTTTTCTAGCCTGGGGTGGACTTGGCTTCTGGCCAAGCAATTGGGTCCCTGGGGCCTAGATCAGCCCTTTGGGCTGATTTATTGCCTCTTTAGGCATTGGCCGGAGCTCTGGCCTGGCCAGAATAAAGGCAGAAGCCTGGGAAAGTACAGGAGGGGGGGAGAGGGGGACCAGGACAGGAAGTGGTCAGCCAGCCAGTTCGGACAGCAAGGCTAGCTGACTGTAGTTGGGTGGGTGGGAGGGTTTACCCTTTCCCTCCCTGCTGTTCTTCCTGCTCCTTATGTAGTAAACATTGGGGTGCTACAATTTGGTCCCTCTTAAACATACATGTCCCCATATATGGAGTCAACTATCATTTTGAATTTTAAAACACAAACAGCACTTCAGTACTATCAGTTATCTACCTAGTTTATGTTACACATTAATTTTTCCTGGTGTATTGTAACATTTTTAACTGTTCAAACCAAAATGAACCCTGTAGAGGGATGGGTGGCCTCGAGGTACCTCTCGGGAGTGGTTCTGTCCTCTCCTCATTGATCTATCCATCCATCTCAACAAGAACTAGACATAACTTTAGCTGAATACAGTGTATTAACTTTTGAGTTCCTTCCAAAGCTTGGACCTGGTAGGCATGCCATTCCGGCCATGGGCTATCATCTGTGATGACATATGGGTCAGGCTCCCATGTTCCACCATGCCACTCTGACCTTACTAGCCCTCGCTGTCATATGAGTGTAGGGGGGTTCTTATCATAGGCATCGCTAGACACTTTCCTCTTGTCTTGGGTGGTACACATTTCTTCGCTGGTCAATGGTTTTGTTTTTTCTGGTGGAGGAGTCCCTTTTTCCTCTTGTTGGTGCCATTTGACTGTCAGATCTGGTGTCTGGATGAAAGATGCAGTCACTGTGACTCCAACTGGATTATCATGGGCAATGGCACTCACCATATGGGCAGGCTTCTCCACCTCGAACATCTGGAACTCTGGATGGGCTTCTTTAGTTCCCTCCTGGTGTCCACATATAACTGGCATCAAGTTGCTTAGATTTCACCACTTCTGGCACATTTTCCCTCACATGACTGTGATATGAACCCCTCGACTTTTTCACCTGGGAGTGTGGCCCTGCCCTGCTCCACCCTCTGATCAGGGTGCTTTTGACCTTGATTCCATCTTCTTTTAGGCCGTTATGGATGCTGCACAACTGGGCACCAGACCTCTTGCTTGATCCCTGCCACCAGTCCCGCCATCTCCTGCGCCTGACATATTAAACGTGTCGGATCCTTGCTCTCTTTACAGTGGGTGTTCCACTTGTCCTGGAGATGATTGGAACATCATCTACACCCAGGGACTTTCATGTGAGGACTAGGCCACTACTTGCCCCTTACCAGCATGCCCGGCTGCCATGCCGAACTGCTAGTCCCACGTTGCAGAGGCTCAAGTATTCTGATGGCCTTCTCCTTGAAATTCAGGAATGTTACCTCAGGATGTTGCTCTTGTAGCATGCAGAGTCTGATTTGGAGGATTTTACCTCTAGTCCCTTCGACAAATTTGTCTATCTGGATTTGGGAACACTTCAGAGTCAATTCGCTGGATGGCATGGAGGTCTTCCTGGAAGCTGAAGGCATAGTAACATAGGGTCTCAGCCTCTCCCTGTACCCTGGAAAAGAATTGAACCATTGGCACTGACAGACTCTTGGAGCCAAAGATGCAGTGTAACCTTTTAAAAATTTGTTCAGCAGTAGCCTTCTTGTCAGTTGGTCAGAATGACGCCTCCCGACAGGCTGTACCCATGGAGTTGAACAAGCAGGACCTCGACTCTTTGTGCTTCAAGCAGGTCACACGATCGGAAGAAGGCTTTCAGCTTGTCAGTGAATTCATGCAACTGGTCAGTGCCTGGATCTGCTCCTGCTCCTGCTCCTGCAAAGCATGGGCGCCATGGTGCTCTGCAACAGTGGAGAATCATTAACGGCGTGGTGGATGGGCCAGGCGCCATGGTGCTCTGCAACAGTGGAGAATCATTAACGGTGTGGTGGATGGGCCAGGCGCCATGGTGCTCTGCAACAGTGGAGAATCATTAACGGCGTGGTGGATGGGCCGGGCGCCATGGTGCTCTGCAACAGTGGAGAATCATTAATGGCGTGGTGGATGGGCTGGGTGCCATGGTGCTCTGCAACAGTGGAGAATCATTAACGGCGTGGTGGATGGGCCGGGCGCCATGGTGCTCTGCAACAGTGGAGAATCATTAACGGCGTGGTGGATGGGCCGGGCGCCATGGTGCTCTGCAACAGTAGAGAATCATTAACGGTGTGGTGGATGGGCCGGGCGCCATGGTGCTCTGCAACAGTGGAGAATCATTAATGGCATGGTGGATGGGCTGGGCACCATGGTGCTCTGCAACAGTGGAGAATCATTAACGGCGTGGTGGATGGGCCGGGCGCCATGGTGCTCTGCAACAGTGGAGAATCATTAACGGCGTGGTGGATGGGCCAGGCGCCATGGTGCTCTGCAACAGTAGAGAATCATTAACGGCATGGTGGATGGGCCGGGGACCTCGCTGGGTCAGCATCAGGCTCTGGTGAAGCTGGACATCGGGTACCCCAGGGAGCAATTCAATTACAGTTTAGTACCAAACATTCGATAGTAGTTCGGTAGCAAGCAAACAGTTCAGATTTATTTAAAGAGACAGTTTAGTTGTTGCACAGAATACAGTCTCCAGGGGTGCTAGGCAGGCAGCAGTGTAGTTTGCTTTGGGTGCTGGGCCACTTAGGCCATAGGACCATTCCCCCTCACCAAACTAGTGCTGCATCTTTACATATCTTCTCTTCTGGGACTATTGCTGCAGAGCCAACCCCCTTCATTTATTGCCATAACCACCCCTGTGGTAGGGTCTATTGGGCTCCCTCTCTTGATCCTTCCTCTCTCATGCATATCAAAGAGAGCCTGCTAGGCGGAGTGCCTTCCTCAGCCTTGCCCTCCTCTTTATATGCATGAGGGCCTGCTAGGCGGACTGCCTTCCTCAGCCCTGCCCTCCTCTTTATATGCATGAGGGCCTGCTAGGCGGACTGCCTTCCTCAGCCCTACTCTCCTCTTTATATGCATGAGGGCCTGCTAGGCGGAGTGCCTTCCTCAGCCCTGCCGTCCTCTTTATGCGCATGAGGGCCCATACCCTCATGTCTAGCCTCTCCCTTTCAGGGGATGGCTATGGGCCTTTGTCCCTGGCCCTGCCCCTGGCGCCAATAGTACCACAGCAGAACAAGAGGGGCGGCTGGCCACCTTTCTTTTTCTGGGGCCTTTAAATCACTGTCCACACCCCTCTGTCCTCCCTTAGGTCCGTTGTCCCTCTCTGGGAGCCACTATGCCCCACTCCTACTAGGGAACTGACCTGGTGCCCACATAAGCAGTCCTGGGGCTCATGCTCTGCGGTGCCCCTTTTAGTTAACTACCAGGGGGTATTCTACCCACTTATGTCCCTTTTCCTTTCTTTCCAGACCCCTTTCTGGTGCCTCCAGTGCTGCATAAATTAACTGCTGGGCTTACAGCCCACTCACCACCTGGCCTGGGTCCTCTGTTCTCCAGATTGGTGGTAGTGTTTTGTGGTGGGATTGGGGGGCCAGGCTACCACCTGATGCCTGTACTGCCTCCCTCGCATATGTGGCAGAACTCTGGTGCTCTGGGCAGCTGTTTCCACCTGGACGCACACAACAATTCCCCCACCGAGCACAGCATGAGTTGGCAGCTTCGACTCAAGAACTGCAGCAGTGCCGGGAGCTTGCAGGTGGGGATGCTGGCAGGAGGGAGAGTGGGATACCACTGAACACCACTGCGGATGTCTTAACAGGGACTGGGGATTGGTCTAGGGGGTCAGCCTGCAGTCAGGGGCCAGCACTATGCACAGAAAAGGGTCACACAAAGTGAGAGCAAAAAAAAACAAAAATGGAAATGGGCAGCCTAGGATGGGGTATGAAATTAAAAGCTAAGCCCTCGTCGGCCACCTACCAGGGCTCAGCTAGTGCCCACTCCAGTCCAGGCAGTCGGAGGCAATGCCCCACACAGGCAGGAAGGGGAGTAGTCACCAACACAACACCAGAGGGAAGAGGACACAAAAACAAAAAGGTAAAGACGAACCCAACCTACAACCCAGGAGCAGGGGCAGAAAGAGCTCAATCACTCTCACCAGGCACCCCCAACAAAAACTGCCCAACCAGGGAGCGGGGAACCAAAGGGGACTCACCCTAAGGGACTCACTGCTGGTGAGCATCTGGAAGACTGCTGTGCCCCCTGACTGGACTCCTTCTGACTGGATGATGTCTGCTGCTGTTGTTGCTGCTGCTGAACACCCCAGGACCCTGGCTACAGAGGAGCAGCCACCAAGGAGCTACAGACATGAGCTTCAGGTAAACCTCTAGGCATCTGTACCCTTGTGCTCTCTACTCTGTTAGCCATCCAGTCCAGAACTGCCCTGCAGCTAGCAGGGGAGACCTTTTTCTAGCTTGGGGGTGGACTTGGTTTCTGACCAAGTGATTGGGTCCCTGGGGCCTAGATCAGCCCCTTGGGATGATTTATTGCCCCTTTAAACATTGGTCGGAGCTCTGGCCTGGCCAGAACAAAGGCCGAAGCCCAGGAAAGTACAAGAGGGGGAGGGAGGAGAGGGGTACCAGGACAGGAAGTGGTCAGCGAGCCAGCTTGGACAGCAAGGCTAGCTAATTGCAGGTGGGGGGTTAACCCTTTCCCTCCCTGCTGTCCTTTCTGATCCTTATGTAGCAAACATTGGGGTGCTACAGATATGATGAAAAACAGGTTGACAGTGTCCCTTTAATGGGCATCCCTGTCAAACTTCTCTTATTATCCCATATTTCTGTCCTGTCCGGCCATTTAGGTATGGTGTCACTGCTGCTTGTCTACTGCATAACTGAATCCATCTTATAAACTGTTTTGGGAACCCATAGTACTTCATACAAACCCATAGATGAGAGTGTCTGACCATATCAAAATCTTTTGTCTGGTCCAAACTTATTAAAAACACTTAATTCCTCTGACTTCCTTTTTCCATAATTTCCCCAAGTATTATTAGGCCATATGTTATTTTCCTTCCTGGGACAGTGCAACATTGGGAAAGATGAATAATGCAGAACAGTGGAAGGAAAGGCAACGGGTGATGCCCAGGGGAGTGATGCCATCAGGCAGGGGATAGGAGTGGGGAGGAGTACCCAGTATTCAGGAATATCTCTTCCTCAGAGGTCTAGGGAGCCTAAGGTGGAGGAGTGGCAAGTAGTAAGGGGAAGGGGTAGGAAAGTGAGAGCAGCATCAGGGGTGTGAATTTCTAAAGGGGTGCCTTTATTGAACAGATTTGCACCACTGTCTGGAAGGAGGAAGATGTCAGCAGGAGGTGAGGTAGGAGGTCAAGTTGAATCAGGGTTGAGAGCAGGAGTACAGGGAAGGGAACTAATCAGGCTGGGCAGGGAAGAATATGCAGGTAAAATGGAGTGGAGGATGGTGGGTAGAGAGAGAAAATGAATGGAGGAGGGAGGGAAAAGTGAAAGCAGATACAGATAGTCATAAGGGGATGGGCAAATTGGGAGATGGAAAAACTTTTATGGGAATAAATGGTGGATGTGTAGATAAGTTTGCCATGGTGCAGAGGGAGCAGTTAGCTGGGGAAGCAGCTAGTACTGAAGGTAAAAAAAAAAAGGAAGAATGGGGAGCACAGGTGCAGGGGATGGAAGGGTGCCAATCATAGGGAACTCCATAATTAGGGGTATTCACTGATGAAGAAAAGGGGACCCAAATGCAAGTAGGAGGGTGGTTTGTATGTCAGGAATGACAGCAAGGAAGGTGGGCCCAAGAATAAGGGAAATAGTAAGGGAGGATGGAGGAAAACCTAATTTAATTATACATTTGGGAACCAATGACCTAGCTGGGGAGGAGGTTAAGATAGTGCAAAGTAGGTTCAGGGAGTTAGGGAAGATCTGCAGGGAGGAAGGAAGTTCACTGGCCTTCTCAGAGGTGATATCAGTACCAAGGGCCAGCACAGCTAGGAAAAGACGAATAGAGGATTTTATTGACTGGCTGAGGAAATGGTGGAGAGGTTCATCTGTATTGGGGACTGGGATAAGACCTGGTCAAAGTACTCTTTTCAGCAGACAGGCTACACCTCAGTAGGGAGGGTTCTAGTGTACTCAGGGACAAGCTGGAGGAATACATAACCACTACACTTAATTTAAAACAACCGGGGGAGGGGCAGTGGGCGAGCAGGTCCACAGACTCCAAGAGAAGGTGGTCAGTAAACCTCACCCCCACAGTGACAAACGAGGTCTGGAGGGAGGATGTGTAATGGCTAAATATACAGTTAGCAAAGGGTGGAGGGGGTGAGGAACACATAACAAGGGTATGTGGAGAGGTGCACACAGAGGGGATAAATGTGAATAGAATAAAAGAGGGAAGAGAAGGAAGGTCAGACTCTAGTTGGAGGGTGGTGTCTCTGAATGCACAAAGTCTTGGAAACAAGATGGATGACCTGCAGGCACTATTAGCAGACTGGAGGGTGGATATAGCTGCAGTAACCAAGACTTGGGCAACATCACACCATGACTGGGACCTTGCTATCCCTGGATATAAACTATACAGGAGGGACAGAGTAGTCAGAAGGTGGGAGGGGTGGCAGTTTATATCAGGGAGGGAAAAATGTTCATGATGGAGGTGTCAGAGGGAGGGGAAGTGGAGGCATTATGGGTTCAGTTAAGGTCCAATAGAAGGAGAAAGATGAGGTTGGGTATGGTTTACAGACCACCCAGTCAAGATGAGGAGAGAGACAGGGAACTGGTCTCACAAATATTGGAAGCTACAGGGAAAGTAGATGTGGTAATTGTGGGGGACTTCAACCTGCCCAAGGTGGACTGGAGTATACCATCCACAACATGTGCTAAGAGTCAGGTGATCCTGGAAGGACTGCAGAGTGGGTTCCTGACTCAGGGCATCACTGAACCAACAAGAGCTGAGGCAATTCTTGATCTGGTGCTCACAAATGGGGAGCATGTATAGGGAAATAATGGTCAGTGAGCCACTGGGGGGAACTGACCATTGCACAGTGTGGTTCCATTTGGATATGGGCAGGGAAAGCATCCTGACTAAGACCAAAATCTTGGATTTCAGGAGGGCAGACTTCAGGAAAATGGGTGAGGTTCTAAGGGGCCATCTAGTGGGCATCAGAGCAGATATGGGGGTGGACCTAAAGTGGTCCATCATTAAGGAAGGAATACTGGTTGCCACAGATGAGTGTGTTAGGCTCAGAGGGAAGAACACAAGTGCCAAAATGCCCAGCTGGTTCAGTTCCGGAGTTGCCAAGGCAGTAAGGGAAAAGAGGTTGACCTATGGAAAATTCAAGAAGACCAAGAGAGAGAGGTGGATAGGGAAAATTACCTAAGGTTGGCTAGTGAGGCAAGTAAGAAAGTCCAGTGAGCAAAGGCACAAAAGGAGCTGCAGACAGCTGAAGGAATTAAGAAGGGAGGAGAAGGCTTTCTTTCAATATATAAGTGAGTAAAGGGTCAATAAGGAAGGGATTGTTAGGCTTAAGAAAGGTGCGGAGTGGGTGGAGGAAAATGGAAGAAAAGCAGAGATACTAAATGAATACTTCTGTTCTGTCTTCACCAGGGAGAAGGACGGACCAGTGCCTTCAGCAGGGAAGGGGGGGGGCACAGACACAGTGATAGAGGAGGATAGAGTGAGGAAGGATCTGCTGGCATTGAAAATGGACAAGTCACCAGGCCCAGACGGAGTACATCCAAGGGTACTAAAGGAACTAGATGAAGAGCTGGCAGGGCCACTAGCAGACCTACTTAATAGTTCATTAGAGTCAGGCATGGTACCACAGGACTGGAGAATAGCACATGTAGTGCATTTCACAAAAGTGGTCCCAAGGATGATCCAGGTGTAACCCCCCCACCGTTACCCGGGGTTACTAGAATCCCAGTAAGACCTAGTGGTAGGTAGGGAAGGCAGCTTGTGAAACTCCAGTTAAATGGATTTCACACTGTCTCACTCTGTTCTCAGTCTCAGCTGAGACTGAGGGATGACATCACCATAGAACTCTTGCAGCTGCATAAGCCACACTGGATTCTGCAGTTGAAAGTTAGGGTAGAATGTTGGGGATTTTTGAACAGAGTCTGTGTGCAGTCTTGAAGAGAGGCACAGCACAGCAGTCTGTGGGCAGGCTCTCAGAGCCTTAAGCTCTGTCATAGAGCTACTGTAAGGGGAGCTGTGTGTCTCCACCAAAAGAGGAACACAGTAACCTGTTTGTGAAGTGGTGGAGACCGCTGTTACTGGTCCATGTGCCCCATCCTGGAGGGGATGGGAATGGAAGGGTTCACCTGTCTTCCAGGGGCAATACTCCTGGTTCCGGCTAAGGAAGAAGCTGCCTATTTCACGTTGTGCTGCGGCACCAGAAGCTGTGGGATAGAAATTCCTGTGAAGAATCGCCTGTGGGGCACCTGCAACCAAAGGGTGAGTTCACTCTGACAGAGGGCCTATGTTTTTACCTGAACTGTTGGAACATGGGGATTGGACTACTTAATTTGTAGGAGGACTAGGGTAATAGACATTGCCAGTTAATTCAAGTATGTTCATGTCCAGCACAAAGAGTAAAGTAAAATGGGGATTGGACTGCTAAATCAGTGGGAGGCCTAGAGCAATGAGCTAAGCCAAGTAAAAGTATGTTCAAGTCCAGCACAATGAGAAAGCAAGACAAGTAGAGGAAATGTGACATACATTTACCCTTAATCTATATTGCCAAGCTTTACAGAAAGAGATGTTTAATGTCCAGAGAAATGGCCGGGTATGAATTGTGGAAGCGAGAGGTGGGAGACCCCCCCCCCATCAGTAGTAACCAAATTCACCTCTACAGATTTGCTCTGTGGAAACCTTACTTTCTCTCAGGTACTTGGCCAATGCCTGAGGAAAGTACCCAGACGTGGGATTAAAAGGAAGTTTCCCTGATAGAGCTGAGGGGCTCTTAGGTGATTTAGAGAACCACCAGAAAATGTTTCCATGACAAATGGAAGGTGTCCAAGTGGCCGGCAAGGGAACCAAGCCTGGGAATCCTAAACAGTGTACAAGTTTGGGCTGCATACCCAAAGCAGCGTGCAAGTCCGGGCTGTGTGCCTGGTGGGTTCAGAGCCTGAGGGCTGGAGTGTTGAAGAAGTGTTTCTGATTCTTTTTAATCTGCATTACCAGAAGTGTAGCCCAGTGGGGGGTCCATCTATGCTTTGTCTGTTTTGTTTGGATGAGAATAAAAGCTACACTTTAGAATCCCATTCCTGGTATTGGACATTACAGTTATTGCTTCCTGTATTCGGAATTACTTGGGTGCCCCTGTGCAGAGTAGCCAAACCTAACCTTTGTGCCGAGTAACCTATTCCTCCCTGAACCCAGTTCCCACATGGTACTGCTGTCAGATTTAAACAGCATGCCACCTGTCGTTTGCAAAAAGGCCGGGGTGGGGGGTTACGCAGGGAATTACAGACCAGTCAGTCTGACCTCTATTGTGGGCAAGCTCATGGAGACCATACTAAAGGAAAGGTTGGTGGAATATCTAGAGGAACATGGTCTCCTGGATGAGAGGCAGCATGGGTTCATGGGGGGGAGATCATGTCAAACAAATCTGATTGACTTATTTGACTGTGTCACTAAGACAGTAGACAGGGGCCAAGTGGTAGACATCCTCTGTCTTGATTTCAGCAAGGCCTTTGACTTTGTGCCCCACAAGAGGTTGATCAGGAAGTTGGTGGATCTTGGAGTTGGGGAAAAGATGGTCAGTTGGGTGGAAAACTGGCTGAGGGACAGAATCCGGAGGGTAGTGGTAGGGGGAGAGTTATCTGGCACCAGAGAGGTAACCAGTAGGGTCTCACAGGGCTCTGTGCTGGGGCCAATGTTGTTCAATGTCTTCATCAATGACATTGGGGATGGCATTGAAGGCAAAATGTGCCTATTCGCAGATGACACCAAGCTCTTTGGGAGAGTGGACACAGCTGAAGGGATACGGGACCTTCAGGAAGATCTGGAAAAGCTGGGGAGGTGGTCCAGGATCTGGCAGCTTGGCTTCAATGCCAAGAAATGCAAAGTTATGCATATTGGAGCCAAGAATCCCAGGACAGAGTATTACCTCAGTGGAGTCCGAGTATCTGAATCAGAGGAGGAGGAGAAGGACCTGTGAGTGATGATCACTAGTAAGTGACCTGAAGCACTCCATGCAGTGCAAGAAAGCAGCAGCAAAGACAGACAAGATGCTGGGATGCATAGCTAGGGGGATCAGTAGTAGGAGAGAGGGGGTTATATTGCCCTTGTACAGGTCACTGATAAGACCGAATCTAGAGTATGGAGTTCAGTACTGGTGCCCACACCTCAAAAAGGGCATTAACCTGCTGCAGAAGGTACAGAGGAGGGCTACAAAGATGATAGGCGGTCAGCAAGGCAAGGCATATGAGGAGAGGTTGAGGGTACTGAACATGTACTCCCTGAAAGACAGGAGAGAGAAAGGGGACATGACTGGGGCATTCAAGTACTTGAAAGGGATAAATAAGGTTGATAAGGAGACTCTCTTTAAGCTAAGTGGCAACCATATCACAAGGGGCACAGTCTTCAGCTGGAGGGTGGGAGGTTTAGGAGGGAGGTCAGGAAGCACTTCTTCACAGAGAGGGTGGTGGACACTTGCAATACACTGCCGGAAGAGGTAATCTCATTGAAGACAGTGGGCAGCTTTAAGAGAGGTTGGGATAGGCATAGGGGGAAGGTAAGAATCATGGGTAGGGAGGATGGGAGGAGTGGGGAGGGAGGGCAGGGACATTAGCTCAAGCTGTGGACCCTGTAATATGAGCAGACTTTCCAGATTAAATGGCCTTCTTCTGCTGGCTTGTTCATATGTTTGTGTCCATCGCCATTGCCATCCTGTTACTGAGGAGTTTAGTTAATATCTTACAATCCGCATTTGGCAACGTAATAGGTCTCCAGTTGGGAAAGGTGTTCTTTATCTCCTGACTTAAATAACAAAATAAGGAGCCCTTCATAATATCATGTGTGGCAGCTTGTTTTGAAGTAAAAAAATAATTAAAAGCTGCACCATTTCCCTAGGTAATTCTGAGAACACGAATCTATGCAATTCATTTAGAATCCCATTGGGACCTGGGGCTGTCCCATTCTTAGACGTAGAAATAACCAAATTCAATTCCTGTGTGTTTATTTCTGGTTAATGAGGCCAGGAAATTAGACGGAAGCTTTAGCACATCACAGGATTTTAACCCATTCCTGCATTTCTGGTTCTGGTAGCCCCCGTCCCCCTCCTGAAACAAGCTGGAAACAGAAGATTCAGTCTCAGTTAATATTTCTCTGTTTGTTCTCAGCATTTGACCTTCCATTCCTTTTAAACAATGCATTACTTTATTTCTCCTTTGATTCGAGTAAGTTTCAGATGGGTTTATCTGTCCTTCTTTGCCTTGGTGTCCGAAACGTTGTTCTGTTTCCAAAGATTTAATTCTGTTATACTGTAAGTCTAGTATTTCCTTCTTTATTTTTTGCATTTGTTCTGTATGTACAGTTGTACTTCCTTGTTGCAGTGTTTGTAAAAAAATACATTTGAAAGTGTAGCTCAAAATACTTATGCTTTTTCATTCCTCATTAATTTTCCCCATCGTTTGGAAGTATTCTCGTAAATATATTTTGCTGTCCTCCCACTACTCACCTAAGGATTCATACAGGAGAAACACTGACAGTCTAGTCTTCAAAAAGTGTTGAAAACCTTCCAGTACAACTGGATTACATAATAAACTTAAATCAAGTCTTTCAGTACCATGGCCCCTTTGAGGTCTCTGCTCAAGTGTCAGTGGTTAGACTAAGCAGCACGTGGTCAGAGGATGCAACTGGGATATCACTCTTTATTGTTATTAGTTTGTTTAAATTATCTGGTTAATTTTATTTGTTTGTTTATTTATTATGTGTTGGAAGAAGTCTCTCCCCGTCAGGTGCTACTCTCCTGTTGAGCTCCATGGCCTCCGCCCCATTGACTGTCATCATCTGCCAGCTGAAGTTTATACTCAATGCCATGCATTGGGGATTGTTAGGAGAAGGTACAGGGGTGGGGGCCGCAGACCTCTCAGGAGAGTGGAACCAGGTGGCTGGATTGGAGCAGTGGGGACTAGGAGATGCCCTGGGGCAAAATGAGTTCCTGATAGGGGTTTACCCTGTCTGGTTCCCACACCCAAGGGCTCCACTTTGTGTGGGCAGATGAGACTGTTGACCTCAGGGTCTCATCCAGCCCGGTTGGTGTTATGCAATGCCAGGTCTATTAAAAACAAGATAGCAGTGATGGCTGATCTTGTTGGATCATCAGACCTGGCCTGCATTACTGAGACCTGGGTGGATGAAAATTCTGGCCCTATTTTGGAGTCAGCAGTCCCAGCTGGGTTTTCAGTGATACACTGACCAAGGCTGGATCATAGGGAAGGGGGAGTGGCCATTGGTTTTAGATCAGAATTGAGCCTTGTGGAGGTGCCAGTAGGGAAGACTCAGTTCTTTGAATGTATCATGGACACAGGTGTGGGGTGCAGGATTCTTCTCATCTACCATCCACCCAGGGGTGAGAAGCAGTTCCTTCAGGAAGTCACGGACCTCATCATCGACATAGTGTTGGAGTCCCCCAGATTGATGGTGCTGGGGGACATCAATGCCTGGGTCAACGATGAACTCTTGCAGTTTGGTCAAGACTTCCTCCAGTTGATGAATTCACTGGTCTTCTCACAGGTGATTACCTCTGTGACCCATAGGCACTGTCATTCCCTGGACCTAGTCTTTCTTCTGGGTATGGAGACCTCTGATTTGGTGGTGGAGCCAGTCAGTTGGTTAGACCATCACACCATAAGGTTAAATTTCAGGCCCCCCCTGTATAGGCCTATCCCTACAGAGATGGTCCAGTACTGCCCTTCTAGCATAGCTACTTGTCCCACCATCTGTTATTTGAACAGCTATCTCCCCTCGCGCCCCCCAGAGACCACTCTATATTAAAAGACCCGAATCCATAGTACAGCATTTATTAATGGCTAAAGAGGAACCAAAAAAAAAACCCTCACAAGGAACTACATTGCTTAGGAGCTCAGCAAAACAGGCTGACTCCTAAGCACCCCCAGCTGTGGCTACCATGTAACCCGCTATCCTTCTGAGCGATCTCCACATATCTGCTATTTAAATGTCCCCAGTACTGTAACTGGCCCAGTCGGAGATCAGCAGAGCAGGCCACACGAAGGAAATAGTACACGCGCTAGGCCCTAGCCGCCAAACACCCCTCCCGGTCTACCTTGCAGGAAGCGCTCTTCGGTTGTTTCTTTGCACTTTGTCATCAATCTTCTCTAGCACTCATAGCAGTACAGGTGAAGCCAACTCCAAACCGTCACTGATATGAAGGATTAGGTGGACACATTATCAGCCTTCCTGGGGTCAGCTTAACTTTATATTATAAAACCTCATAAACAAGGGGTATCAGCCCCAACCAGAAAACTATAAGAAGTCTCAAGTCCCATTAACACTGTCGGCTGATTCTACCTCTTATCTCAGCCTATTTTCTTCTTATCTCATTGATAGACAGTCGCCTTATCCACCTCCCAAAACGAGAATACAGCTCCTTCACGTCTTATTTTTAGGATGGCTGGATAAATCATAAAGTGCTCCACATGCATTTCTCTCAATTGGGTCATCGCAGCGTTGAACGCTCGTCGCTTCTTGAGCAGCGTGGCCAAGTAGTCCTGTGTGACATGGACTCAAGCACCGTTGATTTCGACTGGCTGGTTGAGCCTAAAGGCTCTGATCACTGCTTCTTGATCTTGGAAATTGTGATACCGTATCACAATGCTTTGGGGGAGGTTGGCTCTGGCTATGGCATCACAGCTCGGTGCACTCTTTCGAGTTTATGCTTTCCTTCTTTTGGCTGTAAATTCAGGATTTTTGGCAGCTGCTCTGCACAGAATCTCAATATATCTGTGCCTTCTTGACCCTCAGGGAGACCTCGTAGGCGCAAGTTTGTGCACCGATGATAATTTTCTTGATAATTGAGGGCCTCCCTGAGGTCCTCCAGCTCCCTCTCAAGCGCGGTAACTTTTTTCTGGCAATGGCTGCACCATATCTTCCACTCTGGATGTGCGCTCTTCCATCTCCACCAGCCTTTCCCCATGAGCCACTGTCCGTTCAGCAATTTCCTGTAGTTTAGCCTCAGTTTTATTCTCCATCTTCTCCAAGCGTGGATTCAAGGCAGCGAGGACCTGTGTAGTCACCTCGCATCCCAGTAGTGCCAGCTGTGCTGCCAAAAAATATATAGGACCTGCTGTTTCAGATGAAGGCCCAGTCGGCTGCTTCTTCAGGCTTTTCCCCCGCATTCCTAGTGGGTTTTCTGGGTGCATTCGTGAGGTATTCATCCATTGCTGTGTAGCTTTGTCTTAGTACAATGTTCTACTCAATGTTCCAGATCTATAAATTTAAAAAATAACTTATTTTGGTCCTTAGGTTGCGGAGCTCGAGGAGGTCACATCTTGTTGCTTAGCTGCTCATTAGCACCCCCTCCGTCCCATTGTTTTAATGAAAACACTTGGTCTCTCTGGGCGAGTTTCTTGCTAATTCTAGCCTTCCATTCAGTTGGCAAAGGGAATCACCAAAGTCAAATAAGTCTGGGGTCACTCTCTCCTTTTTGCCAGTGTTCTTGTTGCTGGGCAATACAGCAGTGTCTGCGCAGTATACTATAGCAAGAGTGCATCCTCTGTTCACCCAGATCTCCCGATCTGACTCATTCTGAATCTAAACCATCACTCGTCATGCATAGGCATGGAAACGGGCAGGCAAGATGCTGGGTTTGACCAACAACCCCTCTGGCAAATTTGCATCACCTGGTGTATCCAACATTAATATTTTGTTCTTGACATCTTTCCAGAGGCGAACCTGGTACACTGGGCATTGGGTGCCAAACCAGAGATTCGGGATCCTTCTTCCACACGATCCCCACAGATTCATCCTGGTCTGCTTCCTTGGGTTTCCATTGCAAATCACAGGCCCTTTTGATCAGAGCCAGAATGCTTATGGCCTGTCCAGTCCATTGCCCTTGCTGCTCATGACAGAGTTGTGCCAGTCTCCCAAACATGTGTGCATTTGTCCCAATTAATAGAGGAACCCCATCATACAGTCGGGTAGGGGGACACACTAAGGCAAGTGTCTCGACTTGTTCATCTACTCCAGCCACTGAGATAGGGAAAGACAGCCAGATCCGAATATATCCTGAATATGGATAAGACTTCTCGCTCAACCCCCACACATGTAAGCCTTCCAAGGGTTATAGGGGCACATCTGGCAGATGCTTTTGATACCAGTCTTGCAACACTATGGTCACTTGAGACCCACTGTCAAGCACAACTTGGGTGGATATACCGTTCACCTTCACTGTAGTTTCCATGGAAGGACCCACCACCTTGAACCACTCAGGTGATGCAGACTTGGATGTCGACTTAGCAGCGGCCTTGGATGAATAACTCTTCTGAGCAGCTCCACCTTGTGGCCAGTTATTGCTCCGTTGCAGCCAGGCTAGTAGCCTAATAGTAACCTTTCTCAAGTTCTCCAGTGAGCAACAGGTGAACCAGGTGTGCCTGTCCTCCCCACAGTGGTAGCTAAAATTGGGTTCTCTAGAGTCTCGGAGTGGTTGCGGGCCTTCTCCCTGCTTGGATATGTCCGGGGCATCTTGCAGCCCTTTTTTAACTTGTGACTTACGTTCTTGATCCTCTGGACTTTCACCAAGTTTGGGGGTTTCTGTGGCTTGTAGTAGGTCTCCCACCAGGGATCTCAATTCTCGTACTTTTTCCAGTAGCTTACCCTCAGTCTGGGTTTCTGAGGAGATGACGTGCACCCCCATTCCACCAGGCGGGACCTTACCCCTTGACTCAGGAGGTGCCTGATAGAGGTTAGTATCTCTTGCCACCTGAGTGGCTTGTTGACTGATTCTCAACTCTGTCAATTCTTTGATCAGTTCTCTCATTTACTGCACCTCAGTCTCATCACTTCTCACAGGAGTTTGGCAGGTACAAGCAACCCCAACATAGGGCCCCCATCACTCTTCATAATTCTCCGCTTCATGAATCTCTTCCATGAGGTGACACTACTCAGGAGAATTATATTTCCTGTCTTGCAACTTGAGTTTTAGCATCATCACACTAGAGTACCTGGCTGACTTAAGAATACGGTCCAATCTGACCCGATTCAGTTCATTAGCAGACGCCCCTCCTTTTCTGTGAACCATCTCAATTTTGCTAACAAACATAGACAACTTCTCATTCTTCCATAGCTTGGCGGATTTCAATTTCTACAGTAAATTATCCCCTGACTCAGAACTTCCAAAAACTCCTTCCAATGCAGAGAGGTATTCAGTCACATTAGCCTCTGGGATAGTGGCTCGTAGGAAGCATATGGCCTGCAGTGCATGGCCCCTCTAACTCTCTATAAGTCTTTTTCTTTTCTCCCCCTCAGAGCACTGCTATTCCTGGACCGGGGGGTAGCATAGTCCATCCATGTTTCCAAGTCATCCTCTCCTACAGGCACTGGGACTGTACCTGAGAAAGTCTAAGTCTACGGTACGAATCCAGGTGCACAGATGGAATTACTATGGGGGAGGTGACCACAGGGGAGACCCTAGGGGAGGCAGGAGGTGCTGCCGGGGACTGAATAGGGTGGGTCCTTCTGAATGGTCTAGCACCTTCACTAACTCTTGGGCGATTCACCCCTCAGAAACTAACAACTTAAGCAGTTTGTCCTTGATCCCCTCTATGCTGGGGGACCTCCCTGGTAGACGGATCACTGTGCAAATGGATGACCCTTCACCCCTTCTGACAGAATCACGGGGGTGGGAGGACTTTCTCTGGATCTATAGGGAAGCTGCAGGAGAGGAGGACCACCATGGCTGGTCAGACAGGTCCAAATCCCTCGCTTTCACTTTAACCTTCCCCAAACACTTAACTTGCTCGACAGTCTCTACAATAACAGCATTAGTGGTCCTTAACAGGACATCCATTAACAGGAAGGCCTGTTGGGGGTCTACCCCCTGTGCCTCACTCTACCCCATCATTCGGTGTACTAACAGCTTGTGGGGAGCAATCTTGAGTTTAGGCATAGCAAGCGCCTCCATTTTGTCAGCAGTTCTAAACATACTGTGGTAATTCCCACCTCCGGACACTAGAAGGCACAGAATCCCAGCAGTGAGCCTCCAAATGGTAACCCCTAGGTGGCGCTATCCCAAGGGCTACTACCCCTGCTTGCTTGGCTAGTAGCAGGTTAAGGGGCCTGAGTACTGAAATGGGTTCCACCTCCTGGAGGTCAGGGTTGTTAGTGGTCACGCTAACCTGGGCACAGCCCTCCGGGACACTGTAATCCCCCTTTTTCCCTTCTAGTGGCCTGAACAATATACAATAGTCACTTTCACAATGACCCTTGTTCACCATACAATTACCCACACTGTTTGCACTTACCACCAGGGCTGTTTCCTCTAGCTTGACCCTGAGGACCCCCTGTAAAACAAGGTTATGCACAGTAAATAGCAACAGTACAGTACTTTTGGCATAAACTGGAACCACAGTCAGGTTAAATGCAAACAGAGTTAGATCTGATTTATTCAGGGGACTTGAACAAGGAAGGGGCATAATCAGGTTGATTTGCTTAAAGGCTATATCAATCAGACAGTTATGCATGCACGTCAGAGTCCCTACACAGTCACACACTCTGGGTATCCAGGTAGGAAGGAAGACAGTGGGATAGCCAGAAACGTTGCCCGGGGTAGGCCGGCATCACAGCTGGTTGGGGCCTTGTGATGGAAGAAAGCAACATGCACAACACACACTATTTGCAATCCGGAGCCGGAGGGCTCAGTTCGTGAAAGAAAAGGCAAGAAGACAATCAGATGACAACACTTCAGATATAGCTGTTGTTGCAGGGAGCTACCCTGATATGTACTCACAAGATACCCAATACAGGACACAGAAAGGATGAAATCAAGACTGCAGGTTGTTGAGCTGGAGTTCCAGGAGAAGCAGGACCCACATGAATCACAGAGGCATCGTTCCTGTTCAAGGTGTTGAGCAGAGGGCTGATCCCCAGGCAGGCCTCTCATCGATGATTTTCTCTGTGTAGCAGGTATTCTGGCTGGGCCAGTGTGGCAAGGCCCAGACCAAATGGCGATGATTATGGATTTAGTCTGTGGGAGCTGGATGCAGCCTCCAGCAAACAGAACACAGTTCAGCACACAGTGGGGAACCAAATCACGACCCACTAACAGCACACAGCACATTTACATGTAAGGAATTCTACTGTACCAGGCAGATTGCTATCTGGTCACAATTACAGAGTCTCTGTACCAAGCGGGAGTTCAGAGGTGGCTGAAAATCCTGACAGGCCGATCGCATTCAGCAAATCTTCAGTCTTCTTCACGTTAAAGCCTGATCACAGTCCAGTGGCTTAAATCATTCTCACAACTCAAATTCAGTCCGAATCAACTCTATTTTCCCTCTCAGGAACAGCAGGCAGGCAGACAGACAGGCCAAAACTCAGCCCTTTCACAGTTCTCCTGCGCTAATCCGCACAGGATTGCTGCTCGATTACCTTGAGCTGTTACTTCTTCACTTCCCAACTCAGATCTGACTGAAACTGCAAGCAGTCTGGGATTTTCCCCAGGATCCAAAAGGTTTGGATGGCTGAGCTGTGTGTCACACACAACAAGAGCTCTCCCTCCAGGGTCATTTAGGCGCCAAAAGCCCAAAACCACAATTCCTACAGAATTTTGCTTCCACAAAGCCACTGGGGACAGGCTCCATTTTAGAGTCCCCAAAGGTACTGATTGGCCCATTTCAGCAGTCCAAGACCAAGATGGTGGAGATAAACAGAAGTGAGAGGATTACAGATGTAGAAGTGGGTAGCCATCTGGGAACTAGCGACCATCGAACAGTATGGTTCACAATAAACACAGCAATAGAGTCAAGCCATACAAAGACAAAAGTACTGGACTTCAGGAGGGCTGACTTTGCCAAAATGGGTGAGTGCCTAAGGAATGCACTAGCAAATGGGCAGGAAGGAGGGGTGGAAGAACAATGGGGAATAATAAAAACTGCCATCACAGAGGTAACGAGCCTTTGTGTGAAGCAAATAAACAAGACGATGTAAGAAACCGCTATGGTTCTCAAAGGAAGTGACAGTGAAGGTTCAAGAGAAAAAGAAAGCATTCAGGAAGTACAAGGAATCGCAGAAGGAGCAGGACAGAGAACTGTATCAGTTAAAGCAAAAGGAGGCTGGGAAGGCAGTCAGAACAGCAAAGGCCCAAACCGAGGAAAAGATAGCCAACTCAGTTAAGAAGGGGGATAAAACCTTTTATAGGTACATCAGGGAGTGAAGGAAGACCAAGGGAGGGATAGTGAGGCTAATAAGGGAGGGAGGTGGGCAGAGGAGACTGTGAAAAGGCAGAGATACTAAACAAATATTTTGCTCAGTATTTACAAAGGAAGAGGGGAGGTACATAAAACAAACAGTAGTAACACTCTGGATACAGAAGTTGATACCGCCCATTTACAGAACAAAGGGTTCTGAAAGAACTCTTAAAACTGAAGGTGGACAAAGCAATGGGGCCTGATGGGATTCATCCCAGAATTTAAAAGAACTAAGGGTAGAACTAGTGATACCACTGACTACCCTTTTTAACAAATCATGGGAGGATGGGGTGGTACCCGAGGACTGGAGGAGGGCAGATGTGATTCCTCTTCTCAAAAGTAGGAGCAAGGCAGAAGCAGGAAACTATAGACCTGTTAGTTTAACCTCAGTGATAGGGAAAATGATGGAATCACTTCTAAAGGAAAGAATTGTTGAGTATCTAGAGGCCAGAGGGGCACAGGACCCTAGGCAGCATGGATTCACAGTAGGAAGGTCATGCCAGACAAATCTGATAGATTTCTTTGACTGGGTGACCAAAGTAGTAGATCAGGGGGCTGTGGACATGGCCTACCTAGACTTTAGCAAGGCATTTGACACAGTCCCACACAAAAGATTAATATACAAGTTAGCCAGCCTGGGAGTGGGTCCCAAGATGACAGCTTGGGTAAAGAATTAGCTGGAGAATAGGACACAGAGAGTAATAGTAAATGGAGTCCACTCAGAAGAAAGGAGGGTTACTAGTGGGTACCGTAGAGGTTCAGTATTAGGATCGTCCTCTTCAATGTCTTTATAAGCTTACATTGCAGAAGGACTGGAAGGAAAGTATGTCTCTTTGCAGATGACACTAAGATCTGCAGCAGAGTTGATGCACAGGGTGGGGTGGAAAGGATGAGAAGGACTTGGCAAGGTTAGAGGAATGGTCAAATGTATGGCAGCTTAGATTCAATGCTAAGAAGTCAAGGTAATGCACCTTGGGAAACAAAACCCAGGAAAAGAGTACACAATGGGGGTGAGATACTAACAACAAAAATGGAAAGGGACCTGGGGTAGTCATATCAGATGACCTAAAGACGGGCAAGCAATGTGAGAGGGCAGCAAGGAGGCTGGGGGGATACTGGGATGCATAGGGAGAGGCATCACCAGTAGAAAACAGGAAGTTATTATCCTCTGTACAGACAGCTGGTGAGACCCCATCTGGAGTACTGTGCAGTTCTGGAGACCCAATCTCCGCAAAGACATAGACAGAATGGGAGCTGTCAGGAGGAGGCAGCTAAAATGGTGCAGGGTCTGCACTGGAAGACATATGAGAGACTTAAGGAGCTTAATATGTATAGCCTCGAGGAAAGAAGGGAGAGGGGTGAAGGATAGAAAACATTCAAGTACCTCAAGGGAATCAACAGTCCAAGAGGGTAGCATCTTTCAAAACAAGAGGTGCAAGAACAAGAGGGCACAATTTGAAGATAGAGGGGCTGCCGTAGGTAATTTAAGGAAGTATTTTTTACAGAGAGGGTTGTGGATGCATGGAACGCCTTCCGGAGGAGGTTGTGGAGTCAAAATCAGTGGTGAATTCAAGCATGCATGGGATAGTCATAAGGCAGTTCTGGGGTGGGGGTAGGAAAAGTAGGCTGCTGGTTAACTAGGATCTGCAGCTTATCCAGTAGGTAGGGAAATGGGCAGACTGGGTGGGCCAAGCGGTCCTTATCTGCCGTCATATTCTATGTTTCTATGTTTCTATGTCCCTGCTACAAAGAAGTCAGGTTAGACAAACTCCAACATTATTACTATTCTAATAAATGATCAGCAAACAAGTACGTCTTCTAACAGAGCTCCTGCTGCGCAAATAGCGATGGCAGAACGGAGCAATCATTTGGCAGCCCAGGCAGGACTTGAGCATAGAAACACTCAACCCCCTCCCATGTTAATTATAACTGTAATCTAGGCAGCTCTTAAAGAGACAGTATACAGAGGCTATACAGGCACTGTCTGGCAATAAAGTTTAAACTGCTAAAACACAGGGCGCCAGCCTGGCAGTGAGCATTTAGGTAAGCTCAAGGAAGACTTTTTGGGAACCCCCATTTATAGGGGGTTACATGAACAAAGGAGGGTTTCCTACAGTTGATACACTCAATTTTGAGCAAAAAAAAAATGTCTCAAGCTTTTAGAGGATTTGAATCGCAGAGCTCTGAGAGGAAACTGTCTCCATCTGCCGCTACACACTCACACTACACTGAACTGAGGCTGTGCAGAACAATCTAGACCCCATGTGATCTGCAATCCATGAATCACTCCAAAAATTCACCTTGAGCACACAGTCATATGAAATAATGCGGGTACATTGATTTCTATGTACTTCGCATTAAAATTGGTGCAAAAGTGGTTGGGGGTAGGCAGAGTAATGCGAAGTCATTGTTATCAATGGACTGCGTTTTCCTCATTATCACATGAAGTACTGTGTTCGTGTTGTGGATTACTACACGGATTCCACATTACTCCGCGAATTGCTTCGCAGAGCAAATTTTGGCCACTCCACCCACCTCTACTCATTAGTACCGTCCACCCACATTAGCATGTACAAGCAGTCCCCTTCTCTAAAATCAGTATATCCAGTCTTTTTTTGAACGTATCTAGACTCTGACTCTCTACTAAGTCTACAGGCAGTTTGTTCTACCTTCTGGTAGTTCTATGCATAGAAAAATTGTATTTCCCATTTTTAAGCACATTTTCTAATCTAGTCTATGACTTATGCCCTCTAATCCCAACTGATTTATTCTGAATCTCCACTCCTAGCTCTTCTAATAATTGGCTATCATTCACAATTTTGTACATTGTCATTAAATCTCCTCTAATCCTTCCTGCTCCAGGCTGTACAAACCCAGTCTTTTTCTCCTGTCTTCATACTGCATGCTCCTGAGTCCCCAGTTGTTCTCGTCGCTCTACGTTGGACCCTGTCTGCCTCTCCCCTTAACTGAGGGTTCCATAATTGCCAGCCATAGTCCAAATATGGTGTTATAAATGACCAGCACAAAGCCATTATGCAGGCGTCGGAACGATTTACGAAGGTTCTTTTTATATTTCCAATCATATTGTGAATTACCTTTGTACAGTGTTCTCTAAAATCCAAATTCTGGTCTACATATATACCAAAATCTTTTTTCACTGCCACTTTTCTGAATTTAGCATCTTTTGGGTAATAATTATGCAGTTCATTTTTTCCCCAAATCTAAAATACTGCATTTCTCAACACTGAGCTGCACCCCATTGTCAGTAACCCATGTCTCTATTCTTCCTAGGTCCATCCTAAACCTATTAATATTTTCTGTTGTATCTGCTGGTCCCCCTAGTTTAATATCATCCACAGATTTCATGTACCAGCTACTACTATGATGATGTAAATCGCTGACAAGTAAGGTGATCAGTACCGGTCCCAGGACAGAGCCTTGTGAGATCCCGCTGGTCACCTTACCCTCCTCAGAGTAGTACTCTCTGACCCTAACTCTTTGTTTTCTCTCATCCGACCAATAACTGATCCATTTAATTAGCCAGTTATCTATTCTGATCTTGACTAGCTTTTTTATTAGTGACTCATGAGGTACTTTGTCAAAAGCTTTCTGCAGGTCAAACGATAGTACATTCACTGAGATGTTTTTAGTATTGCTTTTATTTACATTTTTGTAATAACATAATTGGTTTGCTATACATGGCCTGTTTCTTCAAAAAATAGGTTGTTTTACATCCTTATTTCCTATATTATGTAAGTTCTTTTCTAGTTTTATTTTCAGGAAGCTTTCCGCCATTTTTCTTATAATTGAAGTTAGGTTAATTGAGCTGTAATTTGACAGATTTGCCCTACCCTCTTCTTAAACAATGGTATAACCATAGCAGCTGTCCACTTCTGAGGTACCTCTCCTGTAGAAAATGATTTGTTGAATAAATGGGCCTGGGGTTTTGCAATTTGCTCTTTTCTTTCTTTAAGAAACCTTGGATGTAATAGACCTGGGCCAGATGATTTTCTGAAAAGCAATTGTCATTGTTAATGTCTGCACCAAAATCTGCCGTTACCATTCTTACATTCTCTGAAATGCCATCGCTGTTAGTGCAGTCACTGTATTTCCCTCACTGTTATCACATGGAACCATGAATGTGCACTCACTGAGGATTAGGTGAAGCATTAATCAGCTGGATGGCAAAGCCTGTGCAATTTAAATTTATTCCAATTTCCTGCAGACTGCCTCTCTCTAATATGATCACTCTGACTGTACTTTGATGTCATGTCTGTACTTAGTCTCTAATTATTTTTACTCTTCATAAAAAAAAAATCTTTTAAAATGAGTCTGTTGCTTTTGAGAAGATTCTGAAAAATTTTATATTTAGCCAAAATGTAACTTATATTTTATATACTGTATGCATTTCTCCTACCTTTTGGTCTTCGCTGCTAGGTTGAATTGCATGGAATTGGATCCTTGTTTTCCTAGGGCTCACCTGTTTTACTGCTGAGCCCTTTCCTGAAGTCATAGTCCTTGGTTTGTGACATCACAGTGTGTTGCTGTGGAAATAATTATGATGTCACAAACAGGACTGGGACATGAGCAAAGGATTAGACATCAGCAGTAGCTCAAACTACTGTTACTCCTCCCCCCACCTCTTAACCCTGCTCGTCTTATCCAAACCTTCTTCTTACTTTCTCCAGTCGGCTTATATCTGCACCATTCACCTCCCCGGCTGCAAAGCCTCCATTGGTCGAATGGCTTTTTTTCCATCCATCTCCCTACACTTTGCAATAACCTTCCTACTCACCTCTGCCTCTTGTCCTCCTATTGCTCTTTGAAGCAGTTTTAAGGGACCACTTTGCCTCTTCCTGTGCCTACACCTAGCCTCCTACTGTTTCCCTTTCCACCTGTTTTCTTGCCTCCCCATAATCTATGCCTCCCCATCTCTCCTATTCCCCACCCACACCCATAGAATGTCCTTTCCTTGTTGTTTTCCTTGCCTCTGCCTCATCTTCTTTCCTTTCCCACTCCTGGTGTAAAGCAGCCTGCTGCTTGTGCTCCTCCCCCCAGGTCCTTGTACTCTAGTTCACACGTTTTCATAGCTTCTTTTTGCCACCTGGCCTTTGTCTTTGTAGTATATTGCATGTAGTGCTCTAGTTCATGTGCCTACTATTTGCACAGCGTGTTCCTTTTGCACCATTGGCACTTTGAACTGTAGCTATTTGCTTACCTGCATTTCTGAGCACTGCACTCTCTTTATGTTACCATTGTATCTATTGCATTATGGAGATCTGCACCACGTCTCCCATGTACCCTCCTCCCCCAGGTCACTTCTGGAAGTGAGATTGACTCAGTGTGCCTTTCCTAGTCACCAGTTTATAAATCTATAATCAATCAGTCAATAAATAAATAAGCAGAGTATAGATCAAAGAACAGATTCCAATTATACAATGGCAAGAATAATGCTAGCACTTTGATTGATTGCCATGCCCTTGAGAAAGTGAAGTTACCTAATGATAACATCACTGCATGTAGGACAGGCAGACATATAACCTTCGCACATACAATGCCAGTTTTGAAATAATTTTGAGTCCCTCCCCAAAATGCCGAAGCCATAACTGTCATGTGCAGTTCCCCAATCAGACCCTTACTCCTTAGTCCCCTGACTATAACAAAATATCAACTTAAAATTAGTCATCATACCAGTTTTTTCTTCCCTGAACTGAGCGACTTTATCTAATTGCACAGACTGTAACTGCCAGTTGCAAAACTAGAGCTCCAGAATCCTGACCATTGCACATTTGCTCCAGACCCCACCATTCTCCTCCTCTACTCACCAGTGAATGTTTCTAGTCTCACACGGCAAGTCAAAATTCTCCTGACCCACTCATTCCCTTTACTCCTGTTCATAGCCATCGATACCATCTTATCCGCACTGGAATTCTGTAATGGTTTCTCGATTGTCTCCACCCTCTCTCATTGCTGCCTTGCTGTCTCAGTCCCCAGTCAGCACTGGAAGTCTGTAATTGTTTCTTGATTGTCTCCACCCTCTCTCATTGTGGCCTCTCTAGCTCAGTCCCCAGTACTCATTTTCATCCCTGATATCATGTTGCTTCAGAAACATCTTCACCCAGACCCAGGGCAGGCAGCAGGACTTGGTGAAAAGGCTTAAAAAAACAGATAGTAAGCTAAAGGAGAATGGGTGGGGTGGGGTGGGAGGAGAACAGAGAAGAAGAAGAAAAAGGAACTTATTTTTTAATAAGTTTCCACAGTGATAAATCAGTAAAAAATGTTAAAAGTGTATTAAATTTTTTAGTTATTCTGAATATAATGAGCCATTGTATAATAGCAACAAGGTGCTACAGTTATGTGTGTTTTGAAATAATATAAGTTCTTGGGTGTTGAATGCACTCAGCCTGCAGCCTTGTGCTTCAAGCCACCCGAGACATGACATTATTACACAACAGCATGCACCTTGTTATGGCTTATTGCTTAACTGATACTAACCACTATACAAGCGACAGGTATCAAGCACAGACAAAAGATGCCTTTTATTTAAAATTGATGTCCAACAACTGACCATAGATTAACAACTGACATAATTTATCAGGTAGCAGCAATTTTTTTAACTGTATTTATCCCTTTGCACTTCCCTTAGATAGGATCCCTTCAGCCAGTAACCCTTGTGATCTCTAACAAATAAAAAAAAGTACATCACGCTAATATCCATGTAACTGTTGTTGTCTCTAACCAATTCTTGTTTTATTGGCATTGATCATATAGCTATTATTACCCTTTTTGTCTTATAGGCTTAAGGGTGTGTTTGGGTGAAAATCTGGCTCGGATGGAGCTGTTCCTCTTCTTCACGATTTTGCTGAGTCACTTCGAATTCTTCTGGCCTGATAAGTTCACAGCACCAGACTTAACCTCAGTGTATGGTATAGTATCATCCCCACGTCTCTTTAATGTGGGTCTGAAATCTAGAATTGACTGAGGACGTTAGCAGAATTTTACAAAATTGCTGTATCCACAGGATGCACTACTTATGTACTCTAGGCATTTGTTAGTAACAGCATGTCTTCATTAATAGAATCCCAACTTGCTGTGACTGAATTTTGAAGAAAGAAAACTCACTCTTTTGTACCATCTGTATGTAAATGGAATAGATAACGGGTTATAATGAACCATAACGGATGAGTGTTGAAGCCATCAGTTAGTTATGAAGGTCTCACCACTCGTGTGACGATAAATGTGTCATTAAGCAGCAACTCATTTGGTATTGGGTAAATACCATACTATTTTTAATGTTTTTTTTAGTGCTTTGCTTTGTTTTATCTTACAAATGCCCTTCTTTCCATTGTAAACTCTCTGACCCACTGTTCATATTTTCAGATTCTAATGGAAATAAAATGTGATGTAAGTGAAAATAAATACTTTACCCCAAATGATGTCATTTTCTTACCCAATCTATATATTCCTGGTGTAGTATATACAGTATAGGAAATGTTCAATGAGGTAGCATGTTATACCCAATCTATATATTCCTGGTGTAGTATGTGCAGTATAGGGAATGTTCAATGAGGTAGCATGTTATAGAAACTAAGCACCCTGAGTAAATTTTTGTTTAACTAAAGATGTCAGTGATAACCAGACTCTGTTTCCCTATAGCCCCACATAAGAGCTTGTACTACAATCTATCTCTATAAATAATATGTAATATATATGTTATATATAGTATAATTATGCAAGAAATGTTAGTTTCCTTACGAAAACTAATACCAGGACTGGGGGGAGCCATTCTGCTACTGTCTTTCTAATGTTCGGGTCAAATGTTTCAAACTTCGGGTTTTGAAGTGGTTAAGTTTTGTTAATGCTCCGTTTGTTCAGTTTGTCTTCCAGCTAAGGGAGGGTTCCATGTGAAGGGTCACGGAAATGCATGCAAAACTGTTTCAAATATCTGCAAACAGGCTTGGTATGGGTTGGTAAACTACGAATGTAGAGTAAGTAAGAAGGGATGTAGTGTAGTGTGGTATAAATTGGCTTATGTTTATTTTGCCACTGTTCTGATTAGCCATTCTTTATTCCATCCCAGATAATGACAAACTCTGGACGATTTGTTTAGCTCCCTAATGTAATAATGATGTGATTGGTTTCTATGATATGTCAGTTTTGGCTAAAAGTTTGTAAGAGGTTTCTTATAAAACTAATAATAAAATTGGGTTTATTTGAAATGCTTGAAATGCTTTATTCATTTGAATGTGTTCATTAGATTGTGCTCATCCTAGTGTGCATAGCAATGGTGGATTGATTCATTATGAAAGAGAGAAAAGCCCAGAATCAAGGGTTTTAAAGTAATTAATTTTTTAATGAAGTATTACAAATTGAGTACTGTGATTTTCTTTGCCAGAGAGGCACTGTCACTGGGTAAATGCCATATGTCATGAGCTGGCAAAAAAAGATCACATTTATGTTCATCTGCAGAGTGTGACCTCTATAGACCTTGCATGTAGCTCCGCCACTTGTGAGGTCACAGAGGTCAAACTCTGCCATGAAAAATAAATGTGATGACTTTAGCCAGCCCCCAGCTACCCCCCCCTTCCATGCTGAGCCATTGAACAGAGGGGCACAGTTTACATTTTGTACTTTTTCCTTTTGTAGCTTTTTACCATTTTTATCACACCACCACTGAAATGCCTGTTGTATAAATCAAATATGACATACTGTAGGCTGTCTTAAGATATCATTCTTATCTTCACTTGAGTGTGTTGGTCTAATGCTGTCTCATTCATGGCTTCACCACACATAAGATATAAACAGAACAATACCCTCTCACGAGGATAAAAATGATACCTTAAGTTAGCCCATATCCTAGAAACATAGAAACATAAACATAGAAACATAGAATCTGATGGTAGATAAGGCCCACTTGGCCCACTTAGTTTTCCCATTTCCCTACCTAATGGATAAGCTGCAGATCCTAGTTAACCAACAGCCTACTTCCTCCTACCTCCACCCCCACCCTGTAGAATTGCCTTATGACTGTCCCATGCATTCTTGAATTCCTCCACTGTTTTTGACTCTGCGGCCTCCTTAGGAAGGCTGCTTCATTCATCTACAACCCCCTCTGTGAAGAAATACTTCCTCACATTACCTCTGAGCCGTCCCCTCTCCATCTTCAAATTGTGTCCCCTTGTTCTTGCACATCTCTTTTTCTGAAAGATGCTACCCTCTTGGACTTTGTTGATTCTCTTGAGGTATTTGAACGTTTCTATCATGTTCCCCCTCTCCCTCCTTTCATATCCAGTTTACTGGTGTTGCAGCTTTGTCAAAAGAAGCAGTGAAATAAATAATGCCTTTTGGAAGAACTGTGTAGCACATTGTTATTCCTTAACTGCTGTATATTAGCAGCTGAACACTCCAATTTCTATAGACTATACTGAAATGAAACGAACATTGGTCTCTGCAGAAACTTTAAGAACTAAGAATTTCACAAAGTTGATGTGAACATGTGCTGCATCCCTGCCCCTAATCAGGGATGTGCAGAGGGCTCTTGCCACTCTGACTCCCCACAGGTCACCAGGGGTCATCCATTTCGCTACAGAGACATCAGTGTTTTTTCTTCACAGGGGCCTCTTGCATGTGATTAGACTGTAAGTGCACTATGACATCTGTAAGCTGCACTGGGGAACCCAGTATAAGAGGAGTAGGGTAAGGAAAAGAGAAAAGGGAGGAGAAATAGCAAGAACGCCACGTGCATGCATTCAAAGGAATGTACTATACGCATGCATAGGAATGTACTGTATGCATGCATGCATTTATAAGATATGTTATCTGTTCACGTATTCATAGGAATGTACTGTACACATGCATGCATTCGTAGGAATGTATTGCACACGTATGAATTCATAGGGATGTACTGTACACATGCATGCATTCGTAGGGATGTACTGTACATATGCATGCATTCATAGGAATGTACTGTACACATGCGTGCATGCATGCCCTAGTTGTTCTCCTTTAATCAATGCTCATGAACTTTGTTTGCATGTTGCACTATTGTGCTTAGGTTATTTGTGAATTTGTTATCTGTATTGTGCTTACAGTGTACTTCGGGACACATGGCTGCTGTTGTGTCACCATAGGACCTGCATGTAAACGAGTCAAATGACACATTTTGCCTAATGTGGTCTCCCCAGGTGAACAAGATTTGTATTTATTTATTTATTTATTTAGACAGCAGTTTGGAAAACCTTTGAGCCATAGGCTCATTTACAAAGGTACCTTGTCACAGTAAGACAAACGAAAATACAGAGTATAACAGTATAACACAGTATAACAGTAACTTAAGACATAGATACAAACAAGCTGGTACAGGTAGGGCTGATGCAAACAATACCAGAGTTTTGTTGTCCTTAGCAGCTTAGTAGTAAGCTTTGTCATAAGTATTGAGTACGGCTTTGACTAGTGGCAATTACAGCTTCAGGTGTTAACAAGGTGGTTCCATAAGGAAGTTTTGAAGCACGATATAGTTGGAGCTTCGGAGATGGAGGGGGGCAGTGTGTTGAACCAGGAGGGGGCTCTAAAGCTGAAGGCTCTTTGGCGTGAGAGGTCCTAGCTCTAGGGATAACAAGAGAGGTTTTCCCAGAGGTCAGTATGAACTAGTGGGACAGAGCGGCGGATGGTGGTGGTCAATCCTGGCGGGATAGCCCAGGAGGGTCTTTTTGTAAGGGTACAGGTCAGATATTTGAGGCGCTCACAAGATCAAGTACCAGCGCTTTAGCGCACAGTAGACAGGTGTGTGTTAGCCTGTGTGCCCAGTAATTAACCTGCAGGCCTTATTCAGAGTAGCGAATTTTATGGAGTGCAGTCTGATCAGCAGCACCATACACCAGCAGTCCATAGTCCACTAGGGACAGAGATAGAGGAGGTGACTCAGTGAAGAGCCTCCAGGGGAGGCAGTGTTTATACAGATGTAAGATGCCCAATCGGATATTATAGTGGCAGTGGCTAGGGCAGTGATGTGTCCGTGGAAGGAGAGGGAGGGGTCAAATGGATCCCTAGGTATTTATAGGAGCAAACTTGTTCGAGTGGAAGAGGACCCAGAGTGAATGAGGAGTTTGAAGTTGCAGGACTTGTTTTGAGGATGAGTGAAGAACATGTTTTTTTTTTTAAGATTTATCACCAATCTATGTTCCTTGAACCAGCCCTTGGCTCGGCGAAGGACTTCTGCAGCGAGTCCTGGAGGGCAATAGGTTACAACTTGAGGCAAAGATGACTGCATCATCAGCGTACAATAGAATGTTCCCCGAGCAAGGCGTGGAAGGATGTTAAGGTAAAGGGAGAATAGTAAGGGCCCAGAATGGAGCCTGGGGAACCCAGAAAAGATGGGACAGATGTCTGAGTAGGTCCCATTAATTTTCATGTCAGAGCAGAACAGATAACTGGCACCAGGAGATAGGCCCAGCAGCAAACCAGAGAGACTAAGGGCATCAAGAAGGAGGGGTGGGAGACAGTGTCGAAAGCTTTAGAGAGGTCAATGAAGACCGCACCAGCCAGAGAACCAGTGTCTAAGGAGGAGTGGAGAAAGTTGGAGAACTCTAGGAGGGCTGTGTTGGTACTGTGGCCCGCCGGAAGCCATGCTGCTCAGGACATAGGACATTGTAGGTGGAGAGGTAGTCAGAGAGTTGAGAGGCACCACTTTTCCAAGGCCTTGGAGAGAGGAGAGAGAATGGAGATCGGTTGATAGTTTCCAGCCACAGTCCTATCACCACCTTTAAAGATAGGGGTGACAGTGGTGACTTTCCAGGCAGTTGGAACCTTCCCCAGGCAAAGAGAGTAGTTGATGAGGCACGTGATCGGGGTAAGGACTGTGTCTAAGACCAGCCGTAGGATACACGGATCCAGGGTGTCACTGCCTGTACTATTACTCTTGAGGGCAGTGACAAGGTGAGGCCTAAGTTCTTGGGCAGAAACACGGTGGAGGAGAAAATAAGGGTGAGAAAGATTTACAGCAGGTGCTGGGGGAGGAGGGTCAAAACAATTTGTAGGGAGGATAGGGCTAAGGTCAGTGAATGAGGTGTTGAGGTGGTTGGCTATGAGGGCTGGGTCTGAGGAGATCACGCCATTAATGTTGATCTGGGTGGGTGGGGGAGTGTGCACCCCATTTAACTGTTTAATGTTATCCCAGAAGGTTCTGAGTTCCCCATGAGGCAGTGAATGAGGACCGATAGTGCTCAGACTTGGCCTTTCTGATGGCCTGAGTGCACTTGTTTCAGGCAGCAGCATATAACTGCCTGTCACTGGGCCGCCAGTCTCAATGGCACGGTGCCATAGGTTGTCCCTATGTTTGAGTTGGTGGATCAAAGCTGGGGTTACCCAGGGGGCATTCTGCCTTTTAGAATGGCGGGTCGACATTGGGGCAAAGATATCACAGGCATTATTAAAAGTTCGGGTAAAGAAGGAGAGAGCTGTGTCGATGTCAGGAGTTGCCTGTATAGGAGACCAGTCAATTAGGGACAGAAGTTCCTTAAGTTTTATCAGTCCACCAGGTATTAGACGCCACTGGCATGTGGACTGTGCTATGGGTTTGGGGACTGAGGATGACCAGTGGAATAGAATGGGGGAGTGATCGCTGAGAGAGTCTGGGAGGACTTGTGCATTGGGGATCCGATTAGGGCGGTTGGTGAGTACCACATCAAGCAGGGTACTGGAGCCTCTCTTGGGGTTAGTCCTGGTAGGGTGGGTAACTAGTTGCGTTAGGTCTATTGCAGAAAAGGAGTCATGGGTAGAGGAGGAGGAGGGGCTGAGCCAGTTGACATTTAAGTCACCCACCAGAATTTGATCAGCGGAAGGAGGTAGTGAGGAAAGGTATTCTGTAAGAGGCAATGGCCTGTGTTTGGTCCCTGGGGGGCACGTTGCAGTAGTCAGATAAAGGGGTCCCTTTAAAGGGTCAGGGGTTAGTTTCAGCATTAGCGCCTGGGTCCTGGAGCCAAGGATGGGAGCAGGCAGGGCTAGTACGGGGAGAGATTCCTTGACATAAATAGCGCAGCCGCCACCCCGTCTCCCAACACGGTCGGACTGGAAGAGGGTGAAACCAGGAAGGGAGACTAGGGAGTTAGGGGAGGAATTTGATAGCCAAGTCTCAACCAGAGCAATGACATCGGGGTTAATTGATGTGACCAGGCGTTGTAGTGAGTCAAACTTTTTTAGGAGGCTACAGATATTCATGGAGACCATGCATAGGCCTCTGGTGCTAGTCGGGGAGCTCCTGGGAACCGGGCCAGGGTTTGGATGAATGTTCCTGACAGGGTAATGTGACTAACACACCCTGGCTGGGAGATGGTGAGAGGTTTCCCTACGATTGACATGGGGGGAGAGGGACGTTAAGGGAGCAGGGTGTGGCAGGGTGGTACAGGAAGGGAAGGCAAGAATAAGAAGACACCCAGATGTGCCTGAGGTGAGGAGGAAGCTAGGGGGAGGGCAGGGAGGACCGAGACACACCAAGGTCCCCAGGGGCAAGAGAGCAGGTTCAGGAGCATGGGGAGGAAGGGGTGCCAGGGCACAGTGCGGAGTAGCAGATGGGTAAGTGGGCAAGTGCACTGCTAGTGGGGATAGGCACAGGCAGAGCATGAGGCAGGGCCAATACATTGTGGTGAGCAAGATCCAAGGAAAGTAGTACTGTACAGGTAGGAGTACGAAGTAGTATAGGTCCCTCTAGTGGCCAGCAGGTATAACCTGCAAATGGGAAAGTGGGGAGATAGGTTCTGGGCAACAGGACGTGATGTCACCGGTATGGTATGGTAATATGTTCTTGAAACCTACTCTTAGAGTTTGTCACATACACTCAGGACTCTTCCAAGAGCCCTGGGTCGTGTGACAAGGATGGTATAGATCACTTAATTAACCATGCTGCCACCAAGCTGGTTATAAATCTCTGGGGGTTGTTCCTTTGAGTCCCACCACAGGCACCTTCTCACGCTATGAAGCCCAGCACTTCATCACACCGTATAAGCCCGTTTGGCTGTAGCATCCCCCTTAGTTGCTCCAGTTAACCTCTCCCTGACTTGTGCATCAAGCACAGGTTTACTTATGAAGTTTGGTAGTGTTCTCTCCAGTAGAAGATCACAGACTTTGCCCAGCAAAAATGAATTACCTGTGCTTATTAAATCCAAACAGTTGCAAACTTATACTAAGTATAAAATATTTAATGTTTACACTAAATTTACAGTCCCCACAGCCAACCAACATACAACAACACTAAGAAATGTAACAAATAAACAATTGTAAACAGAAAGACTTACAAATGGATGTCATGACACCCATTTAAAAATCTGCTTCCTTACTCCATGGGACTTATCAAGAATCAAAGATTTGGTGCCACATGGGCCTTGAGATCCAGAGTTCTAGCACTCCACTACAGTAGCTGGCTTCCAAAGGAATCTGACTTTCCATAGCAAACGCTCCTTGTGATATATCTTGCAGGGCCAGACCCACTTGACACATCACCAAGGGTTCAGCCAGCACTTCTGGAAAGATTCTGCAGTTTCTTTTATTTCTTTATATAAGCCTTTGACTCCATTCAGACCAGTTTAACTCTTGCCATTTTCCATGCAAATTTGGGTTTCACTGTAGGCAAACCAGACAATCATTTTGATTTCTAGCCATTGAAAAACTAGGAGCAAACACAATGGTGTCTCAGTTGTGAGTTGTCTTGTAGTAGACACTAGAGTCTCCGTACTGTTTGAATACTAAATCCCTGCCTTCAGGGACACTTAAGTTGACTCTTTTTTTGTGACCCCTTAGCCTTCCTTACCTCGCCCTCCTTCATACACCGGGATCTCATTCACCTCAGATTGCCTCCTGGGATGGGGCCACTGGAATGGTCCCCTCCATAACCATCCAAGCGGTGCCTCGTCATTAGTCTGGTGGTTGAGGGAGCCTCCATACTGGGCTTTGTGGGGTGGGTTCAGTGATTGGCTGTGGGTCTGTTTTGTCCCCCTGTGGTGGTAGGTGTGGCATGCAAATGACGTAGGGGTGCATGCACCCATGTCTGACACACCTCCTGGAAGTACTAGGTCTCGCCTGCACTGACCCCCAGCCTCTGCTAGGAGTCAGTCACAGACCGAGTGCTTCCCCATCCTCCCCCCAGAAGAGGAGAGCAGTCCGTTGAACACTCAGTCCCTTCATATTAGACTTACATTTTTAGTCACAGACATATCACAAAAAAAAGAAAACAAAACTGACTTATTTTTACATCTTTGTTATAATTACATGTTTTTGCAAAGTTGTAGGAGTTGTTTTGCTTGAATTCTTACGGTACGAAAACTGAATTGAAGGTTTGTGGTTCTAATACCCTAAGAGTATGATTCAGATTCATATTCTTTTATTGAATAGAAAAATGTATAAAACATAGTTTGTTACATCCATAAAACACAATATACTGTAAATAACCATAGACACTTCTTATATATCAAACAATATACCATTAAATATAAAAATCACATCACTAGTTCATATTTTAGTAAAGGAAAAAATCTTGCTAACCCATACATATGCTTAATATCATTCAAAATTAACAACTTCTTTATAAAATCATCTCCCTGTCGATCAATAAATGGAATAAGCCATTTCTTTCTTGTTTCTTGCCATAATTTAATTCAGTTAGTACATGCACAACCTCTGAATCCTTTTTGGTAGTACATTTGCACTTTTCCATACTTATACCATATAATTTATTATGTAAGTTGAAAAATGTGTAACCCAGGCTGACCAATCTTATTATACACAGCAGATGTCTATGCTTATAATTTTTGCATTTTATGAAATACTTCTCAATACCCCAATTTATTTTAATACTAGAGTATAGCCCATGCATGGCAATTGCATGGCTTCTACTTGTATCTTCTTGCATTGCAATATCTTTTATCCTTATGGTTGTCTCACTCACAAATGAGTCAATGTTATTAGCCACACTCCCGTTCCAAATTTCCACAAAGCTAGCCTTTTTCAACACATCATTCAATTTCGCAAACCAATCAGTATTTGCCCATTAGTTTGTTTATTTTTAAAATCATTCCAGCACAACTTTGGAAGCCTATCACACTTCATTTTTAGAATTTTACGCAGCCATTTTATAGCACGGATCAAAATTTTGTTTTAATGGGTGGCATCCCAGTTTTTGCTCTTATAAAACTGACAGGGCAATCTCTAGGTAAATTCAAGGTTGTTCACAAAAATGAGTTCTGAATCACCTCTACATTCTGTTTATCCATATAAAGCCCCCATATTTCACTCCCATATAGCAGCTGACATGTACACTTAATATCAAATGTTTTCTTTAAGGCTGCAAGTTAATTATTTGCAAATTTACAAGCAAAGCTTCTAATTGCTCCTGATGATTTATATGCATTGGAACTGATCTAAGTTAAGTGCTGTAACCAGGTTACTTTGTTATCAAAAATTACCCCCAAGTATCTATACTCTGCTACTTCCTCAGTTTTATTATTTCCTATTACTCATTGTTTATGCCATTCCACTGCTTTTGTCCAATCACCATGATTTTTGATTAACTCACATTCAATTCCAAATCTAAGGACTTTAATGACTCCATAATATTTAATACTGCTCTCTGAAGTCCTGTAGGTGTTTGTGAAATCACTATCGCATCGTCTGCATATAGGAGTAATTGAATTAACACGTTATTTCTCTCAGGAGCAAAATAATTGATCAGCTTAATATTACTGATCAATGTTTCTATATATAAATTAAAAAGAAGCGGTGCCAACAGGCAACCTTGTTTCACACACCAACAGATTTTAATTTCTTTAGACAGCACCCCATCTCGACCATATCTAATATTTGCTGTAGTATTTGAATGCAGTATTTTTAAAATAGCCAGCAAGTGTTGGTCAATTTTCAATCTGTTCAGAATATCCCACAGTTTATATCTATTTACCTGATCGAATGTTGATTTAATATCAATGAAGCCAACATACAAAGCTCTTTTTTGTCCCTCACATAATTGTCAATAAGGTAATTAAATGTGAACACCAAATCCATAGTTCCACAATCTCTCTTGAATCCACACTGGAATTTTGATATATATGCTCATTCTCCTCTACCCAATTAAGCAACCTTTCTAGAATCAATCTAGAATATACTTTCTGTGTTACTGGCGTAATGCCCTCACCCCTGCCTTTTTGCAAATGACAGGTGGTATGCTGTTGAAGCTGACAGCAGTACCAGGTGGGGACTGGGTTCGGGGAGGACTAGGTTACTCGGCACAAGGGCCTAGGTTTGGCTACTCTGCACAGGGGAACCCAAGTAAATCCAAACACAGGAAGCAATAACTAATATCCAATACCAGGAATGGAATTCTAAAGTGTGGCTTTTATTCACATCCAAAATGAACAAAGAAAGCATAGACAGACCCCCACGGGGCTACATTCCTGGTAATGCAGATGAGAGAAACAGAACACTTCTTGAACACTTCAGCCCTCAGGTTCCGGACCCACCAGGCACATAGCCCAGATATTGCTGCTGCTGCTTTGGATACACAGCCCAACTTGTACACTATTTGGGTTTTTTCTGGCCTGGCTCCCCTGCCGGCCACTTGAACCCTGTCCATATGGCAGTGGACACATTTTCCGGTGGCTCCCTAAACCACCTTAGAGCCTTTGACTCCATAAGGGAAATTTCCTTTCAATCCCATGTCTGAGTACTTCCCTCAGTGCTGGCCAAGTGCCTGAGGCAAAGTAAAAGGGCCACAGAGCAAATCCGTAGAGGTGAACCTAGTTATTAAAGATGGGGGGGTTCCCACCTCCAGCTTCCACAATTCATACCAGACCATTTATCTGGACATTAAACAACTCTTTTTGAAAGCTTGGCAATGTAGATTAAAGGGTAAATGCATAGCACATTTCCTCTGCATGTCTTGACTTTCCCCTTGTACTAGACTCGAACATACTTTAACATCTCCTTCTGAAAAGCTTGACAGTGTAGATTAAAGGGTAAATGTATAGTACATTTCCTCTACATGTCTTGGCTTTCCCCTTGTGCTGGACGTGAACATACTTTTATTTGGCTTAGCCTATTCCTCTAGGTCTCCCACTGATTAAGTAGTCCAATCCCCACTTTGAAACAGTTCAAGTGAAACATAGGCCCCATGGAAAGAGCAGAACTCACCCTTTGGTTGCAGGTGCCCCACAGGCAAATCTTGACAGCTTCTGGTGCCACAACACAACTTAGAAAAATAAGGCAGCTTCTTCCCTAGCCGGAACCAGGAGGTTGCCCCTGGAATGACAGGCAAACCTTTTACCCCCTTCCCCTCAGGGATGGGGCACACAGACCCGTAACAGCGGTCTCCACCACTTCAAGAACAGCTTACTGTGTTCCTCTTTTGGTGGAAACACACACCTTTCCCTAAAAGTAGAGCTATATCAGAGCTTTAGGTTCTAAGAACCTGTGCACAGACTGCTGTGCTTCTCTCTTCAAGACTGCTCACACACAACTGCTGCAGCTTACTGTTCAAAAACTCCCAACATTCTAACCTAACTCCCATCTGCAGATTCCAATGTGGCTCTATGCAGCTGCGATAGTTCTATGGTGATGTCATCCTCAGTCTCAGCTGAGACTGAGAACAGAGTGAGACAGTGTGAAATCCATTTAACTGGGTTTCACAAGCTGCCTTCCCTGCCTACCACTAGGTCTTACTGGGATTCTAGTAACCCCAGGTAACAGGGGGGTTACACTCGCCCTGGGACAGGAAAATGACTGTCCGCAGTCATTATTTACCCAGCTTAGGCCATCCCACCCTATGTGCTACCTGCGGAGGGGGGTGATCAGGCCCCCTCCTACCATATGCTAGCACAGGCAGGCAACACTAAGGGCCTAGAGGCCTTTGACTGACATATCAGCCACTACTCTACCCACTAACTATGGGTGCCTAGTGGTTCTGGTAGAACTGTCCAGAGCATAGCCCTAATAGCTCAGCACTGCAACCCCTACTGCAGGTCAGGGCCACAGCCTGTCTATCACCCCTAGCCCTCTAGGGAAAACCTATCTGCCTCTAACTCAAATCCCAAAACAAAACAAACAGGGGACCTCCCCGACCTTGGGCACCATGCAACCACACACCAGGAAACTAATACCATCTATTATATTACTCCCTCACTCCCCCACAACCACACCTGTGGAAGAAAAGGGTTACTAGAGTAACAACAACAATAACAACAGTACTTTAACTACTACACACTAAAGTACTATTTAGGAACTCCGATGAGCCCCTCCTCCTCTTCTTGTCTTCTCTTCTATCTTCTTCAGGAACACCTGCAAGAAAAAGAAAGACAACACACACTCCTAATCACACAGTCTATCTAAATTGCTACCATTAAAACACTGGAGAATCCTCCCCCTCCAATTTTTTTTTTATTTTTTTTTTTAGAAAAGGTAGAAAAACAGTATATACGCTAGAAAACAGTAGAAAAACAATGACATTATTTACAATACACATTTGGGGGATGGAGTGCCCTAAAAGTCCCATCTAGTGACCATAGTACCCGAAGGCTAGTCCATTAAAGAGTCTCTCCTGGGCTGGAGCCCAGTGAAGCACAGTTCTAGCAGGCTAAAGTCCCGAAGGGGAGTGTTTTTGAGTACAGTTCACACATTTGAAGTCTGCTAGTGTAGGGTGTGTACTGCAATGTCATAAGGATAGAAAAGTTTGTACTTACCAGCCCCTTGTAGAAGGAATAACACACATCGACCTGCTCCTCTGCCGAAGACTCTCCCTGGCAGCATTCTTCTGATACAGCTGGGCGGACATCTTCCGGGAACTACAGGAGGGCACATCTGGAAACTGCTGGGGTGATGTAATCTCTGGAGTTGGAACCCTGAAACAGGAACAAAAAGGAAAACAGCTGGTCTGACATCATCCGATTACCAGGCGATGGATCAGGATACAGCTGGGCTGGCATCCTCTCTGGATCTGAAGTCATCTGGTGGGCCAGTCTATGGTTTCTGGAAAGTCAGTACACTGTAGAACTGATGAATGTGGGGCACCTGAGTCCTGGATGTTCATACTGGCAGAACAGCAAAGGCACTGCAATGGCTGGCATGGCAGTGTTGACTAGCACTGCTCTGCTTTCCATCTGGTAGGCACAGGCACATTTGCAGGGAGGTCCTTGCACTGAGACCAATAGTACAGGATCAGGTGCTTGAATTATTACCCCGTCTTGGCGCACATAATTCACACTGTGAAAGGTTTCACATCCCTCTCCATCCACTATTCGAACAGTGTCCATAAACAGAGTCCTGCCTCTTTTCCACTGGGTGTATTTTTCGTGAAACAGTCTGTTCCTGACATGCTTGTTTGCACCAGAATGCACACAAATCATTGCTTCAGCCCAGATCCAGGATTTCCTGCTGTTCTCAATCTCCTCCCAGACTCTCCGAGGAAAGGACATCCCATAGATTTCATTCACCTTCCTAAGAACCAGTCTCTCCTCTTTACTAGCTTTGGTCAACCTGAGACCGCTGGCCTGGCTTGGGGGTGGCCAGTCCTGGTTCTGCCAGCTACACATTCTCAATGAGATGAAAAATGGATCCCTGACTACTTCTTCTTGCACAGCCAGGGCAGTGGCATCACCACTCTCTTCCATGCATTTTTCTGAGGCAAGAGCTTGAGGCTGTGTACCCGTTCCTTTTTCACAAGGCCACATAGGTTCCCCCTCTTCTTCTTCCTCACTGAGAATCTGTGCCCAGGAGTGAACAGTCGTCCTCACTCCTGAGACTATCCATTCTTCGCTGGGCGCAGAGGTTGATACCTCCCATTCAAAGGCCTCCCTCATCTCATCTTTTGCTATGAGACTCGGGCTAGGTCCCCCCCAGGGGTCTACTGATGCTCTGTCTGAATTATCTGTCTGTGATCCAGCATTTGAAACATCAGCATGTTGTTCTGTCTGCAAATCTGCACCTTCTAGCTTTGTGCCACACTCCCCCGAGGGTCCTTCTTCAACTGGCTCCGCCTGGTGCTGTGTGCTGCCAACTACAAATTCCTGAACTTTTGTCCATGTGGGAGCCAAATGAATCTTGGGTGCTTTAAACAAGCTGTATTTCTCTAAGCACCCCGAACAGTGAGGTACTATGAAGACGTCCCTTCCAGCATTTAAGCATATTAGACACACTTGCATTGGATATCCAGGAATCACCACATGAGAAGGCAGTTGTCCTCCATAGTAACACCTTTCAATGTCCCTTAACTTATTTACTTCTGCTGCTGCTGCTGCAGCCCGGGCATGATCCTGGTAGCAGGCTGGTCCTGAGGCCATGACTGCAGGGAAAAACAAACAAATGCTCACTGTTACTAAAAGTCCCACATCACTGAACACTTTCTTTTACTTTTAAAATGGCTCCTTTACTGCTGTGTTTACATTACTACCCCACCCTGTAATGACGTCGGCAGCACTCCTGCGCATCAACATTCAGAAATTGGGTCAAGCCACTGTGCATCCGATTTACACACACTATTGATAACTTGGCTCAAAACTGCACAAACTTGCATTGTTCTTTTCCTAGCACATTTATATGCTTTGTCACAGACTTTTCACTTGCTGAAAACATTGCTTTATCTCACAGTCCCTTAAAGCCTCAGGATTTCAAGCACAGGATTGCCTGTAACTAGTGCTGCACATTTTGCTACAACTCACAGTCTCTCTACTGGCGGCTTTGAAACTTAAAACTGACGCTGAACCCCATAACTATGCTCACAGTCAATGGCTTAACAGACGTGCTTTAGCTGGTAAAATGACACAGTCTTTATTTGTGAAGTGACCACACTGCTGCACACATATTCAGCTGGCTTTTGGCAGAAAATCACTGTTTGAGCAATTATTACAGTTGGTACTCACTGTTATCAGTAGCTGTTTACTGCGATGGAAAAATGGCCTGCAGCCAGTCTTGGAGGCCTCAGAAAGGAAGCGGGTGGGCAGTCCTGCTGATCGTCTCTCCGATCACCACACTTACAATCTAGTCGATTGAGATGCGGGTTGAGCCCGATTTTAAACAGAAAAGTCTATTTTTAGTACTTTTATACCACTTTTTAATCACCGTGACGCTCCTGCACTAAGCCAGTACATGCACTCCACTTCCACTCCCTCTCGAATGCTGGGCAGTCACTGTAGAGTTGGCTGGGGGCCGGGACTGATTGCAGCCTCACCAATCACACGACGCCATGCAAATGAGCCTCTTTCCCTCGCGAGTGCTCTTCTCTTCACGGAGATCGTCAAGCAGGCAAATTTAAACTGCAAAACACTTTTTTTTTTCTTCGAACTGACTCCACAGCAGGAGCCCATTTCAACCATTTAGCATGGCCATTAACACAGCAAGTCTCTCAGTTTACTAAAAAGCATTTCTAACGTCCAGGGCACAATTTTCCTGTTGCTGCCCCTATTCTTCCACACTTTTCTTTATCACAACAGTTCTTTAGAAAGCATTTCCAATGTCCAGGGCACAATTTTCCTGTTGCTACCCCTAGTCTTCCACACTTTTCTTTATCACACACAGTTTTTTAAAAGCTGGCAAAAACGCTGTAAATATTTGATGCAGGACAAGGGCATACTCTTTCAGCTTTACTGCTTCTTGGTAAACAGTTGGCATTTTAACAGCAGCATATGAACCACAGCACACAGCGACACACTAGTTAAATTTGCTTCAGCTTTTTGGGCTACCCACTGCCAGATAACCAAAACGCTAGACCCTTGCCCGAGCACCTTTCCTCCCTAATTTAAAATCCCAGCGGTGCCTACATTTTTAAATGCCCTCAACCCTGCCTTTTTGCAAATGACAGGTGGTACGCCGTTGAAGCTGACAGCAGTACCAGGTGGGGACTGGGTTCATGGAGGACTAGGTTACTCGGCACAAGGGCCTAGGTTTGGCTACTCTGCACAGGGGCACCCAAGTAAATCTGAACACAGGAAGCAATAACTGTAATGTCCAATACCAGGAATGGGATTCTAAAGTGTGGCTTTTATTCACATCCAAACTGAACAAACAAAGCATAGACGGACCCCCATGGGGCTACATTCCTGGTGATGCAGATAAGAGAAACAGAACAATTCTACAACACTTCAGCCCTCAGGCTCTGGACCCACCAGGCACACAGCCCAGATTTGCATGCTGCTTTGAATACACAGCCCAACTTGTACACTATTTGGGTTTTTCCTGGCCCGGCTCCCCTGCCGGCCACTCGAACCCTGTCCATATGGCAGTGGACACATTTTCCGGTGGTTCCCTAAACCACCTTACAGCCTTCGACTCCATAAGAGAAATTTCCTTTCAATCCCATGTCTGGGTACTTCCCTCAGCACTGGCCAAGTGCCTGAGACAAAGTAAAAGGGCCACAGAGCAAATCCGTAGAGGTAAACCTGGTTACTAAAGATGGGGGGGGTCTCCCACCTCCAGCTTCCACAATCCATACCCAGCCATTTCTCTGGACATTAAACAACTCTTTTTGAAAGCTTGGCAATGTAGATTAAAGGGTAAATGCATAGCACATTTCCTCTACATGTCTTGACTTTCCCCTTGTACTAGACTCGAACATACTTTAACATCTCCTTCTGAAAAGCTTGGCAGTGTAGATTAAAGGGTAAATGTATGGCACATTTCCCCTACATGTCTTGGCTTTCCCCTTGTGCTGGACTTGAACATAATTTATTTGGCTTAGCCTATTCCTCTAGGCCTCCCACTGATTAAGCAGTCCAATCCCCACTTTAAAACAGTTCATGTGAAACATAGGCCCCATGGAAAGAGCAGAACTCACCCTTTGGTTGCAGGTGCCTCACAGGCGAATCTTGACAGCTTCTGGTGCCACAACACAACTTAGAAAAATAAGGCAGCTTCTTCCCTAGCCGGAACCAGAAGGTTGCCCCTGGAATGACAGGCAAACCTTTTACCCCCAACCCCTCAGGGATGGGGCACACAGACCCGTAACAGCGGTCTCCACCACTTCAAGAACAGCTTACTGTGTTCCTCTCTTGGTGGAAACACACACCTTTCATTAAAAGTAGCTCTATATCAGAGCTTTAGTCTCCAAGAGCCTGTGCACAGACTGCTGTGCTCCTCTCTTCAAGACTGCTCACACACAACTGCTGCAGCTCACTGTTCAAAAACTCCCAACATTCTAACCTAACTCCCATCTGCAGATTCCAATGTGGCTCATGCAGCTGTGATAGTTCTATGGTGATGTCATCCTTCAGTCTCAGCTGAGACTGAGAACAGAGTGAGACAGTGTGAAATCCATTTACCTGGAGTTTCACAAGCTGCCTTCCCTTCCTACCACTAGGTCGTACTGGGATTCTAGTAACCCCGAGTAACAGGAGGGTTACACTGGCAACAAAGATATTGGGTGGTAACATTTCAGATCCTGTTTGTCTCCTTTTTTAAAAAGGGGTACAATTATTCCCTTATTCCAAGATTGAGGTAATACGAGTATGGTTTAGAGCACTCTTACAACAGTAAGAGTGGTTTCTGAGGACATAATATGTTATTGATTGAGAGCAATTAACATTATATTAAAATGTTAAAATTCCCCTAGGAATGTGTCCATTTCAAGGGGCCCTGCACATGAGTCACTTTTTGTAGTACAGAGCATCTCACACACAGGGGAAGGAGTACTCTGATTGGTCAGGATTGCTCCCTGGATCTACAATTAAATAATTAAATAAATAAACAGATTTGTTGTTGATAGAAACAGGTTGCCATTTGTGTGAAAAAGAAGCCATTACACTTCCTTGGTGTCTAGCAGTTCCCTGTGGTACAGTGCGCTGTGCATTTATATTAATTCAGTCACTAGCATCAGGGAGATTGCTTGTGTACAAAATGTATTGATGGTTATGTTGAAAGTTCCTTTGGACAGTAAGTCAAGTCAAAGTTTGTTGCAAGAATAACTCAATTGAGCAGGCTCATTCACAAGGAGGTCCTCAGAGTATAAATCAAGAACATATACAAGGCAATGAAGAGTACATACAATTGTGGTACATAACACATACAGTCATGGTGCATAATAACAGAGTACAGGGATTCATTTTATACACATAAATATATACAAATATTAACGAAGCACGCCTTGAGTTAGCAAGCTGCCTGAGAATGACACCAGGTGAATCAAGGCAAATACTAACTGCAGTTGCATATCTATTTCAGTTTAATTCTGGTTAAAACTGTGAAGAATTTGATAGACGTGAGGCTGGTCAGTTTAAGTACAGACTGGAGTTGGTTCCAAACTGAAGGGAGGGTGTAGGAGATAGCATGTTTCCCAAAGGATGTACAAGACCTAGGAATATCTAGGAGGATGAGGTCTGATTTCCTGAGAGAATGTGTACAGTGAGAAGTATGAACAAGGGAGGCTATGTATCCAGGGAGCTTATTCAGAAGGATTTTAAGTGTCCATATACCAGAGTGGATCAGATGGCTTGTAGAGAGTGAAGTCAAGCCAACAGCAGCATGTAGGTCACTGTGATGGGTTTGATAAGGTGCATTAGTTATGAACTGTAGAGTTCGATAAAAGAGGACATCCAATTTATATAGATTGGATGCAGAGGTAGCATTGTATATTAGGTTGACAAAATCAAGTAATGGCAGGAAGGTGGTCTGAACAAGTCTAGTCCTCATCTTGGTTGGGAGTAAGGACTTGTAACAAAAGAGAGGGATAATCTCCGAAGGTGGATCAGTGACCCAGCTTGCCAATCCTGCCCGTTACTTTTGCTAAGGGGCTCTTCAGATGATGAATAGTACAATAATAGCGGTTCATCTGACTGCAAAGATTGATCCAGTAGAAAGAGCTGGAGCAGAAGGGAAGCCTGCAGAGGTGTGTGCAGAGTCAGTGAACAAAGGGGGCCAAAATCCCCTCAAAGCTAGGGGTTTGTGGGGGCATGCCACCCCCCCCAGGAAATTTTTTAAAACAGGCAGGGCAAGGCGAGGCAAGGTTTATTTATATGCCACCCATTCATGGAGCATCAATAGTTAAAAACAGCAACATGTAAATGGTGCATTTTCCTGGATTTTAGAACTAAGTAAAGGACTCTAACTTAGCTCCAAAATAAGAGATCATGCCTCATATTTAGTGCCATCTATCATGGACAAAGTTAAAATGCCTTGTAGCAGCAGCACGGAGACCGAGGGGGCAGAGGAGGTATTACGGCATACTGAAATGTTGAAGCCCGAAAATTTTAGCCCAACAGTCAGTATTCCAACAGTCAGGAATCACCCATGGCAGAGTTGGCAATCATAAATGAGGGGGGCGTGGGGGATGAAGCCCCCCGAAACACAGAAAAAACCTCCGCTGTGGGCAATTCCTGACTGTCAGGATACTAACTGTTAGGCTATAATTTTTGGGCTCCTGGGTGTCAGGCTTTGGCATTTCGGTATGCCGTAGTAAATCTGGGTCAAGAACAGAAAAGAATACCTGTGGCTTTCTTGGTCTGCAGGCATCCCCCTCTCAGTAAGCAAGTAAGCAAAATTTTATTCCGATATCAGAACAAGATAACGCAATTTAGCCAAAGGTCATTTTCAGTGGAGTCCTACTATACTAAGATATCAGTTTTACAATAAAAAATGACCATTATACAACATAAATAGACCCATACAAGACAGTGACATCTATACAGATACAGTACACAATAAATATACATTACTCAAGTACAACAAACCTTTGGAGTATGCGACATTTACAAGCCAAGATATTACGGCATTCCAAGATGTAATGTTCTTATATAGTCTCAGCCTGACAAACTGTTCAACAGCGTTGGACCCATATAAACAAAACTGTGCTGACCCTTTACCATTTTCATAGATGGCACCATGTAGTTTATCTCACTTGCTGCACGTAATCCTTCCCTAATGCTCCGCTCCTCTAATAATTCTGTCAGTCAGGCATTTTTTTGAGATGACAGCGTTAGATCAAATGTAACATGTGCATATTATGTCGTTCCATCAATAATATCCAGTTTAAAGCTCTATAAAGAGAATAGTGATGCGTGTCCCAGGGTGCATCTAAAACAAATCACACAAACCTATTTAACATTACAGCAAGCCTGCACAATACTCCTCCAGCTGCACCCCCATACACAACAGCACCATAATCAAATAACAGTATTACCATGGAGGTCATGATTTTTAATCTGGTATCTGATGGTATACAACCTCTATGTTTATACAAGGCCACAATTTATTATTTAATTTTTTAGTCAGTAAATCAACATGAATATTCCATTTGCAGTGGGAGTCTAATCAGACTCCTGGATATTTATAGGCATCGACAAGGGCCAGACTACAATCATCCAACATTTTTATATTCAAATTCAGTTGTTTTTGCAATTTTTTATTAGGAAACAACATTACTTGTGACTTTAAAGGGTTCCAAACTAGACCATGTTCCTGAAAATAAATTTGCAATATATTAAAATCTTTTTGCAACTTTTCCTTTATCTGACTAATGGATTTACCTTCCATATAAAGTATTATATCATTCGTATACAAATGGTACCGGACATCACTCATTAGATGTCCACACCATTCGTACATATATTAAATAATACAGATCCTAACAGTGTCCCCTGTGGTACCCCAGATTTGATATTCAAATGATTTGGATATAAAGTTATTATTTACTCTGACTCGCTGCTGTCTCCCATCCAGGTAGCCATGGAACCAATTTAGTGCATCCCAGTTGAGGCCAATAGACCTCAATTTTCATTTAACACCAGATCATTTAAGGTTTTGAAGACTTTCAACAGATCTATAAATATGGCCCCAACCAGGACGCCTTTGTCCATGGCCACCTGGATATCTGGCACAACCTTAACTAGTGCCATAGTAGTGCTGTGCTGTGTTCTGAAACCTGGTTGGTATTTATTATATATTTGATGGCCTTCAAGGTAGCTGTTCAATTGATGAACTATAAATTTTTTCAAATATATTTGAAGTAACCAAAAGCAAAGATATAGGTCTGTAGTTTCCCCTTTCATTTGTCTGACCCCTTTGAATATGAGTATTACTTCTGCCTGTTTCCAGGCTGGAGAGCAAACATCAGTGCTCAATGAAAGGTTAAAAAGATCAGCCAATGGGGGGACACCACGGTGCAGCAAATTTTAAGCAAAAAGGATGGAATCCCATCTGAACCTTGGTCCTTAATTATATTTAGTTTTAATGACTCCTTGAAAACCTGAAGCATGGTTATACTTTGAAAACAGTATTATCTTCCCTTTTTTCTTAGTCCTTTTTTGCTGTGAGGTACCGGGGGAAGGGATGTACCATCTTTATGGGACTCCATGTTTATAAACATCTTGTTTAGCATATCTAAAGATTATGGAGGACATAATTTACCATAAAGGCATTAGATAATTCAGAAGTTATGTTTCCCTGTAACTTTGTTTCCATATTCCAAAAATCCTTGGGATTGTTTGCCTTTTTCTTCCCTAAAACCTGATGTAAAAAAATTTTCCTTTGCCTTCCTTATTTTTTGAATGTGCAGATTACATGCGGCATGGTATTTTTCCTAAAACCCTCTCTCATTTTTTCCCTTTGCTAACCTCCATGCCACATCCCTTGCTTTGTGATGTGTTCTTAATTCTGCAGTATACCGTGGGGAATTATTTTTTACTTCCTTAATTCGAATCAGGACAAAGGTGTCACATACACATGTGAATTCACTATGAAAATATTGCCAGACACTATCAATGTCAGGGATTAATGTCAGTCTATCCCAGTTTCTACCTTCCAGTTCAACCATAAAAGAGGTATAGTCCAAATGTTTAACGTTTCGATAAGATTTAACTTGAAATTTAACTTTAAGTTTTTTGTGCTGGCCATAGGCCAAGTAGAACAGTGAATGGTATCTGCACCTCTTGATTCCCTTATATCTTGCCCAGACCGGGCTGTTTATCTGAAGGTACTAGCTATAACTTCCTCATCTCTTAGTTGCCCCCTCTTCTGTGCACTACTCATGCCTTCCAGTTTCGATAATCAAGCAACCAACAAGGGCTACGTCCCCCCCCTCACCTTTCTCCACCCATTTGTCTTGCTAAACTTTTATCACTCCCTGGCAAACTAAAGCTGTGGAAGGGTAAGTCCTCAATGACCTTTACAATTACAACTAATAAAGCTATCCCAATGCTGTTCCTTCCATCAGGAAATGTGCATTTTAATCCAGGACCACTAAACTCCCAATGTGTGAATAGCCCCAGCAATCATGGCCTAAGAATTGCAACCTTGAATATATGCAGCCTTCTCCCTAAAGTAGCACAATTCCAGGCCTGGACAGCCTTACACCGCCCAGACATTATTTGTCTCACTGACACTTGGTTATCCTCCCATACTAAGGATAATGAGATCACAATGACTGGATACCAATCCTTTAGGTGAGATAGGAAAACCAAAAGAGGGGGCGGGTGGCTTATCTACATTAGGGACACCTTCAAGGGGTTGTCCTCCCCGTTACAGGCAGTACTAATGACCATGAACTATTAGAGATAAAACTCCTTTTTGGTCCAAATCACAAATCCCTGGTCATTGTGTCAGTCTACCTCTCTCTAAAAAAAGGCCCCCGAAGAACTCAGTAATGTCCTCACAGTCATAGCCAGCCTTAATAAGGATGTTGAACTCATTATTACTAGTGACTTTAATATAAACTGGCTCAGTAAGGATGTAGTCCCCCTGAAGGCCTTAGTGGCCTGCTTGTATTTAACACAACTAGTGACAGAACCTACTAGGAGAAAGTACAAAATGGGTAACAGAATGCTGCTTGATTATCAAGCTCACCTAATAGGGTATCCAAGGTCAGTGTCCCAGCTGATGACATAAGTGACGACTCCCCAGTCACTTGCTGGTGGTCCAACAAATTCAACAAAGCTCTGCCTGTTACTGCTGAGAGCTCAATTCTTTCAAGGAAACACTTGCCCTGATTGACTGGTCACCTATGGACGGTATGCAGAATATAGATCAGGTACTAAAATTCTTCACTGACAAATTTAACAGTGTCTGTGACAAATTTGCCCCGATCAGGAAATGTATGATCTGGGGCAATAATAATGGGTGGATCACCAGCGATCTTCTGGATCTCTTGAGGGATAGGGACAACCACTGGTCTAGAGCCAGATCTACAGGGGTCAATTGTGACTACCAGAACTAGAGGCAGACAGAAACAGTTGCACATGGCTCACTAGACTTGCTAAAGTTAATTATTATAGGGACCAGCTAGACAGAAACTGGGATGATGGGAGGCATTTTTGGGAGAATATTAAGGATTTCCTTGGGAATGGAGTCAAGAGTCTACCCACCAAGCTCAATATCAATGGTTCCTACTCTGCGGATCCACAGTCAGTTGCTGAATTGTTCAAGAGTGCTTTCACAGACCTAGACTCAAGTCTCCCTCCAGACTACCTGAAGAAGACTGAGATGGACCAGCGCAGCAAATCCAGCACCATGAGAATCCTAACTTCTATTTAAAATGAGTAACAGTTAAGGGGACCATGTCATATGTCAAAAATGTCCTGGGGAAAAAACACGGTTAGGGTGTGACAACCTCGACATAAAGCTGATTGCCCTGGCCATTGATGTACAGATCTTCCCCATTTCCAAAATCTTTAATAAATCTCTCACCCTGGCTGCATTCCCCAGCATCTGGAAGCAAGCCATGGTGACCCCTGTTTTAAGTGTAGTGACAGGTCCTGCAATGTTAACAACCAGCCTATATCTATACTGTCCCCCTTTCCAAAGCACTGGAAAGGATAGTAGCAGATTGAATCACCAACTACCTTCAAAAGTACCAGTTGCAGTGTCACCAACAGCATGGATTTCAGAGAAATCACAGCACTGCTACTGCCCTAGTAGACTTCACTGATTACGTGCACTGAGCATTGAATGATGTTTAGATGGTGGGTGCAGTCTTCATTGATGTAACTAACGCCTCTGACTTGGTCAACCACCCTCTCCTCCTGAACCAGCTACAGTCCCTGGGAATAGACCCTAGCACTGTTCACTGGGTCACAGATTACCTTTCCAACAGATCACAGAGAGGTAAAGTAGGCCCAGCTGTCTCCAACTCCAAACAAGTCACATTAGGAATACCCCAAGGTTCAATATTTGGACTGCTGCAGTTCCGCCTGTTCCTAAATGAGGCCTGCAACAGCAAGCTTATCCTGTATGCGGGTGATGCTGTCATCCTCAGCAGCAACTCTCACATCAAGCTGCTGGGGGGACGAGCTGCAGTCTGTGTTTCACCAGCTAAAGGGGTGGTTCTGTTCGCAAAGGCTCTTACTTAATTACAAACAAATGAGAGTCATGCTCATCTCCAGCCCACAGCTTAAGAAGATACACTCCTCTCTAACTATGACCAACGACAAACATTTTCCTCTCAAACAGGTGTGTTCTTTCAATTACCTAGGGGTCACAATAGATGATGCCCTCTCTTATGCTCAGCATATTGATCAGGTGCTGAAGACAGTTAACACCAAGCTTAGGGTGCTTTACAGACACCGGCATAGCCTCATGCCAACCGCACTCCGGCTCTCAGTCTCCAGCTCAATCCTATCTGTTCTAGATTATGGGCTGGTAGTTTATGGCGCTGCAACCAACAAGGCTGTGAAAAGGGTAGTCACAACCCTAAATAAGGCATGTAGGCTTATCCTCAGTGCAGATCGTTTTGCTCACACCTGAACACTGTATGAGCAAACAAATTGGCTCACCCTTGGAAACAGAATCAAGTTCCAAACTTGCCTCCTTGGTAAGAAGGCCCTGTTGGGACGTTCACCCCCATGCACTGCAGATATGCTGTCCCCCTTTATTTTTTTTCAATTCAGACTTTATTGATACATTTTTCACAATAAAAAGCAGTTACCATGAGAATGAAACCAGAGTACAGCCACTCATTAGATAGAACTTCCCAACCCTCCCTCCCTCCCCATACAGCAGTAATGAATCCATATGTCTCATAAAAATAAAATCATTACATAGAAACCTACAGGGCAATTTGAGCTGAGACATAACTAAGTCTGAGCAACTAAAATTAGAGAATGCAGGGGACCCCATATTTTTGCATAAACTGCCAATCTGTTGTGGAGACTGGCAATCGCTTTTTTTGTACGTAGATTGGCAAGAATTTCATTCACCCATTCTTGAAAAGTCGGGGAGAACTTGTCTTTCCAGTGACATAAAATAAGCTTCTTGACAGATAAGGCTATCATAGATATATGAAACCTTCTGACTTTAGCTCTAATAGAAGACAAGTCCCCTAGGAGACAAATATCAGGCGTGAAATACTCCTGAAGGCCCAGTAAAGGATCCAGGGAAGCCTTGATAGAATCCCATAGAAAAGAAATTTTGGGGCAGGACCAAAACAAGTGAAGAAGTGTTTCTTCCTCCCGAGAACATATAGCACATAAGTTGGAGTCCAAGAGACCCCATTTCTTTAACTTAACCGGAGTGTAATATGTATTATGTAAAATGTCATATTGCATGAGATGCAACCTGTCTTGAGAATCATATTTATGACAGGATTTCCACAGGGATTGCCAATTGGGATGATACTGAGGAAGAATGGAGTTCCAGAACCTCACGGGTCCAAAGGAGTCCCCATATCTTTTATGAAACAGCACCTGGTATAGTTTAGATATGATACTCGAAGATCCAAGTAATGAGGAGACTTCGGGTATCAGGGCAATAACAGTTTGGGAAGAAGGGGTATTGCCAAGGGCTATTGTAAGTAAATGCCTTAACTGTATGACTTTAAAGTGTGAAAGAGCCGGGATATTGAATTTCCAAATAATATCTCCTACTGACAACCATTGCCCCTCTTCATCCACAAGGGAGAGCACCTTCCCATCCCCCAATTGGGACAACCATTTACGGAGAATCTGCTTCTTGTTAATGGTGAAAGATGGGGAATTCCAGATGGGCTGGGGCAAGTCTAACTGAGGGGTATATTGCAAAAAGGAACAATATTGTGCATATACCTTTAATGAAGTAGCTACTATAGGACATTTCTCAGCCGCATGCACCTGAGACATTTTAAGATAGAATAAAGTTAGGGGATCCAGGTTCATAGACCTAATTAAATCCAATTCAATCCTAAGCCATACCGGTTGTTTTTCAGGGCCAGAACGTACCCATTTCAAACATTTTGCTAAATGGCTGGCCCAATAATATATAGCCAAATGGGGAATCCGCAAGCCCCCCTCAGATTTTGGAGCTGCCAATTTATAATAGGCCAATTGAGGACACTTATCAGCCCAGATAAACCTAGTGAAAATGCCATGCAACTTCTTAAACCAGAGTAACGGGATAAAAGTACTGAGAAGAGATAAAGGGTAAAAAATTCTAGGAAAATATTCATCTTAACTATGTTGATCTGGCCCCATAATGAAATGGAAAGTTTGGACCACCTATCAAGGTCTTGAGTTATAAGCTGAGAAAGGGATTCGAGATTTTCCTTAAACCATGTTAAGGGGTTACGAGTTAGTTTGATGCCCAAATACTTGAATGACCTGGGAGCCCAACATAAACCTAAAGGACCAATATCAGTCTTGAATATCTTGTGGTTTAAAGGAAAAATGGAGGATTTATTAATATTCAGTTTGTAATTAGATATGGCACTAAATTTTGCTATTTCGCCCAGCAAAGCCAGAACAGAGCATACCGGATAGGATAAGTGTACCAGCAGATCATTCGCATATGCAGTGACCTTGATTTCATGACGCCCAACCCAAATACCTTGTATTAACGCATTATTGAGAATATTTTGGATGAGAGGTTCAAGGTACAAATTAAATAACAGAGGAGATAGGGGGCAACCCTGCCTGGTACCTGAATGGAGTGAAAAAGGTTTGGAAAAGGCCCCATTCCCAGAGATCCTTGCTGTAGGGGTTTTATATAATGCAGCAATCCAGGATATAAATACAGGAGGGAATTGGAAAGCTTCCAAAACGCGAAACAAGAAATTCCAGTTCACACGATCAAATGCCTTCTCGGCATCCAGGGAAACCAGTCTTGTGGGAAACTCAGCATCCCTGGTAGCCGAGAAGACATGAGAAAGGGTACGCAAGTGGTCTGATGACGAGCACCCCTTCATGAATCCTACCTGGGTCATACCTATTAGCTCAGGAAGAACTACAGATAACCTATTGGCTAATATCTTCGAAATAATTTTAATATCTTTGTTTAGAAGGGATATAGGTCTGTAACTTTGAACTAGCTCAGGGTCCTTATCTGGTTTAGGGAGAAGAACAATCAGGGCCTCAAAGAGGTGGGGGTCTGCCTCTGCTCCAGTTAAAATATGTTGGAATAGGTGATAAAGTACTGGTAGTAAAAGATCCCGAAAAACTTTGTAGAATAGGGAGGAAACCCCGTCAGGGCCTGGGACTTTGTCTGTGGGTAATCCACTAATAACCTCAGCAATCTCCTCCTGGGATATAGGGGTAACCAAAAAACCCTTATGTTGCTCTGATAGGAAGGGAAGATGGGAGTCCTTCAAATAGTTCTCCATACTCCCAGGACAAGGAGAAGACTCCATGTCACTGTACAGTCTTTCATAATATAGAGCAAACTCCTGTACTATCTCGGTAGGGGAAACTTTCAGGGACCCATCTGCCACTGTCCGAATAGGTGGGATGAATCTTGCAGATTCTTGCTGTTTTATACGCAATGCCAGTAGGTGCCCCGCTTACTCTCCCTAATCCGTATAATTAGCTCTGGTTTGAATAATAGCTAATTCTGCTTTTTGCCTTAGCAACTCTAGATATCTGTCCTCGAACACTAGGAGCCTCCTCTTGTCTTCATCTGAGAAACTAACAGAAGTGTTTACTTCGAGTGACCTAATTTGGGACAATAATGATAATAGTTCTTCCTCCTGTGCCCTTTTCCTACTAACCACCATACTGATAAGGATCCCTCTCATGTATGCCTTGAAGGCCCCCTATAAGATGTCCGGTTTTGTACTATCTAAAGGGTTAGATGAAAAAAAGAGCTCAGTTTGCTCCCTTATGAGCTTGCAATACTTGGCATCCTTAAGAAGTTGTTCATTGAGCTTCCATCTGGTTTCCCTTTGAGGTAAATTAAAGAATGCCAATTTGCATAACACAAGTGAATGATCAGAGACAGGGCCAGGTTGAATCGAGGAGGTCTTGACCCCAGGTAAGAGAGCCTGAGAAATAAATATGTAGTCAATGCGGGACTGTGAGCCGTTCGCCATTGACCTAAAAGTAAACTCCCTAGAGTCAGGATAGAACACGTGCCAGACATCACAGAGCCCACACTGGTCTACTAAATCCTTAAAAGCCCTCTGCCCTGGAGACACCCCTTCCGGTACACTACCTGACCTGTCCAGATTAGAATCTATGACTTGATTGAAGTCGCCCCCCAGAATAATCCTGATAGGAAGCATTGGAAGAATAATGGTTATGAGTCTCATGAAAAACCCTGGATCCTCCATATTAGGACCATATATACTACCAAGTAAATGTGGAACTGACCAAAGAGTGCCTTTAACTAGAATAAATCTGCCCTTCGGATCTTTGATGACCTGCGTAGAAACAAAGGGAATGCCTCTATTGATAATAAACATGACCCCGCAACTTTTAGTGGAACCCTGAGCATCATAAACCAGCCCCACCTGTTGCCTCCTTAACTGTAAGGCTTCAGATTCAAGTAAGTAGGATTTCTGTAAGAAAGTTATCTGAGAAGGCAATAAACTTAAATGTTTGAGAACCTGATATTGTTTGGATTTTTTCCTGATCCACTTAACATTCCAAGTAGCAAAAGTTACCTCATTGGCTATCTGACAATAGTTACTGAGCTTAGTATGTTCAGCCCTGCACACAGATTATATAAAACATTCAACCATAATCCAGAGGTTACTGCTGTAGAACCTCCTCTTCCCCAACCCCCCACAAATAACCCATCCCCTCCCCCAACTTCCCCATTCCATCTAGCAAACCCAACATATACCACCCCCACCCAGCCACCCATACTGCCATAAGCAACATTTAGCATAGTACTGGATCCTTTCCTCCTTCTCCCACCCCGGAAAATGCACCTCTGCTTACAGCCAATACTACAACATCCTCAAGTAAATTCTAAACAGTGCAAATATTTTAACAACCCACAGTAACTAGAGAGTGGTCCTGGGCTTCCGATGTAAATGCACACGGGTGCGATAAAATAATAATGAAAGGGGGAACAAACTAGCCTGCAAAATGCATAAATGTGCCAATTAACTTCTGGAAACTGAATGAAAATTAGGGATTGTGCTACCCCATGAGAATCCTCGACACAAACCAGAACCAGATCGGGAAGTTAATGGAGGGGAATAACCCCTTCCTACCAAAATGAGACCAGAAATCCAAAAAAGACACTGAGATCTTGGGCCCCAGGCAAAGAAAAATGAGAGATGACAACTCTGCCCGGAGATTTCCCAGCCCATAGGTACAAGAACCCCCACTGGGGTAATTTGCTGCCCTGAGTTCGAGACAAGAGACAAAACTGAGGGAGATCCTCCTCAAATTAAGAGCAGCACACAATTGCATTTTATTGCATGATACGCCCTCTTGTGGCCACAACCCGGTCCTGACAAGATAATTATATGAAATTACTGAGAAAGCCCAACACTGCTCCCATTTTCAACAATCTGCAAAGTGAGACATTAATCCTAAATTAGGTAACACAGACTTCCCCTTTCTAATACTAATTTGTAGAACTAAATGCAATGAAACACAGAACTCCTTCCCCAAATAAACCATCCTGGTTATCCCAGACATCCTTGCCCTGAACAGCAATTATCTTTGTGGAGTTAGGGCCTGAGAAACTCATAACAGGTAGCCCATATTCTAATTAACACAGTCCAGCTGAGAAACAAGAACTTCCAAATGTAGCTCATCGACATTATCTCTGTGGGCAAAAAGAGAGATAACAATTCCAGTGAGGCAACTCCAGACAACCCCTCAACATGTAGACAGAAATTCTCAGGGCTCTCGGAACAAGTCCGGTAGCAAGGTTTTAAGGCTTGAAAGAGCAGATTCAGGATCTTCAAAATTTAACCAGGATCCATTTACAAGAGCTTGTAGCCTGGCCAGATATCCCATCCAAAATTTCAGGCCCGCAGCAATGATCTTGGATACGATGGGGTGAAATGCTTTACGTTTCAAACGAACCGATCCTGGCAGGTCTTGTGCAATTCTCAATTTAGTATTCTCCCAACGAACCTCCTGTAAAACTCCCACTTTCTGCAAGAAGTGCTGCCTTTCTAAAAAAAATTAAGAAATGGCAAATAATGGGTCGAGGGGCAGCATCCGGCAAAGGCTTCGGTCGCAATGACCTGTGAGCTCACTCTATGATATATACTGGACCGAAGGGAGAGGGGCCAGTAACCCGTTCCACCAACTTCTGTATGAATGCTACAGCATGCTGGCCCTCTTCTCCCTCTGGTAGCCCTAGTATCACAATGTTGTTTCTGCAGCTACGGCCCTCCAGATCTTCAAGTTTTGCCTCCACATGAGATAGCTTCTGCCGTGTAGATACTAATTCAGGATCAAGTTTCTCTAGTCGTTTCTCCAACGAGACTATTCGGTCAGTATTATCAGAGGCAGTTAATGAAACTTCATCCAGCTTTTTTGACAAAGTCTTCAGATCGATCGCCATTCCTTTCTTCTCTTCACGGAAGGGATTAAACTCTTCTAAGAACCTATTAAGTGTTAAAGATTCTTGTTCCCCAACTAGACTTGAAGGATCGGGCCTATCTAGCACACCCGAGGCCTGAGATTTCTTTGGGGCCTTTTCGGGAGTAGCGGTTGGGGTATGTTTCTGTGGGGCTTTCTTCATATAAGCCTCCATCTGCCGATCAAACTCACAAAACAGGCTCTCTAGATGTTTAGCTGGCAGGAGAATTTAAAAGCAGAGGATTTTGTAAAATTTAAACGTCTAAAAAAGACGATTATATGATCAGGAGGCAGGAGCTTAGCGGAGGTGCTTCTACTCAGCACTCTGCATCACGTGATCTCCATGCTGTCCCCTTCTGAAAACAAGTACAGCACCAGAGGCAACACACTGAGCTCACTCCAAGTCCCATTTCAGAGAACAACACTCTGACAATGCTCTTTCTCCTATAGAGCACCCCCCTTGGGCTAAATGAGCTCCCAGAGGCCTTACCCAATTATGTGAACCTGCTGGCTTTCTATTCTGATCTGAAACAGCTCCTAGTTAGCAATAGCACCTGTGATTGTCAGTAAGGAGCCCGCTGCCCTGTTCTGACTTCCTAGCCCCTCTTGCTATGCCATCCTTGTCTAACACCTTGTTTCAGTCTCATCCAGTGACCCCATGAATCAACAGATCCTTATAGGGTCTCCCTGCCCCCTTCCTCTCCTCCACTCTCTCAGCTCCTCCCGCTACCCACCACTGGTCAGTCCCTCAATCCCCCCCACCAACTATCTCATAGTTGCACTTACCCTCCAGAAGTGAACTCCCTAGCTCATGACTGAATCTGTGTTTCTGCTGCCCCTGCCTTAAAGCTCTTTCAGTCTTTGCCTCTCAGACCTTACTGACCACCTGGTCTCTATGACAGGGCCATCCATTAGGCTGCTACCTAGTTACACCTGTTCTCCCTGTTGTTCAGGACGTGCTGATCTACTGACCATTGGTAATGTGCTGCTTCATTGTAATTTATTGACTGTTGGTATAAGGGTAGCACTACTGTTTTGCACATAGCGTGATGTACCTTGCTGGTCTCTTTTGTATGTTGTCTGTAATGTGTCTTTGACGTGGAACCTTTTTAAAAGAGCTTTTGCTGAAAGGTATTTTCTGAACAATAAACAATACAATGCAAAAAAAATCTACATGGTTTCTTATCTATTTCTTTAATGCAAAAGGTACTCTGATGATCACTAAAAGTATCTGGTAATAAACCAGATACTGAATATTTTATTGGCTGTGAAGTAAATATTAAATCTAAAATGGTAGAAGAACTAGGGATTTTAGGATTTAATCTTGTTACAGTACTTGAAGACAGCATCAATGTCTTGGCCACTGTGCCTGTCATCCATCCGAACTGTGGGATCCAGGTCAAGCACGAAGATTTTGAGCAGCATCGTCATTGTTGTGTCCCATTTCCTCCAGGTTCTTGTCCCTAGTTGGCAGTGGTTGGCTGCATCATGTTGGAGTGCAGTGGGCGGGAAGCATCTACAGCTAGTGGTGGGGGTGTGTTCCTGACATGACATCTTCCCAATCTCCACAGCAGCAGAAGCAGTAGTAAACCCCAGTCAGGGCAGTGAGTGGGTGAGAGCCTGAAGATTGTTTTTTTATATATTCCACCAAAATGATGTGTGACTGCATGTCAGCGCCAAAGTAAACTGCCCATGATTGGACTACCCAAGATGACGCACACTGACCGACTGTCTGAGGTACTGAAGCCAAGTTGTGTATTGCTATCTGTTGGGTGGTTGAGCAATGGTGGCTGGTAGAGGAGATTAAATGGTTCAGGAGTGACAGTCCTTGCCGAGTCGAGCAGAATCCCAAATAAAAAAATAAAATAATTATTAACATTTGTTTGGATGACTTTTAACGGGGGGGAGGGAGGCCAACTGCCTCCCCCCCGACCCCGGCACACCTATGGAAGCCTGGCAGATACCTGAAGTAAGATAACAGTAATAGCTGTCTATAACTGGAAAGACTGGTCCATTACTTATAAATAAAAACTATTATTATTATTATTATTGTGGGATAAAGCAGGAAGGAAGCCTGACAGATACCTGAGGTAATGTATCAATAACAGCTGTCCGAATGAGTGCAGAGATTGGTTCAGCAGGGTGAGATGGAGCAGGTAGGAAGCTTGACAGACACCCGAGGTAACATAACAATAACAGCGGTCAGAGTGAGTGCAGAGATTGGTTCACCAGAGTGTACTGGAGCAGGAAGGAAGCCTGACAGAAACCCGAGGTAACATAATGACAATATCTACCAATGTGAGTGCAGAGATTGGTTCAGCAGAGTGGGAAGGAGCAGGAAGAAGCCAGACAGATACCTGAGGTAACATAATAACAGCTGTCAGTGTGAGTGCAGAGACTGGTTCAGTGGGGTGGGAAGGAGCAGGAAGAAGGAAGGAAGCCTGACAGATACCTGAGGTAACATAACAATAACAGTTGTCAGTGTGAGCGCAGAGATTGGTTCAGCAGGGTGGGAAGGAGCAGGAAGAAGCCTGACAGATACCTGAGGTAACGTAACAATAATAGACGCCAGCGTAAGTGCAGAGATTTGTTCATCAGGGTGCACTGGAGCAGGAAAGAAGCCTGTCAACTACCATATGAATCCAAATAAGACTGATTGTGGCCAGTCAAGCAACAAATAGGGATGAGGCACCGTGGATGCCTTACCTTTTCCCGTGCCAGCGATCCATGTTTGGGAATGGACTCGAGACGCTGGGGGTCCAGCGGGACAGGAGAGGACTGAGTGTGTGGAGGCTTGCTCTACTCTGTCGGGGGAGGGCTTCAGTGCCCAGCACTCACCTGGCCCTTTGAGTCAGCTGAGGGCAAGGCAGGCTGGGGCTGACAGCATCGGGGAAGGAAGTGGCAGCTGCTGATGTACTATGTAGGAAGCATGCATGGGACGTCTGGGCAGCATTGCGCACTGCCTCTCCAGGGAGAAAAAAGCAGAAAATAATGGAGGTAGATGATAATAGGCTGTGTGTTGTTATTAACAGAGAGGGTAGAGTAGATTGCTTGTCAGCAAGTGCGGTTACAACAGAGTGAGTGGGGGTAAGAGGGAGGTATGGCAGCTACCTGAGTTTTGTGTTAATGGCCAGTATTAACTGTACAGTAAGCAGGCTGGATGCTTGCAGGTTCTAGAATCGTGATGTAGGCTCAGACCTGGAAATCAAAGCAGGGAAGAAGTAAAAATAAGTCATGTTCCTGCATATTGAAAGTTTAGAAGTGACATGCTGAAATATTACTTCACTGAAAAAAGTCTGTCACCAGAGGTAGTGGGCATGAAAACAGTGGGGGGGAGGTCAATCATGCATGGGATAGGCATGGGGGAATAATGGTAAATAAGTGGGGAGTGGGAGGGCAGTGAGGGGAGGTCGGACATGCATGGGATAGGCATGGGGGAATAATGGTAAATAAGCAGGGAGTGGAAGGGTTGACAGAGAAAGCTAAGGGCTGCAGAGACAGAAAAGGCAAGAAACATCTGGACAGACTGTGTAGGCCAGACAATTGTTTTCTGCCAACACATTCTATATTTCAGTAGTATTGGCCTAACCCCTGCTGCAGTAAAGTGGTTCCGGTGCTACCTCACAAGTCGAAGACAACAAATTAAAGCGCAAGGGAAACTGTCCCACTAAAAGATTTGCCCCGAGACATCCCGCAAGGTTCTATCTTGGGGCCTGTCCTCTTCGCACTTTATATTAAGCGCTAGATTCTGGCATATTCCCAGGAAATGTTCACCTATTCACGGATAACACAGTCCTCTATACAACCAACCCCTCTCTAGATCTTGCTTACAAGGAGTTACAGCGGGACTTTATCATCCTCCAACATAACCTGCTGAGACTGATGCTCCTGCTCAATGAATGAAAAACAAAAGCCATGATTATCTCCGCGCACTCCTCCCACAATATGGGGACATCTGGCAACCCCCATATTATCACCCTCCTTGGTGAACCTCTGGAAATGGTGGATAAATTCAAATATCTGGGAGTCTGGTTGGATAACAAATTCAGTTTCATTGTACACCTAAGTGAGTTAAAAAAGCTAAGACAGTGCCTTGGCATATTTTACCAAATGAGATATCTACTCACTCTCAAAGCTAGGAAGCGGCTGGTTCAAACAACCTTTCTATCCTTGCTTGACTACACTGACTTTCTCTACAGTCACTGCCCCCAATATGCCCTCCAGAAGCTTGACACACTCTACCATCATGCTTTGAGAGTCATACTTGACATGCCCCTGCGGGTTCACCACTGCCTGTTGTACCAGTCAATTGATTGGCCATCCCTCTTCATGAGGAGGCAAATAAATACCCTCATGTGACTCTTCAGAGCTATTTCTAACAAACTCCCACCCTATATCTGCAACCTGTTTGAACGGTCTAAAGGTGCCTATGGCCTACAGAACTTGTCCTTTGTCCTCCTCAAGCAACCACAGATGAGGACATGTCATGGCACAACTGCCATCAGCTCCTTCCTACCATCACTTTGGAACAACACACAAAAAGCACTTAAACTTTCTCTTCTGCATAGCCCCTACATATTCAGGCAGCTGCTTTATTGATACCTGAAGACTGTGTGTGATTGCTTCGGGTAATCACTGGCATATGGACTGAATGTTCCCCTAGCTTCTGGACCTCCCTGGCCTTCTTATTCCCCCTGTCGGCCGGCATTCCTTTTAGTGTAACTACCCTCCTAGCTCCCTCCCTCCTTCCCCATGGCAACCCTCCTCCTGGGAGCTCTGCCTAGCAGGCTGCCCCCCTCCCTCATGTGTCTTTGCCCTCTTCTCCTCTCCAATCCTCTCCTCTCTCTGTCCTCCACTGTCTCCTAACCCATATATGATGAAGTGCCCGTATACGTATACAGCCCTCTTTATCTAACTCTTGCTCCGGTTACCTAATGATCTCGTACTTAAGAATAGTCTGTTTCAGTGTCTGCTGTGCTATGAAATGATGTTGAATACAGTAAATGAATTTGTCCTCTGTGCCCAGGACCATCTTTCAAATGAGCTTGCTCAACGATGTAACTGCCTAGTTAAATAAAGTTTGATTGATTGATTAGATCTGTGATGTAAGAAGGGTGGTTCGAGAGAACCCAGTCCAGAAGTGTGCTGGTGCCCATCTTGTAACTGGTTTGTCAGCGCATCCACAAGTCGGGAGAAGTGGACTGTGGCAAGGGTATCTTTGATGGTGTTAGCAGCAGGTGAGACCCAACTGATACTTAAGTCTCCCAACAGCATTGTTTCAGAGTTTAGGCTCAGTGTGCTGATGTAGTCCAGTGGGTTGTTGATGCCAGGTGTTGTCTACTTAGGTGGGATATATACGGACAGTAGGGTGAGCACTCTGTTGTGTTCTCCTAGCATTAGTTTGATGGCTAATACCTGGAGATCGTCATTGCTGGGTGGTGGAAGTATGACATATCCCTGGATCGCATTTCCAGTGTAAATGACACATCGTCCACCTCTTTTTGAGCACCGGTCCTGTCGGTACAGGGCGAAGCTGGGCAGAGATATGGCAGTGTCCGGTATTTTCAGGGAAAGCCATGTTTACACAACAGATATGACATTAGGGTGGTGTTGAGAGACCAAGGCCTTGAGACTGTCCATTTTTGGGAGGAGGCTGCAGATGTTTAGGGATGAGAACAAGAGAACTGTAGTTTTACGCTGTCTAGCATTCAGCATCATAATGGTGTCTCTTCTTACTGCTACTTCATATCAGATATTCTGGTTGTACGAGGGACTTGTGGGTATATATCACTTGTCAAAATGGACACAAACAAAGGTGATAAGCTCTCACAATCCTCAGATGTACAGAATGCCTTTATGCCTAACAATTTGCTTTACTAAACTGTATATTCACCTGCTTGTTGAAACCTAGGAATTTTTTAACATAATGCCTTATATTCAGTGTACATCATATATGCTCATAGGCAGATTTAGAGGGGGGACTAAGGGTGATATAACTCCCCCATCATGGAGCTCCTCTTTTAGTAACACACTGTGCTGCATTCTTAATTGGTATGTACTAATGCCTCCATGAAAGCCGCCTGAACTACATGGGTCTCATATGTCCTCCAGTGTCTTGGTAGTGCAGTAAACAACCACCCCCACATGCATTACATAGTTGACCCCCCCCCAGGAAAAGCCAGTCTCCAGCATGAATTTCTTACTAACTTTCATCCTGCACCATGTGGTCACGTCCCAGCACTGTGGCAGCAGCTGGTCTTGCCTTGGTGAACCTGAGCATTCATTCTCTACTTTTGCAGGCTTGGTGCAGCTCCTTTGTTCATGCATGGTGGGGGGGAGAGGTTCATGCATGAGGGGGATACAGCTGCAGCAAAACAGGGTGGACCTTACCAATACAGATCTCAACCAGGTCACCTGGTACTCACTGCTCCTGATTTGCTGTTGTGGCCAGTGGTGGATGTGGCTAACAAGGGCACCTTTAAATGTCTGGGCTGCTGAAACAAGCATGACCTGTAATTCACTCACTCAGAAAATTAACACTGGAGCAAGAGAGGAGTGAGTGAACTACTGAGGAGCAGACAGAGAGAGCAGAGCCCACAGATGAAGAGCAGAGCCAGGGGTTTCAGGCAACAGCAGTCCAGTAACACAGTGTTGGTGTGGCCTTGGTAAATCAGCACAAGGAGTTGGAGTGATGTTCAGGTCATCTTCCAGTAGCTGAAGCAAGCTGTAGCTGAGAGCTCTGCTCTTTAGGAGTCATGGGGTCAGTGTGTGCTGTCTAGAGAGAAAGAGTTTGGCGGCCAGGTGACCGGAGACAGTACTCAACTAGGGGCACATAGACTTCAGCCTGCTGAAAATGGATCAAGGCTTAATTTAATTGGGTACTTCTTGCTTTAAAAAGAAAGACTTTCACAGTCTCAAACTATGGTGGGTGGGAGGTGGCTGCTGGGATGGGACAGGACATTAGTGTTCCATCAAACTGGGTGTGTAATACATGTAGTACTAGTTTTATTAATTTCTAGTATGGGGAGCTTATATTCATGACATTAAAATAGTTTAAGGTCACTGCTGGTATTGTCATATATGGCAGATTGATTTTGGTGTGGATTCGCAGGAGAGGGAGTTGGTGGGTAGTGCCCTCCTGTAGCATGCTAGGAATGGTACAAAACTAATGCTGGGGCAGGTCTGGTCTCAGCAACAGCATGAACCAGGACAGGCAGAAACTGGTACATGAGACCTTTCAACTGAGATAAAAACTTCAGCATGTACTGTATGTCTATCTGTGTGGTCTTTTCAGTTGTGGTTGTACAGTGTGAATAAGCACAGAGGGAAGTAATAAACATAGGGGTTTTGAAGGTGTTTTGCTGTATATTATGGCATGTGCAGGAGTTTCTGCATGCTTGGAGAGCAAATCAGCAACAGAAGTCATAAGACCTTGTTTGGCACATTGATACAGGCAGTTACAAAACCAAAGAAAAAAGTGATAGAATCAAATATTTAGTTTACGTAGTTCTATGTGCTGAATGGGGAGGGGGTTGCAAGTTTGTGATGCACCCAAGCAAGTGCTGTTGCTAATAAAAAAAAAGCATTTTTATATATGTTTAAAAACTGTTCTGCTATCTGCTTACTGACTTCTTGGGCCTATCATAACAAGCATTTGTCAATGCCGAATGTTCGCTTGCAGGTATTTGCATTGGCGTTTGGCATTTGTGCAGACCCTCCCCCAGTTGTATCCATGTCCCTTCAGCATCCATATCCCAACAGAGTGCCTCTCTACAACTCCTCTTGCATTTGATCAACATTTCACCCTCATACTTCTTAAGTGCTTGTCTGAGGAACCCTAACGCCCTGGGCGTGCTCAAGGGAACGAGCCTGTGTTGAAACTGCACAACCCACACTTGTAACACAGTTATTCAGTGGAATTATTTCACCAAATTTTCAACATAGGCATTTTGTCACCTCTGGTCATGAACACTGTCACTATGGTTTTCTCACTGTGCACCGAACACTGATTTCCCACAGCAACCGTGCTGTTCTGCGTCGGAAGTGTGAAAACACATTTTAGCCAGGATGTGAAAAATGACAGCTGAACTGTTTATAAGGAGGTGTGGGAAAATGCAAATGTTGGAAATCTGGAGTTAAAATATAACAAATTCGCAAAGTTACGAGTGCACATGGAAACTGCGCAATGCATGCTTGTAAAACAGTAACTGTTTGGAATATTTGCACCAAATTTTCAACATAGGCATTTTAGGATGTCTGCTCATGAACAGTGTCACTGTGATTTTCTTACTCTGTACCGAACATGATTTCCCACAGCGACCACGCAATTGTACGCCGGAAGTGCGAAAACACATTTCGGTCAGGATGTGAAAAATGACAGCTGTACTGGTCATAAGGAGATGTGAGAAAATGGCAATGTTGAAAATTTGGAGTGGAAATATTACAAATTCACAAACTTATGAGTGTGCATAGATACTGCACAATGTACACCAGTAACAGCTATGTTATGGACTTTTGCCACCAAATTTTCAATATAGGCATTTTAATATCTCTGCTCATGAACAGTGTCACTGTGATTGTTTCACTCTGTATCGAACACTGATTTCCAACAGCGACCGTGATATTTTGCACTGGAAGCACGAAAGCACATTTTGGCCAGGATATGAAAAATGACAGCTGTACTGTTCATCAGGAGGTGTGGAAATATGCCTATGTTGAAAATCTGAGGTGAACATATTACAAATTCGTGAATTTATGAGCGTGCGTGGAAATTGCGCAATGCATGCTCATAAAACAGTCATTTTTTGGAATTTTTTCACCAAATTTGCAACATAGGCTTTCTGAGAACCCACCTCATGAACACTGACACTGTCATTTCATTACTCTGTCCTGAAAGGTGATTCCGTGCAATGACCGCAAAATCACCTTTTGGGACCGAATAATGCCATGACAGTGATTGAAATCATGAGAAGGGGTGTCAAGAACCCCAAGTTGAAAATTTGGTGCTAAAAGTCAAAAATATGGCTGAGATATCCACCTAAGTTGGAAAAAACCCTATTTATGCCATTATACAGCTTACCGGCATTTCCTCAGTTTGCCGTCGGCTTTGAAGAATGCAGACGTGTTCCCGGACCACCAAAGAACATTGTGCCAGCCTCCAGAGGCAAGTATGAGGTGAGGGGGGGTTGTGAGGAGGTGGGTGCGAGAGGGTGGGCACGAATTGGCTGGGGGAGCAAGGACTCACCAAGGGACCATTTTTTTTGTTTTACAGGAATTTAAAAATTAAAAACACAAAAACAGATGCTTTTGGCATGCTAGAGTGGGCTCCCAGTGTGCCACCTACCTGTTTGTTGGCGGTGAGTGGAGCCGGCAGGGATTAAGTACCCCCGCCGGACATACAGTGTGTGTGTTGGGGGGGCATGAGCGTGCTGGGGTGGGCTCCCAGTGTGCCAATTGTTTTTTTTGGGGGGTGTCTGCAGCCGATGGGGGATTGGGCACCCCATCAGCCACACAGTGTACTGGGGGGGTTCATGAGCCGAGGGGGATTGGGCACCCCCCCTTGGCACACAAGGTGGGGACTGGGGATAAAAGGAGGGGAAGGACACTAGCAGAGGGAGGAAGGGGGAGGGATTGCCGAGCTGTGCATGACATCAGTTCAACTATGTATGCTAGTTGTATACATGGTACCACTGCTGATTGCAGCTGACCTTTTCTTTGATGTGAAGACCAACACAGCTGAACTGCTGTCATACACAGCTTGGCATGTATTGGTCCCCTAGGGTCACACCTGCTACACTGATCTCTGCATTGTGGAGGAGGGTCACACACCTCCAAAACACATACTGTTGCAAGACATGCCTCATACCATGGGGTTATCCCAGTAATGGAAATTTTAAAACAATAAAAAATATTTTATTTATTTAAAAATGTATTTTCTTTTGAATAAGTTACTCTATAGAATAAAATCTGTTTTGCAAAAATAGCAAGCAAACTTCAAATTATATTTTCAGAAACTAGGTAGCAAAGTGACTTTGTTCCCATGTTTCTATAGTTATTGTATTTATTTTTTTACTGAGGTAAAGTTGGGAGATAGGTTAATCTGTACTGCAGGACAAGCTGGGTTGGGTTGTCTATATGGTAATGTCATAACGTGCTTGAGTGAGTGACATTTGTGAACTTGTTTACTTGGATTGTCATTTATTTGTCTGCAATTTGTCTTTATCACCAAGTCACTTTCAACTTGTCTCTTTTTTATGTGCTTCGGATGTGCTGCTGCCCAGCTGCAGTCTTTTGATATTTTGTTTTATTTTTGGGGTGGGAGGGTATTTTGGGCAACATACCGTAATGTGGACTGTGAGGACTCAGGGGATGGTGCTAGGGTACAACTCACAAAGCATGGGGAGGGAGGAAATGGATAGAAATTGCACTGGAAATACCCTCCAAAATGCACCAAAATGTTAAAAAAATCCCTGGGGGCCCTAGGCGGACCACCAGATCCCCAGCCTATTATTCTTATGTTTACCTGGCTTGGGATTCCCCACCTACAGGACTCCTGGATCCTCCGACTCTATGCTGCTGCTCTGTATGTTCATTTGCATTTTTCACTCTAATGCATTGGTTATAGCTTTGCATTAATGTCATATTTTTGTGGATGTTAATTAGGTTTTATAGCATATAGATGTTTGATAGAAACCTTTCTCGGTTAAGTAGCTTGTTCACTTTATGAGATATATAGGTTAGACCCATATAATAAAAGGGAATTGTTTACATGTACACATCACATTGTCCCTGTAAAGTTCTAGTGTTGCATGCCTTATGGTATTTATTTAATGGTTAATACTAGTTACTCTATGGTGTTTCCCCTTGTGTAACAAATGGGAGGGTGTTAGAAGACTCAATTGTAAGAGCCCTTACAGAAATAATTATATGAAATGTGTTCATGCTACACACATAAAACTACCTAAGTGATATGCGTGCTGCAAGTATGATTTAAATATTAAACTGGAACCAATTTCATGCATATGGCATGTGTGCAGCAAGCAAGTGTGGAAACCATGATTTTTATGTTAAATTTGGAAAGAATGCATGCATGTGACATGCATGTAAAAAGCAAGTGGTCACTTTTTTTTTTTAATTTATTTATTGAGTTCTTGGAGAACACCTGTGAGTGGATGCTCTTTTGTAGGTTCCATGTTGGTTGAACAGAAAATAGCAGAGAACAACGATTTATACATTTACAGAGATGGTACAATAAGTTACAGAAGGGTTCACACAAGTAAACACTGCTGAAGCATTGTACAACATATGCCTGCATCTGTGAGTTCAAACACCCTGGAGAAGACAGACACAGAGAAGATAACAGACAAAGGTGATATAGTGGAGGAATTGAGGGAGAGTGGGGAGGGAGGAAGGGGTGTGCCATGAGATGTGGTGTAGGTAGACAGGGGAAGGGTGGGGATCAGTGAACTGCTGAGGTTGGGAGGTGCCCCCTGGGTCAAGAAGTGCATTTAAGTGCAGCAGGTGATTACTATGGGGGGGGTAAGTGGATGCAGTCACAGTTGTCCTTGGCAAAGAGGTGCTGACGAAGCTTACACCTGAGGACACTAATAGTTGCTACTTCGGATTGCAGGTGATAGAGCATTGATCCAGTGGGGTGCATGATAAGAGGATGCACACTGTGCCAATGCAGTGCGGCATCTAGGTTCGCTAAAGATTTGACTGTTGGAACTTCTGGTCAGCCTAGCACTCGCATGTCATGTGAGCAGGTTCTGAACTCCTGGTGGCAGCAGATTTAGTTAGGCTTTTTTGGCAAGTAGGCAGGTTTGGTATTTAATTCTGTTCTTCAGTTGGAGACAATCCACCTGAGCATAGAGTTCACAGGTGTGCATGAGTCTTGCAGCACCTGCGAGGAGGTAGCAGGCCTTATTTAGTGCAAAAGATATGCGGAGGGCAGTGTCCGTTGCCGATCCGTATATGGCCAGGCCATAATCAAGGAGGGTGATAGTTCAATTATTGATGGCCAGGTTCAGGGCTTCATTTGTTAGGCTATGTTTGTGATGGTACAGTATTCCAATTCTAGAACTGATGGCATTGATTGATGGCCACTGATAACCGCACATGAAAAAGTTAAGTGCCTTGCTAAGGATCACACCATACACAAGTGGGGGTTGATGAGATTCAAACCCAGGTCTTTATGCCTCCAAGTCTCCTGATTTGCAGCTCAGTGTCTTTAACCACTAAGCCATACTGTCTGCATACATATGGCTCACTTGTACTTCAATGCATACTGTAACTGACTGCATCTGCATGCATGCGGCTTGCTTGTAGCCACTGTTATACTTTTCAGTTTTCTTCTCTTACTCATCTCAGTTTCATAGATACATAGATACATAGATACATAGACAGTGTCGGCAGATAAGGGCCTATGGCCCACCCAGTCTGCCCATTTGAGCTTGTAAGTTCAGTTTATGTTTTCCTAGAAGTCTGTTGCCCCTTACCCCTGACCTCCAGAATTCCTTTATGTCTGTCCCATGCATTCTTAAATTCTGTGATTGTTTCAGCCCCCACCACTTCCTCTGGCAGGGTGTTCCACTTGTCCACCACCTGCTCTGTGAAGAAATTCTTCCTCATGTTTCCTCTGAATCGCCCTCCTCCAACTTCATCCCATGCCCTCTAGTCCTGGTACATCTTTTTTGCTTAAAATAGTGTATTCCTGCACCCTGTTCCTCCTGTGAGATACTTGTATGTCTCTATCATATCCCTCTCTCCTCCTCTCCTCCAGGGAGTACATGTTCAGTTCCTTCAACCTGTCTTCATAGGACTTGTGATGCAATCCATGCACCATCTCTGTTGCCCTCCTCTGAACCTTCTCTACCCTGTCTATGTCCTTACGTAGGTATGGTCTCCAGAACTGTACACTGTACTCCAGGTGGGCCTCACTAGTGTCTTGTATAGTGGAATTATGACCTCCCTTTTCCTGCTGGTGATGCCCTTGCCTATACATCCCAGTATCCTATTTGCTTTACCTGCTGCCTTGTCACACTGTTTCCCTACCTTGACGTCATCAGAGATGATAACCCCAAGATCCCTTTTCTGTTTGGTGCATGCTATATCCTCACCCCCCCAACTGATATATTGTGACAGGGATTTTGTGCCCCATATGCATTATCTTGCACTTCTTTGCATTGAATTTCAACTGCCAAACCCCTGACCATTCTTCAAGTTTCTGCAGGTCCTTCTCATTCTGTCTACACCCTCTGGTGTGTCTACTCTGTTACAGAGCTTTGTGTCATCAGTGAACAGTGAAATTCTGCCTTCTAGGTCCTGTGCAATGTCACTGATGAAGATGTTGAATAGGACCAGTCCCAGCACTGATCCCTGTGGTACCTCATTGGTCACTCTTCCCTCTGTGGAGTGACAGCCATTTACCACCACCCTCTGTGTCCTGCCACCCAGCCAGTTACCTACCCACCACACTACTGTCCCACCCACACCCATATTCCCCAGTTTGTGTAGTAGTCTTCTATGTGGCACAGTGTCAAATGCCTTGCTGAAGTCCAGATAGGCCATGTCCACTGCCCTCCTCTGATCCACCTCCCTAGTCACCCAGTCAAAAAATTCAATGAGGTTGGTCTGACATGACCTTCCCATGGTGAAACCATGCTGCCTTGGGTCCTGTAGTCCATTGACAACCAGATGTTCCACTAATCACACTTGAACTGTAGCACGCATACCAATGGAAATACATGTGGTTTTTCCCACCCCAATACACAAACTTACCCACAAAACTACTTATTTACTTTGGTCTGGCCTGTACTCCTACTATTTTCTCTCCATCATTTTGAATGCTTCCATGCAAACAGACTTTAAGGTGCAAACATGAAAGTATCAATAACTGGACACACACCCACATGGCCAGTCTCCCCCCCATGAACACACACTGTTGCGGGTATGGCCATGCTGCTACAGACAACCCACCAAGTGTAGATATAAGTAAAAAGTCTCTTACTTGAGTACTAGGAAGCCAGAGGCAGGAGTCTTTAGGAGATGATGTCCATGGGTCAGAGTGCTGGGGTGTACCTCCTTGAAATGAATGGAGTTATTTTTTATTACTATTTTATATATTACGATGGTGAGTTGGAGAATAATGAAGGCCACTGTTCTACTAACAAGGCCCTTGTTAGTTAAGCGGTGGCCTTAATCTCCAGTCTGCATCAATAATGTATAAAATAGTAATAAAAAATGGTTTAGCCATGCCAAATCAACAACACCGTTGTTGAAGTATGGCATAGCAAGATCCTCAATGTTCACAGGCAAAATTGTGCCTGTCCAACATTGAAGTGTTTGTCTCAGGGGGCTATGCTCCCTGTGACCACCCCTTATGAATATAATCAACTCCAAGTTGGAGTTGATTTGAAGGACGGGTGGCACATGGCTAAAGGGCAAAATTTCATCCTCAGGTCCCTCACAGCGATAATTTCTAAACCTGTCAAAATTGTCGCTGTGAGGAACGTCGCCATAATAGTTTCATTGTTCAGTCAGCATACCATTAAAAAATACCCCCATTCATTTCAAAGGTGCACACTGCTGCAGTCTCCCTTGCCCTATGTCATAATGTGCCTGAGCCTGGGGATGTGGAGGTCAGCTTCACTGGGGGCATAAGCCTGGCTATAGCGGGGCTCCAATAGTCTATGCATACCATACCACTCAAATGTCCGTGAATATAAGGGACAGCTCTAGAATGTCTGTAACATCTCTAAAAGGTACAACTTATTTGTTTTGACTGAAAAGTCAAGAATTGTTCACTTGGGAACATAAGCAGGAGGCTGGTAAGGACAGAGGTTTGGGTTTATATTCTGTTTTAACTTAAATATTTGAATAGTTTTGTACGTGAAATTAGTTCTGTGTGTTAAAAATTACTCCTTTGCGTTAGAACTGTTACTTGGGCTGTGATATTGTAACTTTTGGGGCTTTGGAACACTTGTTTGGCAGCGATAATTAGAGTGAAATTTAAATGTGATGTCTGCCTGGTGGTGGGCCTGTGACATCATACAGTACCTGATGTCTGCATACACACACTGTTAGTGGGACTGGACCACACACTGGACTGTATGTGTTTGTGAGACTTGGGAACTTTATTGGTGGGGTTAAAATTGGGTTTGTAAATAACTGCAGTCTGTATAGAGAGAAACTGTATTCCAGGGGGAAGGGACCGAGAAAAGCATGTGTGTGCCATTATAAACAGAGGGGGACAAACAGGGTGGCCATATTCCACTGTGGCAGGCATCTTTGGAAGGGTTGTAGGCTGCACAGGCTGTGGGATGGCAATAATTCTCAATTCGGCCTGGAGAGAAGGAGGCTGCCCACTCTGTAGACAGCTATCTTGTATCAGGAGTGAAGTATATTGGTTAAGGAGTAAGCTGTGGGAGTTGGGTTGGGTGTTCAAGGATAAGGGGTGTGGATATGGACAGCAGCAGGGTGGGGCTGAGGGGGAGGCTGGGACAACACTCTGAAATTACAGGACATTATGTTACAGCAAGCAGGAGGGGGGTATTAGGGGCAGAGGACCCTTAGATAGGGATGTTGATGCTAAGGGGAAAGCGTACGGGGTGAACATTCTGAATACAAAGAGAGTGGAGGGGGAAGAGTCAGGAGGGGCTGTTGTGGAGAAGCCTAGTAGAGCAGACATTGAGAAGGGAGGGAGGGGCTGTTGTGGGGAAGCCTAAAACAGTAGGCTGTGGGAAGGGAGCTCCTCAGGAGAATAGAGCAAAAGGGGAGGAAGAGGGGAAGTTTAGAGGTGCAGTCAGGAGAAACTCTGGTTACTTGATGGAGGCTGGCATAGAGTGTCACAATAAATTAGAGCTACTAAGCAACCTAGAGGGGGAGGAAGGGGTTGGTGGAAATGAGGATACTGATACAGAGGCCGGGGGAGGGAGTCGAATACCCATAGGGCATCACAGACCGGCAATGGAAAGGATAGAAATAGTCCCAGAGGGAGAAGGGGAAACATAAATGTTAAGCAGATGGGGAGATGCAACATATTGCAGACATGAGGGAGGAGAGCATGGCTGGAGAGAAACTGGGAGACAAGGAGGTGGGGGAGGGGCTCCCCTTCAGCAGGGGGGTCTGTACCAAGGATGGGGACCTAGGTAAAGGGGACCCACAGAGGGTCTCTGGAGGTAGGAGTACTATTACAAGGGGGAGGATGGCGGTGTGGGGCAAGGGGAAACCATCAGGGCCAGGATAACTGATTCGGATAAGAGAGGGTTAAAGGGGACACCTATTCAGAGGGGGTCTGAGTTAAGTGGGCAAAATAACGAGGGAGGCAGAAAGGGGAGGGTGACAAGAGGGTCTCTAATAAGGCAGGAAGACTCCCATGGAATTGAGATCATGAATAAAGGGGGGGATGGGGGCTGAGAGTGCATAGTGGAGGTAACCATAAGGATGATGGCGGTGTTAAGGTTCTGTTATTGGGAGACTCAAAGATTAGGGGTATCAAGTGGGAGGGACAGGGGGGTGGATGCCATAGCCAGGTGAAGGTACTGAGTATCTCTGGGCTGACAGTGCACAGAGCAAAGTTCATGGTGTACGAACTGGTTAGGGATTGTGGAGGGAAACCGGATTTCCTGGTGCATTTGGGAACTAATGATCTAGAGGGAAATAGCATTTTGGAAATCCAAGCAAGGTTCCAAGAACTTGCCAGAGTCTGTCGGGATAATGGATGCAGCATTTCGTTTTCAGAGATATAGCCAGTACCAAAGGCCTCAGTGGAGAAAAAAATGAAGATCACAGAGGTTAATGACTGGCTCAGGAAGTGGGGTAAAGAGAGTGGGTTGGGGGTGCTAGGGAACTGGAAAGGAGTTTGGGAGGATAAGGGACTGTATGCCAAGGACAGGCTTCATCTTGCCCCATTAGGGAAGGAAGGAAGTCCTTAAACAGGGGATGGCTGACTACATACAAGAAAGGTGGGGTTTCAACTTGTGAGGGGGGGAAGGGATGAGGGAGGGCTGACTAGAAGCCTCCCTCCAGATGAGGGGAGTAGCCTTCAAACCCAAGGGGAGGGGGAAACAGACTGGGGTGGAGGTTTTAGGAGGAGCAGATGGAGGATGGAAGTATAAGGAACCTGGGTGGAGTTCACAAGGGATCAGGGATAAGGGGTGGGGGTTGGTGTTAGTAAATGCCAGGAGCTTGGAAACAAGTTGCCAGAGTTCCAGGCCATGCTGTTCGAGGGGGGTGCAAGTGGCAGCGGTCACGAGGCGTGGGCCAACAAAAACCATGACTGGGTCCTAAAGCGTGCGGGGTACACTATGCTTAGGAAGGATAGAAAGGAGGGCAGAGGGTGGAGTGGCTATGTTCATTAGAGGACATAGAAATTGCTAGGTAGAAGAGGCAGAGGGAAACGTGGAGGTCTTATGGGTCACCACAATCCTCAGCAGGAGATAAGGTCAAGCTGGGTGTAGTATAGGCCCCTGGGATGGGTGATGTCCTGAGGATGGTTTGCTGGACAACATCATTGCCCAGTGGGACCAAAAGGGGGAAGGAGTGGTGTTGATGGGGGACCTTAATATGCCAGGTACAAACTGGGGAACCATGTCCTCTAAGGTGGCCAAGGAGCAGAGGCTGCTGGACAGCTTCCAGGATGTGTTTTTATCACAGCATGTGATGGAGCCCACAAGGGAGGGGTATGTCCTGGAAGTGCTTCTGGCAGATGGGGATCTGGTAAGGGACCTGGTTGTAGAGGATCCCCTGACTGGGAGTGACCACAATACTGTCTGGTTTCAAATAAGCATGGGGGAAGAGGGGTGAGATCTAGGACACTGGCAGTGGACTTCAGGGGGGCAGACTTTGTGGGCATGGAAAATATTCTCAAGGATCACTTGAAGGGGATTACAGCAATGACAAATGTGGAAAGGAAATGGAAGGTCATAAACCGGGGACTTCATGAGGCAGTCAGGACCTGCACTAAGGTGAAACATAAGGGAGCAAGGTCACATAAACCATGCTGGTGGTCGAGTGAGGTTCAGGTAGTGGTCAGAGAAAAGAAGGCAGCCTACAAAAAATATAAAACAACAAGAGGGGATAGGGATAAGGAAATGTACCATCTTGCATCTAGAAAAGTCACCCGTATGGTGAGGGAGCAAAGTCCAGTAAAAGAGCAGCAGCTGGCACAGGGGATACATGGAGGGGAAAAGGGGTTCTTCCGGTACATTGGGGAGCGGAGAAAAACTAAGGGCCATCTCAGCAGACTGAGATCAGCAGGAGGGTGGGTGGAAGAGGCGAGGGACCAGGCAGAGGTATTTAACGAGTACTTTGCCTCTGTGTTCACTAAGGAGGGGGATGGGATATCTACAAAGCAAGGCACGATGGGGATAGAAGTGGCAGCGAGTGGGATCAGGGGAACAACAGAAATGGAGCAAGAGGGAGGGAGAGGTACCCCAGGATGTCACATCAGGATAAGGATAAAAAGGCCAGTAAGGTGGAGGGGACGGATGATGCTATCTCCGCCAAAAGTGTGTGGTTAGCCCTCAAGGCCCTAAAGAAAGACAAATCTCCTGGGCCAGATGGCATTCATCCGAGAGTACTATGGGAATTGGCGGACACACTGGCTGCACCCCTGGTGGAGCTCTTCAACAGGTCACTTGAGACAGGGAGGGTACCTAGGGATTGGCGAGAGGCACATGTGGTGCCAATCCATGAAGGGGGGTCGAGGGAAGTACCAGGTAACTATAGACCCATCAGTTTGACCTCGTGGTGGAAAAATTAATGGAGAGTATACTAAAGGAACAATTGGGGTGTACTTGGAGGAGGTGGGAGGTCTGGATATCGACAACATGGGTTTGTGCCAGGTAGATCATGTCAAACCAATCTTGTGGAGTTCTACAAATGGGTAACATCAGAACTGGACAGGGGAAAGCCTGTGGATGTATAATTCTTGGACTTCAGCAAGGCGTTTGGCTCTGTCCCCCACAATGGTCTGGTGGAGAAACTGATGGGGTTGGGAGTAGGCCCTTTGATGGTCAGATGGACTGAAAACTGGCTAGCTGGACACACCCAGAGAGTAGTGATAGGTGGGGAGCTCTCGAACCCTAGAGAGGTTAGTAGTGGGGTACCGCAGGGCTCTGTCCTGGATCCGATCCTGTTTAATGCATACATATCGGACATCAGGGAGGGTATAGGGTGTGAAATGAGTCTCTTCACTGATGACTCCAAGATGGGAGAAGTAGTTGAGGGAGAAGAGGGGAGGTTGGCCCTGCAAGGGGACCTGGACACTCTGGAAAGCTGGGCTCACACATGGAAATTAAATTTCAAGTATCACCAAGTGCAAGGTGTTACATCTTGGGCAGGGAAACCCTAAACACAGGTACACCCTGGGAGGGGAGGTGCTGGAGACCTCAATAGGGGAAAGAGACCTAGGGGTCATGGTGGATGCATGTATGAATAACTCTGAGCAGTGCAGAAGAGCGGCTAGCAAGGCAAACAGGATGTTGGGATGCATCGTAAGGGGGATCACCTCTAGGAGCAAGGAAGTGATTCTGCCACTGTACGATGGACTGGTTAGACCACACCTTGAGTACTGTGTACAGTACTGGATACCACACTTGAAGAGGGACATACAGCTCCTGGAGAGGGTACAGAGGAGGGCAACTAAGATGATATGAGGACTAGGGGATTTGACGTATGAGGACAGACTTGAGGAGCTCTACCTGTTTTCACTGGAGGAGAGGATAGACAGGGAGGACATGATTGAGGTCTTCAAGTACCTCAAGGGAATAAATCTGGTAAACATGGAGGGGATCTTTAGACTAAAGCAGGGAGATATCACCAGAGGGCATGGTTTGAAGTTGGAAGGTGGAAGGGTGAGGGGAAAGAGGAGGAGGTTTTTCACTGAGAGGGTGGTGGACCCTTGGAATGCACTGCCTGGCAAGTTGGTTCAGAGATCCACAGTGGAGGGCTTCTAGAGAGGGTGGGACAGACACAGAAAGTGGATGTATCAGATGATGGCCTGTCCCAGGGAGGTGGGGATGGATGATAGAGGTTTCTGGAACACAAGGGGGGAAGGGCCTCGGCACCCAACTAGGGATCTGAGGTTCGAGCAGACTCGATAGAACGTAAGGCCTAATCTGCTGGCAAATAGTATGTTAGTATGTAAAAGTGATATGCAAATCAGGAAAAATTTAAATGTATAAGATTCATCTGTATATACCCCAGAGCACTGCATCAGATTTGGGCTCAAACCCACCCAATTACTAATCAATTTATTTCCTGGCTGAAGTTCTTCCCCCAAAAAAAAAAAATAACTTTGTCCCGATTTTCTCCCCCACTCCACTCCATTCCATTCAGTACCTATCCCCTATAGGTCATGAAGCCACCCAAAGGTGAAGAAATATGAAAAACGCGTCAATATTTCAGTCCTTCCTCCTTCCCCAATCCCCTTGTAAAAAAATTATTTACTTTTACTTACCCAGCCACATGGCCAGAACCTGCAGCCTGGCACAGTGTGCCACAAGCCCAGTTTTCAGTCTGCTCCCCCTCTCTCCTTCTGCCAGAAGTTGAATGCTAGCACCGACCATCACAGGTCCCCAGCGTGGTCCGCAACCAAGTCACCTCACCACCGAACCCACGCATCTTGGGTTGCTTGCTTCTTGCTTGGTTGCTGCTGTGGCTGCTGCACTGCACTGATCAAGGACTATGAAGGCCACCCACACTGCTGTCACCACTGCTGCTAAGCCTTGCTTGCTGCCAGGGGGGTCTGTGCTGTCTGTTCTGCAAGGTGAGCCTAGTAGAGTAAGTAGGTAGCCTAGTTTTGAGTTAGCTTCTAGCTCACCCTCTGCCCATTCAGTCACCAGGGGAGACGGAGACTCACTAAGAGTAGACCAACTCCAGTCATTTTCCCCCAAGGCATGTCCCCCCCGGCAGGGTCTGCAGGGGACCCCCAAACCCAACTGAGGCAAGGATCCAGTTTAGACCTGCATGCCCAGCTAGTCAGTTATGAGGCCTGTGGGTGTGCCTCTCCATCCTGCTACTGGGCATTTTCCTGTTTTCTCCCCATGAGGTACAAGGCATGCGCTGATGTCAAGGTACACACATCGATGTCTGCCACATGCCCCTGCCTCCTTCGGCTCGAGGTGTCCTTCCCCTGGTTTTTGCCAGAGTCCAGTTGAGCACCGAGCTGTTCCCCACTCTCCCCCAGAGGAGGAAAACAGTCCCATGGATGCTAAATCCTCCTCCCCTGGTCATCCCTTCAACACCTCAAGCTCACTTCCAAACCTGGGTCATCAGCGTCAGTAGAGATAGCACTACCAGTGCACCAACAGACGTACTTTTCTTTGGTATTTCATTCAACCTAATGGGATGGCCTGGTTGCAGGCACATGCAAGGTATGCCATTGCACCAACGTCAGCAACATACCACCCACCTACTCGCCACCCAGATGCACTACTGCCTGTGGTCACCCAGATGGCAGTATGTGTAGAGAACAGCTGTCTACCTCCCCAGAAAAAGAGTGAGTCCTCTTTTATGCTTAAGCCTCCTGTCCCTGTCCAGCCTCTAGTGACCCTGGCTCATTGTTGAACGCGGGTCACCAGTGCCATGAGTGAGAGGCATATCACTGTACTGACAGCCCAGTGTAATTTGATGCCTTTCAGTCCTTTTGATACTTTGATTTAATTTAGCGAGAGTTTGCTACAGCAGACCAAACATTAGATACTGTCAATATCGGCTGTAGGATGGATTCCATAATGCTGAAATAAACAGCAGTTACATTTCACATGTTATCAGGTTAGGTGGCTCTGCGAAAGACAGCACAGAGTAAATGTTTGGATCATGAACTGGCAGGATCACACCAAGACTAATATCTCCATCCCCAGAGAAACCTTCTAACATTGGGCTTTGTAAACTACAGCTGTGCTTTAATCTTTGGTTAGCAACTTCAGTCAGCAAATGAATCCAGATCACTGTGTATGATACCTTTTGTGAGAACATTACAAGCCTGGGGACTTATCAGTCTTTGTAGACTTTAGCAAGGCATTTGACTCTGTTGCTCACGAGGACCTGTTGGATAAACTGGGAGAAATGGGGGAGGGGAACCAGATGATCAGATGGATTGGCAGTTGGCTCCAGGACTGGACCCAGAGGGTCGTAGTTGGCAGGATAGTCTCATCCCCAAGGAGGGTCAGTAGTGGGGTCCCACTGGGATCAGTCCTTGGGCCCCTCCTGTTCAATGCCTATGTCTCTGATATAAGGACAGGTATCATGAGTGAGATGAGTCTCTTTGCGGATGACTCAAAACTGGAGGCGGTGGTGGAAGGGGAGGAGGGGAGGGTGGCCCTACAGAGGGGGACCTGAAGGCTCTGGAAAGATGGTCTAGAAAGTGGAAGCTGAGGTTCAATGCAGGGAAATGCAAGGTACTGCACCTGGGGGCCAGAAACCCGGACCAAGTATACACCCGGGGATGCTACAAGTCTCGATGGCTGAGAGGGACCTGGAGGTGGTGGTGGATGTCAAGATGAACAACTTGGAGACTTGTAGGAGGGCAGCAACCAAGGCCAACAGGATGCTGGGATGTATCGCTAGGGGGATCACCTCCAGAAGGAGGGAAGTGATACTCCCTCTGTATAACTGCTTGGTGGGGCCGCACCTCAAGTACTACATGCAGTTTTGAAGCCCACACTTAAAGAGGGACATTAAACTCCTGGAGAGGGTCCAGAGGAGGGCAACCAAAATGATTTGGAGCTTGGTGGACAGGACCTATGAGGAGAGGCTCAAACAGCTAAATATGTACACATTGGAAGAGAGAAGGGACTGGGGGGACATGATAGAGGTCTTCAGGTACATGAAGGGGATAAATAGGGGAGGAACAGCCAGGGTGCTTCGAAGGAAGGAGGAGGGGGCCACTAGAGGGCATGGGTGGAAGCTGGAGGGAGGAAGATTCAGGGGAGAAAGGAGGAGGTGCTACTTCACTGAGAGGGTGGTGGAGCCATGGAATGCACTGCCCTGGGGGCTGGTGGAGGCAGAGATGGTGGAGGGGTTCAGGAAGAGGTGGGACAGGTACAGGGGAAGGGTTCTGGAAGCAAAATCCAATTCAGTGAGAATATCCGGAACTGGGAAGGGAGAAGCCAGAGAAGGCAAGGCGGCAGCAAGGTCAGCTCCCAGGGTGGGGGCTGACCAAACGAGCAGACACGAAAGACCGTTAGGCCTATTCTTCTGGCATTTTAGTATGTTAGTACGTAATCTGAAAGAGAAAACAGAGGTCACGGCTTGTATAAGTTTTAGAAATCAAAACAGCTTTAAACTTGTTAGGCTGTGTCTAATGGCTAGCAGCACAGCCTACAAGTTAGAGCCATGAGCTGTGAGCAAGCTTGGTACCTCCAGCAGACCCGGGTTTGATTTCCACAACCTCCACTTGCATGCTGTGTGACCCTGTGCAAGTCACTTACCCTCCCTGAGTTCCCCCGATACACCTAAAAATAAGCAATGACCCAGTGTGCATTTCCTGACAGAAAATTGTAAAATAACATAAATAATACTCAAAATTAAAGTACATTTTATATAGCTACGGATTCCTGCTACAGTGCATTAATAAATGCACATGTAATATGTACAGTAATAATAAGACATTGCACCATGTTATATAATAATAAAAATGTGGTGCAGAAGTTTTTATTTATTTTACATATAATTAGAGGACTCAGCTGACTGATGTTTTTTTCTCCTTTATCTTGGTATATGGTTCAGACTTGAACACTGGATTTGATGTTTTACTGTACTGTATAACATTGCTATGTACTGTACTTTGATCTCCGTGACAGAATGATCTCCACAGACAGCTCAGCCTATTACTAGCTTTCTCAACCCTCCAGATTTCTGAAAGAGTCACCTTGGTATACCGCCACTATTCAGCCACAGCCTCACTCAGGGTATCTCTAGGTCTGAATCACACCAGAGGCACTGTTCATACAGTACAATGCTCTATCAGCACAGCAAGTGACCCGCCCCTGCTGCACAGCTGAAATTCACTTTGCTTTTAATATGGCAACCATAGCCTTCTCTTCAGAGACAGAACACAGGATTTTGTCAGCTATAATAAAATTATCTGTACCTCAGAGGACTCAGTCACAGAAACATGAAGTATGTAAAACAATACTGTTTAATACTTCAAGATTATTTACACATACTGTATAATACAGGACACTGCACTATTACTGAGGGGACCAGTAATTCTACGGAGCTAAAAAGAAAATGGTTTGCACACAGCTGAAGCAACACATGGAGAAGCCTCACTGTAACTTCTCAACTCCTATCAAAGTAGAATGATTTCTTACTACTCGGGGTCTTAGTGAATCAGGGCAGGCTCAAACCTTAGATAGTAAAGGAAAGGAGGAAAGGAGGGAGAGGGGGGACATGATAGAAACGTTCAAGTACCTCAAGGGAATCAACAAAGTCCAAGGGGGTAGCATCTTTCAAAAAGAGGTGTGCAAGAACAAGAGGGCACAACTTGAAGATGGGAGGCTCAGAGATAATTTAAGAAGTATTTTTCACAGAGAGGTTATGGATGCATGGAACGGCCTTCTGGAGGAGGTTGTGGAGTCAAAATCAGTGGTGGAATTCAAGCATGCATGGGACAGTCATAAGGCCATTCTAGGGGGTGGGGGTAGGAAGAAGTAGGCTGCTGGTTAACTAGGATCTTCAGCTTATCCAGTAGGTAGGGAAATGGGCAGACTGGGTGGGCCAAGCGGTCCTTATCTGCCGTCAAATTCTATGTTTCTATGTAACTGATTGGTGTCCCAACCTAACTACTTTGCCAGGGTTTGACACACCCTCAAAACTTTCAGCTGCCAGCCCCCATGCATCATCAAACATGTCATTCTGACATATGGATTTGACACTTTCTTTGTTCCTTGATGGCCTCACCTCTCTAAAGAGCTGATCCCAAACTAGATTTGTACACTAAACCCTGATTTCATAGATTGCAATGTCCATCCTTTTGTCTGCCCATCTGGTAAAGTCCATAGAGGTTCCGTCTCCCTTGCTTTGGTTTTGTTCACACTCAAAACAGAGCTCGTGATTATGAAAGCGGTTCATCTCTATGAAGTGTGTAAGTACCCTGTAGCTGACAGGAACCCAATTGTTTACCCAAATGACAGTGTAGGTACTAGCTCTACATCTCTCCCCTATACTGGTCGCCCTCCCTATAATTTACAGCCAGTATCCTTTAAACAGGTGGAGGACCTTCTCCTCTCACTAGGTACCAAAAAGAGTGCTGGTGCCAACTCGTTAGAACCCTTCTTTTTAAAGCAGGCTGTTATCATCTGACGGCACTTATCGCTCATGTATTTAATAGCTCACTTACCCAAGGGGTGCTACTGCTCAGTTGGAAAATTGCACATATTATCCCTTTGTTCAAGTCGGAAGACCTTACATAGATACATACATACATAGATACATAGACAGTGTCGGCAGATAAGGGCCTATGGCCCACCCAGTCTGCCCATTTAAGTTTGTAAGTTCAGTTTATGTTTTCCAGGAAGTCTGTTGCCCCTTACCCCTTGAATAATTACAGACCAATCTCTCTTCTTCCTGTATTATCCAGTCTACTGGAACAAATTGTCAACTCACAACTGAGGGAGTATTTGGACTGTGAAAATATCCTCAACCCAGCCCAGTTGGGGTTCAGACCTAAGCAGAGCACCATGTCGGCTGTAGCCAAAGTGTCTAATGTTTGGTTAAAAGCCCTGGATAATAAACAGCACATATACACACTTTTCTTTAACCTTAACAAAGCCTTTGACATGGTTGATCACTCCATCCTGCTCAATACTCTGGGTACTATGAAACGAGTCCAAGGTTACATCTTTGCAGATTGCACAGGGTCCATAAAACAGAGCCATACCTTTGACTATTGCATGTGTCTTCACTGCAAGGTCTCTGACGAACTTGCCATATTGACTCCATTCACTCCAGGTCAGCACCCTCCCCTGTACAGTACAGCATAGATCTAGCACTTCCGGTTGGGGCATGTAACATAGAAACATAGAATCTGATGGTAGATAAGGACCGCTTGGCCCACCTAGTCTGCCCATTTCCCTACCTAATGGATGAGCTGCAGATCCTAGTTAACCAACAGCCTACTTCCTCCAACCCCTTACCCCTAGAACTGCCTTATGACTGTCCCATGCATTCTTGAATTCCAGCACTGTTTTTGACTCCACAAACTCCTCAGGAAGGCTGTTCCTTGCATCCACTACCCTCTCTGTGAAAAAATACTTCCTCCCATTACCTCTGAGCTGTCCCCCTTCTATCTTCAAATTGTAGCTGGAAAAACATCATGGTACTCTCCTGGCTAGGTGCTCTGCTAAGTGAGGAGATGCAAGGACCCTGCTAACAAAACAGACAAAACCCTGGGTGTCAGCCACTGTGCCCAGCACTGTACCGAGGCATCTGGTGACTGTTCAGGGCTTTGCACAGGTCTACCACAGACTTAGCTATTTTTACCTCTCCCTAGCATGCCAGAATGAATGGATAGCCTGAGCAGCAATTAGAAAGCTGCCATATTTCAGTCCACCCTCCCTCCATACCGGAACGAACAGACAGCCTAAGCAGCAATTAGAGGGCTACCAGATTTAAGCTCCCCCCCTCCCTTCACACCAGAATGAATAAACGGCTTAATCAGAAATTACAAGGCTGCTAGATTTCAGATTACCCTCTCCCTCCACACCGGAATGGACAGATGGCCTCAGCAGCAATTAAAAGGCTGCCAGATTTCAGATCACCTCCTCCCTGCACACCGGAACAAATGGATGGCCTGAGCAGCAATTAGAAGGTAGAGGATCCCTCTCTGCCATTTTGTGTCAGCTGAGCTGTTCAGATCGTTTCAGTTTGTTCTGCATTACAGGCTCTTTTACACTGCTTTCTGCAGGGTTTTCCTGTTACTTTAATTTGAATCAGCTCTGTTTCTGAATTATTGTATTTAGCTCTCAGTTATGAACTAACGGTATGATTGTGCATTTCAGCATGGCTAAAGCATTGCTTACTGGGATTCTGTGCATATGTTTTGAGGCTGCATTTAATTTGTATTCTGCCTCTGTGTCTGTGAGTTTCTTTGTCCATCTGTGTTCTTTGGCACATGCGCAGTTCATTCAGCCCCCCCTCCCATTGTCTGTATTCCCACCAGGCCCTCTCCCTTTGTGTTACAGCCACTACATTTCATTTATTTTTCTCCCTCAGGCTGTTAGATTTCAGCTCCCCCTCCCCGGGAATGAATGAATGGCCTGAGTGCAATTAGATGGTAGAGGGTCCCTCGCTGCAATTTTGTGTCAGCTGAGCTGTTCCAGTGGTAGCCCATCACCGCTTATTCAGTGTCTGCTCAACCCACCCTGGGTGTGCATTACTTTTATAGGTAGTCCTGGTCACATGACCAGTCCCTCCTGGGACTGTCTCCCCACTTAACTCTATTGTTTTTTGCACTGCTTCACCACTAGGAGTCACTGTTGTACATACTTAGGCACACTGCATTCCTAGCATAATTTAACCCTTTTATATCAGCTCTTAGCCCTGTGCTGTGCTAGTTCACTCTTAGCAGATACATCTCAAATATTCCTCCCTCCCTCATCCCTCCTGTACCTCCACTGAGATTCAAACCCTCGACCTCCTGCACCATAGTCAGCGGCCCTAACTATTAGGCCACCTAAGCAGCTACACTTTATCTAAGCTTTTTATTCCACTTAACACCATTTTGTCCAAACCTATTCTAGACCATTTTGTGCTTCTGTGCCACTGTCCCACCCCCCCATTTCCATTTACAGATCCTGAGTCACCCAGCTCCACTAATACTATTTCAATCTATGTCCTCTTCTCCGCTAATGACTCACTATTTAAAACTACATCAGAGTACTGCTCCACCTCGCACCCGCTACACGCTCTCCTGCTTTACAACTGCCATGTTTGACTGTAAAGGCTGATTGGTCTATCTCGAATCTCCCCCTTTGGGGGAAGGTTCTTGAGAAGGTAGTTGCAGGACAGCTCAAGGGTCACCTCATGGACTTCCAAATTCACAAACCTTTCCAGTCTGGATTTAGGGCCTTGCATAGCATGGAGACCGCATTGGTTAGGGTACTGAATGATGTGCTCATGGTGAGGGATAGAGGAGAGCAAACGATTCACGTTCTCCTCGATCTCTCCTCAGCGTTTGATACTGTGGACCATGGGGTGTTGTTGGACAGGCTGAGGGAGTACGTGGGACTCACCAGCAAGGTCATCAGCTGGTCTGAGTCCTTTCTTCAGGGCAGGTCTCAGTGGGTGGTACTGGGGAATTATTCCTCAGACCCAACAGATCTACCCTGTGGAGTTCCCCAAGGCTCTGTCCTCTCCCCCATGTTGTCCACAGTGTATATGGTGCACCAGGGAGAGATTATAAGGTGGTATGAGCTGATTTTTCATTGCTATCCTGATGATACTCAGCTCTACCTGTCCTTTGCACCTGGAAGATCAGATGGGGTAAATGAATGCTTGGCTGAGATCAAGGCTTGGATATCATCAAACTGGCTGGGACTTAACCTGGGGAAGACCGAGGTACTGGTGGTTGAGCCGGGTCACAGGGGTGGAGTGGGGACCTCTGGTGATAGTTTGGGCCTTTTTATTGGCCTAACCAAACTGGAGGCCTCCACAAAGGGGAAAAATTTTGGCATTATTTTGGATAACAAGCTGACACTTGATGCTCAGGTGTTGGCTGTTGTCCATCTCTGGAACATCACCTGAATTAAGTCCCTTATTCCCCCTGATGACCTGGCTATGGTGGTATATGCCTGCATCACTTCGAGTCTTGACTACTGTAATGCACTCTACCTCGCGGTCAGAGGAGGTGCATTGCGGCACCTGCAGCTTTTGCAGAATACTGCAGTGCGGTTGTTGACTGGACAATCAAGGTTCAGTCATATAACACCAGTGCTGTGCAAACTGCATTGGCTGCCGGTGCTCTGGCGGATCACCTTTAAAGTAGGTCTTTTGACCTACAAGGCCCTAAATGGGTTGGGTCCAGGTTATCTTAAGGAGCTCTTGCATCCCTACACCCCATCTTGCTCTCTCAGATTGGCTGGAGATGCCCTCCTGGAGGTCCCCTGCTTGAGGTTAAAATCTTCCAGGGACTGGGCATTTGAAGTAGCAACCTTAATCCTCTGGAATTCATTGCCGGGGTACCTCCAGGAGGTGCCTTCTGTAGAGATCTTTAAGAAACATTTAAATGTCTTCCTGTTTGAGCAGGAGTTTTGGACCTGATGTAGTCACTGGACCATTGGATTGCTTCAAAATCAGTCTATTTTTAGATTTTTTAGTGGGTTTAGGATAATTTTTAAGTTCTTCATGTTGCTTCTCCTGCATTGTTCTTGTTTGACTGTATTCTTTGTTGTATGGGTGCCCTGAGCCTGTGTGGAAGCCCATCCTATATAAATAAACTCTACCACTACTACGATACGTGCCCTGATCATAGAGGCAGTTATATCTACAAGCCAATACAAGCACAAACCGTCTTGGTGCTGTCCCCCCACCAGCAGCCATGTGCCCCCCCCCAGGCCTTCCACTATGTGCAATATCACAGGAAACTGCCTTCACCTCACCAGACAGCCTGATCCCTTTACCAGCTCGCTGTACTCACCCACCCTCTCCTTGCTGCTAACCCGGCTTGCCCCACTTCTATGCCACAAACTGCTTGGGCCAAATAGGAGACTCAAACTGAAATACAAGGTTAAAATATTTAAACATTTCCTGTTATGGATAGCCATACTGCTTCTCCTCTTATCAGCATCCACCCAAACCCTGGCCTGGTACAGCAGCTACACCAGCATAATTCTAACTCTGGAATGCTAAAGCTAGCCTCAATCAATATCTGCAGTCTCTTGGCCAAATATGATGCTCTCCAAGTCTGGGTCACCCAGCACAGACCAGATGTGCTGTCAGTGGCTGAGACCTGGCTTACCCCCAAGACCCTTGACTCTGCTATTTCCCTGGGCAGATACACCCCTTTTCAGCATGACAAGATAGTCAAAAAGGGTGGGTGTTGTTCTATCTACCTTAGAAATATGCTACAGGGGTATGCCAGCACCCTACTGGACACCAGGGAGACCACCCAGACCCTGGACATACAACTACTCCTAGGGACAAATAGTAAGACGGTCACTGTAGTCTCTGTCTACATACCCCCTCATAACCAGGCCAGTGGCATCAAAGTGATAACTGAATATCTGTCCAACCTTCAAAAAAATACTGAAGTGGTGCTTCTAGGGGATTTTAAAGTGAACTGGCTGGCCTCTGTAGCCGACCCCTTTAAGGATGCCATCTCCTTAATTAATGGTGCCCAAATGGTTGCCTCCCCAATTATGGTTAACTACCGGACTGGCACCAGTACGCTGATTGACTGGATAGTCACTAACTGCCTTGAAAGAATCACAAGCACAACAGTCCTCTCTGATGCCATTAACGACCATTCCCAACTTTTGCCTCTAGTCAAACAAATTCCCTGAACTACCCAGAAAAAAGGTAACGCACTGTGTCCTAGAGCCTGGGCAGCTCAAGCATCTTAAAGGCCTCCCTGTTACAAACAGAGCAAACCCCTATCGATGCTGCTCAAAATGAATGAATATATGAACATAAGAAAACGTCAGCAGAAACAGGCCTCACGGTCTATCGAGTCTGCCCGATTGTGCAGCTAGCCCCTCAACTTGCAGCTGCCCCACCCCTAGACCTATCCCTTGAACATTTCATTACTAAATTCAACGTGATTTTTTATATCTATGCCCCTGTTAAAAAGTATAAGATGAGGGGCTTAGTCAACCTCTGAAGTACCTCAACTCTTAAATCTCATCACCAACCGAAAGAACTTTTGAGTTTGTGTTCGAGCCTCTGTCAAGCAAACCGACATGCAGCAATACAGAGCTGCCATGAGTGTCTGTACCAGGGAGATCCGCCTAGCAAAAATTAACCACTTCAAAGAGGAGCTCACAACTTCCTGGGGGGATAGCAGGCAACTCCAATAAGCAGCAGTGGGCGAAGTGGCCGAAATTGCCTCCGTGGAGTGATTCATGAGTAACGTGGAATCCACGTGCGCCCGCAATGCGAAGTGGAGTACTTCGTGTTATAATGAAGAACATGAAGTCCATTCAAACCAATGACTTTGCGTTATTCCACGTTTCCCAAACCACTTCTCCACCAATTTTATTTATTTATTTATTTAGGAGATTAACCAGGCAGGCATACTGAGCGACTAGCCACTCATTTCCAGATGCGACCTGGGGGAAAACAATGGGGAACATTTTGGCAAACAAACACACATATTAATGTACAGATTGAGAGGCACAAAATATGAAGGACTATACATGTTGGTAGCTAAGGTAACCATGCGGCTTAAAAGGAATAGGCAGGCATGGAGACAATGCATGGAAAGACATTTCATTGTACAAATAAAATTAAGTTTAAAAGTAGTTAGTGATTTGTAGACTCTAATTAGGAAGGGGTACATATCCCACTAAGTGAGGTATTTGAGGCCCAGGAGACCTTGAGGGCTACTAAGGTGTAGGCCCGTTGCAGGAGCAGACAGTGAGAAAGTGTTCATGGAGACGGGAGTTGTGGTGACTGGAATTAGTGATATGGCAGATATCTGTTGGGAGGTCATTCCAGAGTTTAGGCATTTGGTAACTAAGCGCAGCCTGACCCATAGTGGTGCGCATGCAGGGGATATGGAAGTGCCTATTATCTGAGTGTCACAACGAGTAGGCCACCCTGGGTTGAGTAGTTAAGGTGGAATTCAGGTAGGGTGGGAGGGTATGGGACCAGAATTTAGCAGCAACACGTGAGCAGTGAATTTGTCTGCAGGCTGAGAGTGAGGGAAAGGCAAGAGAACTATAGAGGTCACAGTGGTGCGTAAGTTTAGGACATTCCAGTATGAAGCAGCAGAAGGAATGAAAGAGTGTGTCCAGGCTGGTCAGAGTGGAGGGTGAGGCGGTGCCATAGACTACATCCCTGTAATCAAAGATTGGAAGTATCATTTTTTGCACTAGTTCACGCCTGACCGGTGTAGGCAGGCAGCCTTTGTTATGATAGAGGGCCCCCAGTTCAGGAAGCAATTTTTTGTGAAGGGAGTCTATGTGAATTGAGTAGTCTAGATATTGGTCGAGCCAGACACCGAGGTAGCGGAATGAGGCACAGGAATCTAAGGGGGTAAGATCCAGGGTTAGGAAAGGGGGGCGATGGTGAGTCAGGAGAGGCAAGGTTGCGAGTCAAAAGTTAGGGAGTTTTTTTTTTTGCATTTAAGAAAAGCTGATTCGATTTGAGCCAGAGTTGAACAGCGTTGAAATCCTGCTGCAGTTGGTCATGCACTGTATCTGCAGATGGGCCGGTGTTGTAAAGCACAGTATCATCTGCATACATGTGTATGGCAGAATGGGAGCATACTTGTGGCAGTTCATTCAGGAAAATTGAGAAAAGGATAGGGCCCAGGACTGAGCCTTGAGGACACCCATGGTGATTGGGAGGGGGGACGATGTGCTGTGGCCGATTTTCACGGATTGCTGTCTGCCATGCAGGTATGCCAGAAACCAGTTAGTGGCATGGTCAGATAGACCTATAGACCTGCAGCCTTGAGTTTGCCCAGTAGTAGTGTATGGGAGACAGTATCAAAGGCTTTGGCTAGATCAATGAAAATGGCCGATGTGATATGGCCTTTATCCATACCTGAGAGGATGTCATTTGTGACTCTTAATAGGGAGGTGACAGTGGAATGAGATTTTCAGAAGCCTGATTGGTAAAGGGTGAAAAAAGAGGACTTTGACTAAGAACTGAGAGAACTGAGCAAGGACAAATTGTTCTTGTATTTTTGCCAGAGTAGGGAGGAGGGAGATGGGGCGGTAGTTCCCCAGGGAGGAGGGGTCCCCCCCTTTTGGTAGAGGGATGACAGTTGCCATCTTCCATGCTGAAGGAATTGTTGACGTAGCGAAGGAGAGGTTGAGCAGGTCAGCTATCGGTGTGGCAATAGCAGGGGCCGAGAGCTGGAGTAGTCTGGAGTCCATGCCTGAGGAACAGTTACCCTTGTTGGGGTTTAGGTTACACAGTGCATGGTAGGCTTCGGTCGGGGAGACAGGTCAGAAGGAGAAGGGGGGGAGGAGTGCTAGGAAGTGGAAGCAGTAGTTGCCTTGAGAGGGGAAAGAGGTAGGCTCTGTACCAGGGAGGAAGCACTGCTGGTGAAGAATGTGTTGAAAGCCAAGGCAACTTCAAGGGGGTCGGACACGGCTGTGCCTAGGATGGATAGGGCTGGGGTAGGTGGTTGAACAGGCGTGGATAGGAGGGATTTAATAGTTTTCCAGAATTTGGTCGGGTGATTAAGATTTGTGCTGAGGGCCAGCAAAAAGTAGTTCTGTTTAGCATGTCTGATCGATTTTGTGCAAGAGTTTCGAAGGGCTCGATGAGATAGGAAGGCTTGATGGGAATTAGTCGATTTGTATTTTTTCCAAACCTGGTCCCTGGTGCAGCATTTGCTGATGATATCAGCAGAGATCCATGGGAGGTGGGAGCCCCTTACTTTAGTTTTTTTATGTGGAGCATGTAGGTTCCAGACATGCAGGAAGCTATTTTGGAAGTAGTCAAGTGCAAGGTCAATTGAAGGGACCCTAGAGATGAAGGACCAGTCCACCAAGGACAGATCCGACAAGAGTGCTGTTAGAGAGAGTGATTTGAAGGACCTGGCTAGAATGGTCCGGGAGGGAGGTTTGAGGGGTTTATGTACTTTTCTGACTAAGTATACCATATGGTGATCACTTAGGGAGTCAGGGAGTAAGCCTGCTCCTATAGTCCTATGGGGGTGAGTGGTCAGTGCCCAGTCAAGAAGGGAGTGGTTGAGTGTTTTTAGGTTTAGTCTGGTTGGTTGGGAAATTTGTTGTATAAGATTTAGGGCATTTACTTTAGAGCGTAGCTTGGCACAGTCATTTGCTAGCCAGTTGTAATTGAAGTCGCCTAGGACATATAGTTCTCCTGTTGTGGCAGTGGACTTTAAGTGGGTCAGGTGATCCAAAATGCATGGTATTGGGGTGTTAGGGGCACAGTAGGATCCTGCTACATACACTGGAGTGGAGAAGGGCAGAGCAATTTTGACGGTTAGAGACTCAATTTGTGGCGAAGGAGTTGGGGTGGGGACCAGGGCGAACTGATGTTTGACGGAAATAAACATGGCTAGGCCACCCCCCTTTTTTACCCATTCAGTCCTGCCTAATTAGGGAGTAACCTGGAATAGCAACAGAGGAATCGGGGTGTTGGGGTTTGAGCCAAGTCTCAGAGAGTATGAGGATGTCTGGGCGAAGTGATAGGATGGGTAGTTGGAGTTCCAGGATTTTGTTGAGGACACTGCATATGTTTAGGTGCATTATTTTTAGTCCCTTTTGGTAAGGCCAGAGGGGTTGGTGCTGTCGAAGGGGTAGGACATGGGTTAGTTTCAATATCCCCTGATAAAAGTAGGAGCAGCAAGGCAAGCTGTAAGAACCTGAACCGATAGATCCTGTATGTGCGATGGCTTTTATGTGAGTGAGGTACTGAGGGGAGGTGATCAACCTTGAAACAGCGTAGCACATACAGTCTTGTTGAGAGAGAAGGGGGGAGAATGGTTGCTCCTATTGGCCAGTTGGGGGGGCTAGTAGGTGCTGAATGTGGGAGTGTGGGTGAGCACACTTCCTCTAGGATTGAAACAGCTAGGTGGAGATGAGACAGTGGTTGCCTTAGGGGGCGTGAGATTGGGGGAGAGAGGCTACTGGCAGTCCCAGCAGGAGTAGAGAGAGAGAGAGCTAGAAGTGCCATTGTTAAGCTGCAGCAGGGAGATCTGTTCGGTGTAGCGGCCACTAGTGGAGCAGGGAGATAACCTGCAAATGGAAAAGTGGGCTGATTGTTTTTTACGCCCACACAATCACGTGACACTCTATAAATCTACGAGCCGACCAAGGGTGGTGGTGGGGTGCGAGCTGCGACAGCGCCAGCGGGGCTTACACCACCTGCAACTGAGCAGAGACTGGCTTAACAAGCACTCGGGTCAAAAGCCGGAAAGCTCTTCCACGCGGTACCTTGATTCCCCTTCGATTCCTGCTGATGTCCTGGATTTTAAGGTGAAGTACATCAAAAATAACATACTTCGTATCACCTTGCCTTGCAATTGAGCTCCAAGCGAATTTTGCAGTGCTTCATGGGATTGCAGGTCATGTGGGCTCTAGATTGTTCTGCACAGCCTCAGTTCTGTGTAGTGTTTGTGTAGTGGAAGATGGAGACAGTTTCCTCTCAGAGCTCTGCAATTCAAATCCTCTAAAAGCTGTTTAAAAAGCCTTTTTGAGCTATATTTTTTTTCAAAATTTAGTGCATCAATTTTAGGAAACCCTCTTGTGCTCATGTCATTGAGTGTTTATTGTTTGTGTGTGGATTTTGAATGTTAATTTAGAACGGTCAGTCTGTGCACTGTGAGTGTGCTTCGAGGAATGGGTGTCTGTGGTGTAGGTAGATTAACTGGGAGAAAAAAGGCAGTCTTTCTATTTTGGTTATATTTGTGGTGCAGCAGTGTATAATTTCAGTTTGTTTAAAACATTTGGTTACAGTATTACTAAAGGTTTTCAATTTGCTACGCATTACTTGTAGTGTGTGTGTGTGCGTATGTGTGCGCGCGCGATGCATGCCATTAAATCAGACACCTTTTATTGTGCCAGAGTAATTACAGCAGTGTGAACCTGCTATCCACCACACCTACATGATTTTTTTATACTGCTTTGTGATATCTTTACTGGTAGTGGACTGTTACTGACGTGCACTACCCCCCCAACCGTCAAAAGGTATTCTTTTCCAGATTTGGATTTGTGACTTGTGAGCACTGGTTAAGGTGTTGTTGTGCCTTTGCGTCTGCATCTCTTGAGTGAGCAGTGCAATCTTAATCTGTCTGTCCGTTTGCACTTTGCAGTACACCATTAATTCTGGGAGACTTTGCATTTAATGTTGTGCTATCATTTTACTTCATCAGCACTGGGGAATTTTCTAGACACAAGACAGTAGCATTTTGTGGATGCACATTAATTCTGGTGACTGTGTGTGACCACTGCACACTTGACTGAGTGCACCATTAATTCTGGGAGACTTTGCATTTCTTATGTGCTATAATTTTGCTTCGTCAGCACTGGGGAGTTTTCTGGACACAAGACAGTAGCATTTTGGGGATGCACATTAATTCTTGTGACGGTGTGTGTGAGGGGCTGCCAATACTGTTGTCACGCCACCTTATTTTGCATTAAGGTGGAATGGCAACGCAAAGCAACAATTACAAGGTGAAGTGAGCCTTTTGCTTTGGCCACTCCACGTAGTGGAGTGACAACACGAAGTGGCCACTTCGCATTCACTTCGCCAGCAGAATTTAATTTCACTGCATCTCTACCAATAAGTCCTCCCCCCTCCATGCTGGAGACAAATGGATTAATTACCCAGGACCCCAAGACCATTGCTGACACATTCAACCTGGCCTTCTCTGACCTGAGTGGCATACTTCCCCCGACTACTTCAGTGCTCCAAGCAATTCAACTGGCACAGGGAGATGTGACACCTACAGGGTCACCCTCTGGGAGATGTGACACCCCACAGGGTCACCCTCTGGGAGATGTGACACTCCACAGTGTCACCCTCCAGTAGATGTGACACACCACAGGGTCACCCTCCTTTCCATTTTAAGACAGTTTCCCAGAATGAGGCCAAACGTACCTACTAAAGGTACTCAGTAAGTCTAGGATTAGTAGTGACTCATTAGATCTTATGCTCATTGGTCAAACCATTGGTGAAGTCCTAATACCTCTCACAAAAATATTAAACAAGTCTCTATGTCTCGGTCAGTTCCCCCAGCGCTGGTAAGCTACTGAGGTTATACCTGTACACAAAAGTGGTGACCGTGCCCAATACTCTAATTACCACCCTATCTCAATCCTTCCCCCTCTCAAAGGCATGTATTGTGGCAGATCAACTAAATGAGTACTTAGAGAAGTACCAAATCCAATGCACACAACAGCATGGTTTCCGTAAGGTGCATAGCACCACCGCTAACTTGCTCGAGTACTCTTCCTGTATACACAATGCCCTTGATCAAGGACAACTTGTGGGAGAGATTTATATCAACCTCACAAAAGTTTTCAACACGGTCCTCCTCATAAATGCCCTCCATGTGACTGGCCTAACGATTGACATGGTTGGATGGTGTTGTAGCTATCTTGGAAGCAGGTCACAGCAGGTCAAAATAAGTGGCACTTTATCTGATAGTAGGAAAGTGTTATCCGGTGTCCCGCAAGGCTTGATTTTGGGCCCATTACTCTTTAGCCTCTTCCTCAACAACCTCCCCCAGGTATGCTCCAATAATACTCTGCTATATGCGGATGATGCTGTCATTTATACCAGTCTACCGGACCCAATCCCCCTGGAAACACAACTTCAGGCAGTTTCTCTGATATTGATGTCTGGTTTAAAAACCATAAGCTGTTAATGAATTACAGGACGGCCAAGACCATGCTTTTCTCTAGCCCACACCACAGGTACAAATTGCACAATCGAACTATACTGAACAAAGGTTCTCCACTTGAGCAAGTGCTCAATTTCAAGTACCTTGGGATCATGCTGGATGCCTCCCTCGCCTACACACGCTGACTTTGTTGCAAGGGCAGTAAATACCAGGTTACAACTGTAGGCACGGGCACTGCATGACCCCAACTGCACTCCGGACTGCCATCACTAGTACAATTCTACCTATCATTGACTTCAGCCTTGGAGTTTACAGAGCAGCTATGGCCACCACACTCAAAAGGATCTGCACAGCCATCAACAAGGCATGTAGGTTACTGGAGCTAACAGGTTAACGCATACTTGTGATCTGTAGACACAGACCAACTGGTGAAACCTGAAGTGCAGAATCACCCATCAAACCTGCTTTCTGGCAAACAAAATCAGTCTTGGTCAGTCTACCCCAATACCTAATCCCCATACCTAACCCCCACCACACTCTGGTCTTGTCTAAACTGGTGTATCAAGTGCCTTTTTGCCACACATCCCAGGCACAGCATTGTTTTTCTTACAGGGCACCCCACTGGCTAAATAACCTCCCTACTGGTATTCGGGTAGCATCCAGGATTGGCTCCTTTAAGTTCAGTCTTAGGAAACATCTTACTGCACTTAGTAGCTGTGATTGCCAACTATAGTCTCCCCTCTCTCTGCATGGCTCCTTTCCTCTATTTCCACAAGGCACCTTTCCTCTCCTTCCCACCCCCTTAACACTCCCCACCATTTCACTCCCTCATTTTCACTCCCCCTTACCTCAGCTCCCCCTTCACTTACTACATCATTTAAATCCCACCCACCTACTCTTTATACTGCTCCCCCCTCCCTACCATGCCATCTCAATCCCCTCCTTTACTCCGTCTTCCCTTTTGTTTTCCTATTTGGTCTCCAACTACCTACCCCACCCCCTCTTATATCTTGCCTGCACTCCACCTCTACCTCTGCTTCCCACCCCCTGTATATGTGTTCCGTCGTTCTCCCCATCCCTTCATACTGTACCCCTCACCCCCGCCCTCTAACAATGCCTACCTCCAGCAGCGTTCTTTGTCTCCTTGCTTCATGTTTCATTTTTTGCCCCTGGTTTAGCTTGTCTCTTAAACATGTTTTATTGCACTTGACTATTTATTTATTTTAGTCTTTGGTGACTGGGTAAGGCCCACTAGGCACACGTGCCTGTTTTCAGGGGCGACCTGGGAGCACTGGGCGGTTAAGTGACTTGCTCAGAGTCACACAGTATGTAAGTGGAGGTTGTGAGAATCAAACTCGGGTCTGGTCTGCTGAACGTATCAAGCTCGTTCACACCTCATTCCTCTAATCTCTAGGCTGTACTTTCCTATGAATGTACCATGACTGTATTTCTACCATGCCTAAATTGTACTTATTTTGTAGTGATCAGATTGTATGTTAAAACTGTTGTTTCACATATGCCATTGTAGCCATATGTTTTTCTGATGTGGAACCTTTGTAAAAGAGCCTTTGGCTGAAAGATATTGTAATCTGAGATATTAATGACTAAATAAATATATACCCAGATCACACAGGGACAGAGATGGTTGATGGGCTGTGTAAAGCGGCAGTCACGGGAACATGAAAAAGGAAGAAGTTTAGCAGTACTACTGATACCCACCGACTGGTCATTGGAACAGGCTAGGGATCGGGACAGGAGGAATCAGGATTGACTTACAGGGGGATGAGACTTTGTGGGAGGCAATAACTGGTGGGACACAATGCCTCTGATGCTAACCCCTGACTTCTAGAAAGTCCCAGAATTTTGGAAGCTTGTGTGAGGAGGCAGAGTTGTACAATTGTAACCCCTTTGTTACCCAGGGTTACTAGAATCCCAGTAAGACCTAGTGGTAGGCAGGGAAGGCAGCTTGTGAAACTCCAGTTAAAGGAAGGCTGTCCTAAACTGTGGGGGCAATCACCAGGGCTGCAAAAACTCCCGATTAAAATAACCAATATAGTTTAAAATGAATAGCGCTAACCTTTTATTAGTTATTTATTGTTGTACAATTTACTCCTGGATGCACCATTTTGAAACTGCCACACTTTTGAGAAAACAGAGTGTGACAGACATCCGGTCCTGTGCGGAATACTAAGTAAAAATAGCAAGCGAGGCACATTTACAGTGGATAAAAGAAACACTGTGCCATGTAGAGGTCTATTAACTGAACCTCTAGAAGTAATTCCCAGTTAAAAGCGGAGCAGTGTAAGGTATTTAAAATGTTTCTTAAAGTTAGGCTCCAAGCTCAGTCATGCATGATGGCGCTAGTGCTCAAGTTCGGGCATGCGCATTAGCGTTAGGTTTCTACTCTTTGTGGCTGAGCTTGGAGCTCAACTTAAGAACAATTTTAAATACACTACTCCGCTCTTTAAGTGAATACGAGGAATTCAGTGTAAGGAACTTCTACATGGCACAGTGTTCTTTATCCACTGTAAATGCCTCGCTATCATTCTTAGAGCATTACCACAGGACACGATGTCTACAGTCACCTATGTTTTCGATCGGGTGGCAGTTTCAAATGGTGCATCAAGGCAACTGTACAACAATAAATAACTAATAAAGGTTAGCGTATTCATTTCAACATATTAGTTGTTTTAATCGGGCATTTTTGCAGTGGTGATTGCCCCCACAGTTTACAAAGCCTTCTGCATGTCTCACTCTGTCCTCAGTCACAGCTGAGACTTGAGAGATGACATCATAATAGAACTGTCGCAGCTGCATGAGCCACATTTGGAATCTTCAGCTCAGAGTGAAGTTTAGAACTTTGGGAAATTCAAATTCAGTCTTCAGTTTGTCCTTGAGCAAACAAGAAGGACACCAGTAGTTGTCTGTTTACCCCCCCTCTCTCTGGGGGGGGTGAGGAAAAGTTCTTTGTGGGTTCCAGGGGCAATCCCCTTCTCCCACCCTGGGAAGAAAGCTGCCTGTTTTAATTTAAGTTCAGTCTGTTCATGTATAACAGCAAAGGTTACAGTTTTTCGCCTGTGGGGCACCTGCAACGAATGGGTGAGTGTTTGGCCCATTGGAAGGGCAAACAACTCTTTTCTTCAGTTTGATTTTCAAGTATTGGGGACTGCTATTTGGGAGGACTATGTCAACTAGGACAAACAAATAGAGCAGTCATCTGTTTAAAGTGTTAATGGATTAAAGTTCATTGTAGAGGGGGTGCTTCAGGTCATCCACCGTCAATCTACATTTTAAAGTCTAAAATTCTGTGTGTCCAGAGAAATGGCTGGGTATGGGCTGTGGGAGCTGGAGGTGGGAAAACCCCCCATCTTTAGTAACCAGGTCCACCTCTACGGATTTCTTCTGTGTTTTTGCTACTTGCCTCATGTGCTTGGCCAGTGATGGGGTGGGTACCCAGACGTGGGTCACGACTTGAAAATCTCTCTAGGAGTCGCAGACTTTAAGTGGTGTGGGGAGCCACAGGATGGGATCATTACTCCTTGTTGGATGGGAGTCTCCTTGTTGGATGGGAGTTTTGATTGGAAGTACGAAAACAAAATCTCTCTAGGAGTCGCAGACTTCAAGTGGTGTGGGGAGCCACAGTTTGGGAGCCTCCTTGTTTGATGGAATGTCTTTCCAAGTAGAGTTTGGGTTCATTCGCCAAGTGGACCGTCAGTCGAGTGGCCGGCAGGGGAGCCGGGCCAGTCGGGCTGTGTATCCAATGCGCATGCAAAGTCCGGGCTGAGTGCCTGGTGGGTCCAAAGCCAGACAACTGTTGTATTGTATTCATTCCTCAAATGGACTGCTGTGTTTAACCTCTAATCTGCATTACAGTTACGTAGCCCTGTGGGGGACCATTCAGTGCTTTGTTTATGTTCAGTGAGTTAATAAATAAAGCCACACTGAAAAATCCCAATTCTGGTTCTGGACATTACAGTTATTGCTTCTGGTAGTTGGATTTACTTGGGTGCCCCTGTGCAGAGTAGCCAAACCTAGGTCTCTTGTGCCAGGTAACCTCATCCTTCCCCGAACCTGTAGATACCATATGTATATCCATGTTACAAAAATGGACATATGGGTTACACAATAAAAACACAACATGCAAATTGCCCAAGTATAGGATTATAGTTCGGGGTTCTTATTTCTTTCCACGTTGCTGTTATTCGCAGCTATGTGATAGCCTGAGAATCACATGGAATATAATGCTAACCTAAGGGAAAACTGATCTGACTTGGATGTATAATTTCCTACTTTTCTAGGCAATTAAACATAAATGTCTTTAATGGAGGACTCTTTCTTTTTTCAGATTAGCAGCCTAGTCAATTGAAAAGTATTCTTTCCTGAACAGAAGCATTCCAGTGTCAGAATGTTAACTCTACTTTAGATCAGCCTTCAATTCTGGGGACAGGAAACCTTCCTATTTTGGTGACGTTTTAAGAAATTATGTGCAGTCAGCCCTCTTCTTTAAAAAAAAACAAAAAAAAAACTAGTGTTTTGCTAGTTGCTGGAGCAGTCAATTATGTATGCAAATACATCCGTTGAGAAGCACACATAGGAACATGCATCGGAAATATAGACCTAAATCGGCTGACAGTCCTTCCTGTTTGCCTGCTGCTGCTTAACAGCTACACTCTTTTGTACCTCAACTGTCTATATAATTGTCTAATTACCTTTTAAACCCCATCAGCATCTTGCTGTCTACCACTTCCAGAGCAGGAGTGTGCTAGTTCAACACCTTCTGAGTAAAGTAGGTTTTCCTTTCCTTAGTTTTAAATAATTCCCTTTTCAGTTGATATTGATGTCCCCTTAGGACTGAGTAGGAAACTCTGAACATTAGCCTCCAGTACTCCTTTAAACTCCTTTCCCTGGATGCTTTACAGACTAGAATTAAAGGAGAACTGTGCTGGGCCTGTAAGGAATCATTCCCAGTAGACACTGTTTTAAGGACTGGTTAAAATTATTTTATTGTTCTCTGTATATGGTACCAGCCTTTTAGTAACTTCAGTGGGTGTTTCTGATTCACACTCTGGGGGAAAGTACCAGTTTAGAACTGTATGATGTTTATGTCCCTAACAACCACAGAGTTCTGCAGTGGACTATGGATGCCTTGTGCCAACAATTGAAGAGCAGGACGGGGACATAAACTACATCATACAGCTCTAAAATGGCTCTCAGCACATAAGTCAGAAACACCCAGTAGGATAACTGAAAAGCCTGAATAGCTACAGCAGTAACAAAATTTGATCCACTATTTAAAAAACAGCTTCTACTGGAAAAAAATGACTTGTAGCGTCATCGCAGTTCTCCTTTAAGTCATCTCCTCTCGTTATTTTTCTCTCCAGAAAGAAGAGTCCAGGTTCTGCAGCCCTGTCTTTTTACCATTCTGTTTATGCCCCCTTCTGCCTTTGGCACCTAGGACCACCCATTGCCACTCACCTTGGTTCTTTCTGGGCCATTGCAGTGCTATGGATAGCCCCCCAGGTGGGGTCACTGGTGGGGGAACACTTTAAAAGGATTCTTGAAGCTCTTCAAAGGATAGCCAGGTCATGGGTGGGTGGGATGGATATACCAGGGCTGCTTAGCACCTGGTACCACAGCCCATTTTCCTCTTTTCTCCCCCTATTCCCAAGGCAGTGTGGCCTTAATGTCATGACCTGCGTATTCCGCACATGTCCGCAAGTCAGTGTCTCTGTCTGCCTTTTCCTTTGCTGGTTCCTCCAGTCGAAATGCTACCTGTGAACACCCAGGGGGCAGTGTTTCAATGGGTGAGACTACCCTCCGTCCCTCCCTAGAGTGCGAGAGCATCCTCTGGGCTGCTTGAGGTGCCTCCCCACCATCAGATCCGCAACTGCCCAAAATTGCTTCTGATCCCTGATCATTGTCATTGCGAGTGGTAGCATTACTTCTGAGCCGATGGGTCTGCGCTGCAGTCCTCTTTTCATTCTTACAAAACAATTAGGAGGGGGAGTCAGGCTGTCTGAAACATGTCTGCAGCTTCTATAGTGCTCCATAGCAAAATAAATGTCTGCAGCAGTGCACTTCACACACGCTGGGCTATAACAGTGCCAAAACTCAGCCTGGGTGTAAAGGCACCCTTCTATCTTTCAGGCGTTGTACTAATTTGGTTGCCCTTCATTACAGCCCTTCCAGTCTAGCCAAATCCCTCCTGTACTGTGGAGGCCAGAAGTGTATGCAATACTCAACGTGGGGTTTCATATTAATACAGAGAACACTGTCTGCTTTGATAACACTCGCTCATAAACCCTCCAAATATTTACAGTGGTTCCCAGTGTCAGATTCCCAAATGTCAGGAAATCTCTTGACAGTACTGTCGCAATGCCCTTAGTGATGATAACTATGGCCAAATTTTCAAAGATTAGCCCCCACTTAGAATCGATGGTAATTCAGGTTTGTGTGAGTGCTCCTGGTGGGTCAATATTCAGAAGTACCGGGAGCACCCCCCCCCCAAACCCAGCAGCAGAAAAGCGCTAAAATACTGTCTGCTGCACCTATTCAAATGTGGGGGTCAACTCATGAATACTGTTGCAGCTGGATATTCAAAGGTTTGTGGCGGCAAACATCCCCTCAAGAGGCACTGTTTACTGCTGCCAAAAAAACACCTTGTGATTTGGCACTAAGCCTGTGCCCCCACCCTCTGAAGGCAGGGTGGTGGTACTGCAGCTGTCTGCCCCTGTTCTCCCATTCACACTGTTGAAATGACTCCCTGGTGGTCCAGTGATTCCCCTCATGCCCCAGTCACCCATTCTCACATTGTATCTGTATCAAATACCCTATGAGGAGAGACTAAAGGATCTCAGTATGTACACCCTGGAGCAGAGGAGGGAGGGGGGGTATGATAGAGACCTTTAAATACCTCATGGGGGAAAATAAGGCACAGGAGGGGAGTATTTTGTAGAAGAAAAGGTGCTGATGAATAACGGAACATGCTATGGAGCTGGAAGGGGGCAGTTTTAGGAGAGATGTGAGTGACTACTTCTTCACAGCAAGAGTGGTGGATTCCTGGAACAGATTACCAGCAAAGGTGATGGGGTGAAAACAGTGGTGGAGTTCAAGAATACATGGGATAAGCACAAGGTAATCATAGTGGAAAGGAAGGGGGAGGGAGAAAGAGCACTAGTTTAGGCACAGTCTGCAGTAATAGTGTAGGTAGGGAAAAATGGGCAGACTGCATGGATCAAGTGGTCCTAGTCTGCCATCAAATTCTGTGCTTCTGTGTTGTATAGTATTCCCTGGTGGCCCAATAGTTCCCCCACCCCCCACTCCTCCAGTATCCATTATCAGTGGCAGATCTGTGAACACGTACCATATGTAGTGGCATACAAAAGAACCCTACTATTATTGTTAGCAAGACTGAATGGAGCCAGTTGAGTGTGCTGCCATGCCTTTAAATTTGATCAGGCCAGACAAACTTTGTAACAGGGACATTATATGTTTGTTGAGCAGTGCCTGGTTGAACACCTGCACACTTGTGAGCTGATGCCCTTCCACCCTAGAAGCAATCCATAACTTCAAGAGTTCCAGTTTGAGAACCAGCTGCTATGTTTTGGAGAGATAGAGCGTGCTCACCCTCTCATCTGATCTTACGCTGGAATCAATCACTTATGTGGTGACTGTATTAGACAGACAGAAGACGTCAATTGGTGAGTGACAGTGTGAGAGTGAACAGCTGGTGCATGTCCAATGTTGAATGATGACAAGGAGAACTAAGTACAAAAATTACTGCAGTTCAGTATTTCTTTTTCCAAGAGACTGCTGCTGTCCTGGTGTTGGTTAAGTCAAGAATGTGTAAGACTTGTTGTTCCAATCTATTCCGCCCAGTTTCATGATTCACCTCACAACTAAGGGCAACTTAGAGAACTATTGGCCTCCTCGTGGGGATGGGGGTCTCATCATGGCTCATGCAACGCTTCTGCTGCAAGCAGTAGTTTCTGCGTCAACTGTGACATGTCCCCCTCCCAAGGCTGCTTCTCTCACACATGAGGTGGTGGTGTGACTTAGCTGGGACTCTGGAGAAAAGCACAGGGAGGAGTCTACTCTCTGTGCAATATGCTAGGCCAAAGGTGGGGTCAACTTACTACCTGGGCACAGTCCTGGAGAGAGGGTGGTTCTAACTTTGGCTCCAAGGGTTCTCACTGTTCAGTGGTAGGAGCTGAGAGTTCTGTGCTTTCTGTGGAGCACTGTCAACTGATGGGCTGGAGAGAGGTAGGGTGCAGTGCTCCGTACTCATTGGCAAGTCACTGGACTTCGTGTGTGTTGTTAATGATGGATGCATATGTAGCAGCTTGCCGTGCTGGAAGAACTAGAAATCGGGAGTTCATATACAACTTGCATGATTCAGGAGGTGGCAGACCACAGACACCAGTCTGAACATGCCGAGGGGTTGGGTTCTCAGTGCAAGTTGCTCGGCTAGCCTTTGGAAGTGGCAACATGCTTGAGTTGGGGAAGGGAGACACTCTGACAGTGCAACATCCTGTATAGAGGGAGGGCCAACTTGCTGGACTGTGGAAGGTCCAGTGGGTGGACTTGAGTGACCCTAGGTCCCAGCCCAGACTTGCTACAGTGCAGGGATGTCACTTTCTACACTGGGAAAGGGAGTAACAGAGCAATAAATCCGGTCACAGATTACCCAAAAATGCCCCTGAATGCACCAAAATGCCAAATGTTTCTGGGGGCCGCTACCCCCATCTGTTGTTTAGGCTTTAAAACTACATGTGTACAATTTCTGTAGGACTGAATACTCCACAGTATGTTATTATAGTGCATCTGGTGGTCCAGTGGCTCTCCAGTAGCCCCCACCCAACCCGCCCACTGACATCTCACCTTACCCGATGCCCCATGCTTGTACACCCCACTCCCAGATTGCCTATTCTCACACTCTGTATTCCTTGGCAGTCCAGTGCCCCCCCAATTATCCTTTCTCACACTGTATAGTATTCCCTAGTGGTCCAGTGATTCCCCGACCCCCAAACGCCTGTTCAGTATTTCTTTGCTATACCTTAATGGCCCAGTGGCTCCCCCACACTCCTCCAGTATACATTATTGGTGATCTAGTGGACCCCTCAACAGCTCCCCACCCAAAAAACCTACAGGCATTCCACCTCCCTGCACTCCCCTTACCCTGGTGCCTGGTGCTGGTAACAGCTACATACAGCAACCGACACAGCCCTCCTCTCACCTCCACGGCCAACCACTGTATGAGCTGTCAGTGAGCACGCAAACTACAGAAACAACTGGCCAAGGAGGCATCTGCAGGTAGATCAGGTGGGGGGCTGTTGGGGCGGGGGCCATTGGACCATCAATTATATATACTGGGGGAGTGGGGGGACATTAAATCAGGGGTTCCTCAGGGGTCTGTACTGGGACCAATATTGTTTAATCTGTATACGAATTATGCCAGGCCTTTTATAACAGAGGCCCGGCATCATTTGTACCCAGATGACTCGGTCCTTTGCCTGGTAGATGTTTTAACTGCTGAAATTCAGAACAAACTACAAGAATATTTTGACAAGCTGCAGAGCTATTTCAGATTGCACAGATTGGTATTAAACAACAAAAAATCTCAAATTATGGTTTCTGGGAATAAGCAAAATAATACTGCTCAAATGCTTCAGACTAATACAAATACAGATTATGTATTAGAACAAGTGAGTTCATATTAATATCTCAGAATTTGCACAGATACACAACTAAGATGGAATATACATTTAGAAAATGGACTTAAATATAAGCAGTGTGATTGACTGCCAGGCATGCCGGGGGGGGGATGCATTAACTAGCAGTTAGAGACCTGCTAAAAACATGTGCCAGGCGTGCCAGGGGGGTACATTAACTAGCAGCTAGAGCCCTGCTAAAAACATGTGCCAGGCATGCCGGGCGGGTACATTAACTAGCAGGTAGAGCCCTGCTAAAAACATGTGCCAGACATGCCAACCACATCACTTGTATCCTGGTGCCACAGAATGTTCAATTTAAAAATGCTGCCATTTTTTTGCATAGTGGGCAAGATCGTGACTAGTGGCCAAGCCCCCCCACCAAGTCGGACTCAGTTCCTTAAATAAGTTAAAAATAAAGCAACATAAAAACAAGGAAGCCTTTTACCTTTGCAAAGGGGCTTCTGTTTTCATATATACCTATCCATGGAAATTACATTATTAATATTTTATACTAAACAAAAAAAGAATTCGCCGACTGCCATGCCACAGCAGAGTTCTCAACTCCACTTGCTGTTTTTTCTTTGCAGGGTTGTGCAAGGTCAGACACCTAACTGCTGCATCTTCCGACAGCAAAGTAATAAAAAAGTGTCTTGCAGAAAAGGCTAAGAACAGTTTTTTTTAATGTAAAAATGATGCCAAGAGACTACTGTGAGAGTGGGGGAATTTAATAAAACTCGATGTCTTCTTGTGGAGGTGGGGGTCAGGGCATGGAACAGCACAAAACACAGGAACTGCTTTGCAATACAGAGTTAAACTGCATTTTTATGTTGATTGCACGCATGCGTAACAAACATATTGCGGCAGCTTTCTCCACAAGCAGGTTGTGGAGGCGCGGCACTGTTGTGGCCAATGCCCCCACAGTCTTTAAAGTCTTGTCCAGCGTCCCCCAATGCCATGGCATGCTGCTGCTGACACTAGTTCAGCCAGCGTGCCACCAACTTGTAAAAAATCAGCCGCTGCAATCAGGGGCCGCCTCGTCATTGCAGCGTAAGCCATTCGCTGCAATGAGGGAGCGATCCACCATTGCAGGGCGGATCTGATTAATTCTGATATTGTTTAGGAACATGGCGCAGTTTGCCGGTTCACAAACAATATTAACCCCCACTGTGTTTATTTTCGATGGGGGCCCCAAATCCCCATTGGCTTCAGTGTGCCCTAATGTGTATGTAAGCGTCGGTGGGGGAGCCCACTCCCCATCAGCATTAAGTAAACCCGCTTATTATTGTCTGGCCGATGGGGTGCCCAATCCCCGCCTGCAAAATGTCACCCCCGCTTATATTGTCTGCCAACGGGTGCCCAACTCGCTGGCATAATGTCACCCCCGCTATATTGTCTGCCAACGGGTGCCCAACTCTCGTCTGCATAATGTCACCCCGCTTATATTGTCTGCCAATGGGGTGCCCCAATCCCCATCTGCATAATGTCACCCCGCTTATATTATCTGCCGACAGGGTGCCCAATCCCCGTCAGCATAATGTCACCCCCGCTTATATTGTCTGCCAACAGGGTACCCAATCCCGCTGGCATAATGTCACCCCCGCTTATATTGTCTGCCGCAGGGTGCCCAATCCCCATCTGCATAATGTCACCCCCACTTATAGTTATTCGGCCGATGGGGTGCCCAATCCCTGTCTGCATAATGTCACCCCCCGCTTATATTGTCTGCCGACAGGGTGCCCAATCCCCGTCTGCATAATGTCACCCCCCTTTTTGTTGTGTGCCAATGGGGGTGCCCAATCCCCATCTGCAAAATGTCACACCCCCTTTTTGTTGTGTGCCGATGGGGGTGCCCAACCCCGCTCAGCATAATGTCACCCCCTTTTGTGTGTGCCAATGGGGGTGCCTAATCCCTGCCTGCAAATGTCACCCCTTTTGTTGTGTGCCAATGAGGGTGCCCAATCCCGCCTGCAAAATGTCACCCCTTTTGTTGTGGTGCCGACAGGGTGCCCAATCCCCGACAGCATAATGTCACCCCCACTTTTTGTTAGGCCAACGGGTGCCCAATCCTCATGGGTATAATGTCACCCCTTTTGTTGTGGCCGACTGGGGTGCTCAATCCCCAGTCAGCTACAGGCTTGTCCCCCACAAAGAAAAGACTCCAGTGGTAAGCTGGAAGCCCGCCTCAGCGTGCCACATGCCCCTGTAAAATAAAAACTGGTCCCTCAATTTCTTTTTTTTTTTAACCTGTAAAAAAGGAAACTGTCCCTCGGAGGTCTCCCTGCACCCCTGCCTCCCACTGCGCACTCTGCCTCCCCACACCCCCCCTCACTCCATACTTACCTCCGGCGCTTGGTGCGACGATCTTCGATGGACCGGGAACACGTCTGCACTCTTCAAAGCTGACCGCGAACTGAAGAAATGCCGGTAAGCTGTATAATGGAATACATTTTTTTTTCCAACTTTAATGCATATCTCAATCATTTTTTGGAATTTTTGTACCACATTTTCAACATGGGTTTTTTGGGACCCCTCCTCTTGAATTCTATAACTGTCATGAGTTAATCGGCCCGAAAGGTGATTTTGCAGTCACTGCGGGAATCACCTTTCAGGGTTCCATTAACGTAAACAAATATGCCAGTGTTCATGAGGTGGGCTCTCAAAATCCTATGTTGCAAATTTGGTGGAAAAATCCAAAAAATTGTTTTTACTGAGTTGTGACAATTGCTACACACGCTTGTAACTTCACAAATTTGCAATATTTTCATGCCAGATTTTCAACATTGGCATTTTTTCACACCTCCTTGTGAACAGTACAGCTGTCATTGTTCACATCCTGGCCGAAATGTGGTTTTGCACTTCCGGCGCAGAATAGCTCAGTCGCTGCAGGAAATTAGTGTTTGGGACAGATTAAGAAAATGACAGTGACACTGTTCATGAGTAGAAGTCTTAAAATGCCTACATTGAAAATTTGGTGATGATACTCTATAAAATGACTGTGTTAAGAGCGTGCATTGCGCGGTTTGTACGCACACTCGTAACTTCACGAATTTGTAATATTTTCACTCCAGATTTTCAATCTTGCCATTTTCCCACACCTACTTATGAACAGTACAGCTGTCATTTTTCCCATCCTGGCCAAAATGTGTTTTCGCACTTCCAGCACAGAATAGAGCGGTCGCTGTGGGAAATCATTGTTCGGGACAGATTAAGAAAATGACAGTGAAACTGTTCATGAGCAGAGGTCCTAAAATGCCTTTGTTGAAAATTTGGTGATGATAGCCCATCAAATGGCTGAGTTACAAGTGTGCATTGCGCACTTTCCACGCACCCTTGTAACTTCATAGATCTGTAATATTGTCACGCCAGATTTTCAACACTGGTATTTTTTCACACCTCCTTATGAGCATTACAGCTGTTATTTTTCACATCCTGAACAAAATGTGTTTTCATAGTTCCGGCGCAGAATAAAGTGGTCGCTGTGGGAAATCAGTGTTAGGGACAGATTAAGAAAATGACAGTGGCACTGTTCATGAGCAGTGGTCCTAAAATCCCTATGTTGAAAATTTGGTGATGAAACTTTATAACATGACTGTGTTGCAAGCATGCATTGAACTGTTTCTAAGCACCCTTGTAACTTCGCAAATTTGTAATATTTTCACGCCACATTTTCAACAGTGGCATTTTTTTCACACCTCCTTATGAACAGTACAGCTGTCATTTTTCACATCCTGGCTAAAATATGTTTTTGCACTCCTGCCAGAGAATAGCACGGTCACTGTGGGAAATCAGTGTTTGGGACAGATTAAGATTGAGCGAGTGAGAGGGGAGAGTGACCAAGCTCAACTGAGCTCTGTCAGGACTGCTGAGGATTTGTTTGTGGGTAGAAAAAGGGCCCAACGCAAGAGCCCAGTACAAAAGGGCAGCCTGCAGCACAGGAGAAACAGAACGAGAGAGCGAGTGAGGGAGGAGGAGTGAGAGAACTCACTGGAGCGCTGTCAGGACTGCTGTGGATTTCTTTGTGGGCAGAAAAAGGCCTCAATGCAGGCAGGGGCCCAATACAAAAGGCCAGCCTGCAGTGATGGGAGAAACAGTATGAGCGAGTGAGACAGGAGGACTGAGTGAGCTCAACAGAGCTCTATCAGGACTGCTGCGGATTCCTTTGTGGGCAAAAAAAGGCACCAATGCAGGCAGGAGCCCCGTACAAAAGGGCAGCTTGCAGCACCAGGACAAACAGAATGAGCGCGTGAGAGAGGGAGACTGAACGACCTCAACGGAGCTCTGTCGGGACAGCTGTGGATTTCTTTGTGGACAGACAAAGGTGCCAATGCAGCCAGGAGCCCGTACAAAAGCACAGCCTGCAGCGCCAAGAGAAACAGAACGAGCGAGTGACAGAGTGGTAGTGAGCGAGCTCAATGGAACTCTATTGTGACTGCTGCAGATTTCTTAGTGGGCAGAAAAAGCCACCAACAGAGGCAGGATCCCAATACAAAAGGGCAGTCTGCAGAGCCAGCAGAAACAGAATGAGCGAGTGAGAGAGGGGGAGTGAGCCACCTCAACAGGGGGTGTGCACAGGATTGAGCTGGACAGGCTAGCTATAACCTTAAATCGGTACCTGTATGCCTGCTTCATCCTGGACACCACCAGGCTGACACATCATTGCCTACTACACAAAGCAGTGGGATGGGTAAACATAGCAGATCACAGGCATTTGCGTACTCTACACATTATACATCAGTATCTACCGGACAAAACTCTATCTTTCTTGAACAACCTGTTTCAAATTTGTAGGTTGCAAAATGACCTGCGAACAGATCAAAATTTAGAATTTGAAATGCCAGTATTTAGAGCAGTAATGGGGCACTCGTCTATTATTAATCTTGGTCCCAGAGCAGGGAATGCACTCCCATTTAAACTGAAATCAAAGGAAATAGCAGCACGGAGTGAAAGAAAACAATGGATGAGGGTTACATTCTCCACACCTAAACATTAGTCCCATTCTACCACTATTACCTATACTGGACCAGTCAGAGCAGAGTTCTTGTATAGCTGTATCTTTGACTGTTCATTCTTTTGGTTGTTTGGATATCTGTAAAATGTAATCTAGTTGTGCAACTAAATGAATTCGCTCACCTGGGTTATCGATTTCTTGGAAACTAAAAAAATAACTTTTACAAACAAACAAAAAAATAAGAGCAGAATATGTTTGCACTATCTACTATGAATACTAAAAGAAGGATTTTAGAGAATTGAAACATCACTAAGATACTGGAATTAGATACGGCAACATGGTTTAAACTACTTTGATACTTGAAAGACGGATGAACCATATGTGATTATGCTGATTAGCTACCACGTGGGATTCAAAATTAAAAACACTTTCTCCTGTATTACAGCTATAAGACATATTCAGGAAGATCTCTGGTGGCAAAATAGTTAGATTAACAGTTAATTTATGAATTATGGAATGCCTACTTATTTATTCTGTAATGTGGCGGGAGGGGGATGACTTGAATACATGAAGACAATTAAGCAATAATGCACAGCAGGGTGTGGTTTATCATGGGATATTGTCACGCCTCGGGTGGTTGGGCACAAGGCCGCAGGCCGAGTGTGTCCAACGACCAGAGAAGTGACGATATCCCATGATACACCACACCCTGGAGTGCACTATTGCTGTTATATGAACTGAATCTCATATATGTGTGCATAAAATATTTAAAACGTTTCCAAATTGTTTTAATAATACATTTTCTAATGTGTAGGGATACATTTATAGAATATAGTCCCTTTGTTTTTTGCTGTGGGCAATAGGTAGTGTTCTTGTAATGTTTTGGTAGTAGCATGAGAAACCAGGCTGTGTGTGCTTGAATTACTTTTTCCCATTTGTTTTGTTTAAATCTGTAGTTGCTTTTTGGGAGACTGAGAAGGTTTTGCATCAGCTAGAAGGAGTTCCACCGGCAACACAGTGTGGTCCAGCACGCTGTAAAATTACTTTTTTAAAACAATTATTATCCTACCATTAAAATCAGTGTCTGACTTCACCCTGATGCCCCAAAACTACTTTATTTCTTGAAATGAGGATTATTTTCGATGGGAACTGTTTTTCAAAGCTAAAGCCGTGATTGTGAGCATGCATATCAGTGTTTGCCACACAGGCGCGTGCTAGGAGTCACGGCTTTACTTTTTGAATAGCAGTTTCTGGGTACCAAAAAAAGCCTCCCTTCAATGAATAAACTAGTTTTTCGACATCAATTTAATTTAACTTACACAGTGATTATGTCCAGGTCATGGCTGTTAAAGATGAGCGGCTTGATTACAGGAAAACATTTCAGACTGAATTGTATACCAGATGGGCGGATGAGCACGATAACTGCGGTGAGAGCAGGCACTGTTATGTAAGCTTCAATTTGGGCTGTCAGCAGGCAACATTTTCAGTTAAGTTAACCTAATTTGTATATTTTTGTGAGGATTTGTGTCTTTTTATATAGTCACTGTCTCGAGGTCTTAGTTGCTCCAACTGCGGCAAGTGGTTTTGAGGGGTTTTGTGCAGGGTACTGGCAGCTTCTGTTGGAGTAGTTGATTTACGAGTGAGAGGGCTGGTGGCCGGAGGTTTTCCGAAGTCGTGATGATGTAGCCCGATATCATCACGCCTCAGAAACCTCTTGGCCAATCAGCTTCCTGTATTAATGATCCCCAGTTCACAATAAAGTATATAGTACTGTGAAACTCATAATTAATTGAAAATAAAAATAATTTGATAAAAAAAGAGTAACAACAACAGAATATGGGCCTTCGATAACCCCAGTGACAACGACAGAGCATGGGTATTCAGTAACCCCAGTGATAATGACAGAGCATGGGTATTCAGTAACCCCAGTGATAATGACAGAGCACGGACATTCAGTAACCCCAGTGATAATGACAGAGCATGGGCATTCAGTAACCCCAGTGATAATGACAGGGCATGAACATTCAGTAACCCAAGTGATAATGACAGGGCATGGACATTGAGTAACCCCAGTGATAATGACAGGGCATGAACATTCAGTAACCCAAGTGATAATGACAGAGCATGGGCATTCAGTAACCACAGTGACAATGACGGGGTATGGGTATTCAGTAACCCCAGTGATAATGACAGAGCGTGGGCATTCAGTAACCCCAGTGATAATGACAGAGCGTGGGCATTCAGTAACCCCAGTGATAACGACAGAGCATGGGCATTCGGTAACCCCAGTGATAAAGACAGAGCATGGGTATTCAGTAACCCCAGTGACAATGACGGGGTATGGGTATTCAGTAACCCCAGTGATAATGACAGAGCGTGGGCATTCAGTAACCCCAGTGATAACGACAGAGCACGGGCATTCAGTAACCCCAGTGATAATGACAGAGCATGGGCATTCGGTAACCCCAGTGATAACGACAGAGCGTGGGCATTCAGTAACCCCAGTGATAATGACAGAGCATGGGTATTCAGGAACCCCAGTGACAATGACAGAGCATGGATATTCAGGAACCCCAGTGACAATGACAGAGCATGGGCATTCAGTAACCCCAGTGACAATGACAGAGCATGGGTATTCAGTAACCCCAGTGACAATGACAGAGCATGGGTATTCAGTTACCCCAGTGATAATGACAGGGCATGGACATTCAGTAACCCCAGTGATAATGACAGGGCATGGACATTCAGTAACCCCAGTGATAATGACAGGGCATGGACATTCAGTAACCCCAGTGATAATGACAGGGCATGGACATTCAGTAACCCCAGTGATATTGACAGAGCATGGACATTCAGTAAACCCAGTGATAATGACAGAGCATGGACATTCAGTAACCCCAGTGATAATGACAGAGCCTGGGCATTCAGTAACCCCAGTGATAATGACAGAGCGTGGGTATTCAGTAACCCCAGTGATAATGACAGAGCATGGATATTCAGTAACCCCAGTGATACTGACAGAGCATGGGTATTCAGTAACCCCAGTGATAATGACAGAGCATGTATATTCAGTAACCCCAGTGATAATGACAGAGCATGGATATTCAGTAACCCCAGTGATAATGACAGAGCATGGGCATTCAGTAACCCCAGTGATAATGACAGAGCATGGGTATTCAGCAACCCCAGTGATAATGACAGAGCATGGATATTCAGTAACCCCAGTGACAATGACAGAGCATGGGCATTCAGTAACCCCAGTGACAATGACAGAGCATGGGTATTCAGTATCCCCAGTGATAATGACAGAGCATGGGTATTCAGTAACCCCAGTGATAATGACAGGGCATGGACATTCAGTAACCCCAGTGATAATGACAGGGCATGGACATTCAGTAACCCCAGTGATAATGACAGAGCATGGACATTCAGTAAACCCAGTGATAATGACAAGGCATGGACATTCAGTAACCCCAGTGATAATGACAGAGCATGGGTATTCAGGAACCCCAGTGACAATGACAGAGTATGGGTATTCAGGAACCCCAGTGACAATGACAGAGCATGGGTATTCAGCAACCCCAGTGATAATGACAGAGCATGGGTATTCAGTAACCCCAGTGACAATGACAGAGCATGGGTATTCAGTAACCCCAGTGACAATGACAGAGCATGGGTATTCAGGAACCCCAGTGATAATGACAGAGCATGGGTATTCAGTAACCCCAGTGATAATGACAGGGCATGGACATTCAGTAACCCCAGTGATAATGACAGGGCATGGACATTCAGTAACCCCAGTGATATTGACAGAGCATGGACATTCAGTAAACCCAGTGATAATGACAAGGCATGGACATTCAGTAACCCCAGTGATAATGACAGAGCATGGGTATTCAGTAACCCCAGTGACAATGACAGAGCATGGGTATTCAGTTACCCCAGTGATAATGACAGAGCATGGACATTCAGTAACCCCAGTGATAATGACAGAGCATGGACATTCAGTAACCCCAGTGATAATGACAGGGCAGGGACATTCAGTAACCCCAGTGATATTGATAGAGCATGGACATTCAGTAAACCCAGTGATAATGACAAGGCATGGACATTCAGTAACCCCAGTGATAATGACAGAGCATGGACATTCAGTAACCCCAGTGACAATGACAGAGCCTGGGCATTCGGTAACCCCAGTGATACTGACAGAGCCTGGGCATTCGGTAACCCCAGTGGTACTGACAGAGCGTGGGTATTCAGTAACCCCAGTGATAATGACAGAGCATGGATATTCAGTACCCCAGGTGATAATGACAGAGCGTGGGTATTCAGTAACCCCAGTGATAATGACAGAGCATGGATATTCAGTAACCCCAGTGATAACGACAGAGCGTGGGCATTCAGTAACCCCAGTGATAATGACAGAGCATGGGTATTCAGGAACCCCAGTGACAATGACAGAGCATGGGTATTCAGGAACCCCAGTGACAATGACAGAGCATGGGTATTCAGCAACCCCAGTGATAACGGCAGGGCATGGATATTCAGTAACCCCAGTGACAATGACAGAGCATGGGCATTCAGTAACCTAAGTGACAATGACAGAGCATGGGTATTCAGTATCCCCAGTGATAATGACAGAGCATGGGTATTCAGTAACCCCAGTGATAATGACAGAGCATGGACATTCAGTAACCCCAGTGATAATGACAGAGCATGGGCATTCAGTAACCCCAGTGACAATGACAGAGCGTGGTCATTCAGTAACCCCAGTGATAATGACAGGGCATCGACATTCAGTAACCCCAGTGATATTGACAGAGCATGGACATTCAGTAAACCCAGTGATAATGACAAGGCATGGACATTCAGTAACCCCAGCGATAATGACAGAGCATGGGTATTCAGTAACCCCAGTGACAATGACAGAGCATGGGTATTCAGTAACCCCAGTGACAATGACAGAGCATGGGTATTCAGTTACCCCAGTGATAATGACAGAGCATGGACATTCAGTAACCCCAGTGATAATGACAAGGCATGGATATTCAGTAACCCCAGTGATAATCACAGGGCATGGACATTCAGTAACCCCAGTGATAATGACAGAGCGTGGACATTCAGTAACCCCAGTGATATTGACAGAGCATGGACATTCAGTAAACCCAGTGATAATGACAGGGCATGGACATTCAGTAACCCCAGTGATAATGACAGGCATGGCCATTCAGTAACCCCAGTGATAATGACAGAGCTCTGGACATTCAGTAACCCAAGAGATATGACAGAGCGTGGGTATTCAGTAACCCCAGTGATAATGACAGAGCATGGATATTCAGTAACCCAGGTGATACTGACAGAGCGTGGGTATTCAGTAACCCCAGTGACAATGACAGAGCATGGATATTCAGTAACCTCAGTGATAATGACAGAGCGTGGGTATTCAGTAACCCCAGTGACAATAACAGAGCATGGGCATTCAGTTACCCCAGTGATAATGACAGAGCATGAGCATTCAGTAACCCCAGTGATAATGACAGAGCATGGGTATTCAATAACCCCAATGATAATGACAGAGCGTGGGTATTCAGTAACCCCAGTGACAATAAAAGAGCATGGGTATTCAGTAACCCCAGTGACAATGAAAGAGCATGGGTATTCAGTAACCCCAGTGACAATGAAAGAGCATGGGCATTCTATAACCCCAATGATAATACAGAGCATGAACATTCAGTAACCCCAGTGATAATGACAGAGCATGGGCATTCAGTAACCCCAGTGATAATGACAGAGCACGGACATTCAGTAACCCCAGTGATTATGACAGGGCATGGACATTCAGTAACCCCAGAGATAATGACAGAGCATGGACATTCAGTAACCCCAGTGATAATGACAGGGCATGGATATTCAGTAACCCCAGTGATAATCACAGAGCATGGACATTCAGTAACCCCAGTGATAATGACAGGGCAAGGACATTCAGTAACCCCAGTGATATTGACAGAGCATGGACATTCAGTAAACCCAGTGATAATGACAAGGCATGGACATTCAGTAACCCCAGAGATAATGACAGAGCATGGCCATTCAGTAACCCCAGTGACAATGACAGAGCCTGGGCATTCGGTAACCCCAGTGATACTGACAGAGCGTGGGTATTCAGTAACCCCAGTGATAATGACAGAGCATGGATATTCAGTAACCCAGGTGATACTGACAGAGCGTGGGTATTCAGTAACCCCAGTGACAATGACAGAGCATGGATATTCAGTAACCTCAGTGATAATGACAGAGCGTGGGTATTCAGTAACCCCAGTGACAATGACAGAGCTTGGGCATTCAGTAACCCCAGTGATAATGACAGAGCATGAGCATTCAGTAACCCCAGTGATAATGACAGAGCATGGGTATTCAGTAACCCCAGTGATAATGACAGAGCGTGGGTATTCAGTAACCCAGTGACAATGACAAGAGCATGGGTATTCAGTAACCCCAGTGATAATGACAGAGCATGGGCATTCAGTAACCCCAGTGATAATGACAGAGCAATGGACATCAGTAACCCCAGTGATAATGACAGAGCATGGGCATTCAGTAACCCCAGTGATAATGACAGAGCATGGACATTCAGTAACCCCAGTGATAATGACAGAGCATGGACATTCAGTAACCCCAGTGATAATGACAGAGCATGGGCATTCAGTAACCCCAGTGATAATGACAGAGCATGGGCATTCAGTAACCCCAGTGATAATGACAGAGCACGGACATTCAGTAACCCCAGTGATAATGACAGAGCATCGGACATTCAGTAACCCCAGTGACAATGACAGAGCATGGACATTCAGTAACCCCATTGATAATGACAGGGCATGGACATTCAGTAACCCCAGTGACAATGACAGAGCATAGGCATTCAGTAACCCCAGTGATAATGACAGAGCACGGACATTCAGTAACCCCAGTGATAATGACAGAGCATGGACATTCAGTAACCACATTGATAATGACAGAGCACGGTCATTCAGTAACCCCAGTGATAATGACAGAGCATGGACATTCAGTAACCCCAGTGATAATGACAGAGCATGGATATTCAGTAACCCCAGTGATAACGACAGGGCATGGGTATTCAGTAACCCCGTTGATAGTGGCAGAGCATGAACATTCAGTAACCCCAGTGATTACGCAGGGCATGGGTATTCAGTAACCCCAGTGATAATAACAGAGCGTGGGTATTCAGTAACCCCAGTGATAATGACAGAGCATGGGTATTCAGTAACCCCAGTGATAATGACGTGGCATGGCCAAAAAGCCTTCTCTTACCACTTGCTTAAAATGTGGAATGCACTTCTCCACATATCCGCCTCTCCTCCCTGCTCCCTATATTCCCTTACCTCTGCTCTGCACATACCACCTTACATACCTGCACCTGACCTCCTCCTTGCCCACCTGTCTCCTGCTCCCTCTCACTTTTTCCTCCATCTCGCTCTCTCCTTCCGTCCCCCACTCCACCTGCTCTTATACTCACCCCCTATACCCTAGCTCATAAAAGGTGTCTGATCCTATGTGTTCACCTTTGCTGCATCTGCATCACATGTGAACTGCCTGTAATGTATACATTGTCAGCCTTGCATCCTATGCTGTTGGCCCTGTACTGATTCTTTATGTATGCTGCTCCTATAAACTGCCAGTACAGTAACTGTTGCATCAGCCTATTATGTACTCAATTGCCTTGAACCTGTTTTGAAATTGTATATATGTATTCACCATCTGTTATGTATGTATCTAATGAACTCTCACTCTGTACAACCCTCTCCCCATTTCCCCCAGTACGTACCGAAAGACGAGCATTAAGTTGCTCAGTTTATCTTTCCTGGTGAAACAATTCCAGCTGGTCAAAGTCTCCTCCAGTTGATGAATACACTGTACCTGACACAGGTGGTTACCACCTATACCCATATAGGGGGTCATTCATTAGATCTGGTCTTTCTCTTGGGTATGGAGATCACTGATTTGGGGGTGGAACCAGTCAGTTGGTCGGACCATTACAACATAAGGTTCAGTTTCAGGGCCCCCTCTAATGGTTCTCGTTCACAGAGATGGTCCAATACCGCCTTTATGGTGGTATTGGCCCCAGTGACCTAACGGCAGTGTTGGACCTATCGAAGTTTTGTCGGGTGAATTCATGAGTCCAGATGGTCTTGTATTTGCCTATAATAAGGCTGTGGAAGATGCTCTGGACAGAATTGCTCCTGTTAGCCTGTTGACGCCTCTCACCATCCGGGTCTAAGGAGTCCATGGTTTGACTTGCTTTGAAGGAATTAAGGTGAAGTAGGCTGAAGGCTGGAGAGATCGGCTGGAAATCGGGCCTTAATGCTGACAGGCTTAGATTGCTAGCTCATTATGATGACTACCAATCAGAAATCACTCGTAAGAAGGCAGAATTTCTGTCCAGAGAGATTTCTGTTGCAAAGAATCGACCGGCTCAACTTTTCCGGACTGTGGACAGACTGTGCAATCGAGTCTGTCTTCAGCCTAGAGAAGCTTTTTCTCAACTTAGATGTGAGGAGTTTGCTCGCTTCTTTGCAGATAAGGTTGCCAGCATCAGGTCCGGTATTGGTCCGACCTCTCCTTCGGGGGATTATGGTGAACAACGGGCGGTACTTAATCCTCGGCCTATCTGGTTGGATTTTCACTGCCCGGAATTCGTTGACATTGTGAGGATCATCCAAACAATGCGTCCAACTAGTTGTAGTTTGGATCCGGGTCCTACACCTCTGTTAGTAGGTTGTGTAGAAGTTATCTACCCAATCCTTGCTGACATTGTCTGGAAATCCTTGGAGAGGGGGTTTTTCCTAACCCCCTTAAGGAGGCAGTAGTTCGACCACTCCTAAAGAAATCCTCCTTGGATCCAGACTGTCTAGCTAACTACCGGCCTATCTCTAACCTGCCATTTGTTGGTAAGGTTATTGAAAAGGCGAGTTGCTACTGCAATTGATGAACATCTCACCTCCATAATGTCTGTGCGATGCCTCCAATCTGGTTTCAGGAAAAGGCATAGTACTGAGACTGCTCTTGTTCGGGTATTGAGTGACCTCCTAATGGCCAGAGATCGAAAGGCTTGTACCATTCTGATCCTTCTTGATCTTTCTGCCACATTTGACACTGTAGACCATGAGGTGCTACTGGAGCAACTGCGGGTTTTTTGTGGGCTGTCTGGTACAGTCCACGAATGATTTCGTTCTTACCTCAGTGGTAGGTCTCAGAGAGTCGTCACTGGAATTTATTTCTCTGACGCTTTCTCCCTACCATGTGGGGTACCACAGGGCTCCATTTTAGCTCCCATGTTGTTTGCAGTGTATATGCTGCCATTAGGAGAAATCATCAGGAGATACAGCTTGAGTTTTCACTGCTATGCAGATGATACTCAGCTGTATCTATCCTTTCTCCCCGATCAAAGTGATGCACTCTCCGTACTTAACAACTGCCTGGATGAGATCAGAATTTGGATGAGTTCGAGCTGGTTAAAACTTAATCCGGATAAGACTGAGGTATTGGTTGTGGACCCAGGTCATCCTGGAGGGGGTTTTGAAGGGACATCCATCAGGTTTATTGCTTGGTGGTGCACCGCCTCTAGCTCTCAACAGGTGCAAATCTGATGTTATTTTGATGACGGTCTGACCCTGAAATCACAGGCGCCAGCCGTTGTCAAATTCTCTTTTTACCATCTGAGGAATATCACCCGGTGAAACATCTGATTCCCCAGGAGGACCTTTTCGACCTTTGGTCCACGCCTTTGTTACCACCCGCTGGACAACTGTAACTCCCCATACCTAGGGCTACCAGGGCTTGATATCCGCCGCCTGCAGTTGGTGCAGAACGCTGCAGCCAGGCTTTTGACTGGGACTTTAGAACCAGTCATATTATGCTGTAAGCTCGCGAAATCGCACTGGCTGCCTGTGCAGTGGTGGATCACCTTTAAGGTTGGTTTACTAACCTTTAAAGCCCTACACGACCAGGGACCCAGTTACCTGAAAGATCTTCTGGTTCCCTATTGCCCCTCCTCCCTCTCCGCAGACCGCCAATGAGGGATTGCTAGAGATTCCCAGGGTTCGTTTGAAGTTGTCAGGATCTCGTGCCTTTGCCTTTTCAGCTCCTACCCTGTGGAATTCTCTACCTCATTGGTTAAGAGAATGCCCGACCGTTGACAGTTTTAAAATTGCCTTAAAAACATATCTTTATACTTTGGCTTTTTCTTTATAGTTATGATTGTTTAATGTCGGATTTTATTTTATTTATTCTGTACAGCGCCTTGATTCTGAAAGGTGCTTTAAAAATAAACATGAATTGAATTGAAATAAAAATAAAATTAAATTCAGAAACCCAGGTGATAATGACAGAGCATGGGCATTCAGTTACCCCTGTGATAATGACAGAGCATGGGCCTTCAGTAACCCAAGTGATAATGACAGAGCATGGACATTCAGTAACCCCAGTGATAATGACAGAGCATGGGCATTCAGTTACCCCAGTGATAATGACAGAGCATTGACATTCAGTAACCCCAGTGATAATGACAGAGCATGGGCATTCAGTAACCACAGAGACAATGACAGAGCACGGGCATTCAGTAACCCCAGTGATAATGACAGGGCGTTGACATTTAGTAACCCCAGTGATAATGACAGAGCATGGGCATTCAGTAACCCCAGTGATAATGACAGGGCATGGACATTCAGTAACCCCAGTGATAACGACAGAGCACGGTCATTCAGTAACCCCATTGATAATGACAGGGCATGGACATTCAGTAACCCCAGTGATAATGACAGAGCATGGACATTCAGTAACCCCAGTGATAATGACAGTCGTGGGCATTCAGTAACCCCAGTAACAATGACAGAGCATGGACATTCAGTAACCCCAGTGACAATGACAGAGCATGGGCATTCAGTAACCCCATTGATAATGACAGAGCATGGGTATTCAGTAACCCCATTGATAATGACAGGGCATGGACATTCAGTAACCGCAGTGATAATGGCAGAACATGGGTATTCAGTAACCACAGTGATAATGACAGAACATGGGCATTCATAAAAACCAGTGATAATGACAGAGCATGGGTATTCAATAACCCCAGTGATAATGACAGAGCGTGGGTATTCAGTAACCCCAGTGATAATGACAGAACATGGGCATTCAGAAACCCCAGTGATAATGACAGAGCATGGGTATTCAGTAACCCCTGTGATGATGACAGAACATGGGCATTCAGAAACCCCAGTGATAATGACAGGGTATGGGTATTCAGTAACCCCAGTGATAATGACAGAGCATGGGTATTCAGTAACCCCAGTGATAATGACAGAGCATGGGTATTCAGTAACCCCAGTGATAATGACAGAGCATGGGCATTCAGCAACCCCAGTGACAATGACAGAGCATGGACATTCAGTAACCCCAGTGACAATGAGAGATCCTGAGCATTCAGGAACCCCAGTGACAATGACAGAGCTTGGATATTCAGGAACCCCAGTGATAACGACAGGGCATTGGTATTAAGTAACCCCGGTGATAATGATAGAGCATGGTCATTCAGTAACCCCAGTGATACTGACAGAGCTTGGGCATTCTGTAACCTCAGTGACAAGGACAGAGCATGGACATTCAGTAACCCCAGTGACAATGACAGATCCTGAGCATTCAGGAACCCCAGTGACAATGACAGAGCTTGGATATTCAGGAACCCCAGTGATAATGACAGAGCATGGACATTCAGTAATCCCAGTGATATTGACAGAGTGTGGACATTCAGAAACCCCAGAGATAATGACAGAGCGTGGGTATTCAGTAACCCCAGTGATAATGACAGAGCATGGGTATTCAGGAACCCCAGTGATACTGACAGAGCGTTGACATTCAGTAACCCCAGTGATAATGACAGATCATGGACATTCAGTAACCCCAATGATAACGACAGAGCACGGGCATTCAGTAACCCCAGTGATAATGGCAGAACATGGACATTCAGTAACCCCAGTGATAATGACAAGGCATAGGCATTCAGTAACCCCAGTGATTATGACAGAGCATGGACTTTCAGTTACCCCAGTGACAATGACAGAGCATGGACATTCAGTAACCCCTGGTGATTAATGAAGAGCATGCATTCAGTAACACCAGTGATAATGACAAAGCATGGGCATTCAGAAACCCCAGACAATGACAGAGCATGACATTCAGTAACCCCATTGATAATGACAGAGCGTGGGTATCTAGTAACCCCGGGATAATGACAGAGCATGACATTCAGTAACCCAGTGACAATGACAGTGGCATGGACATTCAGTAACCCCAGTGATATTGACAGACATAGGCATCTGCAACCCTAGTGACAATGACAGAGGATGACATCTGTAACCCCAGTGAAATATGAGCATGGGCATTGTGTAACCCTAATATTGACGGAGTATGATATTCAGTAACCCCAGGATAGGACAAGTATGTGTATTTAGTAACCTCAGTGATAATGACAGAGCACGGCATTCAGTAACCCCAGTGATATGACAGAGCACGGGTATCAGCAACCCCAGTGACAATGAGAGAGCATGGGATTCAGTAACCCTTATAACCAGGCATGGGTATTCAGTTCCCCAGTGAATGACAGGGCATGGATATCTGTAACCCCAGTGATAATCACAGGCATGGATATCTGTACCCAGTGATAATCATAGGGCATGGACATTCAGTAAACCCAGTGTTATGCGGCATGATATCTGTATCCCCGGTGATAATGACAGAGCATGGGTATTCAGTAACGTGAGTGACAATACGCTTCTAACCCCAGTGATATGACAGAGCATGGACATTCAGTAAGCGGTGACAATGACGGAGAATGGACTTCAGTAACCCAGTGACAATGACAGAGCATTGGTATTCGGTAACCCCAGTGATAATGACAGAGCATGGGTATTCGGTAACTCCATGATAATGACAGGCGTGGACATTAGCCCCGGTAATGACAGAGCATGGGGATCAGTAGCCCCAGGGACAATGACAGCATGGGTGTTCAGTAACCCCAGTGACAATGACAGGCATGGACGTTCAGTAGCCTCTGTTAATGACAAAGCATGGGTGTTCAGTAACCCAGTGATAATGACAGGTGTGGGTATTCAGTAACTGAGTGACAAGACAGAGCATGGACATCTGTGGCTGTGTGATATGACGACATGGGCATTCAGTAGCCCAGTGACAATGACAGGCATGGACATCAGTGTCCCAGTGATGTGGGGCATGGACTCAGTAACCTGTGATAGTGGAGGCATGGGTATTCAGTAACTTGTGACAATGACTGAGCATGGCATTCTGTAGCCCAGTGATCAAGACAGAGCATGGACGTTCGGTAACCCCATTGACGTAACAGAGCATGGACTCTGTAACCCCAGTGACAATGACAGAGCATGAGCATTCAGGAACCCCAGGATAATGACAGAGCATGGCATTCAGTAGCTTATTGTTAGTGACAGATCATGGACATTCAGTAACCCAGTGATAACGCGGGCATGGGATTCAGTAACCAGTGATAGTGGTGCATGGGAATTCAGTAACCCAGTGATAATGAGCATGGGTATTCAGTGGCCGTGGTAAGACGGCTTGGCCAGAAAGCCTTCTTACCACTTGCTTAAATGTGGAATGCACTTCTCCACATATCCTCCTCCTCCTGCTCCCTATTTCTTCCTCTGCTCTGCTGATTACCTTACATACCTGCCTGACCCTCCTTGCCCACCTGTCTCCTGTCCTCTCTCTTTTTCTCTCCATCTTGTCTCCTTTCTCATCCCTCCACTCCACCTGTCTATACTGCCTTATAACTAGCTCTTAAAGGTGTGGATCTATGTGTTCACCCTTGCTGCATCTGCATCATGTGATCTGCCGTAATGTATGCATTGTCAGTGTGCATCTCATGCTGCCCACCTGCTGATTTTTGTATGCTCCTATAAACCGCCAGTACAGTAGCTGTCGATCAGCCTATTATGTACTAATTTCTTGAACCTGTTTGAAATTGATATATGTTTTCTGTCTGTTATGTATGTATCTAATGAACTCTCTAGTATACAACCCTCTCCCCATTTCAGTATGTACCGAAGGCGCGTTGTTGCTCAGTTTATCTTCCTGGTGAAACAATCAATAAATAAAATAAAATAAAATTTAGTAGCCAGTGATAATGACCTATATGGGTAGTAACCCCAGTGATAATGACAGGCTGGGTATTCAGTAGCCCAGTGATAATGACAGAGAGTGGGTTGTAACCCCAGGATAATGACAGGCGTGGGCTTTTAACCTCAGTGATACTGACAGAGTATTATTTAAAGCTCCCAGTGACAATGACAGAGTATGGCCATTCAGTAACTAGTGACAATGATAGTGTGGACATTCAGTAACTTCGTATAATGACAGAGCATGAGCATTCAGGAACCCCAGTGATAATAATGGTATATTGATACCAGGACCTGAGTGATATTGACAGGCATGGGTATTCAGTAACCCAGTGATATTGACAGGCTTGGACATTCAGTAACCCCAGAGATAATGACGGGCGGTGTGGACAGTGACAGTATGAGCATGGACATTCAGTAACCCCTTGACACTGATAGCGCAGGCATTCAGGGACCCCAGTGATAATGACGGAGTAGGATGTTCAGGAACCCCAGTTATAATGACAGGCATGGGTGTTCAGTAACCCAGTGATAATGACAGGGCATGGGTGTTCAGTACCCCAGATAATGACAGGGCTGGGTTCATTACCCCAGTGATAGTGACAGAGCATGGCATTCAGTAACCCAGTGATACTGACGGACCGTGGGTATTCAGTAGCCCATTGATGCTGACAGCGGGTGTTCAGTAACCCCAGTGATATTGACAGAGCATGCGTTCAGGAACTGATGATATTGACAGGTATGGTGTTAGTAGCCCCAGTGATAATGACAGGTTGTGGTGTTCAGTTACCCTAGTGATGTGACAGAGCGTGGGTATTCAGTGACCCCAGTGATATTGTTAGGTATGGCGTTCAGTAGCCCCAGTGATAATGACAGAGCATGAACGTTGGTGCTTGGTGATATGACATATGTATTCAGTAACTCTGTTATACGACAGAGCGTGGGTATTCAGTAACCCCATTGATACTGACAGGGCGTGGGTATTCAGTAACCCTGTGATAATGACAGGGCATGGGGTTCAGTATTGGCGGTGATGATGACAGGGCTGGTGTTCAGTGACCATTGATGCTGATGGGCGTGGTGTTCAGTAACCCCATTGATGCGACAGGCGTGGATTCAGTAACCCCAGTGATATGACAGGGTATGGGTATTCAGTAACCCAGTGATAATGATAAGCGTGGTATTAGTAACCCTATTGATACGACGAGCGTTGGTATTGCGTAACCCCAGTGATATTGACAGAGCATGAGCGTTCAGGAACCCAGTGATGTGACGGGCATGGTGTTCAGTATTGATTGGTACTGACAGGCTGGGTATCAGTAACCTGTGATAATGACAGGTATGGTGTTCAGTAACCCCAGTGATAATGACAGGCATGGTGTTCAGTGGCGTGATGATAATGACAGAACATGGTATTCAGTATCCGTGACAATGACTGAGTATGGGCATTCAACCCCAGTGATAATGACAAGGCATAGGCATCAGTAACCCATTGATAATGACAGGGCATGACATTCAGTAACCGCAGTGATAATGGCAGAACATGGATTCAGTAACCACGGTGATAATGACGGAACAGGGCATTCAGAAGCCCGGTGATAATGATAGATATGGGTGTTCATGGCAGTGATATTGATAGGCGTGGGTATTCAGTAACCATGGTGATGATGACAGAACATGGGCATTCAGTAACCCAGTGATAATGACAGGGTATGGGTATTCAGTAACCCCAGTGATAATGACAGAGCATGGGTATTCAGTAACCCCGTGATAATGACGGGCATGACATTCAGTAACCCAGTGATAACGATAGAGCATGGGCACAGTAACCCCATTGATAATGACAGGGCATGGACATTCAGTAACCCCAGTGATAGCGATAGCTATGGACATTCAGTAACAGTGATAATGACAGGCATGGACGTTCAGTAACCCCAGTGATATTGACAGAGCATGGACATTCAGTAACTGATGATAATGATATATGAGCATTCAGTAACTTCAGTGATAATGACAGAGCATGGACATTCAGTAACCCCAGTGATACTGACAGAGTATGGACTTTCAGTAACCCCAGTAATATTGACTGGGCGGACGTTCAGAAACCCGGTGATAAAGACAGGCGTGGGTATTCAGTGTCCCAGTGATACGACAGGCATGGGCATTCTGTAATCCCAGTGACAATGACAGGCATGGTGTTCAGTAACCTAGTGAAATGACAGAGCATGGTATCGTAGCCTGTGATAATGTGCAGGCGTGGGCATTCGGTAACGCAGTGTTTGACAGGTGGGCATTCAGTAACCCCTGTGATAAAGACAGAGCATGGTTGTTCAGTAACCCCATTGATATTGTGAGCTTGGACGTTCAGTGGCAGTGATATTGGTGAGTGCGCATTCAGTAACCCCAGTGATAATGACAGGTATGGTATTCAGTAACCCTAGTGATAATGACAGTGCATGGACATTCAGTAATCCCTGTGATTATGACAGAGCATGACATTCAGTAACCCAGGATAATGGCAGGGCATGGACTTTCAGTAACCCGGTGATAGTGACGGGTATGGGTATCTGTATCCCAGTGACAATGACAGAGCACGGTCTAGTAACATGGTGACAATGACAGGATATTCAGTAGCTTTATGACAATGACGGATCATGGGCATTCAGGAACCCAAGGATAATGACAGGTGTGGATTCACTGGCCCCAGTGATGTTATTGGGCATGGACGTTCAGTAGCCCCAGTGCTAATGACAGGCATGGGCGTTCAATAGCAGTGACAATGACAGAGCTGCGGTATCCGTACCCCATTGACAATGACAGAGCATGGACATTCAGTAACCCTTTGATAATGACAAAGCACGGGATTCAGTAACCTCAGTGATAATGACAGCATGGGTATTAGTAACCCCAGACAATTACAGGCATGGACATTCAGTAGCCCCAGTGATATGACAGGCAGGGATTCAGTAACCCCAGTGATAATGACTGAGCATTGACGTTCAGTACCCCTATGATATTGACAAAGCATGGTGTTCAGTAACCTTTGATATTGACAAAGCATGGTATTCAGTAACTGATGATATTGACAGGCATGGGTATTCAGTATTTCATTGATAATGACAGGCGTGGACGTTCAGCTGATGATATTGATAGGCATGGACTTTCGGTAACCCCAGTGACAAGACAGGCATGGACATTCAGAACCCCAGTGACAATGACAGAGCATTAGCGTTCAGGAACCGGTGATATTGACAGAGCATGGGTTCAGTAACCTGTGATAATGACAGAGCATGAACATTCAGTAACACGAGTGATAATGACAGAGCATGGGCATTCAGTAACCTAGGACAATGACAGAGTATGGGTATTCAGTAACTAGTGACAATGACAGAGCATGGACATTTGTCTCTGTGGATGACAAGCATGGTGTTCAGTAACCGAAGTGATAATGACAGAGCATGGTATCCAGTAACCCCAGTGACAATGACAGACATGGACATTCAGTAAACCCTGTATTGTGACAAAGCAGTTTAGTTACCCCAGTGGTAATGATGAGCATGGGCATTCAGTGCTTGTGTGATAATGTCAGAGCATGGACATTCAGTAACTCAGTGATAATGACAGGCATGGACTTTCAGTAACCCCAGTGACAATGACACAGCATGACATTCAGTAACCCCAGTGACAATGGCAGAGCATGGACTTCAGTAACCCCAGTGATAAATCCAGGGCCTGGACTTTCAGTAACCTGGTGATAGTGACAGGGCATGGTGTTCAGTGTAGTGACAATGACAGAGCATGGGCATTCTGTAACCCCAGTGATCAAGACAGAGCATGACATTCAGTAACCCCAGTGACACACAGAGCATGGACTTTCAGTAATCCCAGTGACAATGAGAGACATGAGCATCTGAACCCAGTGATAATGACAGGCATGGGCATTCATTAACCCCAGTGATAACAGATCATGGACATTCAGTAACCCAGTGATAACGCAGGGGCATGGATTCAGTCCAGTGATAATGACAGTGCATGGGCATTCAGTAGCCCCAGTGATAATGACAGAGCATGGTATTCAGTATCCTGTGATAATGACGGGTATGGCCAAAAGCCTCTCTTCTACCACTGCTTAAAATGTGGAATGCACTTCCTCCACATATCCGCCCCCTCCTGCTCCCTATATTCCTTACTTGCTCTTCACATTACCTTACATGTCTACTGACCTCCTCCTTACCTGTCTCCTGTCTCCTTTCCTTTTTTTCTCATCTGTTCTCCTCTCATCCCCCCACTCCACCTGCTTATACACCCTTATAGACTAGCCTTCAAAAGGTGTCTGGATCCTATGTGTTCACCCTTGTTGCATCTGCATCACATGTGATCTGCCTGTAATGTATGCATTGTCAGCCTTGCATCTATGCTGTCTACTTTGTACTGATTCTTTATGCTGTTCTATAAACCGCCAGTACAGTAGCTGTCATCAGCCTATTGTGTCCTCAGTTTCCTGAACCTGTTTTGAAATTGTATATTTCTACCATCTGTTATGTATGTATCTATGAACTCTCACTGTATGCCACCCTCTCCCTATTCCCCAGTATGTACCGAAAGACGTGCATTAAGTTGCTCAGTTTATCTTTCCTGGTGAAACAATTCAATAAATAAAAATAAAATAAAATTCAGTAGCCCCAGTGATAATGACCGAGTATGGGTATTCAGTAACCCCAGTGATAATGACAGAGCGTGGGCATTCAGTAACCCAGTGATAATGACAGAGAGTGGGTATTCAGTAACCCAGTGATAATGACAGAGCGTGGGCATTCAGTAACCTCAGTGGTACTGACAGAGCATGGTATTTATAACTGCAGTGACAATGACAGACATTGCATTCAGTAACCCCAGTGACAATGATAGAGTGTGGACATTTAGTAACCCCAGTGACAATGACAGAGCATGAGTATTCAGGAACCCCAGTGATAATAACAGAGCATGGTTATTCAGGACTCTATGATAATGACAGGGCATGGGTATTCAGTAACCCCAGTGATAATGACAAATGGCATTCAGTAACCCAGAGATAATGACAGGCTGGTGTCAGGGACGGTGACAATGACAGACATGGACGTTCAGTAGCCCTGTGACAATGACGGCGCAGAGCATTCAGGAACCCCAGTGATAATGACAGAGCATGGATATTCAGGAACCCTAGTTATAACAGACACATGGGTATTCAGTAACTAGTGATAATGAAAGGCATGTGTTCAGTACCCCAGTGATATTGACGGCATGGTGTTCAGTTGCCCCAGGTAATGATAGGCATGGGCATTCAGTAGCTCATGATCTGACGGACCGTGGGTATTCAGTAACCTATTGATACTGACAGCTGGGTATTCAGTAACTCTAGTGATAATGACAGAGCATGAGTATCAGGAACCCCAGTGATAATGACAGAGCTGGGTATTCGTAGCCAGTGATAATAACAGGGCGTGATTCAGTTGCCCTGGTGATAATGAGAGGTATTGGGATTCGGTGACCCAGGATGGTGACAGGCATGGGCGTTCAGGTAACCCCAGTGATATGACAGAGCATGAACATTCAGTAACCCCAGTGATAATGACAGAGCATGGGTATTCAGTAACCCATTGATACTGACAGAGCGTGGGTATTCAGTAACCCCATTGATACTGCCGGGGCGTGGGTGTTCAGTAGCAGTGATAATGACAGGCATGAACATTCAGTGTGATGATATTGACAGGGCGTGGGTGTTCAGTAGCCCCATTGATGCTGATAGAGCGTGGGTATTCAGTAACTCACTGATACTGACAGAGCGTGGGTATTCAGTAACCCCAGTGATAATGAGATATGAGCATTCAGAACCCCAGTGATAATGAGAGAGCGGTATTCAGTAACCCCATTGATACTGACAGAGCTGCTGGTATTCAGTAACCTGTGATAATGACAGACATGGGTATTCAGTAACCCCAGTGATAATGACAGAGCATGGGTATCAGTAACCCCATTGATACTGGACGGGTATTCAGTAACCCCAGTGATAATGACAGAGCATGGGTATTCGTGCAACCCCAGTGATAATGACAGAGCTGGGTGTTCAGTAGCCCCAGTGATAATGATGAGGCATGGGTTTCAGTATCCTGTGAAATGACAGGCATGGGCATTCGGCAACCCCAGTGATAATGACAAGGCATAGGCGTTCAGTAACCCCATTGATAATGACAGGGCATGGACATTCAGTAACCGCAGTGATAATGGCAGAACATGGGTATTAGTATCCTAATGATAATACTGATAGAACATGGGCATTCAGAAACCCAGTGATATGACAGAGCATGGGTATTCATAGCAGTATTGTGACAGGCGTGTTATTGTGTAACAAGTGATGATGACAGAACATGGGCATTCAGTAACCCCAGTGATAATGACAGGGTATGGGTATTCAGTACCCAGTGATAATGACAGAGCATGGTATTCAGTAACCGTGTGATAATCATGGCATGCATTCAGTAACTCTAGTGATAGCGATAAGGCATAGGCATTCCGTGGCCCAGTGATAATGACAGGCATGGACTTTCATAACCTCAGTGATAAGGACAGAGCATGACATTCAGTAACCCCAGTGATAATGACGGGCGTGGACTTTCAGTAGCGGTGATAATGACAGGCATGGGCGTTCAACCCCAGTGACAATGACGGGCGTGGGTATTCAGTGGCCGCAGTGATAATGGTAGACGTTGGTATTCAGTATCCCCAGTGATAATGGCTGAGCAGGGCATCAGAAAGCCAGGATAATGACAGGCAGGGTATCAGTGACCCCATTGATACTGACAGCCGGGTATTCAGTAACCCCAGTGATACTGACAGAGCATGGGCATTCAGTTACCCCAGTGATAATGATGAGCATGGATTAGTAACCCCAGTGATAATGACAGGGCATGGTATTCAGTACCCTCAGTGATAATGACAGCGCGGGTATTGAGTGTCTCAGTGATAGTGACAGAGCTGGGATTATAACCCCAGTGATAATGATGAGCATGGGCATTCAGTAACCCCAGATAATGACAGGGCATGGACATTCAGTAGCAGTGATAACGACAGAGCATGGGCATCAGTAACCCATTGATAATGACAGGGCATGGACTCAGTAACCCCAGTGATGCGACAGAGCATGGACATTCAGAACCCCAGTGATAATGACAGAGTATGACATTCAGCAACCCCAGTATTATTGACAGAGCATGGACATTCAGTAACCCCAGTGATAATGACAGAGCATGAGCATTCAGTAACTTAGTGTAATGACAGAGTATGGACATCAGTAACCCCTGATGACAGAGCATGATCAGAACCCCAGTGATATTGACAGAGTGTGACATTCAGCAACCCCAGTGATATTGACAGAGCTGGAGATTCATATCCCCATGATACTGACAGACATGGCATTTGTAACCGAGTGACAATAACAGAGCAGATATTCAGACTGATGATGTGACGGGCATGGGTATTAGTAACCCCAGTGATGGTGCATGGACGTTCGGTAACCCCAGAGATATGACAGGCAGGTGTCAGGAACCCGGTGACAATGACAGAGCATGGACATTCAGTAACCCGTGTGACAATGACGACATGGGCATTGAGACCCCAGTGATAATGACAGACATGATGTTAGGACCCCAGTTATTGACAGGCTGCATTCAGTAGCCAGTGATGATGAAGGGCATGGATTCAGTAGCCCAGTGATGCTGACAGGGCATGGGTGTTCTGTTGCCCCGTGTGATATGACGGAGATGCATTCAGTGACTGAGTGATACTGACGGACCGTGGATTCAGTAACCCCATTGATGCTGACAGCGTGGGTGTTCAACCCCAGTGATATTGTGGAGCATGACGTTCAGGAACCCCAGTGATGACAGAGCATGGGTTTCAGTAGCCCCAGTGATGATGACAGGGCATGGGTGTTCAGTTACCTAGTGATAATGACAGAGCGGGGTGTTAGTGACCTGCGGATGGTGACAGGTATGGGCATTCAGTAGCCCCAGTGATATTGATAGACAGACGTTCAGTGACAGTGATAATGACAGAGCATGGGTATTCAGTAACCCCATTGATACTGACAGAGCTGGGGGTTCAGTAACCCCATTGATACTGACAGAGCGTGGGTATTCAGTAACTAGTGATAATGATAGGGCATGAACTTTCAGTGGCTCCATTGTTGTGACGGGGCATGGGTGTTCAGTAACCCCATTGATACTGATGAGGTGGGTGTTCAGTACCCCATTGATACTGACCGGGCGTGGGTGTTCAGTAGCTGTGATATGACAGGCATGGGCATTCAGGACCCCGGTGGTATGACGGAGCGTGGGTGTTCAGTAACCCCATTGATGCTGCCAGGCGTTGTATTCAGTAACCCCAGTGATAATGACAGGCATGGGCATTCAGGAACCCCGGTGATAATGACAGAGCATGGGTATTCATTGCTTATTGATACTGACAGGCGTGTATTCAGTAACAGTGTTAATGACGGAGCATGGGTGTTCAGTAACTAGTGGTGATGCATGGGTATTCAGTAACCCCAGTGATAATGACAGGGCATATATTCAGTATCCTGTGATAATGACAGGGCATGGGCATTCAGTAACCCAGTGATATTGACAAGGCATGGCATTCATAACCCATTGATAATGACAGGGCAGGACGTTCAGTAACGCAGTGATAATGGCAGATGGGTGTTCAGTAGCCACAGTGATAATGACGGAACATGGGCATTCAGAAAACCCATGATATTGACAGGTATGGTGTTCAATACTTCAGTGATAATGACGGCGTGGCATTCAGTGTCCATGATGACGGAACATGGGCATCTGTAACCCCAGTGATAATGACAGGGTATGGGTATTCAGTAACCCCAGTGATAATGACAGAGCATGGGTATTCAGTAACCCAGTGATAACGACGAGCATGGGCATTCAGTAGCCCAGGATAGCGACAAGGCATAGTATTCGTATTCAGTGATAATGACAGGCATGCTTCAGTAACCCCAGTGATAAGGACAGCATGGACATTCAGTAACCCAGTGATAATGACAGAGCGTGGACATCTGTAACCCCAGTGATAATGACAGAGCATGGGCATTCAGTAGGCCCCAGTGACAATGACAGAGTGTGCATTCAGTAACCCCTTTGATAATGGCAGAGCGTTGACATTCAGTAACCCCAGTGATAATGGCAGAGCATGGGCATTCAGTAATCCCAGTGATAATTACAGAGCAGGGCATTCAGTAACCCATTGATAATGACAGGGCATGGGCATTCAGTAACCCCAGTGATACTGATACATGGGCATTCTGTAACTGCATGACAATGACAGGCACGGACATTGTTAACCCCAGTGATAATGACAGGCATGGGCGTTCAATTGCCCCATTGTGTGTGGAGCATGACGTTCAGTAACCCCAGTGATATGACGGAGCATGGTATTCAGTAACCGTAGAGACAATGACAGAGCGGGCGTTCAGTAACCCCAGTGATAATGACAGGCTGACATTAGTAACCCAGTGATAATGACAGAGCATGGGCATTCAGTAACCCAGTGATAATGACGGGGCATGATTCAGTGCCCCAGTGATAACGCCAGGCATGGGCATTCAGTAACCCCATTGATAATGACAGGGCATGGACGTTCAGTATACAGTGATAGCGACAGGCATGGGTTCAGTAGCAGTGATAATGATAGACATGGATATTCAGCACCCCAGGATATTGACAGAGCATGGACGTTCAGTAGCCAGTGATAATGACAGAGCATGGTTCAGTAGCTTCGGTGATATTGATGAGCATGATGTTCAGTAACTTGGTGATACTGACGGAGCATGGACGTTCAGTGACAGTAATATTGACCGTGGACATTCAGGAACCCCAGTGATAAAGACGGAGGTGGGTGTTCAGTATCCCAGTGATATTGACGGAGTATGGGCATTCTGTAACTAGTGACATAATAGATAGGGTATTCAGTAACCCCGGTGAAAATGATGAGCATGGGTATTCAGTAACCCCTGTGATATTGACAGAGCGGGCATCGGTAACCGCGGTGTTAATGACAGAGTGTGGGCTTCTCTGTAACCCTTGTGATAAAGACAGACATGGACATTCAGTAACCCCATTGATAATGGCAGGCATGGACATTCAGTAACCCCAGTGATACTGTGGAGCATGGACATTCAATAACCCCAGTGATAATGACAGGGCATGGACGTTCAGTAACCTGCAGTGATAATGACAGTGCATGGACATTCAGTAGCCCCTGTGATAAAGACAGAGCATGGACATTCAGTAACCCGAGTGATAATGGCAGAGCACGGACATTCAGTAACCCCAGTGATAATGACAGAGCACGGACATTCAGTAACCCCAGTGATAATGACAGAGCACGGGTATTCAGTAACCGCAGTGACAATGACAGAGCATGGACATTCAGTAACCCCAGTGACAATGACAGATCATGGGCATTCAGGAACCCAAGTGATAATGACAGAGCGTGGGTATTCACTAGCCCCAGTGATAATGACAGAGCATGGACATTCAGTAACCCCAGTGCTAATGACAGAGCATGGGCATTCAATAACCCCAGTGACAATGACAGAGCGTGGGTATTCAGTAACCCCATTGACAATGACAGAGCATGGACATTCAGTAACCCTTGTGATAATGACAAAGCACGGTGTTCAGTAACCCCAGTGATAATGACAGTATGGGTTTTGTAACTTTAGGACAATTACAGAGCATGGACTTCAGTAACCCCAGTGATAATGACAGAGCATGGGCATTCAGTAACTCCAGTGACAATGACAGAGCATTGACATTCAGTAACCCCTATGATAATGACAAAGCATGGGTATTCAGTCAACCCCTGTGATTATGCACAAAGCATGGGTATTCAGTAACCCCAGTGGTAATGACAGAGCATGGGCATTCAGTAACCCCAGTGATAATGACAGAGCATGGACGTTCAGTAGCCCAGTGATAATGACAGGGCATGGACTTTCAGTAACCCCAGTGACAATGACTGCAGCATGGACATTCAGTAACCCCAGTGATACTGACAGAGCATGGACATTCAGTAACCCAGTGATAATGATGGTAATGGACTTTCATTAACCCGTTGATATTGACAGGGCATGGGTATTCAATAACCCAGTGGACAATGACAGAGCATGGGCATTCTATATCCCCAGTAGTCAAGACAGAGCATGGACATTCAGTAACCCCAGTGACAATGACAGAGCATGGACTTTCAGTAGCCCAGTGACAATGACGAGCATGAGCATTCAGGAACCCAGTGATAATGACAGAGCATGGGCATTCAGTAACCGCAGTGATAATGACAGATCATTGACATTCAGTAACCCCAGTGATAACGCAGGGCATGGGTATTCAGTAACCCCAGTGATAATGACAGTGCATGGGAATTCAGTAACCCCAGTGATAGTGACAGAGCATGGGTATTCAGTAACCCCAGTGATAATGACGTGGCATGGCCAGAAAGCCTTCTCTTACCACTTGCTTAAAATGTGGAATGCACTTCCTCCACATATCCGCCACTCCTCCTGCTCCCTATATTCCCTGCCTCTATCTGCACATTACCTTACACATGCACCTGACCTCCTCCTTGCCCACCTGTCCCTGTCTCCTCTCACTTTTTCCCTCCATCTTTTCTCCTCTTTTCATCCCCCCTCCACCTGCTCTTATACTACCCCTTTTAGGTTAGCTCTTACAAAGGTGTCTGGATCCTATGTGTTCACCCTTGCTCATCTGCATCACATGTGAACTGCCTGTAATGTATGCATTGTCAGCCTTGCATCCTATGCTGTGGAGCCTTGTACTGATTCTTTATGTATGCTGCTATAAACACCTGATACAGTAACTGTCGCATCAGCCTATTATTATGTACTCAATTTCTTGAACCTGTTTTGAAATTGTATATAGTATTCACCATCTGTTATATATATCTAATGAACTCTCACAGTATACAACCCTCTCCCATTCCCTCTGCATTACGCAGTCGAAGACGAGCATTAAGTTGCTCATTTATCTTTCCTGGTTGAAACATCAATAAATAAAATAAAATAAAATTCAGTAACCCCAGTGATAATGACCGGCTGGGTATTCAGTAACCCCAGTGATAATGACAGGCGTGGGTATTCAGTAACCCCAGTGATAATGACAGAGCGTGGGTATTCAGTAACCCCAGTGATAATGACAGGCGTGGGCATTCAGTAACCCCAGTGATACTGACAGAGCATGGTATTTAGTAACCCCAGTGACGATGACAGAGCATGGGCATTCAGCAACCCCAGTGACAATGACAGAGCATGGACATTCAGTAACCCCAGTGACAATGACAGATCCTGAGCATTCAGGAACCCCAGTGACAATGACAGAGCTTGGATATTCAGGAACCCCAGTGATAAAGACAGAGCATGGACATTCAGTAACCCCAGTGATAATGACAGGGCATGGGTATTCAGTAACCCCAGTGACAATGACAGAGCATGGACATTCAGTAACCCCAGTGACAATGACAGAGCATGAGCATTCAGGAACCCCAGTGATAATGACAGAGCATGGATATTCAGTAACCCCAGTGATAATGACAGAGCATGGGTATTCAGTAACCCCAGTGATAATGACAGGGCATGGGTATTCAGTAACCCCAGTGATAATGACAGGGCATGGTCTTCAGTTACCCCAGTGATAATGACGGAGCATGGGCATTCAGTAACCCAGTGATAACTGACTGACCATGGGTATTCAGTAATCCCATTGATACTGACAGAGCGTGAGTGTTCAGTAACCCAGTGATAATGACAGAGCATGGCATTCAAGTAACCCCAGTGATAATGACAGAGCATGGGTATTCAGTAACCCCCAGTGATAATGACAGGGCATGGGTATTCAGTTACCCCAGTGATAATGACAGGCATGGGTATTCAGTGACCCCAGTGATAATGACAGAGCATGGGCATTCAGTGACCCCAGTGATAATGACAGAGCATGGGCATTCAGTAACCCAGTGATAATGACAGAGCATGGGCTATTCAGTAACCCCATTGATACTGACAGGCGTGGGTATTCAGTAACCCCATTGATACTGACAGAGCGTGGGTATTCAGTAACCCCAGTGATATTGACGGGGCATGGATATTCAGTAACTCAGTGATAATGACAGGGGCATGGGTATTCAGTAACCCCATTGATACTGACAGGCATGGTATTCAGTAACCCCATTGATACTGACAGAGCGCGGGTATTCAGTAACCCCAGTGATACTGACAGAGCATGAGTATTCAGGAACCCCAGTGATAATGACAGAGCGTGAGTATTCAGGAACCCCAGTGATACTGACAGAGCTTGGTATTCAGCAACCCCAGTGATAACGACAGAGCATGGGTATTCAGGAACCCCAGTGATAATGACAGAGCATGGTATTCAGTAACCCCAGTGATAACTGACAGAGCATGGGTATTTAGTAACCCCATTGACAATGACAGAGCATGGTCATTCAGTAACCCCAGTGACAATGACAGAGTGTGGACATTCAAGTACTTCAGTGACAATGATAGAGCATGAGACATTCAGTGACCCCAGTGATAATGACAGAGCATGATATTCAGGAACCCCAGTGATAACGACAGGGCATGGACATTCAGTAACCCCAGTGATAATGACAGGGCATGGGTATTCAGTAACCCCAGTGACAATGACAGAGCATGGACATTCAGTAACCTTAGTGACAATGACAGATTATGGAGCATTCAGGAACCCCAGTGATAATGACAGAGCATGGATATTCAGGAACCCCAGTTATAATGACAGAGCATGGATATTCAGTAACCCCAGTGATAATGACAGAGCATGGGTATTCAGTAACCTCAGTGATAATGACAGGGCATGGGTATTCAGTAACCCCAGTGATAATGACAGGGCATGGGATTCAGTAACCCAGTGATACTGACAGACCATGGGTTATTCAGTAACCCCATTGATACTGACAGACGTGGGTATTCAGTAACCCCAGTGATAATGACAGAGCATGAGCATTCAGGAACCCAGTGATAATGACAGAGCATGGGTATTCAGTAACTCCAGTGATAATGACAGGGCATGGGTATTCAGTTACCCCAGTGATAATGACAGAGCGTGGGTATTCAGTGACCCCAGTGATAGTGACAGAGCATGGGCATTCAGTAACCCCAGTGATAATGACAGAGCATGAACATTCAGTAACCCCAGTGATAATAACAGAGCATGGGTATTCAGTAACCCCATTGATACTGACAGAGCGTGGGTATTCAGTAACCCCATTGATACTGACAGAGCGTGGGTATTCAGTAACCCCAGTGATAATGACAGGGCATGGACATTCAGTAACCCCAGTGATAATGACAGGGCATGGGTATTCAGTAACCCCATTGATACTGACAGAGCACGGGTATTCAGTAACCCCATTGATACTGACAGAGCGTGGGTATTCAGTAACCCCAGTGATAATGACAGAGCATGAGCATTCAGGAACCCCAGAGATAATGACAGAGCAGTGGGTATTCAGTAACCCCATTGATACTGACAGAGCGTTGGTATTCAGCAACCCCAGAGATAATGACAGAGCATGAGCATTCAGGAACCCCAGTGATAATGACAGAGCATGGGTATTCAGTAACCCCATTGATACTGACAGAGCATGGTATTTAGTAACCCCAGTGACAATGACAGAGCATGGCCATTCAGTAACCCCAGTGACAATGATAGAGTGTGGACATTCAGTAACCCCAGTGACAACGACAGAGCATGAGCATTCAGGAACCCCAGTGATAATAACAGGGCATGGATATTCAGGACCCCCAGTGATAACGACAGGGCATGGACATTCAGTAACCCCAGTGATAATGACAGGGCATGGGTATTCAGGAACCCCAGTGACAATGACAGAGCATGGACATTCAGTAACCCCAGTGACAATGACAGAGCATGAGCATTCAGGAACCCCAGTGATAATGACAGAGCATGGATATTCAGGAACCCCAGTTATAATGACAGAGCATGGGTATTCAGTAACCCCAGTGATAATGACAGGGCATGGGTATTCAGTAACCCCAGTGATAATGACAGGGCATGGGTCTTCACTTACCCCAGTGATAATGACAGAGCATGGGCATTCAGTAACCCCAGTGATACTGACAGACCATGGGTATTCAGTAACCCCATTGATACTGACAGCGTGGGTATTCAGTAACCCCAGTGATAATGACAGAGCATGAGCATTCAGGAACCCCAGTGATAATGACAGAGCATGGGTATTCAGTAACCCCAGTGATAATGACAGGGCATGGGTATTCAGTTACCCCAGTGATAATGACAGAGCGTGGGTATTCAGTGACCCCAGTGATAGTGACAGAGCATGGGCATTCAGTAACCCCAGTGATAATGACAGAGCATGAACATTCAGTAACCCCAGTGATAATGACAGAGCATGGGTATTCAGTAACCCCATTGATACTGACAGAGCGTGGGTATTCAGTAACCCCATTGATACTGACAGAGCGTGGGTATTCAGTAACCCCAGTGATAATGACAGGGCATGGACATTCAGTAACCCCAGTGATAATGACAGGGCATGGGTATTCAGTAACCCCATTGATACTGACAGAGCACGGGTATTCAGTAACCCCATTGATACTGACAGAGCGTGGGTATTCAGTAACCCCAGTGATAATGACAGAGCATGAGCATTCAGGAACCCCAGAGATAATGACAGAGCGTGGGTATTCAGTAACCCCATTGATACTGACAGAGCGTTGGTATTCAGCAACCCCAGTGATAATGACAGAGCATGAGCATTCAGGAACCCCAGTGATAATGACAGAGCATGGGTATTCAGTAACCCCATTGATACTGACAGAGCGTGGGTATTCAGTAACCCCAGTGATAATGACAGAGCATGGGTATTCAGAAACCCCAGTGATAATGACAGAGCATGGGTATTCAGTAACCCCAGTGATAATGACAGAGCATGGGTATTCAGTATCCCTGTGACAATGACAGAGCATGGGCATTCAGCAACCCCAGTGATAATGACAAGGCATAGGCATTCAGTAACCCCATTGATAATGACAGGGCATGGACATTCAGTAACCGCAGTGATAATGGCAGAACATGGGTATTCAGTATCCACAGTGATAATGACTGAACATGGGCATTCAGAAAACCCAGTGATAATGACAGAGCATGGGTATTCAATAACCCCAGTGATAATGACAGAGCGTGGCTATTCAGTAACCATAGTGATGATGACAGAACATGGGCATTCAGTAACCCCAGTGATAATGACAGGGTATGGGTATTCAGTAACCCCAGTGATAATGACAGAGCATGGGTATTCAGTAACCCCAGTGATAACGACAGAGCATGGGCATTCAGTAACCCCAGTGATAACGACAAGGCATAGGCATTCAGTAACCCCAGTGACAATGACAGAGCGTGGGCATTCAGTAACCCCAGTGATAACGACAGAGCGTTGACATTCAGTAACCCCAGTGATAATGGCAGAGCATGGACATTCAGTAATCCCAGTGATAACGACAGAGCACGGGCATTCAGTAACCCAGTGATAATGGCAGAACATGGACATTCAGTAACCCCAGTGATAATGACGGAGCATGGGCATTCAGTAACCCCAGTGACAATGACAGACCCTTAGCATTCAGGAACCCCAGTGACAATGACAGAGCTTGGATATTCAGGAACCCCAGTGATAATGACAGGGCATGGGTATTTAGTAACCCCGGTGATAATGACAGAGCATGGGCATTCAGTAACCCCAGTGATACTGACAGAGCATGGGCATGCTGTAACCCCAGTGACAATGACAGAGCACGGACATTCAGTAACCCCAGTGATAATGACAGAGCATGGGCATTCAATTACCCCAGTGATAATGACAGAGCATGGACATTCAGTAACCCCAGTGATAATGACAGAGCATGGGTATTCAGTAACCACAGAGACAATGACAGAGCACGGGCATTCAGTAACCCCAGTGATAATGACAGAGCATGGGCATTCAGTTACCCCAGTGATAATGACAGGGCATGGACATTCAGTAACCCCAGTGATAACGACAGAGCATGGGCATTCAGTAACCCCATTGATAATGACAGGGCATGGACATTCAGTAACCCCAGTGATAACGACAGAGCATGGACATTCAGTAACCCCAGTGATAATGACAGAGCATGGACATTCAGTAACCCCAGTGATATTGACAGAGCATGGACATTCAGTAACCCCAGTGATAATGACAGAGCATGAGCATTCAGTAACCCCAGTGATAATGACAGAGCATGGACATTCAGTAACCCCAGTGATACTGACAGAGCATGGACATTCAGTAACCCCAGTGATATTGACAGAGCGTGGACATTCAGAAACCCCAGTGATAATGACAGAGCGTGGGTATTCAGTATCCCCTGTGATACTGACAGAGCATGGGCATTCTGTAACCCCAGTGACAATGACAGAGCATGGGTATTCAGTAACCCCAGTGAAAATGACAGAGCATGGGTATTCAGTAACCCCTGTGATAATGACAGAGCGTGGGCATTCAGTAACCGCAGTGTTAATGACAGAGCGTGGGCATTCAGTAACCCCTGTGATAAAGACAGAGCATGGACATTCAGTAACCCCTTTGATAATGGCAGAGCATGGACATTCAGTAACCCCAGTGATAATGACAGAGCATGGACATTCAATAACCCCAGTGATAATGACAGGGCATGGACATTCAGTAACCCCAGTGATAATGACAGTGCATGGACATTCAGTAACCCCTGTGATAAAGACAGAGCATGGACATTCAGTAACCCGAGTGATAATGACTGAGCACGGACATTCAGTAACCCCAGTGATAATGACAGAGCACGGACATTCAGTAACCCCAGTGATAATGAAAGAGCACGGGCATTCAGTAACCCAAGTGACAATGACAGAGCATGGACATTCAGTAACCCCAGTGATAATGACAGAGCATGGGTATTCAGTAACCCCAGTGCTAATGACAGGGCATGGGCATTCAGTAACCCCAGTGATAATGACAGAGCGTGGACATTCAGTAACCCCAGTGATAACGACTGGGCATTGGTATTCAGTATCCCTGTGATAATGGTAGAGCATGGACATTCAGAAACCCCAGTGATAACGACAGAGCATGGACTTTCAGTATCCCCAGTGATATGGACAGAGCATGGACATTCAGTAACCCCAGTGACAAAGACAGAGCATGGGTATTCAGTAACCCCAGTGATGAGGACAGAACATGGACTTTCAGTATCTCCAGTGATGTGGACAGAGCATGGACATTCAGAAACACCAGTGATAATGACAGAGCTTGGGCATTCAGTTACCCCAGTGATAATGACAGAGCATGGGCCTTCAGTAACCCAGTGATAATGACAGAGCATGGACATTCAGTAACCCCTGTGATAATGACAGAGCATGGGCATTCAGTTACCCCAGTGATAATGACAGAGCATGGGTATTCAGTAACCACAGAGACAATGACAGAGCATGGGCATTCAGTAACCCCAGTGATAATGACAGAGCGTTGACATTTAGTAACCCCAGTGATAATGACAGAGCATGGGCATTCAGTAACCCCAGTGATAATGACAGGGCATGGACATTCAGTAACCCCAGTGATAATCACAGGGCATGGACATTCAGTAACCCCAGTGATAATGACAGGGCATGGACATTCAGTAACCCCAGTGATAATGACAGAGCATGGGCATTCAGAAACCCCAGTGATACTGACAGAGCATGGACATTCAGGAACCCCAGTGATAATGACAGAGCATGGCCATTCAGTAACCCCAGTGACAATGACAGAGCATGGACATTCAGTAACCCCAGTGACAATGACAGATCATGGGGATTCAGGAACCCAAGTGATAATGACAGCCGTGGGTATTCACTAACCCAGTGATAATGACAGAGCATGGACATTCAGTAACCCCAGTGATAATGACAGAGCATGGGCATTCAATAACCCCAGTGACAATGACAGAGCGTGGGTATTCAGTAACCCCAGTGACAATGACAGAGCATGGACATTCAGTAACCCTTGTGACAATGACAAAGCACGGGTATTCAGTAACCCCAGTGATAATGACAGCATGGGTATTCAGTAACCCCAGTGACAATTACAGAGCATGGACATTCAGTAACCCCAGTGATAATGACAGAGCATGGGCATTCAGTAACCCCAGTGACAATGACAGAGCATTGACATTCAGTAAACCCTGTGATAATGACAAAGCATGGGTATTCAGTAACCCCTGTGATAATGACAAAGCATGGGTATTCAGTAACCCCAGTGATAATGACAGAGCATGGGCATTCAGTAACCCCAGTGATAATGACAGAGCGTGGATATTCAGTAACCCCAGTGATAATGACAGGGCATGGACTTTCAGTAACCCCAGTGACAATGACAGAGCATGGACATTCAGTAACCCCAGTGACAATGACAGAGCATGGGCATTCAGGAACCCCAGTGATAATGACAGAGCATGGGTATTCAGTAACTCCAGTGATAATGACAGAGCATGAACATTCAGTAACACAAGTGATAATGACAGAGCATGGGCATTCAGTAACCCCAGTGACAATGACAGAGCATGGGTATTCAGTAACCCCAGTGACAATGACAGAGCATGGACATTCAGTAACCTCTGTGATAATGACAAAGCATGGGTATTCAGTAACCCCAGTGATAATGACAGAGCATGGGTATTCAGTAACCCCAGTGACAATGACAGAGCATGGACATTCAGTAACCCAAGTGATAATGACAGAGCATGGGCATTCAGTAACCCCAGTGACAATGACAGAGCATGGACATTCAGTAACCCCTGTGATTATGACAAAGCATGGGTATTCAGTAACCCCTGTGATAATGACAAAGCATGGGTATTCAGTAACCCCAGTGGTAATGACAGAGCATGGGCATTCAGTAACCCCAGTGATAATGACAGAGCATGGACATTCAGTAACCCCAGTGATAATGACAGGGCATGGACTTTCAGTAACCCCAGTGACAATGACAGAGCATGGACATTCAGTAACCCCAGTGACAATGACAGAGCATGGACATTCAGTAACCCCAGTGATAATGACAGGGCATGGACTTTCAGTAACCCCGGTGATAGTGACAGGGCATGGGTATTCAGTAACCCCAGTGACAATGACAGAGCATGGGCATTCTGTAACCCCAGTGATAACGACAGAGCATGGACATTCAGTAACCCCAGTGACAATGACAGAGCATGGACTTTCAGTAACCCCAGTGACAATGACAGAGCATGAGCATTCAGGAACCCCAGTGATAATGACAGAGCATGGGCATTCAGTAACCCCAGTGATAATGACAGATCATGGACATTCAGTAACCCCAGTGATAACGCAGGGCATGGGTATTCAGTAACCCCAGTGATAATGACAGTGCATGGGAATTCAGTAACCCCAGTGATAATGACAGAGCATGGGTATTCAGTAACCCCAGTGATAATGACGTGGCATGGCCTGAAAGCCTTCTCTTACCACTTGCTTAAAATGTGGAATGCACTTCCTCCACATATCCGCCACTCCTCCTGCTCCCTATATTCCCTTACCTCTGCTCTTCACAATTACCTTACACATATCTGCATCTGACCTCCTCCTTGCCCACCTGTCTCCCTGTCTCCCTCTCACTTTTTTCTCTCCATCTTGTTCTCCTCTTTCTCATCCCCCCCCCACTCCACCTGCTCTTATACTACCCGTTATAGACTAGCTCTTAAAAAGGTGTCTGGATCCTATGTGTTCACCCTTGCTGCATCTGCATCACATGTGAACTGCCTGTAATGTATGCATTGTCAGCCTTGCATCCTATGCTGTCGACCTTGTACTGATTCTTTATGTATGCTGCTCCTATAAACCGCCAGTACAGTAACTGTCGCATCAGCCTATTATGTACTCAATTTCCTTGAACCTGTTTTGAAATTGTATATATGTATTCACCATCTGTTATGTATGTATCTAATGAACTCTCACAGTATACAACCCTCTCCCCATTTCCCCAGTACGTACCGAAAGACGAGCATTAAGTTGCTCAGTTTATCTTTCCTGGTGAAACAATTCAATAAATAAAAATAAAATAAAATTCAGTAACCCCAGTGATAATGACCGAGCATGGGTATTCAGTAACCCCAGTGATAATGACAGAGCGTGGGCATTCAGTAACCCCAGTGATAATGACAGAGTGTGGGTATTCAGTAACCCCAGTGATAATGACAGAGCGTGGGCATTCAGTAACCCCAGTGATACTGACAGAGCATGGTATTTAGTAACCCCAGTGACAATGACAGAGCATGGCCATTCAGTAACCCCAGTGACAATGATAGAGTGTGGACATTCAGTAACCCCAGTGACAATGACAGAGCATGAGCATTCAGGAACCCCAGTGATAATAACAGAGCATGGATATTCAGGACCCCCAGTGATAACGACAGGGCATGGGTATTCAGTAACCCCAGTGATAATGACAGAGCATGGACATTCAGTAACCCCAGTGATAATGACAGGGCATGGGTATTCAGGAACCCCAGTGACAATGACAGAGCATGGACATTCAGTAACCCCAGTGACAATGACAGAGCATGAGCATTCAGGAACCCCTGTGATAATGACAGAGCATGGATATTCAGGAACCCCAGTTATAATGACAGAGCATGGGTATTCAGTAACCCCAGTGATAATGACAGGGCATGGGTATTCAGTTACCCCAGTGATAATGACAGAGCGTGGGTATTCAGTGACCCCAGTGATAGTGACAGAGCATGGGCATTCAGTAACCCCAGTGATAATGACAGAGCATGAACATTCAGTAACCCCAGTGATAATGACAGAGCATGGGTATTCAGTAACCCCATTGATACTGACAGAGCGTGGGTATTCAGTAACCCCATTGATACTGACAGAGCGTGGGTATTCAGTAACCCCAGTGATAATGACAGGGCATGGACATTCAGTAACCCCAGTGATAATGACAGGGCATGGGTATTCAGTAACCCCATTGATACTGACAGAGCGTGGGTATTCAGTAACCCCATTGATACTGACAGAGCGTGGACATTCAGTAACCCCAGTGATAATGACAGAGCATGAGCATTCAGGAACCCCAGTGATAATGACAGAGCGTGGGTATTCAGTAACCCCATTGATACTGACAGAGCTTGGGTATTCAGTAACCCCAGTGATAATGACAGAGCATGAGCATTCAGGAACCCCAGTGATAATGACAGAGCATGGGTATTCAGTAACCCCATTGATACTGACAGAGCGTGGGTATTCAGTAACCCCAGTGATAATGACAGAGCATGGGTATTCAGTAACCCCAGTGATAATGACAGCATGGGTATTCAGTAACCCCAGTGATAATGACAGAGCATGGGCATTCAGTAACCCCAGTGATAATGACAAGCATGGGCATTCAGCAACCCCAGTGATAATGACAGTGCATGGGAATTCAGTAACCCCAGTGATAGTGACAGAGCATGGGTATTCAGTAACCCCAGTGATAATGACGTGGCATGGCCAAAAAGCCTTCTCTTACCTCTTGCTTAAAATGTGGAACGCACTTACTCCACATATCCGCCACTCCTCCTGCTCCCTATATTCCCTTACCTCTGCTCTGCACAATTTCCTTACACATACCTGCACCTGACCTCCTCCTTGCCCACCTGTCTCCCTGTCTCCCTCTCACTTTTTTCTCTCCATCTCGTTCTCCTCTTTCTCATCCCCCCCCACTCCACCTGCTCTTATACTACCCCTTATACACTAGCTCATAAAAAGGTGTCTGGATCCTATGTGTTCACCCTTGCTGCATCTGCATCACATGTGATCTGCCTGTAATGTATGCATTGTCAGCCTTGCATCCTATGCTGTTGACCCTGTACTGATTCTTTATGTATGCTGCTCCTATAAACCGCCAGTACAGTAACTGTTGCATCAGCCTATTATGTACTCAATTGCCTTGAACCTGTTTTGAAATTGTATATATGTATTCACCATCTGTTATGTATGTATCTAATGAACTCTCACTCTGTACAACCCTCTCCCCATTTCCCCCAGTACGTACCGAAAGACGAGCATTAAGTTGCTCAGTTTATCTTTCCTGGTGAAACAATACAATAAATAAAAATAAAATTAAATTCAGTAACCCCAGTGATAATGACTGAGCATGGGTATTCAGTTACCCCAGTGATAATGACAGAGCGTGGGTATTCAGTTACCCCAGTGATAATGACAGAGCGTGGGTATTCAGTAACCCCAGTGATAATGACAGAGCGTGGGTATTCAGTAACCCCAGTGATATTGACAGAGCATGGACGTTCAGTAACCCCAGTGATAATGACAGAGCATGGATATTCAGTAACCCCAGTGATAACGACAGGGCATGGGTATTCAGTAACCCCGGTGATAGTGACAGAGCATTTGGTTGAACCAATGAGCACATAATATGTACAGTATCCATTCATTGACAGTTCAGTCGGCGGCTGGCGGTGGTGGTGTCAGGAGGCTCTGCCAGTTGCCGGCTCCGGTTGGGTTGGGGGGGGAGCAGGGTAGGGACCCCGTCCTGTGATGGAGGCCACTAGACATAGAAACATAGACTTTGACGGCAGATAAGGACCGCTAGGCCCATCTAGTCTGCCCATTTCCCTACCTACAGGATAGGCTGCAGATCCTAGTTAACCAACAGTCTATATCTTCCTGCCCCCCACAAGAATTGCCTTATGTCTGTCCCATGCATTCTTGAATTCTCCCACAGTTTTAGACTCCACAACTTCCTCAGGAAGGCTGTTCCATGCATCCATTACCCTCTCTGTGAAATAATACTTCCTCACATTGCCCCTGAACGCCCTCCTTCTATCTTTAAATTGTGTCCCTTGTTCTTGCCGTCTCTTTTCTGAAAGATGCTACCCTCTTGGACTTTGTTGATTCCCTTGAGGTACTTGAAAGTTTCTATCATGCCCCCCTCTCCCTTCTTTCCTCAAGGGTATACATATTAAGCTCCTTTAGTCTCTCCTCATACGGCTTCTCTTGCAGACCCTGCACCATTTTAGTTGCCCTCCTCTGGACTGCCTTTATCCTGTTTATGTCCTTGCGGAGATGGGGTCTCCAGAACTGGACACAGTATTCCAGATGGGGTCTCACCAACTGTCTGTACAGAGGGATAACAACTTCCTCTTTTCTGCTGCTGATGCCTCTCCCTATACATCCCAGTATACCCCCGGCCCTCCCTACTGCCTTCTCACATTGCTTGCTAACCTTAAGGTCATCTGATATGATTACCCCCAGGTCCCTTTCCTGTTTTGTTGTTGTTACTACCTCCCCACCCATTGTGTATTTTTCTCCTGGGTTCTTGTTTCCCAGGTGCATTATTTTGCACTTCTTTGCATTGAATCCTAGCTGCCATACCTCTGACCATTCCTCCAACCTTGCCAAGTCCATTTTCATCCTTTCCACGCCTCCTTGTGTATCAACCCTGTTGCAGATCTTTGTGTCATCTGCAAAAAGGCATACTTTTCCTTCCAGTCCCTCTGCAATGCCACTACTGGGCTACTGGGATACGACGGGGGGATTGTTATTTCTAACGTGTACGATCGGGGCTTGTGGAGGTCCACTAGACTACCAGGGATTGGGGGGACTGTTTTATTTCCATGTGGACTGGGATAGAGTGGGGGGCCATTTCACTATGGAAAGACCAGAGAACAGGTATATTTATTTTATGTTATATTGGGGCTGTGTGTGGTTGGTACACTACACTAGGGAAATAGTGGGGAATGGGGTTCTTAATTTTTTCTTATTTCAGGAATCAGGGCTGTGGGGGGGGTACACTACACTATGGAAATACTGGGGAAAAGGGTTCTTTCTTCTTTATTATATTGGGGATTGGAGCCTGGAGGTGGGATCCTACACTCTGGAAAAGGGGAATATTTCTGTTTTACTTACAGTGGGGATTTGGGATGGGAGGGGGACCGTACACTGGGAACAGGCAGGGATGGAATGATTTTATGTAATATATCGGGGATCGGGGCTGGGAGGGGGTACCTCTAGACTACCAGGGCTGGCATGGCTCCTATACTTTTTTATGATTGGGTCTGAGATTGGGGGCTGGCCCGGCATATTCTGCTGGGTGCAGCCATGCTAATGAGGTCATAATGAGCATGCATGGGGTCTGGTTGCACCATGCATGGGGTCCAGTTGCACCATGCATGGGGTCCAGTTGCACCATGCATGGGGTCCGGTTTGCACCATGCATGGGGTCCAGTTGCACCGTGAATGCCCAATGAGCTCGTTAGCATTTTTTGACTGAATATCGCCCTTGGGCAACACAGCATATCCAAGTATGCATCACTCAGTCTTCCATTGGCTATCTTCAGCCCCGAACCCAGGGTGTGCTGCCTCAAATATGGTGGCCGTGCTTCCAGGTTGTGATATTCAAACAGAATGCACAGTCTCTTGCAATTGCGCATTCTATTTCAGTATCCTGTCAGAGCTTACTGGCCCATTTTTTTGAGTGGCGCATCTATTTGTGCTGCTCATCCAACCGACACTGAATATGCCCCCCCTAATTCTGTTATGTATTGTCCCTGCACAACCAATGTCTAACTTACTGCTTTGTAATGGACTTTGGGATACAGTGTTTATGAAAGGGACTTTATAAATCCAAATCTGATTCTATTCTACAGTCCCTGCACTACCAGTATCTAACTCATTGCTTTGTGAAGCACTGTGGGTGCGGTGTGTATGAAAGGTGCTATAAAAATCCAAATTGCATTTTATTCCATTCCATTCTATGAGCAAACCAAAAAGAGAATTGTAATGCTTTAGAAGGCTTGTTTTAGGTGTAACATTTTAAAATACCTGTAGCTGTTTGACTGCCTGGTCTGTTTATACTGTGACATCAGCTACAATGTAAATAGTGACATTATTCCTACTGCTTCAAAGTTTACTCAAACCTCTGGGCACAGATATTCAAAAGCATGCACAGATGCGGTGTAGAGGTTTGTGCTGCACCTGCGCCTGACCCAGTGGCTGCATCATGGGGGCATTATATCACTAATATTAACAGCGTGGTTAAACACCGCGCAAGCAAAATGCCACAATCAAAGGCAATGCTCAGCAAATCACTAATCGATATGAAAACAGCGAGTGCTACCTTTGAAACATCAGCAAACAATGTAAAATGTTGTATTTGCATGGGGCTCTGCCCCCCAACCCGATGCCCCCCCATTAAAGTAACTAACTCTGGTGGGGGTAATAAAACTCGGGGATGGAGCTCCAGGGAGGTTAGATTCTTCAGGATGGGAAAGGGACACAAGACAATAACAAAATAAAATTATATGTTCTAGGATGGAGGATCAAACCCTGGGACACTGACACTACATTGCTTTCCCCACCTGTGGCTCTAGCCTCTAGCCTCTGAGCCCCAGGAGCTGCTCAGCAGCACTGCACACCACCAATCAGATGCCGTCACCTCTTCCCCTAAAAACAACATAGATGCATGGAGAGTGGTAATGTACCTTCAATATTCTGTCCCTGTAGCTATTCTGCTTTTAACTGTTTTGACCATACTGTTTTTAACATGCGGTATTCACCTGGACATTCTGACCTGGTATCGTGGCTGCTATATTCAGTCAGATAGCTGACCAGCACTATCCAACTGAATATCAGCCCATGTCAGCACAGTGCTAAGTCAAAAATAAATTCTGCAATGTGGACTTGGAGTGTATCCAGCCAATGCAGGTACCGCTGGGAACAATGTTGGCTGTTTTAAGCCACACCACGCACGTGAGCTCATTGGGCATGCAAGGTGCTTAAGGGCCATCTGCATGTCAGTTATGGGCTACTTTGCATGGTGCGTAGTGGCCCATTAGCACCTATCTTGTGGACACCTGACACATCATCCCTGGTGACTAGTAGTACCCGCCACCCCCGGTCACCCATTCCATTGTACAACATGCATCCCTGGTGTCGAGTGGCCACCCCTTGATCACCTGTGCCATAATACAACACATATCCCTGGTATCTAGTGGCAACCCCTATCCCCTGATCTTTCATTCCCTATGACAATACATATCTTTGGTGTCTAGCGGCACCCCACCCCCGATCTCTTTTCCCATATGATGACACACATCCCTGATGTCTAGTGGCACCACCCACCTCCCATCACCTGTTTCATATGAAAAAAAAATATCCCTGGTGTCTAGTGGCAACCCCCATCCCCTGATCTTCCATTCTGTATGGCAATACATCTCTCTGGTGTCTAGTGGTACCCCCCATCACCTGTCCCATAGTAAAACACACCTCCCAGGTGTTTAGTGGCACCCCCCAACCCACGATCACCTATCTCATATGAAAAAAATGATCTCTGGTATCTAGTGGCAGACCCCCTCCTCTGATCTTCCATTCTTTATGACAATGCATGTCCCTGGGGTCTAGCAGCACCCCCCTCAATCTCTTTTCCCATATGACAGCACACATCCCTGGTGTCTAGTGGCACCCCCACCCCCCCAACCACCTGTCTCAAATGAAAAAATATATCTCTGGTTTCAAGTGGCATCTCCCCACCCCTGATCTCCTAGTCCATATATCAGCACCACTCTTTAGTGTCTAGTGGTGCCCCAACCCCGATCTCCCAGTCCATGAACCCTATAATATCACTGACATCCACTGGCACCCTCACCCCACCCCCTGAATGCCAGTCAACAAATGGACCAGAAAACAGTGGTAGTCTAGTGCCCCGTGGTGGGCTGGCCACTTCTGAAAATATTGCAAACATATGTTTGTTATAGTCTTCAGTGATTTTATTTATGTTTAATTCTCCAAAACGGGCCTGGAGATAAAGTTACCAGAAGGATGCCCAGTGTTTGTTTGTTTTTTAAAGGGATTACATGCAGGGGATGTGTATTCTAAAAGTCAGGGAAAGACATACTTACAGGAAACTGAAAAATTACATTTCAAAAGGATTGGAAGTTCCTTGTAAGCTTATTAAAGGGAAATAGATTTAATAAACTCTCAGGAGATGGTAGAAACATCCCCTGTCATAAAACTTTAAACTCAAAGAGCAGTGGGTTACAGGCAGGAGGTGTCTGCAAGGTTGTCACCAGTTTGTTTGCATTTTATTGGCTGGCAGGATGTTGGAGTCGTGGGAGAGTCTAACTAATTGATGATACGGTTCACTTGAAAACTGGGAAAGAGCAAGAGAGACCCCTGCTGGCCTAAAAGAGAAGATCACCACCTAAACTAGACAGGATTTTTACAGCCTGCAAGAGGGGCTATATAAACTCCTCCTAACAGAAGCTCAGGGCATTGCATTTTTTTTATTTAGTTTTTGTTGACTGGGTTAGACAAATTCTTGCCTATTTTCTGGCACGACCGGGATGGGGGGGAAGGGGATACAGATGAATGCCAACTGACCTTGAACCAGATTAAGCTGTTGGTGGTATTTTTAGTGAATGGGGGAATTTCCCTATTTTTTTCAAGCAGTGCCATGGGATCTTTAACATCCACCTGAACTACCACCAGAACAGGTAGATGGGACCTCAGTTTAATGTCTCATCTGAAAGATGGCACATCAGGAGTGCAACACCCTCTCATGCTGCACTTTAGTGTCAGTATTGGGATATTAACCCAAGTGCCAGATGTGGGGCTAGAACCCACAGCCTTCTGATCTCCTGGCCTCAGAGGTGAGTGTGCTACCTGCTGAGCCACTGACACTACTGGCCACTTGTTCCCAACCACAAGAGAAGCAAGACTGCCAGAGGGACAGTTTAAAGACCAGTGAATGCAAGTGAGAACTGGGTCTTTGCAAACTCATTTATTTTCTGGACTTTGATCATCCATGAACCAGGTATCAACTTGACAGTTAAACGTTTAAGTGTGTTTTGATGTATATTTTCCAACTTTTGTTTTGTTATCTTGCAACCAAATTCCTGAATCTTTTGTATGATAATTATTTGAAATTAGTAAAAGCACTTTGGTTTTAAAAACTGCCTGTGAGTGATTTGTGTGCATAAAGGTAAAAGGTTTATTCAATTCTGAGACCAGACTCTTTAGTTGCTGAAATGCCACCATTCACTACCAAGACTAGGATCCTGAAAGGGAAGTCTGGGTGCCTAAAGTCATGGAGATACACAGGTCTCGGGAGGAGTCTGTAAGGGAGAACTAGGTCATTGTACCACCTGTGGGAGAAGACACCAATCAGGGTTATGAAAGGCCAGCCCCAAAGAGGTTGTAATGCCTTACCCCCCCCCAGTACAGTAACCAAGGAGGGTCTCCACCTGGCTACAGACTTGTGACTATAAAAAGAAAAAAGGTTTCAAGCACTCACAAACCTGTAAAGAGGGATGTGCAGACAGTTCTCTGTTCATTACAAAATCCATTCATTTAAAGTAACATGGACACAAACATGGTCCTGCCTGACATGTTTCGGCAGTCAGTCCTTTTCCTTTAAATAAATTAATTTTGTAATGAACTGAGAACTGTCTGCAGTGTCTCTCGTTACAGGTTTGTGAGTGCTTCACACCTTTCTCTTTTTATTGCTTGGTTGGTTACTGAGCACCAAAGTCCCAGTTTTCACTCCTGTAGCTACAAGAATTGAGACTATATGTTACCCTTACCCAGATTTGATTTGAAACCCTGGGACCTCATGGCAAGCGTTCAGTTGTGAATGCAGCAAGCACTATTGGAGGACATGAAGAGGGTATTCCTGTCCCCCTGCCATGGATTGCACTTGGGGTGGTGCTTTGAGCTCAGTTGGCCCAGCCCACAGGAGTGGGTTCATGATAGATCTGGTGGCAGTGATGGGATCCGAGAGATATTGGTGGTATAGGCAGAGAGGTTGGATTCAAGGCCAGTGTATCAGATTGATAAACTAAAAACAATCCACACACAAAACCAGGCTGAGATATGAAAGAAAAAACAAATTGGTTACAGTATAAACTTCTCTAACTTGTTTTCTGTGTTTTCAGTGTAAGTGAAGCAGTAGTTAGGGAAGAAGATGGCATCCAACTACAGTGGATGCACTGTAGCCCACCTAAGGCAGTTGTGTCAGGAAAGACAGGTCCATTACAAGGGTGAACCAAGAAGAATGGAGGATCTTGTGGCAGCCGATAAGCAAGCGGTTGCCCGAAACCTGAAAACATGGACAGTAATGGAAAGGGACCAGACCTTGGGCATGGGAGTGCCAGGAGCCATCACAGTGTCTAGTCCCAAGGAGGAGGACAGCAAGACCATGGAGAACCAAAAGCCACAGCACCAGTGGAAGGCCACCACACAACTGGAGCTGGAAGAGATAAGGCTATAGTCTGAGCTGATAAAATTGGAGCTGGAGCAGAGAAAGTTTGAGGCCCAGCAAGAAAGGGAGCAGAAGAGGTTTGAACTGGTGCTGCAGGAAAGGCAGCACCAGAGATGGAGGAACAGCAGCACCAGGGAGAGGCTGGGGGGAAGCAGTGCCAGAGAGAGTTTGAACTGGAGAGGCTAAGACTACAATGACCAGCACCAGAGGAGGTAAGTGGCTGGGGTATAAATTCAATTCCAAATGAATAGCTGAATTTAAAGAGTGGGAGGATATGGATGCATTTTAAAATTAATTTGAAAAGGTCTGTATACAGGCCAAAATACCCTGGGAGACCTGGAGCTTTCAGCTGTCCCCCGCTGCTTACTGGTAAAGGGCATGAGGCGCTAGGCCAAATGGACAATGACGATAGCCAGGACTATGAGAAATTTAAAACTGCTTTACTTAAAAAGTATGAACTGACTCCTGAGACTTACAGAGTTAAATTCCATAAACTCCAAAAAAGCCCTGACATGAGCTTTGAGGAACTTGCCACAAAGCAACGTCAGTTTTTAAAACGTTGGTGGGAGGAGGTGGAAGCAAGCTCTGTGGGGAAAATTGAGGAGGTTGTACTTCTAGAGCAGAAGACCTGGCTGGAGGACGGGCATCTCAGAACAGCATAGCAGGCTGTTGAGCTTTCAGACCACTATGCTAGGAGCAAGCCTACTCTGAAAGGAACTGGGGGGATGAGTGTGGCAGGGCAGAAAGGGAAAAGCGAGCGCGCCTTCAGGACAGCTAAAACCCTCAATGCCTCTGCAGAAAGGTGAAAGCCCCAAGTTACAAAAGAGGGATTTCTCTGACAGAAGAAATGATGACTGTTGGTTTTGTAAACAGTCAGGGAATCTTGCTAGACAGTGTCCTAAAAAGGAACAGAGTGAACAGTGTGTCCTTTGAACAGAGGTGGGTGCACTGTGTATTCCTGAAAGCATGCCTGTAAACAGGAGGGAGCACATACACCTAGTTACTGTAAATGGGATGCAGACCCATGGGTTAAGGAACACAGGGGCGTCTTTTACCCTGGTAAAAGGGGATTTGGTTGGGCCTGAACAGCTTATACCTAATCAATTTGTAACGGTGAGGGGATTCACTGGGGAGGAGAAAACTCTGCCACTAGCTAGTGTTTTCCTGGACTGGGGTGAGACAGGAGAGAGAGTACAACAAGAGGCAGTTGCAGATAACCTTGCCCTGGATCTAATTATAGGGAATAATATACAGCAGGCAGTGGTGTGCGCAGTTACCCACAGTCAGATGGCTAAGGCCCCTTGTAATTCCCTAAACCCCACAGAAGCCCCTGTGGAAAAGAACAGGAGGCTGGTTTTCCAGCCTGTATCTCCTGACATAGAGAGTAGTTAAAGGGAGGTAGGACTCTCCCAAGTAGTCTTTCCCAAAACTGCTACAGAAGGTTGCTCTGAGGAGGGAAGGGTAACAAATGGTCAGAAGGTTAGGGATGGCAGTGACCCTGAATGCCCTGACTCTAGAACTATGGACCCCAGTTTAGGAACTGAGGGGTACATGTTCCATGCTTTCAGAAAATGTGAAGACTTTGAGGCTGCTCAGAGGACTGATCTTAGTTTGGAGAGGCTGAGGGCTTGTGCGGAATCTGACAGGACACAGGGAGGTGACATGAGACATAGGTTATTTTGGGACAACGAACTGTTGTATACACAGGACATGAGGACAGAGGGAGGGGTGATAGGCAGGCAGCTTGTCATTCCCCAAGAGTATTGTGAGAGGTTGCTCAAGATCGCTCATGATATTCCCATGTCTGGAAATCTGGGCATCACACCACACAGCGATTGGCCCAGAATTTCTATTGGCCCAACTTCATCCAGCAGGTGAAAGAACATTGCAGGTCTTGTCACTGGTGCCAACAGATAGGGAAGGCTGGTAGTAAAATCAAAGGTGCCCTAGTTCCTTTGCCCATTGTGGAGGAGCCATTCCAGAGGGTAGGAATGGATGTTGTAGGACCCTTGAGTACCCCAAGTTTCTCCAGGAAAAGGTTTATCCTAATAGTGGTCAATTATGCCAGCCGATACCTAGTGGCGTTTGCCCGCTCCTCACTTAGAGCAGACAAAGTGAAACATAGAAACATAGAACATGACAGCAGAAAGAGACCTGTGGTCCTGGGACTTACTGTGCACTGGTGTTCTATCCTCCTAGACACCCTGCCTAGCCCTTGCCAGTGCCATGTGTTTGTTCCTAGTACTTGTCCCACCCCTGCTTAAAGCTTGATACTGACTTTGCAGCCACCACCTCAAAGATAGTGGCTCAGTAGGTAGCACACTCACCTCTGAGGCCGGGAGATCAGAGGGCTGTGGGTTCAGTTCCCACATCTGGCACTTGGGTTAATATCCCAGTACTGACACTGTAGTGCAGCATGAGAGGGGTGCTGCACTTCTGAGGTGCTGTCTGTAGGGATGAGACGTGAAACCAAGGTCCCATCTGCCTGGATTGGTGGCAGTTCAGGTGGATGTTAAAGATCCCATGGCACTTATTGAAAAGAGTAGGTGAATTTCCCTGGTGTCCTGGCCAAATTTTTCTCATTCACTAGAAATACCACTAACAGCTTAATCTGGTTCTAGGTCAGTTGGCATTCATCTGTATCCCCCTTCCCCAGGTCGTGCCTGAAAATAGGCAGGATTTGTCTAGTGCACTTACCCGGTCAACAAAAAAAACTAAATAATCTAGCCCAAGGTTATACCACCTTCTCTGAGAAGTAATACTTTCTGATGTCCCTCTTGAAAACTCCACCCTTCAGTTTTCACTTATGTCCTCTTGCAGTAGAATTGACGTTCTTGGTAAAAAGCTACGCTTCTGGCACCTTGTTGATGCCTTTAAGGAACGTGAAGGCCTCAATCATATTCCCCCTCTCTCCTAGTGTCTAGTGAGTACAATTTCAGAGCCCAAAGCCTCTCTTCACAGGTGATTTCCTGAAGGCCATGTATCATTTTGTTTCCCTTCACTGGACCACTTCCACTTTCAATGTCCATTCTTATGTGAGGCCTCCAGAACTGTACACAGTATTCCAGATGAGGCCTCACTAATGACCGGTAAAGTGGTAGTATTACGTTCCTGTCCCTGCTGTCTATCACCCTACCAGTGCATCCTAACACCCTGCTAGCCCTGCTGTAAAGTGGTAGTATAGTATCACCTCCCTGTTCCTGCTGTCTATCCCCCTGCCAGTGCATCCTAACACCCTCCTAGCCCTGCTGTAAAGTGGTAGTATCACCGCCCTGTCTCTGCTGTCTATCCCCCTGCCAGTGCATCCTAACACCCTGCTAGCCCTGCTGTAAAGTGGTAGTATCACTTCCCTGTCCCTGCTGTCTATCCCCCTGCCAATGCATCCTAACACCCTGCTAGCCCTGCTGTAAAGTGGTAGTATCACTTCCCTGTCCCTGCTGTCTATCCCCCTGCCAATGCATCCTAACACCCTGCTAGCCCTGCTGTAAGCCTTATTGCACTGACTTTGCTGCTTGAAGTCATTCCTAATGATGACTCCCAGATCCTGTTCTTCAGCAGAGGAGCTCAGCTGGACTCCGTTTAGCCAGTATTCCTTCTTGAGGCTGGCCCTACCCAGGTACATCACCTTACACTTCTTAGCATTGAAGTTTAATTGCCATATTTGTGACCACCTTTCCAACTCTTTAAGGTCCTCCTGCAGTTTTCTGACTCCCTCATATTATTCACGCTACTGCTGAGTTTCATGTCATCTACAAGCAGGGTAATGTTGCCATTTATGCCCTCTCTGATGTCGCTAATGAATACATTGAAGAGGACCAGCCCCAGGATCAACCCCTGAGGCACCCCACTAGTGACCTGCCTCTCATTAGATTTCATCCCATTTACTAAAACCCTTTGTTTCTGTCCCTCAGCCAACTCCATACCCATCTTACTATCTGTTCTGCTATCCCAAGGTCTTCTAGCTTTTTTAAGCGGCATCTGTGCAGGACTGTCTCAAATGCCTTACTGAAGTCAAAGTAAAGCAAGTCCACTGCATGACCCCTGTCCAACTCCTTGGCCACAGGTACATAAGTGAAAAAAGAAAGGCAAAGGGAGGGATAGTGAGCCTGAAGGGAGAGGATGGGGGCTGCGTGGAGGATGACAACAGTAAAGCTGACATATTGAACAGGTATTTCTGCTCAGTCTTTACTGAGGAAGAGGAGGGTAATGGGTCTGAAGGGAGTACAAGGGGTGAGAATGTTGCAGAAATGGACACAAGTCCCTTTACACAAGAAAGGGTCCTGAAGAAATTGGAAGTAAGAGTTGATAAAGCAATGGGGCCAGAAGGGGTGCACCCCAGGATCCTTAAAGAACTAAGAGAGGTGGTGGCTGAACCTCTGGCTATCCTGTTTAGCCAATCACTGGAAACAGGGGAGGTACCCAAAGACTGAGGACAACAGATGTAGTCCCTTATACAAAAGTGGGAACAAAGAGGAAGCGGGGAACTACAGTCCAGTCGGCCCTCACCTGGGTAGTGGGGAAGATCATGGAAGCACTACTGAAGGAGAGATTGGTGGAACATCTGGCTGTCAATGGACTACAGGACCCAAGGCAGCATGGTTTCACCAGGGGGAGGTCATGTCAGACCAACCTCATTAAATTTTTTGACTGGGTGACTAGGGAGGTGGATCAGGGGAGGGCAGTAGACATGTCCTAGCTGGACTTCAGCAAGGCCTTTGACACTGTGCCACATAGAAGACTATTACACAAACTGGGGAATATGGGTGTGGGCAGGACAGTAGTGTGGTGGGTAGGTAATTGGCTGGGCGGCAGGACACAGAAGGTGGTGGTAAATGGCTGTCACTCCACAGAGGGAAGAGTGACCAGTGGGGTACCACAGAGATTAGTGCTGGGACCGGTCCTATTCAACATCTTCATCAGTTACATTGCGCAGGACCCAGAAGGCAGAATTTCACTGTTTGCTGATGACACAAAGCTCTATAACAGAGTAGACACACCAGAGGGTGTAGACAGAATGAGAAGGGACCTGCAGAAACTTGAAGAATGGTCAGGGGTTTGGCAGTTGAAATTCAATGCAAAGAAGTGCAAGATAATGCATATGGGGCACAAAAACCCTGGCACAATATATCAGTTGGGGGGTGAGGATATAGCATGCACCAAACAGGAAAGGGATCTTGGGGTTATCATCTCTGATGACCTTAATGTAGGGAAACAGTGTGACAAGACAGCAGGTAAAGCAAATAGGATGCTGGGATGCATAGGCAGGGGCATCACCAGCAGGAAAAAGGAGGTCATAATTCCACTATACAAGACACTAGTGAGGCCCCACCTGGAGTGCAGTGTACAGTTCTGGAGACCTTACCTACATAAGGACATAGACAGGGTAGAGAAGGTTCAGAGGAAGGCAACAAAGATGGTACATGGATTGCATCACAAGTCCTATGTGGACAGGTTGAAGGAACTGAACATGTACTCCCTGGAGTAGAGGAGGGAGAAAGGGGATATGATAGAGACATACAAGTATCTTACAGGGAGGAACAGGGTGCAGGAATACACTATTTTTAAGCAAAAAAGATGTTCCAGGACTAGAGGGCATGGGATGAAGTTGGAAGGACGACGATTCAGAGGAAACATGAGGAAGAATTTCTTCACAGAACGGGTGGTGAGCAAGTGGAACACCCTGCTAGAGGAAGTGGTGGGGGCTGAAACAATCACAGGATTTAAGAATGCATGGGATAGACATAAAGGAACTCTGGAGGTCAGGGGTAAGGGGCAACAGACTTCTAGGAAAACATAAACTGAACTTACAAGCTCAAATGGGCAGACTGGGTGGGCCATAGGCCCTTATCTGCTGACACTGTCTATGTATCTTTGTATCTATGTATCTATGTACTGTCAAAGAACGCACTAAGGTTAATTTGACATGACCTGCTCATCACAAACCCGTGTTGTTTGTAGTTCTGGAGGTGATTTACTTTGAAGTATTCCACTAGATCTTGCTTGATAAGGGCCACCATAAGTTTACCCACTACTGATGTGAGGCTGACTGACCTATAGTTACCTACATCTTCCCTGTCTCCACTCTTGTGCAGTGGCACCACATCAGCCACCCTCCAGTCACCTGGAACTACCCCTGATTCCAGTGACCTGTTTAATAGGTGTGCAAGAGGCACTACCAGCTCTTCTGCAAGCTTCCTGAGCACTCCAGAGTGTAAACCATCAAGACCAGGGGCCTTGTTGGGTCTGATGTCTGAAAGCCCCTTCCTGACCCTGTCTGTGATGAACTCCTGGGTGCACGTTCTCCGAACCCTTCTGGTCTTGGTTTTCATACTGCTGTCTGGCAGTGGGCCCTGATTCTCCCTCATGAATACCGAGCTAAAGTATTCATTTAGGGCCTCAGCATTTTGTCTGCTGTCCTCCAGAGCCTCATCCCCCACGTTAAACCTTACAATTCCTCCCTCTTTTTTCTTGTTTTTTGGTGATATAGCTGAAAAAGGTTTTCTCCCCTGATTTGACTCCACGAGCAATTTGCAGCTCTTTTGCTGCCGTGGCCTCCCTCACTATTTTCCTGGCCTCCTTACTTTTCTGACTGTAATCCTCACACTCCCTGTCCCCTTCATGTTGCCTGAACCATTTGTATGCATTCCGTTTGGCCCTGACTGCCTCTCTTACTGGATGGGAGAACCACAGTGGTCTTTTAAACCTCTTTATCTTTGCTGTAGTCCTACTGCAGTATCTTGTGCTGGTATGGGCCTTGATGAAATTAGAGCCATACCTCTATGGGAGATGCTTTGAGGTACAGACCAGTCACAATCCCCTGGTGTGGTTAAATCAGATGTGTAAAACAAATGGACGTCTCCTCTGATGGAGTGTTGCCCTGCAGGCCTATGACATGACAGTTACCCATAGGTTTGAGTTGGTCAGTGCAAATGCAGAAGGCCTATCTGGCCAGTTAGAAAAGTAAATAGAATTATGGAAACTCTACCACACAATAGGGTCGCATTCCCATAAATTTAGTCTAAGGAGGGAGGGATGTTACAAGCTGTCCACTGCTGAATATATTGCAGACATATTTTTGTTATATTCTTCTGTGATTTTATTTATGTTTAATTCTCCAAAAAGGATATTGTGATAAAGTTACCAGAAGGATGCCCAATGTTTTTTTAAAGGGGTTACATGCAGGGGATGCGTATTCTATAATTCTGTATTCTGTAAGTCTGGGAAAGGCCTACTTAACAGGAAACTGAAAAATTAGATTTCAAAAGGATTGGAAGTTCCTTGTAAGCTTATTAAAGATAAATAGAGGTAATAAACTCTCAGGAGATGGAAGAAACATCCCCTGTCATAAAACATTAAACTCAAAGAGAAGTAAGTTTCAGGCAGAAGGTGTTAGAAAGGTTGTCACCAGTCTATTTGCATTTTATTGACTGGCAGGATGTTGGAGCTGTGGGAGAGTCTAACTAATTGATGATATGGTTCACTTAAAAACTGGGAAAGAGCAAGAGAGACCCCTACTGGCCTAAAAGAGAAGACGACCAGCTAAACCAAAGAGGGGTTTTACAGCCTGCAAGAGCAACTATATAAACTCCTCTAAGCAGAAGATCAGGGGATTGCATTTTGGGCACTTATTCCTGACCACAAGTTAAGCAAGACTGTCACAGAGACAGACTAAGGACCAGTGAATGCAAGAGATAACTGAGTCTTTGCAAACTCATTTATTTTCTGGACTTTGATCATCCAAAAACTAGGTAGACTCTAGTCAGCTTAAAGTTTACAGTGCATTTTGGATGTTTATTTTCCAACTTTTGTTTTATTATCTTGCAATCAGATTTCTGAATCTTTTGTATGCTAATTATTTAAAATTAGTAACAGCACTTTGCTTTAAAAAGCTGCCTGTGAGTGATTTGTGTGTGTAAAGGTAAAAGGTTTATTTAATTCTGAGACCAGCCTATTTAATTGCCAAAGTGCTACCATTCGCTACCAAGACTAGGATCCTGAAAGGAAAATCTGAGTGCCTAAAGTAGGGGAGATACACAGGTCTCAGGAGGAGTCTATAAGGCGGAACTAGGTCACTGTACCTCCTGTGGGAGAAGACACCAATAAGGATTATGTAAGGCTGGCACCGAAGAGGTTGTAATGTCTAGATCTCCCTTCCCAGTACAGTAACCAAGGTGAGGCCCCTCCTGGCTATGGACGTGAGATTGCATTTTACCCTTACCCAGATTTGAGATAAAGCCCTGGGACCTCATTGCAAGTGTTCAGTTGTGAACACAGCAAGCACTATAGGAGGACACGAGAGGGTATTCCTTTTCACCCTTGTCACGTATTGCACTTTGGGGTGGGCACTGCGAGCTTAGTGGGCCCAGCCCCAGGAGTGAGTTTGTGACAGATCTTGACAACCCCCATCTGCCCAACCCACACGCAGAACACCACCCATCCCCCCTTACCAGTCAATCTGGAGAAGTGCATTGAATCCTGATACAGTGACCATCACAGCTCTCCGCTAACCTCCTCAGCTTGCTGCAATTTGAGCTGGCCATGAGCATGTGTACAATATACTGTATACTGTAGCTGACTATGAGCGAGTGTACAATATACTGTATACTGTAGTTGATCATGAGTGTGTGTACAATTTACTGTATACTGTAGCTGGCCATGAGCAAGTATACAATATACTGTATACTGTAGTTGACCATGAGCATGTGTACAATTTATTGTATACTGTAGCTGGCCATGAGCGAGTGTACAATATACTGTATACAGTAGTTGACCATGAGCATGTGTACAATTTACTGTATACTGTAGCTGGCCATTAACAAGAGTACAATATAATGTATGCAGTAGCTGACCATGAGTGTGCATACAATATGCTGTATACTATAGCTGATCATGAGCGAGTGTATAATATACTGTATAATGTAGCTGGCCATGAGTGTGTGTACAATATACTGTATACTGTAGCTGACCATGAGCGAGTATACAATATACTGTATACTGTTGCTGGTTATGAGTGTGTGTGTACAATATACTGTATAATGTAGCTGACCATGAGCGAGTGTACAATATACTGTATACTGTAGCTGGCTATGAGTGTGTGTATAACATACTGTATACTGTGGCTGACCATGAACATGTCTACAATCTACTGTGTACTGTAGTTGGCCATGAGTGAGTGTAAATTATACTGTAGCATTTCCGTGAGTGAGTGTACAATATACTGCATTCAGTAGCTGGCCATGAGCGAGTGTAAAATACACTGTATACCATAGCTGACCATGAGTGTGTGTACAATATACTGTATACAGTAGCTGACCATGAGTGAGTGTACAATATACTGTATACCATATCTGACCATGAGTGTGTACAATATATTGCATACTGTAGCTGGCCGTGAGTGAATGTATAATATACTGTATACTGTAGCTGACCATGAGCGAGTGTACAATATACTGTAGCTGGCCATGAGTGAGGGTACAATATACGGTATACTGTAGCTGGCTGTAAGCGTGTGTACAATATATTGTATACTGTAGCTGATCATGAGCGAGTGTACAATATACTGTATAGTGTAGATGACCATGAGTGTGTGTACAACCAACTGTATATTGTAGCTGGCCATGACTGTGTGTACAATATACTGTATACTGTAGATGACCATGAGTGTGTGTATAACATACTGTATACTGTAGCTGGCCATGAGTGTGTGTACAATATACTGTACACTGTATCTGACCTTGAGCAAGTATACAAAATACTGTATACTGTAGCTGGCCATGAGATAGTGTACAATATACTGTATTCTGTGGCTGGTCATGAGCATGTATACAATACTCTGTATACTGTGGCTGACCGTGAGTGAGTGTACAATATACTGTATACTGTAGCTGGCCATGAGTGAGTGTACAATAAACTGTATACTGTAGCTGACCATGAGTATCTGTACAATATACTGTAGCTGACCATGAGTGTGTATACAATATACTGTATACTGTAGCTGACCATGAGCGAGTTACAATATACTGTATATTGTAGTTGGCCATGAGTGAGTGTACAATATACTGTAAATTGTAGCTGGCCATGAACAAGTGTACAATATACTGTATACTGTAGCTGACCATGAGTGTGTGTACAACCTGCTGCACACTGTAGCTGGCCATGAGCGTGTGTACAATATATTGTATACTGTAGCTGGCCTTGAGAGAGTGTACAATATATACTGTGTACTGTAGCTGATCGTGAGCATGTGTACAACCTACTGTATTCTGTAGCTGACCATGAACGAGTGTACAATATACTGTATACAGTAGCTGACCATGAGCATGTGTACAATATACTGTATACTGTAGCTGACCGTAGTTCGTGTACAATATACTGTATACTGTAGCAGGCCATGAGCAAGTGTACAACCTACTGTATACTGTAGCTAACCATGAGTATGTGTACAATATACTGTATACTGTAGCTGACCATGAATGTGTGTACAACATACTGTATAGTGTAGCTGACTGAGTGTGTATACAACATACTGTATACTGTAGCTGACCCTGAGCGTGTGTACAACATACTGTAGAATAACAGAGAATTGTCAGAGAACACCAGGACGAGGAGCTGCTGTTATGACTGGACTTCTCTACTGGGACTATATCGCCCTCCTTCCCTCCCCCTCCACCCCACCAGCCCAAAGCCAGTTCTACTTTTATGGGCACAGGATTTGACTGACAACAGGAGGCAGTATGGCACAGTGATTTAAGGCTCTGACCTGTAATTCTGGTGACATCCAGCAGACCAGACCTGGGTTTGAATCCCACAGCTTCCACTTGCATACTGTGTGACCCTGTGCAAGTCATTTAACTTCCCTGTGCTCCCAGGTCACACCTGTATAAAAGCTTTCAGCTTAGTGTGCTACTCCTGGTTAAACAACTAAAAAAAAACAGGAACTTCCTGTTTGGGAGCAGGAAGTGAGTGATCACAGAACCGCCAAAGACTCACTATCCTAGAAGGACAAGAGTAGCTCTCCATCCCCTCCTAGCTGCTGGAGGTCTGCCTCTCAGCAAGTAAGGGGACTACTGAGAAATATAGGATCTTCTTGTCTCAGAACAGGAAGATCAGGTGCTTAAAAGGCACGTAGCCAGTAACTATGTAGGGAAAAAATAAATAAATAGAGGAAAGAGTAAGTATTCCAAACAACAGTGAAGGGGCCAGAAATAAGACATGATGGGAGTGGTGCAGTGGCTGTGGAGCAGCAGTCTTCCAGGAGACGTTCTGGAGGTTGCAGTGTTGTCCCATCTGCAGGCACCTCTCTGGGCTGAGGGAGGAGATTGCTCATCTCCAGGCTGAATTGGCCAGGATTTGTGGGACCTCCTCTCCCATCCAGGGACCACCAGGTCCACTGCCGTTGCCTCAGAGGTTGCCAAGAAAGAGGAGTGGTTGGACCACAGTGGGCTCAGAGAGGGTGAGGGTGGTGGAACAGAGGCGCATCCCTCCATTTGTACTCTCCACAATTTCTATGCTGTTCTGGAAATGTGTGGTTCCTCTAAGGAGGCACCCACAGTGGAGACCAAGGAGGATGCTGGGAACCTCCACAAAGGAGACCCACAGGAGGGTGGCATGGGACCCCATAGGGGAAGGAAACAACTCTTGGTGGGGGACTCCATTGTTAGGAAGGTAGAACTGGGGGAGGAAGGGGAGAAGGAGGTAAGTTGCCTGCCTGGTGCCAGGGTTTGGAGGGACAGGGAGCAAATCCTCAGGATCGCTGGAGCAGCTGCGCAGGGGAGGGAGCTGGATGTCATTGTCCACCTAGGGACAAATGACCTGGCTAAGAAAGGGATCAGAGCAGTGCAGTAAGAGTTTGTGGAGTTGGGAAGGGGCCTTAGACAAATAGCACGCATGGTAACCTTCTCGGAGGTGCTGCCTGTCTGTGGCACGGGTGAGGCTAGGGTGCTCCACACCATGGGATTCAATCAGTAGTTGAAAACTGTGCAGAGCTCAGGGATTTGGCTTCATTGGGGACTGGGGTCCACCTGGAGGAAGCAGGCCTATACTGGCATGATGGTCTGCATCTGTTCAGAAGGGAACCAGGATCCTAGGTGATAGGGTTTAAATGGTTCATTGGCAAGCTTCAAAACTAGCTAAGGGGAGGCACTGGAAAGGAGCAGAAATCTAGGCCCCAAAAAGTCAGGAGTAGTAAGGTAAACACCAAGTTAGAGATGTCGATAGGGAGAAGTGCAGGGGTAAATGGGGAAAGTGACAAAGGCAATAAGGACAGGGATGGGGCAAAAAGGGGTAAAGCCATCAGGAAATGGAGGGTAATGAGTACCAATGCCCATAGTCTGGGCAACAAGCTTCCTGAACTGGTGGCCTTGATGGAAGAGAGATGCCTGGATATCGTAGCAGTCACAGAAACATGGTACACAGAGAACCATGACTGGGATGTTAACATACCAGGATACACAACCTACAGAAGAGACAGGGAGGGGAGAAGAGGGGGAGGAGTAGCTCTCTATGTAAGGAAAGGGATGAAAGCAACTTAACAAAAGAGTAAACAGGGAGGGGAGGAGAGGAGGCACTGTGGGTCACCTTAGAGACTGGAAATGTCACCACTATCCACACAGGGATTGTATACAGACCCCCCATGTCAGGGGAAGGGAATGGACAAGGATATGATAGAAGGCATTCTTAGGATAGCAGAGAAAGGGGAGATACCGTTGATGGGAGACCTGAATATGCCTGATGTTAACTGGAGTACACTTGCTGCAGCCACATCCAAGAGCAGGGCCATTCTCAATGTCCTACAGGTGGCATGCCTCAGACAGCTAGTTTTGGAACCCACTCATGAGGGAGCAATCTTAGACCTCGTACTCTCAAATGGGAACAGTGAGAGGATCTCAGATCCAGAAGTCGATAGTCATCTGGGAACAAGTGACCACCAAACAGTGTGGTTCATGATAAACTCAGCTACAGAGTCAAGCCATACAAAAGTGAGGGTACTGGACTTCAGGAGGGCTGACTTTGGCAAGATGGGAGAGTGCCTTAGAAAAGCACTAGCAAACAATGCGGAAACATCAAAACTGCCATCACAGAGGCAATAAGCCTTTGTGTGAAGCAAATAAACAAATCAGAATGAAAGAAAAAGCCACTATGGTTCTCAAATGAGGTGGCGGGAAAGGTCAGGAAGAAAAAGACAGCATTCTGGAAGTATAAGGAAACACAGAAGGAGCAGGACAGAGATCTGTACCAGTTAAGGCAGAAGGAAGCAGGGAGGGAAGTCAGAATAGCAAAGGCCCAAACTGAGAACAGATAACCAACTCGGTTAAGAAGGGGGATGAAACCTTATATAGGTACATCAGGGAGCATAGAAAGACAAGGGGAGGGAAAATGAGGCTGAATAGAATGGATGGTGGGTGGGCAGAGAGGGACAGTGAAAAAGCAGGGATACTGAATGAATATTTCTGCTCAGTATTCACAAAAGAGGAGAAGGGGGAGGTACCTAATATAATTAACAGAAGCACTCTAGATGGGGGGGGGTCAATCCCAGTCCTTTCACAGAAGAAAGGGTTCCGAAAGAACTCCAAAACTGAAGGTGGACAAAGCAATGGAGCCTGATGGAATTCACCCCATAATTCTAAAAGAATTAAGGGGACAGCTAGTGAAACGACTGACTACCCTTTTTAACAAATCATGGGAGGATGGTGTGGTACCTGAGGACTGGAGGAAGGTGGATGTGATTCCCCTTCACAAAAGTGGGAGCAGGACAGACGCAAGAAACTACAGACCTGTCAGTTTGACCTCTGTGGTAGGGAAAGTGATGGAATCACTTCTGAAGGAAAGAATTGTTGAGTACCTAGAGGCCAGTGGGGCACAGGACCCAAGGCAGCATGGGTTCACAGTGGGAAGGTCATGCAGATGAATCTAATTGATTTCTTTGACTGGGTGTCAAAAGTAGTAGACCAGGGAGGGGCTGTGGGCATGGCCTACCTAGACTTTAGCAAGACATTTGACACAGTCCCACACAAAAGATTAATGTCAAATTAACTAGCCTGGGAGTGGGTACCAGGGTGGTAGCCTGGGTAAAACATTGGCTGGACAACAGGACACAGAAGGTAATTGTAAATGGAGTCCACTCTGAAGAAAGAGGTGTTACTAGTGGGGTACCGCAGGGTTCAGTACTGGGTCCAGTCCTTTTTAATGTCTTTATAAGTGACATTGCAGAGGGACTGGAAGGAAAAGTATGCCTCTTTGCAGATGACATAAAGATTTGCAACAGGGTTGATAGACAAGGAGGTGTGGAAAGGATGAGAAAGGACTTGGCAAGGTTGGAGGAATGGTCAGAAGTATGGCAGCTTGGATTCAATGCAAGGAAGTGCAAAATAATGCACTTGGGAAACAAAATCCCAGGGGAAGATTACACAATGGGGGTGGGGAGAGGTAGTAACAACAACAACAATAGAAAGGGACCTGGGGGTAATCGTATCAGATTACCTTAAGGTTAGCAAGCAACGTGAGAAGGCAGTAGGGAGGGCTGGGGGGATACTGGGATGTATAGGGAGAGGCATCACCAGCAGAAAACAGGAAGTTGTTATCCCTCTGTACAGACAGTTGGTGACACCCCATCTGGAGTACTGCATCCAGTTCTGGAGACCCTATGTCCGCAAGGACGTAGACAGGATAGAGGCAGTCCAGAAGAGGGCAACTAAAATGGTACAGGGTCTGCAAGAGAAGCCATATGAGGAGAGACTGAAGGAACTTAATATGTATACCCTTGAGGAAAGGAGGGAGAGGGAGGACATGATAGAAACTTTTAAGTACCTCAGTCGAATCAACAAAGTCCAAGAGGGTAGCATCTTTCATAAAAAGAGATGTGCAAGAACAAGGGGACACAATCTGAAGATGGGGGGGGTGGTTCAGGGGTAATGTGAGGAAGTATTTTTTTCACAGAGAGGGTGGTGGACACATGGAACAGCCTTCCTGAGGAGGTTGTGGGGTCTAAAACTGTGGGAGAATTCAAGAATGCATGGGACAGACATAAGGCAATTTTTGTGGGGGGTAGGAAGAAATAGGCTATTGGTTAGCTAGGATCTGCAGTTTATCCTGTAGGTAGGGAAATGGGCAGACTAGGTGGGCCAAGCTGTCCTTATCTGCCATCAAAGTTGATGTTCTATGTTTCTATGTTTCTGTATAGTGTAGCTGACTGTGAGTGTGCATACAATATACTGTATACTGTAGCTGACCATGAACGTGTGTACAACATACTCTATACTGTAGCTGGCCATTACTGTGTATACAATATGCTGTATACTGTAGCTGACCGTGAGCGTGTGTACAACATACTGTATACTGTAGCTGACTGTGAGTGTATATACAATATACTGTATCTGACCATGAGTGTGTGTACAACATACTGTATGCCGTAGCTGACTATGAGTGTGTGTACAACATACTGAATACTGTAGCTGACCGTGACTGTGTATACAGTATACTGTAGCTAACCATGAGCGAGTGTACAACATACTGTATAGTGTAGCTGATACAGCAGCCAGCCAAGGAGGTGAGAGGAGGGCTGTGCCGGTTGCTGTACTGTGATTCAGTGCATGTCTTCAGACTGACTGCTAAGGGAGGGTGGGGTGTGTGGTATTCTGGGAGTGGGTGGGGTGGTTGTGGAGCCACTGGACTGCCAATGTTTGCCAGTCCGGTTGTTGACCCGCATTCGGGGGGATACAACTGGACAGAGAGGATGTTATAGGGTACATGGGCTGGGAGATCATTGGTTGGGGGTGCCACTAGACACCAAGGAGTAGTGCTGATATTTGGACCAGGAGATCGGGGTGGATGCCACTAGACACCAGATGTAAGTTTTCTCATACGTGATGGAGATCGGGGGTTGGGGTGTCACTAGCCACTAGGGATGTGTGTTGTACTACGGGATAGGTGATCAGGGGCAGGGGGTGCCACTTAACACCACATATCTGTGTTGTCATATGGAGAAGGAGATCGGGGTATGGTGGTGCTACTGGACATGAGGGTTTGCATCCTTGCTGGTGAGATGGGCGATGAGGGGTGGCTGGTTGCAGTACAGTGATCCCACCATCAGTGGCATAGGGGTGTGGGCTTTGCACCTGTTTTTTGTGCAGTGGTAAACTGTGCTGCTTTGGCAAGGCAAGGCAATTTTATTTCTATGGTGGCCAATCCCTGAGGTTCTGGGTGCCTTACATAGGAAGCAAATGAGTACAAGTAGTACAAAATTAAAACCGTGCAAAAACACATACATTAAAATAAATAGTTCAGTCATATAATAAATAAAACATCAGGCAGTCAGTGCATTCGGGCATTTTCACCAGGGAAAGCCAAGGGAAAATAAGTACGCCTTTAGTCCTTTTTTCAAGGACTCAACTGTCAGGGTCCCCCCCGACAGCAGATGGAAACGTGTTCCACAGGGTCGGCCCAGTGACACTAAATGCTCTGTCACCCGCTGTCTTAAGCCTGACCCTGGGAACCTCAAGGAGGCCCATGGTCACAGAACGGAAGGATTGGCTGAGGTGGCAGGTGTAAGGAACTCAGGCAGATAGCCAGGTCCCAGCTCATATAGGGCTTTGTAGGTGAGCAAGCTCACTATGAAAATGACCCTCCACCTGACTGGCAGCCAGTGCAGGGACTGAAGGACCGGGGTGACATGACTGGACCTGGCCAGGCCCATCAATAGCCAAGCTTCTGCGTTCTGCACAAACTGCAGCTGGCGAACGGTCCCAAAGTGACCTCAAAGTATAGGATGTTACAGTAGTCGAGCCTCAGAGTAACAAAGGAGTGCACCAATGATGTCAGGTCTTTGGATGGAACTAGGGGCTTTATCCTGGTGATATTCCTCAAGTAGTAGAAATCACTTTTGACCACAGATGACACCTGATCTTCAAATGTCAGTCTTGTCCAGGATAATGGCCAAGTCCTGTACCCTAGATGAAGCCATCAATGGAGCGGATCCCAGGATCAATCCTGTACCGTCTTAAGAGGCACTCCCATCACACCCACAACCTAGTGCAATTATCAGTACCTCCGCCTTATCCAGGCTCAGTCGCAACCAGCTGGAGGACATCCAGTTATCGATCTCGGCCTTTGATCTTGGCCAGGCAGTTATTGAGCACTTCCACAGCATCTGATGTACCGGGGCAAAAGGCAGATACAGTTGGGTGTCATCTGTATAGCAGCAAAAACCCAAACTGTACTGTCTAATGAGCTCTCCCAGGGGCAGCATATATACTGCGAATAACATCGGTAACAAGATCCACTATGAGAAACTCCACAGGACAGTGGACTTGGGGAGGAGAAATTCCCCATCACCACCTGTTGCACACTGCCAGAGAGATATGACTCAAACCAGTTGAAGACAGTGCTGGGGAGTCAGGAATACTCTCGAATGGGATCAAGAAGCACGATATGATCAATGGTATCAAAAGCTGACAAGAGATCGAGAAGCACAATAATTGATCTGTTCCTTCTATTTCTACCCTCAGGAGGTCATTTTGTACTTTAACTATATACATAAAGGAATTCTGGAGGTCAAGGGTAAGGGGCAACAGACTTCCTGGAAAACATAAGTTGAACTTACAAACTTAAATAGGCAGACTGGGTGGGCCATAGGCCCTTATCTGCCGACACTGTCTATGTATCTATGTAACTAATGCGGTTTCAGTGCTATGCCCTCCCTGAAACTCGACTGGAATGGATCATAGATAACAAAGGACACAAGGTGTTCTTCTGAGCTTTCAAGCTTTTGTGCCACTAACTTCTCAACAACCATGCCCAAAAATGGCAGGATGATGGTAGGACTGTAACTTGCCAGAACATCAAGGTCAAGTGATGCCTTCTTCAGGAGAGCTCTCACCTGAGTCTCTTTCAAGGACTCTGGAAAGACTCACTCCAACATCAAGTACCAGACAATCCCAGTGAACACCGGGCTGATGGTCTCAACACATCTCATCAAGAAGAGAGTTGGGACCGGGTCCAGTTCACAGTAAGTGTGCTTTAGCTTCGAGATCACCTCAGGGACCTCAGCCGCCTCCGCTGATTTAAACTTCTCCCAGACAGGTGGAGCACCTCTGCTCATCCCAGACCAACCACTGCAAGGCAGTGACAAGAAAACTGCACAGATGTTATGGTAAGCACACTTTCGATGACCACACAAGTCTCTTCATCAGCTGTATTCGATGACTAAGCAGAAAAAGCAAGTTTTACATGAAAGATTGAGTTTAACTGATTAGCAGAAGAAAGGACAGGGAGAGGTACATGAAACCTTAGATCTCTGAATAAGTCCTGCTTTATTATAATAGTGTGGGAAAGGATGAAGTCAAGAGCAAGATCAGTGCGTACGCTGTAAATACATCACAAAGCACACATTCCACATGAGGCCCCAGGTAGGGAAAACAAGTGCAGTAACAAAGTGAAATAGTTAACAAAGTTAAAAGATACTTGAACAGGGCATGTGCTGCGGGCAGTGTTTTCTACATCCTCCTGGAAATTGTAGGAAATAGAAAGGAGCACTGAATGAAATTGAATTTAAAGGGGAACACCACAGAATAATATTAATGTTAAAGGAGAACACCACTGAATAATATTGAATTTAAAGGAGAACACCACTGAATAATATTGAATTTAAAGGAGAACACTTCTGAATAATATTCAATTTAAAGGGAACACCACTGAATAATATTGAATTTAAAGGGGAACACTACTGAATAATATTGAATGTTAAAGGGAACACCACTGAATTACATTCAATTTAAAAGGGAACACCACAGAAGTGAGTTAATTTAGGGATACAGTGTTATTTAGGTTATGCTGTTTTATAAGTGTATGTAGTACTGTTTTATCCCAGTAATTAATTAATTTTTACCGGAGGTCTCGGTTTCATAGACCAGTGCAGTGTGGCTGTCAGCACTTTTTGGCCAGGAGCTGGAACAAAAATTTTTAACATTGCAGACCTTCGGGAGCTGTTATATTTGCAAAAATTATCTGTTTCAATCTCAGTAGATGCTTATACTGTTATGGGGTGTGCCTCTGTGTGGCAAATTTTGCAGCTAGTCTCAGCCATTAGCAACTCTTTTCAAGAAGACAGATGGTGGAATAGAGGGGTTTGCAAATCCCAACTTACTTTTGTATCTGAAGGCCACTACTTGCAAGGACTTACCACCAGCAATGGAGATTGTTGGGATCAGCTACCAAGGACTTAGGAGATCGTAACAGAAGATTGCAGGAGGTTGTGAGTGCTGGCATTCTTTTGTTTTTACCCACTTTGTTTATTGACTGTGCCAGGAGTGCCTGAGTTTAGACCTCGGCCACTAAGCTCGCTGGAGTGGGGAGGTGGGGTCGTAAGCTGCCTTAGCTGGTTGGGGTTTTGCTGATGGAGTCTTTTGTTGGAGGGTGGGGGCTTTGGTGCTGGAGGGGCTTGGGCTGTGTGGCTGTTGGTGGACAGCCTGGGAGTCAAGCCCTAGACACTCCGATAGTCCAGGGTTAGCATCAGCTCCCCCCCCATCAGTGGGCATTAGGTAGGCCAAAGAAGATTTTTGCAACTGTGGCACTTGGATTGGAGACAGCTGTGACTTTAAGTCTTGGCCTAGTGGTGGGGTTTGGGTCGGGCAGCCCTCCGGATGAGGTACCGTGGTGCTACAGCCAGAGGGTGGTCGGGCTTTGGTCCCTGAGGTATCCCCAAATTGGTGGCTGGAGGGCTTCCATTTTGGGGCCCAGTCTTCTAAGGGGGCTGCTTCTTCTCTGGCCTGGGTCACCTGGTTAGGGTTTGATCATGAATGGAGGCTTCGACTTGGATATGTCTCTAAGGGTTTCGGATACTGTATAATGCTCTGTCCTGTGTGGTGGCAGATTTAATTACTCCCCTCTGTCTTCTTGTTTGACGAAGGTGGTGAGAGGACCTTCTAAAAAAATGTTTTATTACATTTTGCAGTGACAATTTAAACAACTGGAGTGTGAGCCTGGTATGTTCTTTTGGACTTTTAAAAACTTGATTTGCTGGGGGTGAGAGCCCTAGTGAAGTACTTGGACAATTAGATGACATTTTTAAACTTTCATTATCCTATATACTGTGTATTTTTTTTTGTAGGATTGTGGGGGGGGGATTATTGATTAAGATTAGTTTGGGGGTTAATTTTTAAAGAGGGTTGACGGAAGCTGGGTTTTATTTATATTTTGAGAAGCAGAAGGAAGCGGGGAAGGCAGTTATAATAGCAAAGGCTCAAACAGAGGGAAAGATAGCCAACTCAGTTAAGAAGGGGGATGAAACCTTTTATAGATACATTAGGGAGCAAAGAAAGACTAAGGCAGGAATACTGAGGCTTAATAAAGAGATAGGTGGTTGGACAGAGAGCGACAGTGAAAAAGCAGGGATACTGAACAAATCCTCTTGCTCAGTATTCAGAAAGGAAGAGCAGGGAGAGATACCTAATCCAGTCAATAGAAGCACTCTGGATGGGGGTTGATATTAGTCCTTTCACAGAAGAAAGGGTTCTGAAAAAACTCCTAAAACTGAAGGTGGATAAAACAATGGGGCCTGATGAGATTCACCCCAGAATTCTAAAATAAATAAGGGAAGAACTAGTAATACCACTGACTACCCTTTTTAATAAATTATGGGAGGGTGGTGTGGTACCTGCGGACTGGAGGAGGGCAGATATGATTCCCCTTCACAAAAGTGGGAGCAAGACAGAGGCAGGAAACTACAGACCTGTCAGTTTGACCTCAATGGTAGGGAAAATTATGGAATAACTTCTGAAGGAAAGAATTGTTGAGTACCTGAAAGCCAGTGGGGCACAGGACCCAAGGCAGCATGGATTCACAGCAGGAAGGTCATGTCAGACAAATCTAATTGATTTCTTTGACTGTGTGACCAAAGTAGTAGACCAGGGAGGGGCTGTGGAAATGGCCTACCTAGACTTTAGCAAGACATTTGACACCGTCCCACACAAAAGATTAATAAAAAAAAATGGCCAGCCTGGGAGTGGGTCCCAGGGTGGTAGCCTGAGTAAAACACTGGCTAGACAACAAGAAATAGAGGGTAATAGTAAATGGAGTCCACAGTGAAGAAAGGGGGGTTACTAGTGGGGTACCACAGGGTTCAGTACTGGGGTTGGTCCTTTTTAATGTCTTTATAAGTGACATTGCAGAAGGACTGGAAGGAAAAGTATTTCTCTTTGCAGATGACACAAAGACCTGCAACAGAGTTGATATGCAAGGTGGGGTGGAAAGGACGAAAAGGGACTTGGCAAGGTTGGAGGAATGGTCAAATGTATGGCAGCTGAGATTCAACCCAAAGAAGTGCAACGTAATGCACCTGGGAAACAAAAACCCAGGGGAAGAGTACACAATGGGGGGTGAGATACTGACAACAACAAAAATGGAAAGGGACCTGGAGGTAGTCATATCAGATGACCTAAAGGTGGGCCAGCAATGTGAGAAGGCAATAAGGAGGGCTGGGGGGATAAAAGGATGCACAGAGAGAGACATCACCAGTAGAAAACAGGACGTTGTTGTCCCTCTGTACAGACAGTTGGTAAGACCACATCTGGAGTACTGTGTACAGTTCTAGAGACCCCCATCTCCACAAAGACATAGACAGGGTGGAGGCTGTTCAGAGGAGGGCAACGAAAATGGTGCAGGGTCTGCACCAGAAGACATATGAAGAAAGACTAAAGCAGCTTAAGATGTATAGCCTCGAAGAAAGAGGGGGGGACATGATAGAAACTTTCAAATACCTCAAGGGAGTCAACAAAGTCAATGAGGGTAGCATCTTTCAGAAAAAGAGATGTGCAAGAACAAGGGGGCACGATTTGAAGATAGAGGGGGGGACGTCTCAGAGGTAATGTGAGGAAGTATTTCTTCACAGAGAGGGTTGTAGAAGCATGGAACAGCCTTCTTGAGGAGGTCATATAGTCAAAAACAGTGGGGGAATTCAAAAATGCATGGGACAGACATATGGCAGGTCTAGTAGGGGTAGAAGGGAGTAGGCTGTTGGTTAACTAGGACCTTCAGTTTATCTGTTAGGTAGGGAAATGTGCAGACTAGGTGGGCCAAGCAGTCCTTATCTGCCATCAGAGTCTATGTTTCTATGTTTGGTTAATTTTTATTTGTATTAGTGGGGGTTAATGTTCTGACTTAATCTAGCTTGTGTTTGCATGCTGCTCTCCCTATCAAGCACTACTTTCCTTCTGAGCTCTGGGACCTCCGCCCTTTTAATTGCCCCCATTGCGCATGCCAATCTATGGTCACTGTATGGCTTTTGGGATAGTGGGTAGAAGGTGGAGGGGGTTGGGTCCTAGACCTGGGAAGAGGGGAGAGCTGAGCAGTTGGATTGGAGTAGTGAGGACCAAGAGATGCTTTGGGGCAAAATGGAATCCAGAATGAGATTTGCCTTGTCTGGTGCCCATACCCAAGGGCTCCATGGTCAATGGGCAGGTTGCTCGGCTGGCCCCGGTGTCTCATCTAGCTCACACGGTGTTGTGCAACTCCAGATCTACTAAAAACAAGATGGCTATTATATCTGATCTTGTTTGGTCAGCAGATCTGGCATGCATTACCGAGACCTGGCTAGATGAGAATGTGGGCCCCATTTTGGTGGCAGCCATTCCGGCTGGGTTTTCGGTGATACACCCTGTGAGATCAGATCACAGGGACAGGGGTGTAGCAATTTGTTTTAAATCAGAATTGGGCCTTGTGCCAGTTGAGGGGATCAGGTCCTTTGAGTGTACTGTGGTCACAATTGTGGGTTGCAGGATCATCCTCATCTGCCATCCACCCAGAGGTGAGAAACTGTTCCTGCAGGAAGTCACAGATTTCATTGTCAATATGGTGTTGGAATCTCCAAGATTGATGGTACTGGGTGACTTCAGTGCCTGGGTCGATGATGAACTTACGCAGTTTGTTTAGGACTTCCTCTGACTTATGATTTTGTTGGGCTTCACGCAGGCAGTTGCCTCTGTGACTCACAATTATGGTCACTCATTGGACCTGATCTTCTTCCTGGGGATGGAGACCTCTGACTTGGTGGTAGAACCAGTTGGATTGTCCAGTTACCACACTATAAGGTTCAATCTCCGGGCTTCCCCCTCTAGGCCTGCTCCTATGGAGATGGTCCGATACTGCCCTTTACAGGGAATGAGCCCAGAAGGTCTTTTGGTGGTGTTGGACCAATTGGGATAACTGGGTGCAAGTGAGGGTCCCGATGACCTGATACAAGCCTGTAATCAGGCAGTGGGGGGGACTCTGGATACCCTGACTCCAGTCCGCATTCACCCTTTCACACTCCGCCCTTGGTCCCCTTGGTTTGATGGGACTTTGAGGGAGCTGAGGCAAGTAGGGCGAAGGTTAAAGCATTGCTGGCGGAGATCCAACCTGGATGTCAACAGACTTAGACTGATTGAACATTATAGGAACTATCTGTTGACAATCTCCTGTAAGAAGGCAGAATTCTCATCTGGGGAGATTGCTGCAACTCAGAATCAATCAACCAGCTCAGCTCTTTCGAACTGTGGACAGACTCTGCAATCCAGCCTGTCTGCAAGTTCGAAGAGCATTTTCTCAACATAAAAGTGAGGAGTTTGCTCACTTCTATGCTGATAAGGTTGCTGACATCAGATCTGAGATCCACTTAGCATGCTTTATAGGGGGGCAGCAGTGGTCAGTGTGGTGTCACTACTCCTCAGTTTTGTTGGATGGAGTTTGATTGGCCGGAGATCTCGGATGTCATGCAGATACTTCAAGATATGCAGCCGACTTGCTGTAGTCTGGACTTAGGTCCAACCTGCCTTTTAATAGATTGTGTTGATATCATTGGCCCTGTCCTTGTGGAGATAGTCTGGTGTTCACTGGAGTTGGGTGAGATTCTGAGCCTTCCTGAAGGAAGCAGTGTTTACTCCCCTTCCTAAGAAACCTTTGCTTGACCCAGACTGCCTGCTAACTACAAACCAGTCTCTAACCTTTCCTTTGTGGGAAAGGTTATTGAGAAAGTCATAGCACCGCAGCTGGAGAGCCATGTTACCATCCAAGACATCTACAGTCCTCTCCAGTCCAGATTTCATAAGAGGCATAGCACAGAGACCACTCTGGTTTGGGTATTCAATGATCTCCTGATTGCGAGAGATCAGGAGTGCCGTTCCATCTGTGTACTCCTAGATCTCTCTACAGCTTTTGACACCATGGACCACGGGATGCTGCTGGAATGTCTACAAGTAATTTGTGGTCTGTCTGGTGTGGTCCTTAGATGGTTTCATTCTTTCCTCACTGGCAGATCTCAGAGAGTGGTTTAGGGGACAGGTTCCTCTGAGTCATTCCCTCTGCCATGTGGGGTGCCACAGGGTTCCGTGCTGTCCCCCATGTTGTTCACGTTATACATGCTGCCATTAGGAGACATTGGTGAGGTGGTATGGGCTGGATTTTCACTGCTACACAGATGATACCCAGCTCTACCTGTCTTTTGTGCCTGACCAGGATAGTGCGCGCTCAGTGTTTATCAACTGCCTAGTGGAAATCCAGGACTGGATGAATTCCAGCTGGTTAAAAATTAAATTCTGAAAAGACTGAGGTGTTGGTTGTGGATCCTGGCTGCCAGATAGAGGGTTCAGCAGCAGGATGTCCCTCAGGGCTGTGGCTTGGGGGTGCCCAGTTGCTGACCTCTGCCAGGCACATAATCTGAGGGTAATACTTGACATTGGACAGACGCTTCATTCCCAGGTGTCAGTCATGGTCAAGTCTGTCTTTCTTTCTTTCTTTCTTTCTTTCTTTCTTTCTTTCTTTCTTTCTTTCTTTTTCTTAACCAGGTAAGTACACTGATCCATTGGACCATTTTCAGACATGACCCAGGCCACAGCTGTGGCTACAAAATAACATAATCAACAGGGCTGATATACAAAAATAGCAATACTACTGAGTAACACATATAATACAATATATACAATATAATACAAGATTTGGTAGCGTACCGCCAGACGACTTAATTAACACGTCATGGAGACAAAGCAGGTCTACAAGCATAGTTTCAGTGTTCAAGGTTTATCTAAGATGCCTGCCTGCCTACCATAACAGTGGGCTGTAGGATGAATTAGTAGGTGCATGGAAGCTTACATAGAGCATACAAGCTATACAAGTTGACAATGATCTAGAATAATTAGATGCATTGAAGCTCAGACTTGCTAGAGAAATATCAACACAGTGGATTAGAAGTACTGCAAAAGGGGAAGAACAGGCTAGGAGAGCAGAGAGTACCGTGAGGTATGATGGAGGTAGAGAAGGCTAGGGGGCAACAGGGAGGTGAGTTGGAGGAAGGAGAGGGGTCCCAGGAGATGGCACAGCAGGTCCTGGTGTCACGATGGCCTGCACCCACTGGCATTATCTTGGGGGCAATTGATGCTGGCAGAGAAAGCTAAGGGACAAATGGAGTGGGAAAGGTCAGAAATGTAGGGCAATGGAGTTGTCCCAGCAGCTCACAGGTCCTAGCATCTTGATAGCCCGCTCCCTCTGGTATTGTCTTGGGGGCAGTTACAGCCTGACCCAACTAGAAGCCAGTTGCATAGATTGGTTTTGAAGGACAGGTGGGTGTCAGAAGAGTGGATGGATGGATGCAGGTAATTTATTCCACAGGGTGGGAACAGAGACCGAGAAAGCTCGACTGCCCATGACAGAAGATATACATGGCACTTCGGGGGGGGGCAGAGGTTAACCTGAGGCTCCTAGGTACCCCTCTTTTTCTGCGAGAAGAGAAGAGTGGGGTGAAGACCGGTGGCTCCTGAGCGAGTTTGCAATTAGACAACCCATGGTATAGTCAAAGCGACCATGTAATGGGAGCCATCCAAGAGACTTGTAGAGAGCACAGTGGTGGGTGGAGTAAGAAGCTTGCAGCACAAAGCAGCATATGGAATCGTAAATGGAGTTTAAATGGGTGTGCAATGAGGAGGGCATGAGAGTATGGAATCGTAAATGGAGTTTAAACGGGTGTGCAATGAGGAGGGCATGACAGTATGGAATCGTAAATGGAGTTTAAACGGGTGCGCAATGAGGAGGGCATGAGAGTATGGAATCGTAAATGGAGTTTAAGCGGGTGCGCAATGAGGAGGGCATGAGAGTATGGAATCGTAAATGGAGCTTAAGCGGGTGCACAATGAGGGAGGCATGAGGTATGGAATCGTAAGTGGAGTTTAAGCAGATGCGCAATGAGAGGCATGAGGTATGGAATCGTAAATGGGTTTAAGCGGGTGCGCAATGAGGAGGGCATGAGAGTATGGAATCGTAAATGGAGTTTAAGCGGGTGCGCAATGAGGAGGGCACGAGAGTATGGAATCGTAAATGGAGTTTAAACGGGTGCGCAATGAGGAGGGCATGAGAGAGTAGACGGGAGAAGTAGTCTAGAAGGGGCAGAAGATTGCCTAGCACGATGGCAAGGTGAGCTTCCATGGATAGTAGTTGCTTTAGCCTGTAGGCAGCACCAAATCTTTGGTGGATTTTCTGCATGGTGTTGTTGATGTATTCCACAAAAGTAAGAGAGGGGTTGAGGGTAACACCAAGGTATTTGAAAGTGGCGACAATGTCAAGCGCGGGACCTGCAGGGGTGTGAACCAGGAGGGATGAGTTGGCTTTGGTGGCCTTGGACAGCAAGGGTTTGGAGCCAAAGAGCCTTGCCTTAGTCTTCTTGTTATTGACTATCAGTTTGTTGGAGAGGAACCAGTTGTGAGCAGCACCATAGTTGGCAGAGAGGGTGGATGAGATAGATTGAAGCGAGTTGTCACTATGGTAGAAGACTAAATCATCGGCATAGAGAAGTGAATTACAGGTGAGGCTGTCTGCTGGGAGCGCGTTTATAAACATGGAAAAACACAAAGGGCAAGTATTGAGCCTTGGGGGAACCAGTACCAATAGGTAAAGTGGAAGAGTGTACTTTGCCTATGATGACAGTCTGGGATCTACCAGATAGATAACTGTGGAACCAGGACGTACTGTTAGATGAGCAACCAAAACTGCGAAGAGTGGAGTTGAGAAGTTGGTGGTCAACCAGGTCAAACGCCTTGGATAGAGCCACAAAAACTGCACCTGTAGCCTTCCCCTTGTCCATATTTCTAAGTATGTGGTCTGTAAAAAGTGTCAAGGCAGAAGAGGTACTGTGATGTTAGCGAAAACTGTGTTGGAGGGGGCAGAGGAGGTTGTACTTTTCCAGGTGTTCAGATAACTGGTAATGAATGATTTTTTTTAAGTAATTTGCTGAGATGAGAGAGGAGAGAGGAGAGAGAAGGGCCTGTAATTTTCTTGCGCAAGTCAGTCGCCGGTTTTGAAAAGAGGGGTAATGTGTACAAGCTTCCAGCAGTCTGGCACAGTGGAAGATGAGAGGAAAAGGTTAAAGATAAAAGTAAGGGGTTTGATAATGGAAGAGGAAATCAGTTTTAGGAAAGCCGGGGAAAGACCATCGATGCCGGGGCTACCTCTGCACAGCAGTGCCTTCAAGAGTTTGGTAGTGACTCTCTGGCTAATGGCCTTAAAATAAAAGGAGGGTGGAGTGGCGGGATTAGCGTGAGAAAGAGGGTGGTTTTGGCTGATGTTACCTCCCACGGGTGGTTGAGGGGGGATTTTGTTGAGCTAGGCGGATAGGTCGGTGAGATGTTACCCAAGGGGATTTTGATCTGGGTAATCTGGTTACCTGTACGAGGGTTTAATATGGACCTAATGGTGGCCCAGAAATTATGAGGAATTCTGAGGAATATCACCAAGATTAAGTACCTAGTTCCATCCGGCGGCCTTCCAACGTTGATCCACATCTTTATGACCTCATGTCTCGACTAGGGTAACTCCCTTTATCTAGGGATTTTGGTGCAGAATGTGGTGGCCAGGTTGTTATCTGAATTGTCTCTATCCAGTCATATTACATCTGTGCTGCGCAAACTGCACTGGCTGTCTGTTCAGTGGCTGATCACCTTCAAGGTCAGCCCTATACAGACTGGGTATGTGCTATCTGCAAGATCTCCTGCATCCTTATTGCCCCCTCCGTCCACTTTACTCAGTTGATGAGGGATTCCTGAAGATTCCTAGTGTACGATTAAAAATCTCTGGGTCCCGGGCATTTTCATTCATAGCTCCAACCCTGTGGAATTCTCTGCCTTGTCAGATACGAGAGTATTTGACAGTGGAGAGCTTCAAAACTGCACTAAAAACCTATTTATCTGAGCTTGCCTTTGGAAGCACATTTTAATTCATGTCGGACTTTTGATATTTGGGTTTTAATTATAGTGATTAGATGAAAGATTTTAGAATTTTATTGTTTTAAGTTATATTGTAAGGTTTGGACAGCGCTTTGGTACAATGTGAACAGCGCTTCATAAATAAAGATTATTACAAACATACAAAATTTGCCAGCAGATAAAGGCCTAAAGGTCTATCAAGTCTGCTCGAATGTGCAGCTAACACCCCTTATTCTGCAGCTGCCCCTTCCTTCCACCCTTCCCCTTCATTAACCCTCCCCCTTGTCCTGTCCCATCCCCTTTTGAAGCAGTCCACTGTTCTTCTGCATACCATTTCTGCAGGTAACGCATTCCACCCAGCCACCACTTTCTCTGTAAAAAAGAGTCTCCTCATCTCCCTCCTGAACCTTCCTCCCTCCAGTCTCATATCATGGGCCCTGGTGGCCCTCCCCTCCCCTACGTTGAACAGCCCCTCTGTACCCATCTTGTTTATTCCTTTCATGTATTTAAAGGTTTCAATCATGTCACCCCTATCCCTCCTCTCCTCTAGTGAGTACATGTTCAACTCCTTCAGCCTCTTCTCGTATGATAAGTCCCCCAGCCCCTTGATCATCTTTGTCGCCCTGCGCTGCATCCTTTCCAGTAACTTAATGTCCCTCTTCAGATACGGGCGCCAGTACTGCACGCATTACTCCAGGTGTGGTCTAACCAGTGACAGCGTTAGGGGTTTTAAAACATGGGTCAAATTAGACCCATAGGTGTAAAAAAATGTGGGTCAAAATGAGAAACAACTGGGTCCAAACCTAATCGTAAGTAGAAATTTCATTAGTACAGAAGCTTAAATTTGTTGCGTGAAAATACTTTTCTATTGTTTAGTTTTCCATCTATAAGCTATTGTTAGAGACAGGTGCACCACTTTGGACTCACTGTCCTGTGGAAAGTGGGTCATTTCTGGGCAAGCTGCAACTTTTTCCCTTTTTGCCCTATCTAGCGTTGTCTCTGGGTCTAACTAATGACCTAGACAGTGGCAGAATCACCTCCTCCCTCCTCGAGGATATACCCCTTGCAATACAACCCAGCATTTTGTTGGCCTTTGCAGCTGCCTTCCTACATTGTGCCGAGTTGTTCATTGACCCTGTAATGAGCACACCCAGATCCTTCTCCTCCTCTGTCTGGGCTAGCTGCATCTCCCTAGCTGGTAACTCCATCTTGGGTTCTTCAACCCAAAATGCAGCACCTTGCACTTTTTGGCATTAAACCCCAGCTGCCAGGTGTCTGACCAGGTTTCAAGCTTTGCCAGATCATCCTGCAACCCCTGCCATCCCCCTAGGTCATCCACCACTGCGCCTACCTTGGTATCATCAGCAAACAGACTGATCTTGCTCTTAATGTCCCATGATATGTCTGCAATGAATATCCCAAACAACACTGGTCCCAACACCGAGCCCTGTGGAACACTGCTCGTCACTGCCCTTGGGTGTGAGAGCTCCCCACCCACCACCACCCTCTGTTGCCTTCCTGCAGCCAGTTTCCTACCCATCTCACCAGCTTTGCACCCACCCCTGTGCCTACTAACTTTCTTCCCAGCCTTCCATGCAGCGCAGTGAATGCCTTACTGGAAGTCCAGATACAGGACATTCACTGCATGGCCTGTCCAGTTGCCTAGTTACCCAGTCATAGAACTCGACCAGGTTGGTTTGGCAGGATCTGCCACGTATGAAGCCATGCTGTCTGCTGTCCTGTAGTCCTTTGGCCTCTGGGAGGCCACCAGCCTCCTTCAGGATAGTCTCCATTAGCTTACCCACGATGGATGTGAGGCTCACTGGTCTGTAGTTTCCTGGTTCATCCTTGGGGCCACTCTTGTGGAAGGGCACCACATGAGCCATCCTCCAGTCCTGAGGTACACACCCTGAATGTAGGAGACATTAAATAGGTCTGCCAAAGGTCCTGCAAGGACCTCTGCCAGCTCCTTCAGTACCCTGGTGGATGCCATCTGGGCCTGGTGCCTTATCCACCCTCAGTGCCTTCAAACCCTCTTGAACTCTGCCTCCATGATTTCCCCATCTGTCACCACTTCCCCCCTGCTTCTGCCATTTCTCCCACCTTGGGTGTCACCCCTCTTCTCTTTAGTAAATACTAAGCAGAAGTACTCATTCAGTGCTTCTGCCTTATCGCACCCTACTTCCACCCAACCCCCCTCCTTCCTAATCCTTACTATGTGGTCCTTACAGCTCCTTTTCTTCCTGATGTACTTGAAGCAGTCCTTCTCTCCCTTCTTAATGCCTTGTGCCAGCCTGAGTCCCGTAGATGCTTTGGCTCCCCTTACTGCCCTTGTCACCTCCTTCGATTCTGTCAAGTACTCCTCCCTGTCCTCCCCCTTCCCTGTTTTCTTGTACTTCCTAAAGGCAGCTCTTTTCCTCCTTACCTTTTCCATGACCTCCTTGCTCAACCAGCTCGGTTTCTTAGCCCTAGCCTTCTTGCTCTGGGCTTTGCAGCAGGTTTTGGTTGCCTCCACTATCCCCAGCTTTATGAGCTCCCACCTCTGGTTAGTGTCCATACTGGATTGAATTCTGGTCAGGTACCCTTTTACCACTTCCCCCATCCTCCCAAAGTCAGCCCTCCTGAAGTCCAGCACTCTTGTGCCAGATTCCACTCCTTCCTTGCCCATATCCAATGTGAGCCATACTGAGTGGTGGTCACTCCCTGACAGCGGTTCCTCCACTGTAAGTTCTCTCACAGAGTCCCCATTTGCCAGCACAAGGTCAAGGGTATTCCCTAACCTGGTTGGTTCACTGACCATTTGCAGCAGGAAGCTGTCCTGGAAGGCATCCAGCAGTACCTGCTCCCTTCTGTTCCTGGTTGTTGGGGTGCACCAGTCAACTCCTGGCATGTTGAAGTCCCCCACAATCACCACACTACCCTTCTCGCAGGTCCTCCTGAGTTGTCCCGCTAGTTCCCTGTCTAAGTCCTCCATCTGAGATGGTGGCCTGTACACCACTCCCATTCTAAGAATCCTATTCTTGGAATCCTGGATTTGCATCCAGTATGACTCCGTACTACCCTCCTCTGCTTCCTCCCTTACACACTTCAGTCCTTCCTTCACATGTAGTGCCACTCCCCCCCCTTTCCCAATCACCCTGTCCCTACGAAAGAACCTGTACCCTGGTACAGACAGGTCCCAGTCATTGTATTGGGTGGCCCATGTTTCCGTGATGACTGCAGTGTCCACCTCTCCCTCTGCCATGAGAACCTGTAACTCTGCAGTTTTCCTCCCAAGGCACCTAGCATTAAGGGTAACCACCTTCCACCCTTTTCTCCCCATCCTGCCCCCTTCCTAGCATCACCAACAGTACTTGCCATTTGTCCTTTGTCACTGTTATGGGGGGTTAGCTCATATGGTTTCCCAACCTGTGGTCTCTGCATATCTCTTCCCCAACTGCCACCCCCCACTCCTAGTTTAAATTCCCAACTTCATCTATGTACTCCTCCATCCTCTGTTTCAACACTTTCTTTCCCTCCTCACGGAAGTGTAGTCTGTCCTTGGCATAGAGACTACTGTCCTCCCAGGTCTTCCTCAGCCCCCCAACAGCCCATACCCTTTAGCACAACACCAGGTTCTTAGCCATCCATTAAATTCCTCTATTCTCAGCTTTCTTGTTGTGCTTGCCTTTGGCATTGGAAGTATCTCTGAAAAAGTTACTGATCTTCCTGCCCCCTCACATAACTGTGCTAGTTCCTCAAACCTCTTCTGGACTATACTGTCTTGTCAGTCAGGTTGTTTGTCCCAAGATGTATAATTAAATGAGGCTTTCCCTACCCCTTCTAGCATATTTCAGAACAGATTGTCCCACCCTTTCCGCTGTCATTCCTGGCATGGCCTCCACCCAAATGCGACTATACCTCTCCCCCTTGCTACCTCACCTGACTCCTCTTAGTATTGAGTCACCCAGCACTAAGATTCCACCCCTCTTTCTCCCTGCTTGCTTCCATTCATCTCCCTCTCTCATTTCCAGCTCCTCTTCTTCCTCCTGCACATTATTTCCCCCTTTTACCCCTGTTGCAATTCTCCCAGCAGAACTTCCCCCACTCCAGTTTGGTCCAGGCATTTATCAATTACTTCTCTAATTTCATCATTTCTCTTCTCCACCTTCTTCCTCTCTAGCAGTGCACAACTATTTTCTGAAGACCCTTCACAAATGCCCGCTCCCTCTCTCTTCATAGTAACCTGTTCTCTCCTTTCCACTCCATGACTTTTGCCACTTCTTCGCCTCCCCTCACAAGTCCCTATCTCCTCCTTCCATTTGTCTTTTGTCTCCTGACCTGGTTTCCCCAGCAATCATTCTTCCTGGCCTGGGCCTCTTTGTCTCTGCTTCCCATCCTCTGACCCTCTTCTCGCCACTGTTGGCTTAAATTGCCCTCCCTCATTTCCCCATCTTCCTCCCTCCAGTATTGGGCTAATCCCACCCCCAATCTGCCTTGCCTGTCTTAGTTCCTCCTGCAGACCCTCAATCTCCTTTCTAAGTTTTTCTATGTGGTTGCACACTAAACATCCTCCCACACTCCAGGCAATGTTTAGAAAGATTGGTGCACCACAGTTGTTGCAGCCTACCACCCTACCCATTGCTGTCGTTGACCACCAGCGACCCCCCACCCTTCCAGATGCAGGATACCAAACACACCATTTAAAGGGGAACACCACTGAATAATATTGAATTTAAAGGGAAATACCACTTGAACCGTGTCCATCATAATTTGAAAGTTCTTGTAAAGCTCTTTGAATGAGGTATTGGGCTTATCTGTAGCTGGCAGAAGTCCAGAGATAGTGATGATTAACTCTGCCATATACTGAAACTACATTGCCAGCAAGTTTAAAACCTTGTGATGTCACTGATGACCATGCTGTGGTTAATTGCATTGTAGTCAAGCACAATTATTGCCAGTGACATCATAAGTCTCTAAAAATGGATTTACAGTATTATTACATAAAACAGACCTAGCCACCAATATCTGTGGACTGCTGCAAATTACAGAGAAGCCGAATACCTCATTTAAATGAGGTTTACTAATTTCAGACCATGATGGTCATTGCTCATAAATGTTTCTCTTTAGTTTAAGAGTGGAGTGTTTTCAAGAGTAGCTCCAGGGGGGGGGGCATGGGGGGACTGAGGCCCTCTGAAATTCATGGCTGGTAGTACGGCCTAGAGGTTAAAGTGACAAACTCTGAATGAGCTTGTTACATCAAGCAGATCTGGGCTTGATTCCCACAACCTTCACTGCCAGAAAATTGGCAATTGTGGGTTACTGCTTCGAGTAAGTGTGGAGGTGGGCAGAGGATAGAGGGGTTGGGGCTGAGCTCTTGGAGGACTGGCACACAAAAAGCATACTAAATTAAAAAAAAAAGAACATTTTATTATTTTCATTATATTAAGCTATTGTTCTTGACCAATAATGAATTTTTAACAAACTACTCCCCAACTTATTAGTTATTCAGCCTTCTGAGACTTTTTCACAGTTGTTATTTACACTTGTGGATGTATAGCTTTTAAGTCTGCTGTCTTAGGATAAGGGTTTTGAAAAATTGGCAGGCAAGTTCTCTGCCCCAGAGGATAAGTGCACATCTGTTTGCAAAGCATCGGCTCCCATGGTGTTTAAGAAACAAACTGTACAATTTAAGCAAAAATCTGTATTTTAAGATGCTTTGTTTTTTCTTTTGGCTAACAAAACAAACAAAAAACTCACCAATTTAGAACCTGAAACTTTTTGTTTCATTACATATTGGCCAAGAATAGTGCCTTCATTTGATTTACAATGAAAAAGTCCAAATTTAAAAAGTTATGTGTTTAAAAACTAAAAATCTGGAGACTTCCGCTGATGTCACCACCTGACATGGTCGCCTGATCTGGCAAGAGATGACAGGGCAGCAGGTAAGAAATATGGTGTAAAAAATATTGAAAATTGTCAAAGTTATGAGCCTTTGTTGGCAAAATGTAACATACACTCCTAAATTTGTTGTTTTGTAGTATTTGTACACCGGATTTCCAACATAGCCTTATTATAACCCAGCCTCATGAAGAAGGGCAGAGCGAATGTTCAGCTCCTGGCATGAATACAATCTGATGCAGGGACTGCAAAATCAGCTTTCTGGCTGCAAAATCACATTTTGAGCAGGAGATGAAAAATGACAGCTGTCACATTTATGAGGTGTTGTAAAGAAACAGCTATGTTGAAAATCTGGGGTTAAACTATTACCAAGATTATAAGCCTGCATTTGCAAAAAATCAACATAGCCTCATGACTGTTTTTTTAGTATTTGTACACCAAATTTTTAAGCATAGCCTCCTTGCTGTTTCCCTATGGTAGCTTCTACCTTCTAAATCCCCATCCCTTATTCTTCCCCCTCCTCCTCCCTCTGTCTACCCCCCCACAACTTCACTGGTGTTGAAGTTATAACACCCTCCCCCTACTGACATCTTACTTTTTTACCTCTCAGGCCACCTTTCTCTCTTTTGGGATGCTCTCTAACTACTATGCCTACTTAAACACTGGTGCTAATTCTTTTAAATCTATTCCCACTCTCCCAAATGTAGAATTTTTTAGTTACCCTTAATGTGTATCATGTTGTGACCTTGTACCTTATATTTATGCCATTTAGCTACTAACAACGTAACCCATGTATTATACCTGCACTTAGGTTTTGTGTTAGTTTTTTTTTTGTTTTTTTTTTAATCACATTGCATGTTACGTACTGCCATTTCTGCACAATGGCCTTGTCACTGAATTGTAATTATGTTTTTGTTGTAAATTTCCTTATCGTTTCCCCCCAGGACCATCTTGTAAATGAGTTTGCTCAATGGTGCATTTCCTCTCTTAAATAAAAATTTGAATTTGAATTTATGATCCCACCTCATAATTAAGGTTAGAGGGAATTTTCAACTTCTGTCCAAAAGGTGATGTGCAGGAACCACAAAATCACCTTTCAGGATGTAAAAAAAATCCCATTTTGGCCAGGATTTGAAAAATGACAGCTACTGTATAACGTTTATAAAGTGCTGCAAAGATAAGGCTATGTCATAAATGTAGGGTAACAATATTGAAAAGTAACAATGTTACGAGCCTGCATTCACAAAATTTAATGTAAGCTCATAACTTATTGTTTTTCAATATTTGTACACCAGGGCCTGGATAGTCAGACTGTGCCAGGCTGTGGCGCAAGCCTGGGCGCAGCACAACTTGGCTGCGCAGGGGCATTGTTGAATATCACACCCTTGCCACCCACAGTGCGCATGGCGCAATGGCACTGTGCCAGCACAAGTGGCCAGAGTGGAGCAGTGGGATGCGCTAGTACAAGTTCCATTGCACTAGGCGCAACAACTGCGATATTCAAAAGTGCACATGCAAATGGAGCCATAATGTATGCAAGGCACAAATGGGGCCATTAGCATGTCATTATGGCCCCATTTGCATGCAGGTGCACCGATCCCCGGCGACTTGTGCCTGGCGCCCTGCCAGGCAGCTGCCATCGGGGACCAAGGCCCCCTGCACAGTGCAGCAACCACTGCCCAATTGCAGGCATATGTTGCTGTAAATAACCGTCCAATATCCCTGGTGGTCCAGTGGACCACTTGCAGCCTAATCGCGGGCATAAGTGAAAAGAAAAGAATTCCAATATCCCTGGTGGTCCAGTGGACCACTCTCAGCCTGGTCACAGGCATAAGTGAAAAGAAAAGAATTGCAATAACCCTGGTGGTCCAGCGGTACCCCCCTTCCCACCTGCCACTGCAAGTGGTCCACTGGATCACCAGAGATATTGGAATTAATTTCTTTTCACTTATGCTCGTGATTGGGCTGTGAGCGGTCCACTGGACCACCAGGGATATTGGAATTAATTTCTTTTCACTTATGCCCACAATCAGGCTGCGAGCAGTCCACTGGACCACTAGGGTTTTAGAAGGTTCCCTTTTCTATGTATGCCCGTCATCGGGCATGGGGGTGCATCACCAGCCAGAGCTCGGGTGGCCACCCACAGGTGGCAGCCACCGTGTTGCGCCCTGCAATATGGCAGCTCACCTGTGGGTGGCCAGCCGTTGTTCCTTTTTTTTTGGTGCACCTGTCTGCAGCGCAAGTAGGGGTTGCACATGCATGGGCTCAGCACATCCTGGGCTGAATATCGGGATGTGCGGAGTATGCATGGGTACTCCCCCCCACCTGCACCGCATACATTACTGATGCGCTCCTGCGCATTGGGATTTGTGCCAGGCACAATCCCCGTTTGAATATCATGCCAGGGCGCATCAGTGGGTTGCGCATGGTGCAACAGTGATGCGCCATGCTCAACCCTTCTGAATATCTGGGCCCAGATTTTCAACATGGCCTTCTTATGACCCACCTCATGAAGAAGGGCAGAAAAATTTTTAATTCCTGCCCGAAAGATGATTTCACACAAGGACCGTGAAATCACCTTTTGTGATGTAAAAAAACATTTTGGACAGGATTTGAAAAATGACTGCTATGACATTCACGAGGTGTTGTAAAGATGTGGCTATGTTGTAAATTTGGGGTAAAATTATTGAAACTTACCAAAGTTACAAGCCTGGATTGGCAAAATTCAATGTCGGCTCATAATGTTATTATTTTTCAATATTTTTTACACCACATTTTTAACATACCTTCTTATGACCCCACCTCAAGAACAAGGGCAGAGAAAACTTTCAACTCCTGTCCAAAAGGTGATTTTGTGCAGCAACTGCAAGATCACCTTTCGGAATGTAAAATAAAAAAAAAATTTTGGTCAGGATGTGAAAAAATAACAACTGTCGCATTCATGAGGTGCTGTAAGGATATGGCTATGTTGTAAATTTGGGGTACAAATATTGAAAATTGCCAAACTTACAAGCCTGCATTGGCAAAAATCAAGAACATAGGCTCATAACTTTATTGTTTTTTAAAAATGTTTACACTAAGTTTTCAACATACCCTTCTTATGACCCCTACCTCATGAACAAGGGTAGAGAAAATTGTCAACCCCTGCCCGAAAGGTGATTTCACATAGGGACCACAAAATAACAGCTGTCACATTCATGAGGTGCTGTAAAGATGTGGCTATGTTTTAAATTTGGGGCCAAAATATTGAAAATTACCAAAGTTATGAGCCTGCATTTGCAAAATTCAAGGTAGGCTAGTAACTTTTTTTTAATATATTTTTACACCAAATTTTCAACATAGTCTTCTTATGACCCCGCCTCATGAACAAGAGCAGAGACAATTTTCAGCTCTGGCCTGAAAGGTGATTTTGCACAGGGACTGCAAAATCACCTTTGGGAACAGAATAACCTAATGTCAGTTCAATTATCCATGAGGTGGGGTTGCAAAAAAACCATGTTGAAAATGTGGGCCAAAAGGAGGCAGTATAGCGCAGTGGTTTAAGGCTCTGAGCTGCAAATCTGGTGACATCCAGCTGACCAGACCTGGGTTTGAATTCCACAGTTTCCACTTGCATACTGTGTGACCCTGAGCAAGTCACTTAACTTCCCTGTGCTCCCAGGTCGCTCCTGTAAAAAAGCTTTCAGCTTAGTGTGCTACTCCTGGTTAAACAACTAAAAAATAAAATATGCAAAAATGCCTACGTGATGCCACTAAGTTCAAAACCCCATTGAAATACGTTGAATCACATACCTGTTTCTTCAGTTAGCGATCCGGCTATGAAGAGTGAAGACATGTCTGAGGTCCAAAGAGGATTGCAGCATTAGATTCCTGATTGGTAAGTAAGGGTTTTAGGGGGGTATTTGGGGCTGAATGAAATGGTTGGGTGGGGGGAGTCTACCAGCCACAAAACGCATCAGTGGACGGTTTTCTTTTTACATGTTTAAAAAAAAGAAAAATGAGTGAATTTCTGCACGGGGGAATTGGGCACCCCCCAGAGCAACTATTATGTTTCTTGAGGGTGAAGAGTGGTGTGGTGGGTGCTAAAAATGAAAGTCAGGTGGAAGGATATCTTTCCTGACACTAGGGGATTCAACACTCCCAGTGTCACTGGTATGTTTCCCCACACTGGGGGACTGGGCACCCCCAGTGTCATTTTTATGTTTCTGAGAGTGTGACTGAGTGATGGGTGCCAAGAGGGAAGGTCGGATGGGAGAATACCAACAATTTATAACTATTTTTTTGGTGGCCATGCTGGAATATGGCACACTCTGCAGTGACCAAGGTGTCCGCTGAGCACTACTGCGCATGTGCAGTGTGGTTCGGTGGCTGTGACTGCCGTTTATTTTTTCATTGACATTACAGATATTCCCTCCACCTGGCCCTTCCTCTCAGTATTCACCACCCCACCCCATCCCCAGAAACATAAGAGTGTTCGTAAGCCATCTGTCCCTTCTGACTCTCCACCCGTGGCCAGTTTAAATGCTCTCTGCTGAAGCATTCCAACTTCTCAGCAAGGAGTGAGGTCTCCTTCCTGGACAGATGCAGGACATCCTCCGGGTATAAGCTCACATCTGCCAGGTGGGGCCCCAGACCCCTATGAAGCCAAATCCTTCCCTTCCACAATAATCCTTCAACCAGGTGTTGAAGGCTTGGATGTGGAGTGCCCTATCCACCCCTGTGCCTTGGACAGGTAGCACTTCCAAGAATGAAACAGAACATGCTACCTGCTTCAGGTCCCCTCCCCAGCTTCCTGAAATCCTCCTGGACTCCAGCTAACTCCACCCTTCTCCCCTCCAAGTCATTGGTCCCCAGGTGGACAATAACATCTAGCTCCTCCCTCCTGGCTATCACCCTAGCGATCCTACAGATTCACTTCCCATCCCTCCATGTAGCACTTCCTGGAATGCACTTGACCTCCCTCTCCACACTGCTAGGTGTCCCTAACTTCACACCCTGGACAATAGAGTCTCCCACTAGGAGAAGCTTCCTTCTCCTCCATGGTTCCCTGACCCCCTTCCCTGGGGCTCCAGCTTGGAGGTCCTGACCATCCACCCTGGTCCCAGCTGTGGGTGCCTGTGTGGGGCATTCCCATTCTTCCAAAACAGTGAAGGAGTTATTCAGCTGGACCAGTTGGGAAATGTGCTTCTGACTCCCCCCACCCTCCCTGAGCCCACTGTGGTCCAGTCACACTTCTTTCTGGGCATCCTAGGAGGTTCATGTTGTAGACCAGGTGGTCTCTGGGTGGGGGTGAATGCCACCTGTAACCTGGCCAACTCTGCATGGAGATAGGCAACTTCCTCCCTCAGCCCTGAGAGGTACCTGCAGATAGGGCAGCATCACAGCCTCCAGAATTTCTTCCCGAAGACTGCTGTTCCATAACCCTTGCACTGTACCACTCCCATCATGACTGTTATCCTCCTCACTCTTCCGCCTGCTTATCCCTCCTAACTGCTAACTGCTATCTCCTAACCATCTTCCCTGTTCTGCATGCTAACCCTTTTTTTCTTCTCCCTCTCTCCCTGTCTCTCTTCTTCTGTAGTGACTTACAGCTTCTCTCTCTCCTCCTCTTGTATGTGCCCTTGTAGACCTAGTTGCTAGCTGCACCCTTTGTACTTCTGCCTATATACCAGCTAGGCTATTGCTTGTGCTGTGCTGCCTAACTTTTCCTGTGTCTTTAAGTAGGTGTGGCTTGGCCTACCATTATAAAGTTAGACCACCTGGGGGTGGTTGGGGAAGGGGTGAGTTGGGGGGGTAGTTCCTTTCGTACTGTGTGTCTGTAAAAACAATTGGGAAAAAAGACTTTCTTCTGTAAACTACAGAAGAATTACAGAAAATCCATTACAAAACACAGAAGTTACCTGGAATCTGTTAACAAGCACAAACACTTCCTGAAGTGTCTCAGCAAAAGAACTCTCCAAAAGCAGACTGTGGAAAATCACTTTAGAACTAAAGGTAGTGGAAAGAAAACACAGCTATATAAACTCAGTTACATAAGCCTGTTACAAAACACATCAAAAAACTCCTCCCCACCACCATACATGCAAAATGTTTGCAATGATATTGAATAGGGGAGAAGCTACTGAAGTTCAAAGTTAGGGGTTTAACATTAAATGGCCTACTCAACCTAAACTGTAGGGGCACTACAATACCACTATAACATACAGTATATACAGGCCAGACGGTTTGGAGTTTTGGTCTCAGATTTTCAAGGTGGAAAGAGCTTGTCCGACAATGGTGCCTTTCACTGGTTTGGTTAAAAAAGTGAATCCGTCCCTAAGTGATAAGGAATTGAAATTTCAGTTCTGAGCATACTTATTACAGTATCAAACATTTATCCATGAGACCCTACTGAGCATGCTCAGAACTGAAATTTCAAATCCCTATAACTTGGGAATGGATTAATATTATTCCCAAAGCCAACGAAAGGCAACATTGTGGGGCATGTCCTTTCCACCCTGAAAATTTAATTTCAGACCAAAATTCCAAACTGTATGGGCACTAAGCAATGACAAATAAACAGCAAAACCACCCTTGCTTCGATGCCCTCCATCACATAGAAGGCAACACCCCACCTCTCCACACTTGTCTGTCCTTTCTAAACAGTATGTAGCGGCAGATGCCTTGCTAGGGAGTTTCTCCTGTGTCAGGTTTCCGCAGGAGGTTATCTCTGATTGAATGGGTAGCTTCATGTTGGACCTGTTGAAGTGTTTAGTGGAGAAGTGTTGGATGGTGCAGAGTTGTTCAACACCTTATCACCCTCAGCCAATACCATGGACGGATGAACTACTGGACAGGTTGTGAGGGGTGACATACCTTACCACAATTGACTTGACAAAAGAGTACTGGTAGGTGGAGTTAACTGCCAGAGCTTCATAACGCTCAGCCTTCATCACTCCAATAGGACTATTTGAAGTCTGGATAATGTCTTTTGGAATGAAGAATGATCCTGTCACATTCAAAAGCTTGGTCAACCAGGTGTTACATTGTACCGAAGAGTATGCACTGGCTTATCTGGATCATAATGCCATCTTCAGTACCTGCCAGAAGGAACACCTGTCCCACCTGTCGGGCAGGATACAGAGAGCAGGGCTCACTGCCAAGGCTGAAAAGTGCAAGGCAGCTATGGCAGAGGTGGCATACCTAGGCCATATAGTGAGGCTGGGGCCCAATCAAGCAAAGACTGAGGCAAAAGAGGTGTGGCCTATGCTGGAAACCAAAAAGCAGGTTAGGAGCTTCCTAGGGGCTGCAGAGTACTACTGAATGTTTGTGCTCAATTACAGTACCCTGACAGCTCCCCTATCTAGATTGCTGAAGAAGAGAAAGCCCAAAAGGGTATAGTGGGAGCCAGCATGTTAACAAGCATTCACACAGCTGAAAGAGGCACTGTGCAGTGCCCCTGTATTGGCCAGTCCAGATTACACAAGGCAGTTTCTAGTACATACTGATGCCTCAGATGTGGGGATTGGAGCAGTCCTCAGCAAGACACCTAATCAGGGAAAAGATCACCCAATAATGTACCTTAGCAAGAAATGACATCCCCAGGAGCAGGCATATTCCAGGGTTAAAAAGCAATGCCTTACATTGGTATTGGCCCTGAAGAAATTAGAACTGTACCTATATGGGAGATGCTGTGAGGTACAGACTGATCACAACCCCCTTGTGTGGTTAAATTAGATGGGCAAAACAAATGGACATCTCCTCCAATGGAGTATTGCCCTGCAGGCCTATAACATGACAATTAAGCACAGGTCCAGGTCAGCCAACGCAAATGCAGATGGCCTATCTGACCAGTTAGATCAGTAAACAGAATTATGGAAACTCTACCATACAACAGAGGCACGTTCCCATAAATTCAGACTAAGAAGGGAGGGATGTTGCTAGCTGGCCGCTGCTGAAAATATTGCAAACACATGTTTGTTATATTGTTCTGTGATTTTAGTTATGCTTAATTTTCCAAAAAGGACCTTGTGATAAAGTTACCAGAAGGATGTCCAATGCTTTTTTAAAGGGGTTACATTTTAGGGGATGTATATTCTATACATCTGGTAAAGGCTTACTTACAGGAAACTGAAAAATTACATTTCAGAAGGATTGGACATTCCTTGTAAGATTATTAAAGAGAAATAGAGGTAATAAGCTCTCAGGAGATGGTAGAAACATCCCCTGTCATAAAAGTTTAAACTCAAAGAGAAGTGGGTTTCAGTTTGTTTGCATTGTATTAGCTGGCAGGATGTTGGAGTCGTCGGAGAATCTAATTGATGATACGGTTCACTTAAAAACTGGGAAAGAGCAAGAGTGACCCCTGGTGGCCTAAAAGATAAAGCCACTAGCTAAACCAAAGAGGGGGTTTACAGCCTGTAAGAGGGGCTATTTAAACTCCTCTAAACAGAAGCTTAGGGCATTGCATTTTGGGTACTTATTCCTGAACACAAGAGAAGCAAAACTGCTACAGGGACAGACTAAGGACTAGCGAATGCAAGAAAGAACTGGGTCTTTGCAAACTAATTTATTTTCTGGACTTTGATTGTCCACAAACCAGGTAGAAACTAGACAGTTAAAAGTTTATAGTGCATTTTAGATGTATATTTTCCAGCTTTTGCTTTTGTTATCTTGCAACCAAATCTTGGAATCTTTTCTATGATAAGTATTTAAAATTAGTAAAAGCTCTTTACATTTAAAAGCTGCCTGTTAGTGATTTGTGTGTGTAAAGGTAAAAGGTTTATTCAATTTTGAGACCAGTCTGTTTAACTGATATATATATATAGGGAAGTGTATTGAATCCTGATACGGTGACCATGACAACCCTCTACTAACCTCCTTGGCTGGCTGCTCTCTGAGTTGACCGTGAGTGTGTACAACATACTGTATACTGTAAGCGTGCTCACTGTCAGCTGATACAACAGCCAGCCAAGGAGGTGAGAGGAGGGCTGTTCCGGTCACTGTATTGGGAATCAATGCCTGTCTTCGGATTGACTGCTAAGGGAGGGTGGGTGAGTGGTATTCTGGGTGTGAGCGGGGAGGGTGGGGGGCCACTGGACTGCCAATGTTTGCTGGTCCTGTTGTTGACCCACATTCGGGGGGGGGCGTACCACTGGATGGCAAGGATATTATAGGGTAAACAAACAGGACTCAGTACACAAAAAGAACCACTCATGCAGGATCTCAAGTGATGCCCAGACACAATACTGCTGGACACTAGAACCCCAGCACTTCGAGCCCTTGTGGACTCTTAGTTGGGGGAGGGACAACAGGTGCAGCAGCCCACTAGAAATAGACTGCCCATTAAAGATACAGTGTCACAAATATTAATCACCAAATGTGTAAAAAATATTACAAATAATTTAAGGGGCAGGCTGTATGACAGTTTTAACTCAACAGACATGCACAATGCCTGCAGTTGCAAAGTTGAAAAAGTATTTATAGCCATTGGATAAGCCATGTAAATGTTTTAGCTAATTGTGTATGTTTACTATTTATTTTTAATGTTTGTGTAAAGTATGAATGAAAGGTCACCATTATAAAAGAGTTTAGGCTCAATGGTTTAAACCCTGAAATAAACAAACAAAATGCCAGTAGGTTTTAGCGATGCATTATACATATACTAGACTAGCTAGTCCAATCAATCCATTTTAAAGTTACAGGGTCCATCGTGGTTTGTCTTTTTCCAGAATTTGTTCCATCAGGTATCTGTGGAATGGCAGAAAAAAAAAAACAATACACAGAAGACTGTCAACAAAACTTGAAATAGGCAGAAACCCCACCCCTACTGTGCTAGTACGCAAGCCATGCGGGTTCTCTCTGCCTTTCTCTCGCCTCTCCTCCTCCTCCTTGCCCTGCCCCCCTTTCTCTCTCCCTGGTCCTAGCCTCCCCCACCCACCCCCTGCCCCTGCCACCCTCTACTCTGGTTTCTACTGCTACTCCAAGGGAACCCTCCACTTCCACTCGAGACTTGTGCTTGGTCCACCGTTTGGATATTCCTGGTTACTTACCCCGACCACTACTCTCAACAAGTGTGGCCACTTCTCTACACTGTACCACCTTGCAGTCCATATGGGATACCTCCTGGAACTTTGCAACTTCTACTCCCGGAAACAACGATCAAAACTATCTTTGAAACAGCTGCGACTCTGCTCCTTAAAACTCCTACTCCTCCTCCTTCTCATCTCAGGTAGCGTCCATCCCAATCCTGGCCCTAGAAGCTCAGGCCACACACAAACTCCAGGAGCCCTTATCCTTGCAACCATTAATATCTGCAGCCTACTACCAAAGCTGGATGCACTCCAAGCCTTCATATGCCAACACAACCCTTACATCCTTGCAGTAGTGGAAACTGGGCTGATGCCTAAAGTTCCTGACTCAGCAGTAACAATACAGGGCTACAATGTCCACAGGCTGGACAGGATATCCAAAAAAGGCGATGGTTGCGCAATCTATATCAAAGACTCCCTGTCATGGTACCCTGTAGCAACTCCATCACTTTCTGCCTCGGCCCAGATTCTGCCAATAAAAATCGTTCTAGGTCCCAACCATAAAGCCCTGACTATTGTCTCTGTATACATCCCACCCAGGGACCCTAAACATGGCTTCAACAATGTCCTAAACTTTATCAACTCTCATCATCCTGAAGCTGAACTTATTCTACTAGGGGATTTCAACATAAACTGGTTAGCATCAGGCACCAGTGCCTATAAAGACTCCATCTCAGCTGCTAACCTCATGCAAATGGTAAACTCCCCTACTAGGATTAACTACAAGACTGGCACCAGTACCCTCCTGGATTGGGTCCTCACCTCTCACCCCACAAGGATTTCTCATACGACTGTTCTCCCAGACTCTCTCAGTGATCACTCACCAGTCATATGTGCATGGTCTAACAAATTCCTCAAGCCCCCTCCCAAAATTATCGCTAGCAGAGTCCTTCCTCGTGGAAAACTTCCACATCTCAAACAATAGCTGCTTCTACAAGACTGGCTACCCATCTACGAAGCAACAGATGTTAATTTGACTCTTGATCAGGTCATCTCAATTTTCAACAAAGCCTGTGATCTCTTTGCCCCTGCTAAAAGGTGCAAAACAAAATCTCTCTCTAACCCATGGCTCACCACGGCTCTTCTCTCACAGCTGAAACTAAGGGACCACCTCTGGGAAGTTGCCAGGGCCACTCGCAAACAACTGGACATCCAAAATTACAAACAAGCACAAAATGCCTGCACAAAAGCCATCCAGCTCACGAAATCCACCTATTACAAAGATGCTGTCACCAATATATGAGGAAATGGTCGTGCTTTCTGGGCAATATCAAGGATGTCACGGGGAAGCAGCCAAAAACCTCTCCAGCCATGTTAATGGTTGATGGATCCTCAACCCTCAACCTCAAGGTGATCACAAACATCTTTAACACGGCTTTTTCAGACTTTAGTGCTGTCCTACCCCATGACTTTTTTGAAAACAGGGCCTACTCCCCAAATTCCTCGGCCTCACAGTATAACCATCCCCTCTTCTACTTCAGGTAGGTAAGGCTGAATGAAGCTTGCCGCTGTATTACTGCAGCTATCTCTAAATCTAGATCTAGTAGCAACACCCTGGACCTTAAGCTTCTGTTGCTCACCCTCGATAAGGCAATTCATCCATTAACAAAAATCCTAAGCCTCTCTCTCTCAGCTGTGGAAAATTCCCAGACTTATAGAAAACAGCCACCGTGACACCTGTCCATTAAAGTGGGGATAAGACGAATCACTCAAATTATCGCCCTATCTCCATACTGCCCCCATTCTCTAAGGCACTTGAGCACATCATGGCTGATCAACTTACCGACCACTTGAATAAATACAATATACCTTGTCCACAACAACACGGTTTCCAGAAAGGTCACAGCACCACCACAGCCCTTCTTGAGTTCACTGGAGTTTTGCACAAATCCCTTGATAACGGCCTTCTCACAGGGGTCGTTTTCGTCGACCTGTCCAAGGCCTTCGATACAGTACACCATGGACTACTAATTGAACAACTACTGAATGCCGGGCTATCACATGACTCTTCTCTCTGGTTTAAAAGCTACTTAGAAAACTGGTCGCAGAGAGTAAAACTTACCGCCACTCTTTCTGACACCCTGCCTGTTCGCTCAGGTATCCCACAGGGATCCATACTGGGCCCCCTCCTTTTTAGCCTTTTCTTAAACACTCTACCTTACCACTGCTCTGAGCAAATCATACTACATGCCGATGATGCTGTTGTATTTTCCACTCACAAAGATCCTGCAACTCTTCAACACAACCTTCAACTTGGTTTCAGTTCTATAGAGACATGGTTTCTTAATCATAAACTGGTCCTCAATGACAAGAAAACCAAATCTATGCTCTTCTGCAGCTCTCATAACCCACACAAGCTACACCACTTGGCTATCTCCACCACCCAGGGGAACACTCTAAATCAGGTGGGGTCCTTCAAATACTTAGGGATACAGCTTGACCCTAATCTCTCCTATGGACTTCATGTAGATAATGTAGCTAGAGCTGCTAATACACAGCTTGGTCTTCTCTACAAACACAGACCACACCTCATGCCAGAAGCTTTGACGGTTGCAGTCCTGAGCTCTGTGATCTCTGTAATAGACTATGGTCTCATCACTTATGGCTCGGCCACAACCACAACCCTTAGACGCCTCTCAACTGCCTTAAATAAGGCATGTCGGCTCATCACTGGTGCTCACCGTCTCACCCACACATGTGACCTGTACACCCAGACCAGCTGGTTCCAACTATCAAACCACATAAAGTTTCTCACCTGCTCCACGGCAAAAAAAATCTACCTTGGCCTTGCACCTTCTGGGGTCTCAACTCTGTTACAACACCAAGCCAACAAACGGTGCCTTCAGAGATCCACGCTACAGCTACTGAAAGTCCCCCACTGTCACACTTTACAGGTACAATGCTCTTTTGCTTATCGAGCGCCACTCTGGTTCAGTGGCCTCAGCCCCACCATCTCCTCTGCCCCAACAATTGGTATGTTTAAAACTAGGCTCCAGGACCATCTCACTACCAACAGCTCCTGTGACTGCCCAACTTAACCTTGTTTCTCCACTTCCCTGCCTGGCCATACCTCTCAACCTCTTGCCTCATGAATCAGGGACAAGGCTTAAAAAAATCAGGGACAAAGACCCCAAATCAGGGACACATCTTAAAATCTGGTACTATTCACTCAGAAAGCTGATAGAATAAAGGGATTTGTATTAAGATGCATTTTCTGAAGAATAACAAGTCTGTAACTTTAATGTTTGACATTATTTTGTGCTTTTAATCCCCACTGTTCTGTCACAAGAACACAAATTTTCCGAGGGACAGAGGAAAAATATTAGGCAAAATCAGGGACATCCCTGAAAATCAGGGACAGTTGAGAGTGCCTGCTCTAGTGGTCCCCCCTTCCCTCCTCAGTAGATTCTACCCTCACATCTGGGTATACCCAATGCTGCACTTTTCACCCTCTCCCCACCCTACCTACATTCCTTCTCCCCCCCTTCCCTCTCCCTATGGCACTTCTTATCTCTTGTCTGTTTTCTCTGACAAATGCCGCTGGCTGCCTTGCTTACATTGTTACCCTTGAATTGTATTAATCTGTAATCTGTTTGCAATGTCCACATTGTTGTAATGTCCGTCTTGATGTACCCCATAATTTGTATTTCTCTGACGTGGAACCTTTGTAAAAGAGCCTTAGCTCAAAGGTATTTGTAATCCTAGACTTGATAAATAAATAAACTAAAATAAATAAGAAAGAATTACAGAGTGATAGTAGTCTTGCGCTACAGTTATTGTGGGTTCTTAAACAGGGGGATATACTGGCTATATTAGCAAACAGATAATGAATCCGTAAATACATAAATCCAAAAATAGGTACTAGACACCTCTCCTAAAAGGTAAAGGGAAAAAAAGGTTAAGAATTTACTTTCTAATACTAAAGTATATATAGAAATAACCTATTCAACACTATCTATAAACAGGGAATAATAGCTCAGTTCTCATTAAGTCCACCTGGAAAGACTACATTAAGTTGGAAAACATGCCTGCTCTCTCTTTGTAAGAGAGTGTTGCATCTGTTACCTCCCCTTGCAAATGCTGGCACATGATCTATAGCCATGAACCTGAAAAAGGTCAGACTCTGATCATGGCATGCCCACTAATGTGTCGCATCTGGGGTGTTCTTTCTATACATACTGACCCTTACCTTTTAGAGGTGGCATGTGTAACTTTAAAATGGATTGATTGAACTAGCTAGTCTAGTAGATGTGTAATGCATGACTAAACCTACTGACATTGTGCATGTCTGTTGAGTTAAAACTGTCAGCCAGCCTGCTCCGTAAGTTATTTGTAATATTTTTTACTCATTTGGTGACTAATATTTGTGACACTGTATCTTTAATATGCAGCCTATTTCTAATTGGGCTGCTGCTAGTGTCCCAGCGAAAAGAGTCTGCAAGGGCTCGAAGCACTGGGGTTCTAGTGTCCAGCAGTATTGAGTCTATGCACCATAATAAAACCTTTTGGCATCATTTGACATCCTGCACTAGTGGTTCTTTTTGCGCACTGAGTCCTGTTTGTTTGCTGAAGTTATTTACACTGGTGCAGCATTTCAGAATCTCTATGTGCCTGAGTGCTTTGGGTTTTTGTCTTTTTGATATTATAGGGTACATGGGCCAGGAGATCATGGGTTGGGGGATGCCACTAGACACCAGAGGTATGTTTTCTCATATGTGATGGTGATCGGGGCTGGGGGTGCCACTAGACACCAGGGAGTGGTGCTAATATATGGACCAGGAGATCAGGGGTGGGAGATGCCACTAGACACCAGAGGTATGTCTTCTCATATGGGATGGTGATCAGGGGTTGGGGTGCCACTAGACATGAGGGATGTGTGTTGTACTACAGGATGGGTAATCAGGGGTGGGAGGTGCCACTAAACACCAGGTATATGTGTTGTCATATGGAACAGGAGATCGGAGAATAGTGGTGCCACTGGACATGAGGGTTTGCATCCTTGCTGGTGTGATGGGTGATGGGGGGGTGGGCGGTTGCAGTACAGTCATCCCACCATCAGTGGGATGGGGGTGTGGGCTTTGCACCTGGTTAAGTCTTCCTTTTTTGCAGTGGTAAATTATGCTGCTTTAGCAAGGCAAGGTAACTTTTATTTCTATGGCACCCAATCCCAACGCCAAGGAAAATAGGTACACCTTCAGTCCTTTTTAAAGCACTCAGCCATTGGGGCCCCCCTGACAATAGGTGGAAACATGTTCCTCAGGGTCAGCCCAGTGACACTAAATGCCCTGTTGCTTGATATCTTAAGCTTGACCCTGGGAACCTCAAGGAAGCCCATGGTCACAGAATGGAGGGAATGGGCTGAGGTGGCAGGTGTAAGGAGCTCAGACAGATAGCCATGGCCCAGCTCATATAGGGCCTTGTAGGTAAGCAAGCCAACCTCTAAGATGACCCTCCACCTTGCTAGCAGCCAGTGCAGGGACAGCAGGACTGGGGTCACATGACTGGAGCAGGACAGACCAGTGAATAACTGAGCCGCTGTACTCTGCACTAACTACAGCTGGTGAATGGTCCCCCCAGTGACCCCAAAGTATTGGGTGTTATAGTAGTCGAGCCTCAGAGTAACAAAGCCATGCACCAATGATGGCAAGTCTTTGGGTTGAACTAGGAGCTTTATCCTGATGATATTCCTCAAGTGGTAGAAATCACATTGACCACAGATGACACCTGATCTTCAAATGTCAGTTTGCTGTCCAGGATAACACCCAGATCCCATACCCTAGGGAAGCCGTCAATGGAGCAGATCCCAGGAACAATCCTGTACTCACTCCAGAGGCATTCCTGTCATACCCACGACCTGGCTCAACCATCAGTATCTCAGCTTTATCCCGTTTCAGTCACAACCAGATGGAGGACATCCTGTCATTGATCTCGATCATTGATCTTAGTCAGGTGGTTGCTGAGCAGTTCCACAGCATCTGTTGTTCTGGGGCTAAAGACAGATACAGTTGGGTATCATCTGCATAGCAGTGAAAACCCACACTGTACTGTCTAATGAGCTCTCCCAAGGGCAGCATGTATATACCATGAATAACACTGGTGACAAGATCAAACTCTGAGGAACTCTACAGGATAGTGGTCTCAGGGAGGAGGGGTAATTCCCATCATCACCTGTTGCACCCTGCCAGAGAGCTAGGACTCAAACTAGTCGATGACAGCACCAGCGAATCCACAATATTCTCAAAGGTGATCAAGAAGCATGATATGATCTACAGTACCAAAAGCTGACGAGAGATTGAGAAGCACAAGAACTGATCTGTTCCCTCTTATTTCTAGCCCTGAGAAGGTTATTTTGCACCCTAACTAATGCTGTTTTGGTGCTATGCCTAGCCCTGAAACAGGACTGGAATGGCTCATAAATGTCAAAGGACACATGGTGCTCTTCGAGCTTTTGAGCCACTAACTTCTCAACAACCTTGCCCAAAAATGGCAGATTGGTGATATGACCGTAATTCACCAGGACATCAGGGTCAAGAGATGGCTTTTTCAGGACAGCTCTCACCAGAGCTTCTTTCAAGTCCTCTGGAAAGACTCACTCCAGCATCAAGCAATGGTCTCAACACATCTCAACAAGAAACCAGTTGGGTCCGGGTCCAGTTCACAGTAAGTGTGCTTTAGCTTCAAGATCACATCAATGACCTTGGCCGCCTCCACTGGTTTAAACTTCTCCCAGACAGATGGAGCTCCTCTGCTCATCCCAGGCTGACCACTGTGAGGCAGAACTTACCTCACTGACAAAATCCCTGACCAAATGGAGGACACCCTATCAGAGAAAAACAGAGCATACTCCTCATACAAAGTAGCTGAAAAAGCTTTTTTTGCCTGTAGACTGACTGGATATAAAAGTCTATCCACAGTCTGAAATTGCTGAAATGGTCTGTTTTTCCCTGCAGCAATCTCCCTGGACAAAAATTCTGCCTTCTTATGGTTGATTGCCCCTTGGGACTTATGGTAATGAGCATGCGGGGCCAGTTTGTCCTCCTCCAACTGGGACTTCCACCAGCATTGCTCCTACTTCTGACCCCTGACCTTCATCACCTTGAGATCTCCATCAAACCAAGGGGATCTCAAGTGAGAGAATCTGGTTTATATACAGATCAGCGGGATGCATCAAGCACCTTGGAGACTGCCCTAATTTAGAAGGCCACCGCCCCGCCCGTGCCAACCGCACAAGCAGCATCTACACTACGTAAGTCAGCTATCACCAGCAGTCCCTCTGGGGATGATCCCCTCAAAGGGCAATAGCTAACCACCTTGGCAGGGGAAGGACTTCCGGGGTGGGTGCTTTCTATTACTTTTGGAAACTCATTCCAGGAAGCTCTGTGCAGTCATTAGCAAGGGTGGAGAAGTACTAGAAAAAGTAATACACCTCACAGGTACAGTTACTTATTTCTTTTTATACAAAAACAGTACAAAAGTAATAAGTAACTATAACAGATTACATTTATTTGAAAGTAGTAGGTTAGTTACTAGTTACTTTCAAATAAATATAATCGATTACAGTTATGTATTATTTTTGTATAATAAGAAAGAAGTAACTATAACTGTAAAGTGTATTACATTTTCTAGTACTTCTCCATCCTTGCTAGTGACTGCACAGAGCTTCCTGGAACAAGTTTCCAAAAATAATAGAAAGTAATAGAAAAAGTAACTTACCCAACACTGGCTGGGCCCCAAACAAGAACTTCACTGTACAATGATCAGACCAGATGACCTGATCAGTCCTGTGGTTAGCTACCTCAAGCCCCAACGAGAACACCAGGTTGAGCATGTGGCCATGGTGATGAGTCACAGAAGTAACGACTTGTGTCAGGCCCAGTGGGAACACCAGGTTGAGCAGGTAGCCATGGTGATGAGTCACAGAAGTAACGACTTGTGTCTGGCCTACTGATGACATCAACTGAAGGAGGCCATAACCAAATTGCAAGGATTCATCATTGACCTAGACATTGAAGTCCTCCAGAATTAAACATCTAGTGGACTCCAAAACCTCACCAATGATGATGCCCAAGACATCCTGCAGGAAATCTCCCCCCAACCTCAGAGGGTGGTAAATGAGGAGAATCCTGCAATCTGCACCTGAACCCTCATGCACCACCACACACTCAAAAGACCTGGCCAATCCCACCAAGTGCATGGCAAACCCCAAGCTGGATTTAAAGCAGATGGCCACACCCCCGCCCCTGCATTCCCTCCTTGGTCAATGCACTACGGAAAATCCAGCTGAGACAGCTGCCTCCAAAACTGGTCAGGCATCATCATCCAACCAAGTCTCCCTAATGTGAGCTAGGTCAACTGTGGAACTCAAGTCCGCTGTAGTTGTGGTCTTGTTCCTCATTGACCCTGGATTGCACAGCACTGCCCAAAGGGGATTGGTAGCTGCTCCCAGCCCCCTGAGTACCTGCACACTCGGTCTGCTGGGGACCCTAGAGATAGAAATCACTTTGGGTGCCATTCACCACTGTCACAAGCCTTTGAACCTACTTCTGCACCCCTATGCTGGAGGAGAACCCCTCATTTGCATGAGCACAGTGTTATGTTAGCCAGCAACTAACTCATTGCTCTGTTAAGCACTTTGGGATACACCGTATAAAAGGTGCTAAATAAATTCAAATTCTATTCTAGTCTTCAGGGCCTGCACTACCAGTATCCAACTCATTGCTTTGTAAAGCACTTTGTGATACAGTGTGTATGAAAGGCGCTATATAAATCTAAATTCTATTCTATGCTATTATATTTTACAGTCACTGTGCTACTAATATCTAACTCATTTCCTTGTAATGCACTTTGGGATGCAGTGTGTATAAAAGGTGCTATATAAACCCACATGTATTCTATTTTATACTGTTCTATTCTATTCTATAGTTCAGCACTACCAGTGTCTATCTCATTGCTTTGTACAGCACTGTGGGATACAGTGCATATAAAGAGCACTGTATAAATCCAAATTCTGTTCTATTCTGCAGCCCCTACACTACCAGTGTCTAACTCATTGCTCTGTAAATCACTTTGGGATACAATGAGTATGAAGAGCATTATATAAATCCAAATTCTATGTTACTGCCCTTGCACCAACAGTATCTCATGCAATGCTTTGTAAAGCACTTTGGGGTGCAGTGTGTATGAAATGTGCTATATAAATCCAACTTCTATTCTATTTTACTGTTTCTGCACTACCGGTATCTAACTCATTGCTCTGTAAAGCACTTTGGGATATAGTGGATATGAAAGGTGCTATAGAAATCCAAATTCTATTGTAGTCTATAGTCCCTGCACTACCAGTATCTAACATACTAAGATGCCAGCAGATTCGGCCTTATGGTCTATCGTGTCTGCTCGGGACTCAGCACCTCTGCAGGGGTCCTCTAGTGCTGCAAAACCTTCCCCCCAGGCCACCCCATCCCGTCAGGCCCTCCCCCCCTTCCTAGATTGGCATTTCTCATTTTCATCTTTCCCCGATACCTGTCCCAACCACTCTTGATCCCTTCCATAGTAGCGGCTGCCACCAGTTCCTCAGGCAGTGCATTCCATGGTTCCAACACCCTTTCAGTGAAATAACATCTCCTCCTCTCACCCCTGAGTCTCCCCCCATCCATCCTCCAGCTGTGCCCCTGGTAGCCCCCCTTCCTCTTCTGAAAAACTTTATCCAGCCTAACCCTATTTACCCCTTTTAGATACTTGAAGACCTCAATCATATCCTCTGTCCCTCCTCTCCTCCAGTGAATAAAGGTTGAGCTCCTTAATCCTCTCCCCATAGAACCTGTCACTCAACCCCTATATCATTTTGGTTGCCCTCCTCTCCAAGAGGTCAATGTCCTTCCTCAGGTGGGGTGCCAAAACTGAACGCAGTACTCCAGGTGCGGCCTAACCAGGGCATTGTACAGAGGGGGGGGGATCACCTCCCTGCTTCTGAAGGTAATCCCCCTAGCAGTGCCCCCCAGCATCTTATTAGCCCTGGCTTCCTCCTTCCTGCACTGCTCCGAGTTGTTCATTCTGACGTCCACCACCACTCCTAGATTTCTCTCCCCTTTTGAAGCCTGTAGCATAACCCCTCCCAGGGTGTACTCATAGTTAAGGTTTTTGGCCTCAAGTGCAGGACCCTGCATTTCCCTGAGTTAAACCTCAGCCCCCAGGAGTGTGCCCACCTCCCTAGGGTCACCAGGTGCTTCTGCAGAGATGCACTAACCCTCTCACCATCCACCACCACCACCCCCAATTTTGAATCATCTGCAAAGAGGCTTATTTCACTCCAGATACCCTTACTGATGTCAGATATATAAGCATTAAACAGGAGCGGTCCCAGAACCGATCCCTGCAGCACCCCACTTATGACCCCTTTTAGAGTAGAGACTCCCCCCTAACCACGACCCTCTGGGTATGTCCAGATAGCCAGTGTCCAATCCATCTGACCGTCAGTATACCCCCCACGCCCCAAACTTTTCCAGTAGGCCAGCATATGACACTGAGTCAAACTCCTTGTTGAAGTCCAGAAAGATGACATCCACTGGCTTACCCGGATTCAGTGCCAACGTCACCCATTCATAGAACTTCACAAGGTTAGTCTCACATGGTCTGCCAGGAACAAAGCCGTGCTGGCGATCATCCATGAATCCCCTTTCTTCCAGGAAGGCCCCCAGCCTCTCTTTAAGGATGAGCTCCATCAATTTGCTCACCACAGAGGTTAGACTGATGGGCCTGTAATTTCCCCGGTCCCCCCCTTGAGCCACCCTTGTGGATGGGCACAATATGTGCCATGCTCCAGTCCTGAGGCACGTTGCCTGTGTGGAGGGAGATGCTAAACAGGTCTGTCAGTGGTGCACCAGAAAGTCAGACATCTCCCAATACATCCTGAGGAGGATACCATCTGGGCCCAGGGCTTTTTCCTTTTTAAGGGACTTGAGGGCTTCTCACACCCTGTTAACTGGGATGACAGAGTCAGAGTCCCCGTCATACCTGCAGACGCAGACTGATCTCCTTCATGCCACACTGCCCCCTGATTTTCTATAGCCCCCTCCAGTACGTCCCCATTTGTGTCCCCAGTCCTTTCAACACCTGACCCCCACTTGTGCTGCTCCTCCCTGGCCTCTTCCTCAGCAAAGACCGATGCAAAGTACTCGTTGAGTACCTCCACCTGTTCCTCAGCCTCCTCTGCCCACCCCTTCTCTGACCTCAACCTACCAATCTGCCCTTTTACTCTCCTTTTACCCCTGAAATACCTGAAGAAACTCTCCCCCCCATCCCCTGTGCCAGTCGCTTCTCTGTCCTTGCTTTAGCTGACCTCATCACCCTGGTGACCTTCCTTGCTGACCTCATCACCCTGGCGACCTTCCTTGCTGACCTCATAACCCTGGTGACCTTTCTTGCTGACCTCATCACCCTGGCGACCTTCCTTGCTGACCTCATCACCGTGGTGACCTTCCTTGCTGACAGATCATAATCGTCCCTGCTTACTAGCCCATCTCAATTGCTTATACCTTCTGTATGGAGCCCTCTTCCCTCTCACTGCCTTCTGGACCTCCTGAGTCCACTAGCATGGCTTCCTGGACCTTCCAGGCTTGTGCCTCACCCTTGCACAAGCCCTGGTAGCCTCTAGTATCCCCCCCTTTTATAATTTCCCACCTGCCTTCCATGTCCATGCTCGGTTTTATGACCCCCAAATGGTCCTGTAGGATTTTCATCATGCCATCAAAATCAGCCCCCCTAAAGTCCACAACTGTTGTCCTTGAACAGTTTCTCCTACCCACAAGGTTGAGTGAGAACTAGACCATGGCGTGATCACTCCCAGCCAGTGGATCCCTCACCTCAAGGTCCTTAATCAGGTCGCAGTCTGCCAGAACCACATCGAGGATCCAGCCTTCCCTCGTGGGGTCCACCCCCTGCTGGTTTAGAAACGCGCCCTGGAAGACATCCAGGAGCCTCTGCTCCCTGGGGCGATGAGGACATCATAGTCCCCCAATCAGTCCCTGGCATGTAAAGATCACCTAGTAACATGAACCTTCCCCAGTCGCGGCCACAATGGGCCTTGATATTCTCTACCAGACCAACTTCCAGGTCATCCACAAGTATGGGGGGCCTATAGACCACCCTCAATTTTACTTTCATACTCCCCAGAGTCTGAAAAGTGACCCATAATGCCTCCACGTCCCCTCCCGCCTCCTCCCCGTGGATTATTTCAATGCCATCCTTAATGAGCAGTGCTACCCGCCTCCCCCCGTTCACTACCCTGTCTTTCCTGAGCGTAGTATGCACACCTAGGTTTAGGTCCCAATCATGCCTCTGAGTGGCCCAAGTTTCAGCTATAGCCGCCACATGCACTTCCCCCTCCTCTAACATAGCCTGGAGTTCAGGCATTTTGTTCCCTAAGCTCCTAGCATTCAGCAGGACCATCATCCAAACCCCTCTTCTCCGACTCCCCCCCCCCCAATCATCCCCTCCTGGAGATATTGGGAAGTTGCCTGTCAGAAACCCCCCTGCCTACTGCCCGCATCCTCCGCTTTGGGGGGAGAGCGGTGATCATCCAAGTTGATCAAGCTAGTGTCAGCCCCCTGGCCCATCCCTCCCCCTTCACAAGTTTAAACCCGATCTAGCGTGGATAAAACCTGCCAGTTTCTGTTTTAAGACTTCCTTCTCTACCGGATTCAGGTGAAGTCAGTCTCTTGCATACAACCCTTATCCTCCCAAATCAGTCCCAGTCCCCCCCCACCTCCCATGCCCCGAGCCCCACACACTCCATGAAGCCATTCATTCACCTCTTTAATTTTCTGCTTGTTTTCCACCCTGGCCCTGGGGACCGGCAGGATCTCCGAGACAGAGACTGAGCATTCTCTGGCATGGCAGACCCGAGCCAGCTCCTTAAGCCTTGCCTGGATCCTCAAGACATTATTTCCCACAATATCATTAGTTCCCAGGTGCACCAAGAAGTTCAGGGAACCTCCACATTCCAACGCCAGTGCATAAACCAGGTGCTTGGCCTTATGTACCATCAAGCCAGATATACTCTTGGTTTTTACCTCATCGGGGTTTGCCCCGCCTTGTCCGTCCCACCGGATCCCCTTAATTATCGAGTCCCCGAACAGGAGCACCTTAATCCCCCATTATCCCTAGGCCCTCCCCTTATGGTACCATTCTTCTTATCCCCTTTCTCTTCCCTCCCTCAGGCCTCACTCTCCAAATGGGTGCTTTCTGTGCCACCTAGCTGAGTGACATAAGTGGCCCTATCCTTCTTTACCCAGCCCTTATCTCCACCAGCTCCCCCATCCGTATCACTCAGGTTCCTCACGCCAACTCTGCCATGGGAGCATATCCCATTTGAAACAGCTTCCATCCTCCCTCCCTCTACATTCATCCACCAACCATGTGTTCTCCCTGGTCTTCTCTCCCTCTTCCCTCCAAATTACCCCGCATTGAGAAGATCTCCACTGATTCTGACCTCTCTGCCCCTCCTAGCCATAGAACCCTGTTCCGCCATCCATGTCCTCAACCATTACACCCTGCCTCATGCTGGCAGAATCCCCTACCCTCACACTATCCCTCAGTTGATTTACAACTACCACCCCCCATCCTCTGGGCTGACAACACCTCCTGTGCCAGGCAGGTGTAAATGCCCTTCCCCAGCACTACACCTCCCAGTCCCCTGGTCACCCAGATCACCCACCATACCTGTCCTGTCCCCCCCAATATCCACATCGACTGGGCCAGTAGAACCCCTGGTTCCCCGCTTGTTTGAATGCAAGGCCCCACCTTGCTCCTCCCATTTGCCTGGCCATTTCTCCTGCTAGCCCCTCCCCCTTCTCTACTGCTGCTCCAGTAGCCACCTCCCTGTCATCTATCAAACTCAGGGGCTCAAATCTATCATTGCACTTGAAGCCTACTCCCATAACCCCCCACGTTGCTATCAAGCCCCCCGGCTCATTTCCACCTGTTACAGCACCTGGCCTTTTCCCCACCAGCCTGCACTTTTAGCCCATTACGCTTTTGGGCCCCCAGCAGAGCTCCACATGCACCTCAAGGCCTTCCACCATAATCCCTCCAATCCTGCCTGTGGCAACAGATCTAGAAGCTGTTGCTGCCAGTACTAACACTCCTCCCAGTCCCCACCCCTTCCTAACCCACCCTCATCACTGCCAGCTGCCACCCAGTCCTTACAAACTCCTAACTAAGTTGCATCAGCTGTCGGCACACTGGGCAACCTCCCAATCTTCAAGCCCACTCAAGGACTATGGCTGCCCCACACCCAGTGCACCCTATGTCCCCATCACCCTAGCAAAGATGCCAGCCCTGGTAGCTGGAGGCCCCATGCAGGACCTCGCCCAAACCGAGATCTGATAACTAACCCCTTACATGCAAGGCATACAAAAATACAGAATTAGGAGCTAAACATATATGGACCAAGATGCTCCCTTACACACCACGCAAAAGTGACAGACCAAGCTGGATTCTCCCCAGCCCAACTCTACAAGTCCAGACCACTTTCTCCTGGTACAGTGACCTCCATTCACCTGGCTCCTCCCCCGTTGGCTTTTTAATAGAGATCGGGGCCAGGGTGGGGGGTTGGGAGAAATACAGCTCCCTCAGTGAAGGGTGAATGTGACTGGGCTTGCCCTTTTATAGCCCAGCCATGAGTTCAAAAATGTGCACCCAGTGTGGTGATTGGGTCCACTCTCCAGTCCTTTACTACTGCCCAAAAGACTGCTGCTCCAGGAGTCCTCCAATCCCCAATGCAGCTGAGCTGCATTCCGCTCTCCTCCGGGTGCCCATCTGCCATCAGTGTGGCAAAGAACCTCCCCGGTGGCTGCTCCTTCCGTCCCCAAGATCCTCCCACCACCAATGTGGTGACAATACCACTCCCTCAGTGAAGGGTGAATGCAGCTTCACGCCCTATGCAGTGATTGGGCCTACTCTCCAGTCCTCTCCTACTGCCCAAAAGACCACTGCTCCACGAGTCCTCCCACCGACGATGCGGCTGATCTGGGATCCATTGTCTTCTAGGCGTCCACCTGCCACCAATGCAGCCATGATCCTCCCTAGTGGCCACCCCTTCAGTCCCTGAGATCGTTCTGCCGCCGCTGCTGTGAAAATACAGCTCACTCTTATTGCTTTGTAAAGCACTTTGGGATACAGCATGTATGAAAGGTGCTATAGAAATCCAAATTCCATTCGGGTCTTCACTCCCTGTACTACCAGTATCGAACTCGTAACTTTGTAAAGTACTTTGGGATACGGTGTACATGAAAGGTGCAATATAAATCCAGATTCTATTCTATTCTATTCTATCCTACAGGCCCTGCTCTACCAATATGTAACTTCATTGCTTTGTAAAACTTTCTGGGAAACAGTGTGTATGAAGGTGCTATATAAATCAAAATTCTGTTCTATTCTACAGTCCCTGCACTACCAGTATATAACTTCCTTACTTTGTACAGTACTTTGGGGTACAGTGTGACTACTGGACATCACCACTGAAGCAAGAACAAAGAAATTGCACATAGATGTTATGGTAAGCATGCATTCGGTGACCACACAAGTTCCTTTGTCAGCTGTGTTCGATGACTAAGCAAAGAAAGCAAGTTTTATGTGAAAGGTTGAGTTTAGCTGATTAGCAGAGGAAAGGACAGGGAGAGGTACTTGAAACCTCAGATATCTGAACATGTCCTGCTTTATTATAACAGTGTGGGTAAGGTTGAAGTCAAGAGCAAGACAAAAAGTTAAACATTTTGAGGGAGAATGAGAGACACAACGCACACGCACGCACGCACGCGCGCGCGCGCACACACACACACACACACACACACACAACCGTCCTCTAGGAGAGTACATAAACAGAGAAACCAGCTGCAGTTGTAACAGAGGGAAACTATCAGGGCATTAACCAGATCATCTGCAGTGCATACTCTGTAAATACTTCATAAAGCACACATTCCACAAGGGGCCCCAGGTAGGGAAAGCAAGTGCTGTATCAAAGTGCAGTAGTTAACAAAGTTAAAGGATACCTGAACAGGGCAAGTGCTGCAGGAAGCATTTTCGAAACCATCCCGGTAATTGTAGGAAATAGAAAGGAGCACTGAGTAATACTGAATTTAAAGAGAAACACCACTGAGTAATATTGAATTTAGAGAAACACCACTGAATAATATTGAATTTAAAGGGGAACACTCAGAAACGGTGCCCATCATAATTTGAAAGTCCTTGTAAAGCTCTTTAAATGAGGTATTGGGCTTATCTGTAGCTGGCAGCAGTCCAGAGATATTGATGATTAACTCTGTCATATACCGACACTACACTGGTAGCAGCTTTAGAACCTTGAGATGTCACTGACAACCATGCTGTGGCTAACTGTATTGTAGTCAAACACAATTATTGTCAATGACATCATAAGGCTCTAAAATGGTGGATTTATAGTATTATTTCATAAAGCAGACCTAGTCACCAATATCTGTGGACTGCTGCAAGCTACAGAGAAATATAGAAACATAGACTGTGTTGTCAAATAAGGACCACTTGACCCACCTAGTCTGCCCATTTCCCTAGCTATTGGATAAGTTGCAGATCCTTGTTAACCCGCAGCCTACTTTTTCCTACACCCCACTATAATTACCTTATGACTGTTAAATGCATTCTTGAATTCTTCCACTGTTTCTGACCCCACAATCTCTTCACAAAGGCCATTCAATGTGTTCACCACCCTCTCCGTAAAAAAATACGTCCTCATTTTGCCCCGAGCCATCCCCCCATTCTCTTTAAATGGTACCCCCTTGTTCTTACACATCTCTTTTTTTGAAAGAGTCTGCCCTCTTGGACTCTGTTGATTCCCTCAAGGTACTGAAAGTTTCTATCGTGTCCCCCTCTCCCTCCTTTCCTCGAGGATATACATATTGAGTTCCCTTGGTCGCTCTTCATATGATTTCTGGTGCAGATTCTGCACCATTTTAGTTGCCCTCCTCTGGACTGCTTCCATTCTGTCTATATCCTTGTGGAGATGAGGTCGCCAGAACTGCACGCAGTACTCCGGATGGGGTCTCACCAACTGTCTGTACAGAGGGATGACAACTTCCTGTTTTCTACTTGTGATGCCTCTCCCTATGCATCCCAGTATCCCCTCAGCTCTCCTTACTGCCTTTTCACATTGCTTGCCTACAATTAGATAATCTGATATGACTATCCCCAGGTCCCGTTCCATTTTTTTGTTAATAGTATCCCCCCACTCACCACTGTGTACTCTTCCCCTGGGTTTTGTTTCCCAGGCACATTACTTTGCACTTCTTTGCACTGAGTCTAAGCTGCCATACTTTTGACCATTCCTCCAACCTTGCCAGGTCCCTTCTCATCCTTTTCACACATCCTTGTGTATCAGCCCTGTTGCAGAGCATTGTGTCATCTGCAAAAAGGCATACTTTTCCTTCCAGTCCCTCTGCAATGTCACTTATAAAGAGATTGAAGAGGACCAGCCCCAGTACTGAACACCCCCTTTCTTCGGAGTGCACTCCATTTACTGTTACGCTCTGCATCCTGTTGTCCAGCCAATTTTTTACCCAGGCCACCACCTGGGACCCACTCCCTGGGTGACTAGCTTGTTTATTAATCTTTTGTGTAAAAAAGTGTCATATGCCTTGCTAAAGTCTAGGTAGGCCACGTCTACAGCCCCTCCATGGTCTCCTACTTTTATCACCCAGTCAAAGAAATTGATTAGATTTGCCTGACATGACTGTCTGCTCTGAATCCATGCTGCCTTGGGTCCTATGCCCCGCTGGCAAATACCTCATTTAAAAGGGTTTTACTCGGTTTCAAACCATGATGGGCATTGCTCATAAACATTCATCTTTAGTTTAAGAGTGGAGTGTTTTCAAGAGTGGCTCAAAGTGGGGAGCATGGGGGGGGGGGCTAAAGCCCTCTAAAATTCATTGCTGGCAGTACGGCCTAGAGGTTAAAGTGACAAATTCTGAATGAGCGTATTACATCAAGCAGACCTGGGCTTGATTCCCACAACCTCCACTCCAGGGTTGCCTCAGAAAATTGGTAATTGTGGGTTACTGCTTTGAGTAAGTGTGGGGGCCGGCAGAGGGTGGAGGAGTTGGGGGGGCTGAGCTCTTGGAGGACTGGCACCCAAAAAGCATAATAAATAAAATGTTACTATTTTCATTATATTAGGCCATTGTTCTTGACCAATAATGAATTTTTGACAAACTACGGTACCCCCCCCCCAACAACTCATTAGATCTTCAGCCTTCTGTGTTTTTTTCACAGTTGCTATTTACACTTGTGGATATAGCACATCAGAGACTCCTCCAAACCAAAACTGTTCTTCCTCCTAAAGAAAATGGGCATCCCAGGTAGACCCCAGCAATGTCAATTACTTCAGTTCTCTAAAACAAATGAGCTACTGCCCCTTTAAACTGTGCTGTACATGCTGCATGTTTACTGAGAGCTGTGGAACCAAGGGACATGCTCTTGAAATGCCCTGCAAAACATTTCCAGAGGAAACTGGCTTCCTGCCAATCCAAGCTGATAGAAACTCCATTCGAGATGTTCTCTATTCACTGCTGCCTAAGCTACAGGCATGCAACACTTCTGGCTGGCTCTTGCTGCTTTTGCTGTAGCACTTCTTTTCTGGAAATGGAGGCGACCCAAAAACTTCCCCCCAGGACCCTGGGCTCTGCCTATTCTTGGGAACTTCCTGCAAGTGGATTTAAGCAATCCAGTCCCGGATTTCAATAAGGTTCAATTTCTGTTTTTCTCTGTTTTTTTTACTTGTTATTTGGCAGCTGTGCATATGGTTTTGCAGTTTGTTCTATATTTTATTTATTTATGCATTAAAAATGTATTTAATCAAGGCAAGGCTAAAGGGGAGATGACTATAGAAATCTCTTACGAGTTGTAAGCCGTGGGGAAGTTTGGAATATATAGAGTTACACAACAGACATAGATTTAAACTGCTCAAGACATCATTCATATCTCACTGCTTGAAGACAGTGATGCTATCCTGCAACTTGATTTGTCACAGTGGAATACTGAGCCAATTAGAGAGCAGCATTAACAATGCTAATGCCATCACAAGCCATCAAGACCGAAGCCAACAGCTGGAGATGCTTTGAGGGGCACAGTCTGAACGTTGCACTTTTTTCCTTTTGAAATTTTTTATCTTTTCTATCACAAAGTCGCTGAAACTCCTGTTGTGCAAATTGCACTGACGTAGGTGAGAGTGATATGATGTGAGCGGCACAGCTGACATTTTGTACTTTTTTTCCTTTTGTAACTTTTTAGCATTTCTATCACAAAACCACCTAAACACCAATTGTACAAATCAAGTATGACATGGGTGAGCGTGAGATAATAGCAATATGACATGGGTGAGCGTGAGATAGTAGAAATATGACATGGGTGAGTGGGGTGTCAAACAGATGAGGCATACTGATGAGTCCTGGTAGGACTAAACACGTGTCTATGTCACCTGTTAGCACCCTTTGCAAACTGTGTGAGAGGCCTTTCGGCACCATGCAATTCTGCTTAAAGTTGAACCAGCATAACATTCTGTGGTGATTTGCATATGCAGCTCACGATGCTTTGCATTGTGTGGGCATGTGTGATTCTGTATTTTCTTGAAACTTGGCTTCCCAGGCAAATGCCCTTTGGGATAACCCTTGTCTCAGTGTTTGTGCACAGAGGTTCTTTGTCTTTACATATATATATATATATATATATATATATATATGTCTACAAGTCCAGAAAGCCTTTTCACAAGTAGAGAGCAATGAGCTTGCTCGATTCTTTGTGACTGAGGTGGCTGACATCAGGGCGGCACTCCAACCAGCACACTCCATGGGAGTCCCTCTGGATCAGCATGGGGCCACTGCTCCCCGGCTTTCCTGGAGTATCTTCAACCGACCGGAGTTCATGGACATCATGCAAATCATCCAGAGTGCTTGCCCTACGTGCTGTAGTTTGGACCCAGGACCAACATTCCTGATTCTGGGTTGTATGGATTCCATCGGTCTGGTCCTAGCATGGATAGTCTGGTGCTCCTTGGAAACAGGTGAGTTTCCCAGCTCCCCGAAAGAAGCAGTGGTGACATCCCTCTTGAAGAAAGCTTTTTTGGACCCAGACTGCCATGCAAACTACAGAACAATCTCTAACCTCCCCTTTTTAGGGAAGGCGATTAAGAAAGTAGTGGCTGCACAGCTGGGGGACCATATGACCATCCATGACATCTATGAACCCCTCCAGTCTGTATTTCTAAAGGGACATAGTACTGAGACAGCGCTGGTTCGGGTGCTCAATGATCTCCTGATGGCTAGAGACCGGAAGAGCCCAACCCTCTGGAATTCCCTACCCCATTGGTTATGGGAGTGCACAACTGTGGAGGGATTTAAGCAAGGCTTGAAAACTTTTTTATGGCACCAGGCATTCAGTGACTGATGATGGTATGATGTTATTTCTGATTTTATATCATATATGGTGTTGATGTTTAACTTTTGACTTCAAATCTGTTAGGTGCCTTGGTATTTGAAAGGCGCCATAAAAATAAAGTTTTATTATTATTATTATTATTATCATTAACTATCTATCTATCTATCTGTCTATCTATCTATCTATCTATCTATCTGTATGTATGTGTGTAATAGATAAATCATTCTGAGGTGTGCAGTCGTGCTCTGATATATGCATGCACTGGTTTGCATTGTTACACACAAGGCTGCAGGCCGAGTGCGTCAACTACCCAAGGCGTGCATATATCAGAGCATGACAGCACACCTCAGAGTGGTTTATCTATCTTATAAATGTCAAAATTGTTTTGGAGTGGGGGGTAAAAGTACAGGTGTGCATCGTGCTCTGATATACGCATGGTCATGTGATGTATTTTATACAATCAGAATACTGGATTTGTTGGAGCTATTTTTATCCATTTTATAAATATATATATATATATATATATATATATATATATACATACATATATATATATAATATATATTACTGGTGCGGTAACACCTATATGTTAGGGTTAAGTTATTGCTTCTGTGAAAACACCTTTTTGTACTTTCTCTTTATTTGCCTTTCTCCACCCCCATCCTCCACTCCTCAATTAGGACCCCTCAACTTTCACATTGCCCCTTTGTCACCCCAGGAGTCTACTCCTAGAGTGACACCCACTCAGAGACCCCAAGGTAAGTTCCCAGTATACCCCCTCGGGCATGGTGAGGGAAGGACTCCCCTTACCTTCCCCCCAAACAACAGTGGAGAAGGTGGTACACAATGGAGTCTGCCCCTGTGGCGGCTGGTGACATGGACCGGCACTGGAGGGGCCGTCACCTAGGAGTGACGGGGCCATTTTCCATGTTTCTGTTAAACCCTTACCCCGCAGTCGCCAGCACTCTAAGAGAGTCAATTGGGAGGCATGCATCAAGATGCAACTCCTCGGAGGGCACTTGGCTGACGCTGCCCCTCCCACTGTGTGTCCCGACTACATCGCCAACCCCCGAGTTCACCCATTAGAGGGCGATATAGCAGCAGGACAGATACACCACCTTCCCCTGAGAGGGAGAGCTGCCACTGGATGTTCAATCCCTCTCTCCCCCTGCCGAACCCTAGTGGTCCAAGTCAGTCACTGAACCCAGGTTGTCGGTGTGGAATGAGGTGTGGTGTCCAGTGCCTCAACCATCAGAGCCACCGGGCAGGCCAAACCCCAATTTTTTGATAGCTTTTAAGTCTGCTGTCTCAGGATAAGGGTTTTGAAAAATTGGCAGGCAAGTTCTCTGCCCCAGAGGACAACTGCATGTCTATTTGCAAAGCATCAGCTCCCATAGTGTTTAAGTTGCAGACTGTACAATTTAAGCAAAAATCTGCATTTTAAGATGCTTTGTTTTTTCTCTGTGGTGAACAAAGCAAACAAAAAAATCACAAATTTAGAAACTGAAACTTTTTGATTCATTACATATTGACCCAGAATAGTGCCTTCATTTGACTTTCAATGAAAAAGTCCAAATTTAAAAAGTTATGTGTTTAAAAAACGAAACATCTGGAGACTTCAGGTGATGTCACCACCTGATATAGCCACCTAATCTGGAAAGAGTCCACAGAGCTGTGGGCTACAAATTGGAGTAAACATAATGAAAATTGCCAAAGTTATGAGCCTTTGTTGGCAAAATGTAACATACATTTCTAAATTTGTTGTTTTGTAATATTTGTACGCCTAAGCCCAGATATTCAAAAGGGTTGCACTTGACGCAGCAGTGTTGCGTCATTACAACCCACTGATGCCAGTATTGATATTCAAATGGGAATTGCGCCTGGCACAAATCCCGATGCACCGGAGCGCATCAGTAATGTATGCAGGTGCAGGGTGGGGGGGGCGTGCCCATGCATACTCTGTACATCCTGATATTTAGCCCGGGATGTGCTGAGCCATGCATGTGCAACCCCTACTTGCGCCGCACAAAGTTGATCCCCCCAAAAATGGAGCAACGGCCGGCCACCCACAGGTGAGCTGCCGCATTGCAGGGCGCAACATGGCAGCTGCCACCTGTGGGTGGCCACCCGAGCTCCGGCTGCACCTCTGTGGAGGCACCCCCCCATGCCCAACTGTGGGCATTGGTATTAAAAATATAAAATCCTATATCCCTGGTGGGCCAGTGGACCGCTGTCAGCCCGATCACGGGCTTAAGTAAAATAATACAAATTCCCTTTTCCCTGGTGGTCCAGTGGACCGCTGTCAGCCTGATCATGGGCTTAAGTAAAATTATAAAGATCCCTATATACCTGGTGGTCCAGTGGACCGCTGTCAGCCCGATTGCGGGCATAAGTAAAATAATACAGATTCCCTTTACCCTAGTGGTCCAGTGGACCGCTGTCAGCCTGATCGCAGGCTTAAGTAAAATTATAAAGATCCCTATATCCCTGGTGGTCCAGCAGACCTCCCCACCCACCCACTGATCCCCACAGCACCGCCGCTTCAAGGTCAGTGGCGGGCGGCAGCACCCCACTGCCAGCCAACTGACACTGTCGGTAGGGCTATACGCCCATTAGTCCACAGCGTGAGCCAATTGGCATGCAGCCCATACCATACTACAAATTCCGAATATGTGAATGATACAAACAAAACAGCATACACACACATTAAGAAGTAACAAAAATAGTTACAGAAGTGCATGATGAAGAAGTAACAGCTTGTCTTACAGCAATGATTTTCAACTTAACTACAACCTGTAAACATATACAAGCAGCCTGTACAGGCATTGTCAGGATAGGGCGGGAAAGAAGGGGGGAGGTGGATTAGGATGGGTTCATTGAGTAAGGTGATGAAGGAGACACTTTGGTCACTAGAGAAGAAAGGAGAGGTGGGTGGGGAGGAAAAAGGAGCAAAATATTTCAGAGCAGTTGAGTAAAGTAGAGAAGCAGAACAGGGAAGGTTGTACAGGCTAGGGTTTATAGTGGAGTAAGTACCTTAATTGCAGCCGGAGCAGGCCTTGTCAAAAGGTAAGGGAAGGGTCAGGGGGAGAAAATGGTTGGGTTATGAGGCTCAGGTGTAGGGTGAAGGGAAAGACTGGGGGGGGTGAGAGGGATGAATACATGGGGTATAGAAGTACAAAACCTGATCCCAACTCATAAGGATTTGAAACTGGTTCTGAGCATGCTCAGTAGGGTACACAAGAGCAGACCAAGGGATGAACCGAGTAATTATCACCCGGTAAGTCTCACCTCCATAGTGTGCACACTCATGGAAACAATACTAAAGGAAAGACTGGTTTCGTACCTGGAGGACAATTGCCTCCAGGATGTGAGGCAGCATAGGTTTGTTTCAGGGAAGTCTTGTCAAACCAACCTTATACAATATTATGTCTTGGTGACAGGTGAACTGGATAAGGGTCACACGGTGAATGTTCTTTACTTGGACTTCAGCAAGGCCTTCGATTCTGTGCCTCAGGGGTGGCTTGAGGGGAAGTTAACTGGAGTAGGGGTAGGGGCAAAAATGATGAACTGGATTACAAACTTGCTGAGTGACAGGCTGCAATGGGTGGTGGTGAGAGGGGAGCTCTCAGCTCCAAGGCCAGTGATGAGTGGAGTGCCACAGGGCTCTGTGTTGGGGCCAGTATTGTTCGGGCTCTTCATATCAGACATTGCACAGGGGGTGGTGAGCAAGGTAAGTCTGTTCGCTGACGACACCAAAATCAGAGCAGTGGTGAATGGAGAGGAGGGATGGAAGCAGCTGCAGGGGGACCTAAGCAAGCTAGAGGAGTGGTCAGAGAGGTGGCAGCTGGGGTTCAGTGCAAAGAAGTGTAAGGTTTCTAACTCGGACTGTGTGGTTACATCACAAAACAGACAATTCAAGGTGCAGGGGAGTTATCCATGCACATCACAACATGTTGTTTATTTCATTTAGTGCAAGAGATGTCCACAAACAGGTTATGTTGGAGAGACACGCCAACAGCTCCGCACTAGGATGAACTTGCAGAGACATACTATTACAGCAAAGAAGACGGAAAAAACAGTGGGACACCACTTCTCCCAGCCTTACCACTCAATCTCAGATATGTCAGTAATGGTCTTAAAAGGAAATCTCAAAAACACACAACAGAGACAAGCTTTTGAGATTAAACTTATTTTACATCTCAATATGGTAGCAAATGGGATGAACGTTGATCTTGGTTTTATGGGACACTACAGAGACTGACACCCACAGACCTCTTTTTCTTCAGACTGGCATATGATAGGACTTCAGCATGTGTGGGATGTGGGTGCGAGTGTGTGTGTATGTTTGTGTGTGGGTATGTGTTGTGAGGTATGTGATATAACAGGTGTGGGGCTTGCTGTCACATTCAGGTAGGCCTCGATTCAAATATATGGAGTTGTAGTGTGTTACTATTCTTACTTCACACACATGATGAATAATAATTCCTCCTTACTTTTTATCTTTGCCCGGGGGTGGGATTGAGTCCATTGCACCATATTCAGATTACCTAGCCTGTTACTGCACATACAGGAGTGTTATCATATACTGTCACATATTTTTTTTAACTCTGTACTTATTGGGGTGTGTCATCTCATTTGCATGGGGGTCCTGGACAGATCTTTTTACATTAGGCTAATATTGTAGTAATTTGTAGATATGTGCAGAAAGTAGTACAGTTAAATAGTGTCACATTGTTGCCCTGTAGGTATTTAGGAGACATGAGCCCTTTTACTTAGGATTTCATGACAAGTTGAATTCCTTTGGGGAACAATTGTAGTGGCTGATGTGAATAAGGGTTCACTAGGAGTGTGTGTGTGTGTGTGTGTGTCTGAGGGAGAGAGAGAGAGAGAAAATCTTCTAAAAGCTAGATATTCCCCACCCACCCACAATATGGTGATGTGGGGTGGGGTAGGGTGTATTGTTTGTATGAAGAGGAGGAGAGAAATTAGATTTTTATCTCTTTTTCAGATTCCTTAGACACTTGTGGTACATCAAGTTGTTACATTCTCAGTGTATATTGACATCAGTACATATCAGGCTACATGGTCTTAATTCCTTGAGGTTCCTCGAGTAGAGTTTTTTGTTTGACACTAATACTGTCAATTTATATTTAAATCATCATTTATACAGTCCTGTTACTACACTAGAGGTTTTTGAAATTTATTGGGCATGATATCTAGCTTGAGAGTACAGCTGGGTGACAGGTCCAGCTAGGTTTTACACATCACACAGTGTGCACTGATGTTTTTAAGACAACTTTACTGGTAAATTTGTGTCTATAATGTAGGCATTGAAACTTCTTGGAGCCCTAAGACAATCTTAGTTTGTCTTTAATCTGGGTGGGACTTGCCTTTCAGTAATCGCATCCTCATACAAACTGTGGCACTCATAGCTTGATTTAAGAGTCATCTGCTTCAGCAGTGTTATCTTCTGTCAATTAAATTTATATGCAGTTGTATTCTTTGTATGTGTGTTCCACCAAGCACCTTTGACCTGGGGACCCTCCTGGCTGAAGGCAGTATGGTACTGTTAAACTTCTCTGACATCATCTTCTGTATTTTTTAAATGAGCATTTTAAACCAATGGGGATTTTTTCTGTTTTTTTCTGCATGATCTAGCTGTTATAAGTATTGTATTTTCTAAACAACTGCCATTAGGCTTCTGAAGAAGGACTGATTGGTCCGAAAGCTAGAGCACTTTGTTCTTGTTGTTACGTCTATGTTGGTCCATTAAAAGGTATCAAATCATTTGCTTCTGGATCCACAGGTGTGGGACACGGGGAGTGAAAGGGCAAGAGGTGAGGAGGGGTTGTCTGTTCTAAGAATGATTTTGTAGAGGAGTCATAGGGCATATGCAGTGTCTGTTTTGGGATCGCGAACACGGAAAAACAGAGCAAACTTCAGCAGTTAAGCAGAGTTCAATAACTTGTACCAGTGCTTGTGGATTTTTTAGCTAAATTGCCAGCACAAGGAAAATAGGAAGGTGACTACGAATCACACCACCCAGACCTGTGCTTGGGATGTGTTTTAAATACATTTAAAAAGTCCTGTTTTTGCTTACTGACATTCCATGTTTTACATCACAGAGAGTGGTAAGGGAGGCAGTATAGCTCAATGGTTTAAGGCTCTGAACTGCAAATCTGGAGACCAGGGTTTGAATCCCACAGGCCCCACTTGCATACTGTGTGACCCGGAGCAAGACACTTAACTTCCCTCTGCTCTCAGTTCGCACCTGGAAACAAGTATTCAGCTTAGTATGCCACTCCTGGTTAAACAATTGGAGAAAAAAAAAATATGTCAGGGCTGTGGTTGCAGAATTGACTCACTCAGTGGAGGAGATTGCTAGGGTAGGCAGCTAAGAAATGCTGCACAGTATTATCAGCTTCAGATGTCCCACCTAGTAGTTTGGAATGAGCAGATACTAGAAACAAGTCACGCTGCTGTGGGAGTACAGGCAGGGACTCCAAAAGTGGTGACTGCAAATTAATTTGCTGAAATTAATATATAAAAAAGCTAAAACCTAAGCATAATAAACATGTTACAGAAAAACAAATACAAGATTCTAAAACTGGAATGAATGCGAACAGCACACAGTGGGGTAAAACATGTACTGTACATTTACTTTTTTTGTGTCTTTTCATTGCACTGCTTCTTTTAATTTTCATTAAACCACAACTCAAAAGCAAGAGCTTGATCGAGCCGATCTGATCTACCCAGTAAAAAAGAAAAGCCACTCAAGCCACCTATCTTAACGTAGACAGTTCATACTTTACATTTTTTCAAAAACTGACCTGGAGCTGAAATTTTTGAACTTGTGTGTAATCGCCCATTTGCCCACTTGATTTTCCCCCTGTTAAAACCAGAACTGCATGGCATGAATGACAGCACGTCCACCAATCAATGCTTACCCTGTGAAGCTGAAAGATGGTAATTCAGTACAGTAGCTGGGCTGTATTAATGCAGGCAGGGTTTACTGTTACTGGTCATTCAGTACAGTAGCCGGGCTGTATTAATGCAGGCAGGGTTTACTGTTACTGGTCATTCAGTACAGTAGCCGGGCTGTATTAATGCAGGCAGGGTGTACTGTTACTGGTCATTCAGTAAGTAGCTGAACTGTATTAATGCAGGCAGGGTTTACTGTTACTGGTCATTCAGGACAGTAGCCGGGCTGTATTAATGCAGGCAGGGTTTACTGTTACTGGTCATTCAGTACAGTAGCCGGGCTGTATTAATGCAGCCAGGGTGTACTGTTACTGGTCATTCAGTAAGTAGCTGAACTGTATTAATGCAGGCAGGGTTTACTGATACTGGTGATTCAGGACAGTAGCCGGGCTGCATTAATGCAGGCAGGGTTTTCTGTTACTGGTGATTCAGGACAGTAGCCGGGCTGCATTAATGCAGGCAGGGTTTACTGTTACTGGTGATTCAGGACAGTAGCCGGGCTGCATTAATGTAGGCAGGATTTTCTGTTACTGGTCATTCAGGACAGTAGCCGGGCTGCATTAATGTAGGCAGGATTTTCTGTTACTGGTCATTCAGGACAGTAGCCGGGCTGCATTAATGTAGGCAGGATTTTCTGTTACTGGTCATTCAGGACAGTAGCCGTACTGTATTAATGCAGGCAGGGTTTACTGTTACAGGTCATTCAGTACAGTAGCCGGGCTGTATTAATGCAGGCAGGGTTTACTGTTACAGGTCATTCAGTACAGTAGCCGGGCTGTATTAATGCAGGCAGGGTTTACTGTTACTGGTCATTCAGTACAGTAGCCGGACTGTATTAATGCAGGGAGGGTTTACTGTTACAGGTCATTCAGTACAGTAGCCAGACTGTATTAATGCAGGCAGGGTTTACTGTTACAGGTCATTCAGTACAGTAGCCGGGCTGTATTAATGCAGGCAGGGTTTACTGTTACAGGTCATTCAGTACAGTAGCTGGGCTGTATTAATGCAGGCAGAGTTTACTGTTACTGGTAATTCAGTACAGTAGCTGGGCTGTATTAATGCAGGCAGGGTTTACTGTTTCAGGTCATTCAGTACAGTAGCCGGGCTGCATTAATGCAGGCAGGGTTTACTGTTTCAGGTCATTCAGTACAGTAGCCGGATTGTATTAATGCAGGCAGGGTTTACTGTTTCAGGTCATTCAGTACAGTAGCTGGGCTGTATTAATGCAGGCAGGGTTTACTGTTACAGGTCATTCAGTACAGTAGCCGGACTGTATTAATGCAGGCAGGGTTTACTGTTTCAGGTCATTCAGTACAGTAGCCGGACTGTATTAATGCAGGCAGGGTTTACTGTTTCAGGTCATTCAGTACAGTAGCTGGGTTGTATTAATGCAGGCAGGGTTTACTGTTTCAGGTCATTCAGTACAGTAGCCGGACTGTATTAATGCAGGCAGGGTTTACTGTTTCAGGTCATTCAGTACAGTAGCTGGGTTGTATTAATGCAGGCAGGGTTTACTGTTACAGGTCATTCAGTACAGTAGCTGGGCTGTATTAATGCAGGCAGGGTTTACTGTTACAAGTCATTCAGTACAGTAGCCAGACTGTATTAATGCAGGCAGGGTTTACTGTTACAAGTCATTCAGTACAGTAGCCGGACTGTATTAATGCAGGCAGGGTTTACTGTTTCAGGTAATTCAGTACAGTAGCTGGGCTGCATTAATGCAGGCAGGGTTCGCTGTTAGAGGTAATTCAGTACAGTAGCTGTGCTGCATTAATGCAGGCAGGGTTCGCTGTTAGAGGTAATTCAGTACAGTAGCCATGCTGCATTAATGCAGGCGGGGTTCGCTGTTACTGGTAATTCAGTACAGTAGCCGTGCTGCATTAATGCAGGCGGGGTTCGCTGTTACTGGTAATTCAGTACAGTAGCCGTGCTGCATTAATGCAGGCATGGTTCACTGTTACTGGTAATTCAGTACAGTAGCCATGCTGCATTAATGCAGGCATGGTTTACTGTTACTGGTAATTCAGTACAGTAGCCGGACTGCATTAATGCAGGCAGGGTTCACTGTTACTGGTAATTCAGTACAGTAGCCGTGCTGCATTAATGCAGGCATGGTTCACTGTTACTGGTAATTCAGTACAGTAGCCGGACTGCATTAATGCAGGCAGGGTTCACTGTTACTGGTAATTCAGTACAGTAGCCGTGCTGCATTAATGCAGGCAGGGTTCACTGTTACTGGTAATTCAGTACAGTAGCCGGACTACATTAATGCAGGCAGGGTTCACTGTTATATTTTATTACCCCACTAATTCCAATCGATAACAGAGAGTCCGAGGGATCTTGCGTTTTTACTTGCTGAACTTGTGGGACGAGGACCACATGGCGTGATGTTCAGCGTGTCTTCAGCTCGCCTCTGTAAATCAAAAAACAGGACCTGCCAAATTTGAAGTTTATAAGTCCTTCTTTTTATTTTGTCTGTAACAAAATCAACTGTCTGGCAACACACAGTGTACGCTCTTTAAGGCTACAGCACAGCTACAGCTAAAGCACAGCCTTCCATGCCAGAAAACCAAACGCCATAGACACATTAAACAACGTTCAGATGCAGTGGCCTCCAGTTCAAATAAAACGACTGCCACATTCAGCTGTGGGGATGTGTAGGCAATTAACATACTGCTGGCAGTATGCTAGTTGCCTACACATCACCACCGCTGAATGTAGTGGCCATTTTCTTTGAACCGTACGCCACTGCATCTGAAATGTTAATTGCCTACATGTCACCACCGCTGAACGTAGCAGTCATTTTCTTTGAACTGGAGGCCACTGCATCTGAACTGCTCTCATAGACAGCTGGGACATTCATTGGTGTGGTGCGGCCATGCCTACAAAAAGGATCAGGGCATTGGATGCGGGGTGATACACCTACGAAAACTCATATGGTGGCACTATGTTTCTTGCACATGCGTGAAAGCAAACATAAAAATGACTTTTTTCCCGTATCAGCACTGCAATTCACAGTCAATTTATCAGTAATGAGCTGAGCCGGTCACATGATCAGATGACATCAGATTAGCAACAAGAGAATGAGAGTGCTCCACATACAACCAGTGAATCAGTGAATACTGAGGGACATATACAACAGAGTAAAGCAAAACTCATACATTTTACGAGTGTCATACTGTAATGCAGTGAAAACATTGAATAGTTTTCTAGCTGAAGTTTGGAAGCATGGACTTTTGGATACATTGTAACACAAGTTAGATAAATACATGGATGGAAATCACAACGGTAGAATTTGCTGAAAGGCAGGCAGACATTCCTAACAGACCTCGCCGTCTTCTTATATCTCTCAAATCAAAGTATTAACCTAAGATTAGAGGATAATGACTTTATGGCAATGTTAAAAGATGAAATCCAAGGGAAAAATATCCTGTTTTTGTTTAAATATATTTTATTCAGTTAAAAAATTATGCAAGATTAGAAAATCTCTAAGCATAGGATGAATACTTAGAGATGTTTCACAGTACAGCTTAATCTGGTTCAATCTCACTTGGCATGCATCTGTGTGGGGGTAAATGTGAGGGGGAGGGGCAGCTGCAAAGTGGGGTGCTAGCTGCACAGTCGAGCAGATTTGATAGACCATGTGGCTTGTATCTGCTGGCAAGAAGTATGTAAGTAGGAGAATGGACACTACATTTTTTGGTACAGCATGACCTAAAATATCTAACAGTTTAACACTAAACCAAAAATTAATCATAAACTGTTAGCCATTAGCAGCAATGTCATGGACTATTTTCTAACAAAAATTTCTGGAAATGTTCCAGGTAATGAACCCAGTACTAATACACAGTTGCACAGTTTCCACGCATACTAGTAACTTCGAGAATTTTTCATATTTTCACTCCAGATTTTCAACATTGCCATTTTTTCACACCTCCTTATGAACAGTATAGCTGTCCTTTTCCACAGCCAGCCCAAAATGTGTTTTTGCACATCTGGCGCAGAATGACGTAGTCACTGTGGGAAATCAATGTTCGGGACAGATTAAGACAATTGCAGTGCCACTGTTCATGAGCAGAGGTTCCAAATGCTTTCATGGGGTGGGGGTCACAAAATGCCCATGTTGAAAATTTGTAGTGCAGACACCAACAAATGCCGGGGGCATAAGGGTAACCATAACGTCCTACCCTGTAGAGATTGACAGGCGTCAGGGGTGTGACTTTGAATTGTCAGCTGTAATGCTCATGCCATTCCACTTCCACCCCACCCTGCAGCCATTGACAGCCATCAAGGTCTGCCTTGGACTCTTTAGCCCCAAGGTCCACCCCATTCTCCTATACTGCACCCATCTCAACATATTTCCTTATGGAATGGGGTGAACGTAACACCCAACAACCCCAAGGCACAACGTGACACTTGTCAGTCTCTGCAGGGTAGGGTGAGGTGAAATGGCATGAACGTGATGGCCAATGACCTAAAGGCACACCTCAATGCCTGTCAGTCTCTGCAGGGTTGGGTGGGTGGGGTTGTCATCAGTTCCATACTTCACTGCCATTCCAATTATTTATCTCTCTAAGTCTTGCACTACCAATGCCAATGCCAGCAAAAACCAAAATTCTTTGAATGCCCAGCAAATGAGTGGAAGACAGCTTTATGTATGAATAGCTGTTTTTGACAATAGCCATTACGACATGATATTAATTTTAACAGTTTTGTTTACAAAAAAAGTCATTCAAGCACTCTGTACTGACTGTCACAATGAGGTCCAATTTTCTGTCAGACAGAAAAAAAAAAACACAAGACTAGACACATTGCTTATTACTAAAATAATCCATTTATTACACTGCTGTAAAAAAAAACTACTGGGAAAGTTAAGATTTACAGTATGATATTTGCCATTGCTCTTTAAGGCATGGCCGGTCTGTCACTTTACAGAAGGGGATCCTTTGTTTCTAATTCCACAAGCATAAAAAATAAATAATATTGTGACAGAAATGGGAAGAAGGAGTTAATGTTTGGATTTTCCAAACACATTTTTTTAGCAGTCTGGGAAAAAAAAACACTCCACAAGCTGGAATTCTCACTGTCCTCCCTAGCTGCTAGATAAGAGCTGGGTCATAAATCTTGAGTGGACATGTCCATACACAGACTTAGTTTAAAGGGATTGGTTCACTCAAATATAAACTTAAGGGTAAAATGGAATATAATTGGTCAGTGATAGGTGTTCGGTCTGATTGGGACAATTAAATACATACATGGTATATGGTTAGTACATTCAAAGGGGGAATAGGTATTACCTATTCTCAAGAGAGTATATAAGATGCTAAAAGACAGTGAAGGGTGTTCTTCTTACTCTTGAAGCTGGAGGGAGAAACTAAGATTGGGTGCCTACCCTTCTAGCTATGTCCGTGGGAGCTGGCAGTTAGCACGGGGTCCAGAGTTCTCTTGAAAAGACAGGGAAGAGTAAATTTAATACTAGCATATTGCAGTAATTGTCGTTTTCTTTTGCCATCTGTTGTTTAGAAACATTTGTTTACTTTTCCTGAATCAGTGTTATTCTTTTGTGTTGTAAATAGATATCCTGTATTGCTTTGTTCACTTTCTGTTAAGTAAAAGCAATTTGTTTACTTACTTACTCAACAGTTGTGACTGTGGTGTCATTTTGCTAAGGGAATACATGGTTTCCACTGGCTGAGGTAAATCTGTTTAGCATCTGCCACCCAAGAGAGACACACTACCAGGCTTTGATTTGTGCAATTGCACGTTTAATTACCCAAGTTGGGAAACTTGAAGGTGGGTGCTGGAGCGAACTCCAGCTGGTGGTAGCAAATACCCAAGGACAGACACCTCTCTAAAAGCTGTTCAAGCCCAAAGAGAGAGGTGGGTTGTCACACATATAGTGACATAGAGCTCCTCTGTTATTAACTTTGAATAGACATTCACTGAATTTCTGCCTGTTGCAGACCAGAAAGACAAAAATACACACTGAGTTTTCTTTTACAACACATTTTATTAACAAACTATTTACAGGAATGTAATGGAATACAACGTCATGCTCCGAGATGATACAGAGACAGCTTGCCAAAGTGACATCATCAGCTTCTGTTCTCTTGTGTGAACAGAGGTACTGGGATTCAAACATGCATACAGCTCACTTCCTGGAATTGCAGCTTTTAAAACAAAAATAACTCTCTTATTTTAACACTTTGTTTTTCACCCTTGTGAAATGGTACATCAGGGACCAGGGCTGCTGCACGGTAAGTAAGTTATTGCAAAAAATGCTTTAACTATAGTTACACTACAACGCCACTATAACATACAGTGTATACAGACCAGACAATTTAGAATTTTAGTCTCAAATTTTCAGGTTGGAAAGAGCTTGCCCCACAATGGTACCTTTCATTGGTTTGGTGAAAAAAGTTAACCCATCATTAAGTGTTAAGGTATTGAAATTTCAGTTCTGAGCATGCTCAGTATGGTATCAAACATTTCTCCATAAGATCCTATTGATCATGCTCAGAACTGAAATTTCAAATCTCTTTAGCTTGGGAAAGCATTAATATTTTTCCACAAACCAATAAAAGGTACTGTCACAAACGTGCTCCACAGGTCAGGCTCCCTGCTCCCACAGTGCCAACCTCGGAGTGCAATAGTGTGAACAAGTGACAGACAGGATAACCCTCCTGTCTGTTTTGGGTCTGAATCACCTACTAGCCTTGAGTTCTGGGGGTCAAAATGTGAACCTTATGCTAGCATACTCAGTTAACAGGCTCAGATACGTACCCTCTTCTGGGGATGAAGTACAATCCTTCGCCCAGGGGCACCCAGTCAGGTTTCCAAAATGTACCCTTACAACTCTGTTTGAGACCTAGGTATATTCTTACCTTTTAGCAAGCTTAGTAACACATTCAAGCCCTTAACAGCAGTCAGAATTAAACACAGGTTCAGCATCTACATACAAAAGGAAACTGAGATGACGTAGGCTGTGTATTTTGAGGAAAATATTATTTACTAAAAATTGTAAAACAGGTAAAATTAAACATAGAACAAATGATATCATTAACTTAGTCACATAAAATGAATGGGAAGTTACAGAACAGAAGTACGCCTACCACAAACACTTACAAGGTTTTACTGAATTGTCCTTTTCTAAAGTGCATAGTTACCAGTCCACAGACTGTGTGTCTTTTGTTTTCAGAGTCCTTCTGCCACAAACTTCTCTTGCAAGCAATATTCAAAAGTCAGTTTTTCTCCACCTCCTGGCGATGCTACTCAAGAGGTCACAGTTAGATCCTTCCATAGATTTTATTTCTACTGAGGAAATCAACAGTCAGCAGTTTTTAAAATACGAGTCTCTGATAAAAACATTTTTCTTTGATCTGTCTGCTGGTTTCCTGCTTTGCAAGAAAGATCCAAGGTTTATGACTTATAATACGGTTCTGCGACCAGATGGCCTCTTCCTGCAGGAACTGTAAAATTTCATGAGGTTCTGTCTCCTGCCAGATGGCCAGAAGGCTTTAATTAAGACAAAATAGAAAACTTTTAATTAGGGGTTCTCTCCACTGGTCAGTTTACCATCTCTGCAGTTTCAGCAACTGACACTTTTGAGGTCAAAGGTCAATCACTGCAACAGCCAGTCTGTCATCTTGTCTAAGCAGACCTTCACATACCATACACATTTTATTTATAATATAAATAATATACTAATAATATTAGTAGGTTTATCATATTACAGACATCATTGTGGGGCAAGCCTTTTCCACCCTGAAAATTAAATTTCAGACCAAAATTACAAACTGTGTGTGCACTAAGCAATGACAAATAAACATCAAAACCACCCTTGCTTCGATGCCTCCATCACATAGAAGGCAACCTCCCACCTCTCCCCACTTGTCTGTCCCTTCTAACCAGTATGTAGTGGCGGATGACTTGCTAGGGATTTTCTCCTGTGTCAGATGTAAACCCCTTATAAATGGGGGTTCCTAATGTGCCTTATACTTAGGTAATAATCGGCATGAAGCTGCCTGAATGGGGGTCCGTTGAGTGCTTTTCAAGGCCTCCATATGCTGTCCTGTTAAGGGCTGCCTGTTGCAGTCGGGATTAGTTAAAATGGGAAGGGGTTTGAGGGTTGTCATGCTCGACTCCCACCTGGACTGCAGAGTAAGTGCTCCCTTCTGCCATCACTAGCAGTACAGGGGGAGCCCTGATAGGGGATGTGAATGGTTGCCAGAAATAACATGTAAAAATAACGATAATGTAGTTGTTCTAACCTACCTTATTTTGCAGCACAGAGAGTTTCAATTGCCTCCTCCATTTTGGTCCCGAACTGTTGAATTGGGCCAATCCAATCAATACCTCGGAACCTCACAGAAGTGGACTGACCAATAGAAGAGCTGTTTGTTTTTGGGAAAGGTATTATGGGCTATGGCTCTTTTTCTGCACCACTGAAGACTGGGGAAAGTGACTGGCAGGCTCAACCAGCCAATTGGATCAGGTCACGCCCGAATTGAGAGGAGTGCCCCAAGCTTTAGAGGGCAGATGCATTGTGGCTGGTGAAGGGAGAGGAGCTGTGTGCTTCTGTGCCGTGGAAGTCTTCATGCAGGAAGCGCGTGAAGGCCTGAAGGGCCGTTTTGCCTGAGAGAGGATTTGAAAAACCCATCGGTGGGTGGTCAGAGGAGGCTGTGCCTTGTACAGCTACCCACCAGGCTCAACCTGTTTGGAGGACTGGAGAAAATTGCTGAATCATGCTCAGTCTGCGGGAGGAGTGAAAAGCTGCCATTGCAGTGTGTTGGTGACTGTGGAACCTGGAGAGCCCAGAAGCAGCTGCCTGGTGTGGTACCCCTCTGCTGTTGCTGTTTGCCATATAAATGTGTGAGGAGGTTCGTGGAGCTCAGGCTCAGCCCTGCTGGTGTTGAAGGACTCTGTCTGGTCTGGAGGTTGTGAGTACTAAATCAGGGTAGCTCCCTGCTAAATGTGTAACAGAGGATCCAAATGACGTTGTTATACTGCTGACTGGTTAAGTGAACTTTTTCTTTCTCCTCTGTGTGAAGGGCCTCTACCAGCTGCCACGTCTTGGACTAGCCGTTAGGGCTTGGGTATCCAGTGACAGTAAATCGTAGGGTTAGGCCTGTGCACAGAGCCCTATGTATATAGAAATAGTGTAAGCAAATCAACCTGATTTTCCCCTGTTATCTGCCCTTTTAATAAAACAGATTGCTGTGTTATAACTACACCCTGGTGGGTTTGTATTTTTCTGACAAGTTGCTGCATGGTGACTGTGATATAATTGTACCTTACTTTACAGGGGGTCCCTGGAGTGAGTTGGAATATATTATCCGTGGGGTAAGTGTACTGGTGGAAAGAATTGTTGACATCCAGTGTGAGTCACTTGTGGGATGGACAGGGGGGTTGCAGTAGCCCAGAGGGCTGTAACCAAGGCAGTCTCTGCTGTATTGACCCTGACCTCTGGGTGGAGGCACCCGTCCACGGATCTGGGCCCCTCACCCTGCCTTCATGGGGGCAGACAGGGGTAGTAGCCCTAAGGGTAGTGCCCCCTTGGGGTTACGTCAGGTTTCCACAGGAGGTTATCTCTGACTGAGGGGGTAGCTTCATGTTGGAAACCTTTGAAGTGTTTGTTGGAGAAGTGTGGGGTGGTGCAGAGATGTACAACACCATATTTCCCTCGGCCAGTGTCACAGATGGATGAACTACTGGAAAAGTTGGGAGGGGTGACATACTTTACCACAATTGACTTGAAAAAAGGGTGCTGGCAGGTGGAGTTAAATACCAGAGTTTGAGAACCATTGGTCTTCATGACTCCAATAGGATTATTTGACGTCTGCGTAATACCTTTTGGAATGAAGAATGCCCCTGCTACATTCCAAAGGGTTGGTCAGCTATGTGTTACATTGTACTGAAGAGTATGCACTGGCTTATCTGGATCATAATGCCATCTTCTGTACCAGCCAGAAGGGACACCTGTCCCACCTAAAGGAAGTGTTGTGCAGGATACAGAGGGCAGGGCTCACTGTCAAGGCTGAAATGTGCCAGGTGGCTATGGCGGAGGTGGCATACCTAGGCCATGTAATGGGGGGGCAGCTTTGTCTGAATCAAGCAAAGATTGAGGCAATAGAGGTGTGGCCCATGCTGGAAACCCAGAAGCAGGTTAGGAACTTCCGATGCACCGCAGAGTACTACTGAAAATTTGTGCCCAATTACAGTACCCGGGCAGCTCCCCTATCTAGTTTGCTGAAGAAGAGACAGTCCAAAAGGGTAAAATGGGAGCCAGCATGTGAATGAGCCTTCACACAGCTAACAGAGGCACTGTGCAGTGCCCCTGTGTTGGCCAGTCCAGATTATGATAGGCAGTTTGTAGTACAGACAGATGCCTCAGATGTGGGGATTGGAGCAGTCCTCAGCCAGACATCTAATAAGGGAAAAGACAACCCAATAATGTACCTCAGCAAGAAATTACTTCCCTGGGAGCAGACGTACTCCAGGGTTGAAAAGGAATGCCTTGTGCTGGTATGGACCCTGAAGAAATTAGAGCCGTACCTCTATGAGAGACGCTTTGAGGTACAGACAGATCACAACCCCCTGGTGTGGTTAAATCAGATGTGCAAAACAAACGGATGTGTCCTCCATTGGACTGTTGCCCTACAGGCCTATGACATGATAATCACCCATAGGTCTGGGCTGGCCAATGCAAGCACAGACAGTCTATCTGGCCAGTTTGAACAGTAAACAGAATTATGGAAAATCTACCATATGATAGGGGCGCATTCCCATAAATTTAATCTAAGGAGGGAGGGATGTTGAGAGCTGGCCACTGCCAAAAATATTGCAGATATATTTTTGTTATATTCTTCTGTGATTTTATTTATGTTTAATTCTCCAAAAAGGACCTGGAGATAAAGTTACCAGAAGGATTACCAATGTGTTGGGGTTACATGAAGGGGATGCGTGTTCTATACATCTGTGAAAGGTTTACTTTCAGGAAACTGAAACATTTAAATTCAAAAGGATTGGAAGGTCCTTGTAAGCTTATTAAAGAGAAATAGAGGTAATAAGCTCTCAGGAGAAGGTAGAAACATGCCCTGTCATAAAACTTTAAACTCAAAGAGAAGTGGGTTTCAGGCAGAAGGTGTCAGCAAGGTTGTCACCAGTTTGTTTGCATTTTATTGGCTGGCAGGATGTTGGAGTCATGGGAGAGTCTGACTAATTGATGATGCAGTTCACTTGAAAATTGGGAAGGAGCAAGAGAGACCCCTGCTGGTTTAAAAGAGAAGATGACCAGCTAAACCAAAGAGGGGTTTTACAGCCTGCAAGAGGGGCTATTGAAACCCCTCCAAACAGAAACTCAGGGGACTGCATTTTGGGCACTTATTCCTGACCACAAGAGAAGCAAGACTGTCACAGAGACAGACTAAGGACCAGTGAATGCAAGAGAGAACTGGGTCTTTGCAAACTCTTTTATTTTCTGGACTTTGATCGTCCACAAACCAGGTAGAAACTAGATAGAAGTTTACAGTGCATTTTTGAGATATATTTTCTGACTTTAGTTATCTTGCAACCAAATTTCAGAATCTTTTCTATGATCATTATTTAAAATTAATAAAAGCACTTTGCATTTAAAAACTGCCTGTAAGTGATTTGTGTGCGAAAAGGTAAAAGGTTTATCCAAATCTGAGACCAGCATGTTTAATTGATAAAGTGCTACCATTTGCTACTGAGACTAGGATCCTGAAAGGGAAATCTGAGTGTCTAAACTAGGGGAGATACACAGTCTCGGGAGGAGTCTGTAAGGGAGAACTAAGTCGCTGTACCACCCATGGGAGAAGACACCAATCAGGGTTATGAAAGGCCAGCCCCAAAGAGGTTGTAATTCCTGGGTCTCCTCCTTCAGTAGAGTACACAAGGAGGGTCCTCATCTTGCTATGGACTTGAGATTGTATTTTACCCATACCCAGATTTGAGAGGAAGACCTGGGACCTCATGGTAAGTGTTCAGTTGGGAGCGCAGTGAGCACTAAAGGAGGATGCGAGGAGGGTATTCTTGTGCACCCCCATCATGGAATTCACTTAGAGGTGGGCAATGTGAGCTCAGTGGGCCCAGCCCCAAGTAGTGGGTTCATGACAGATCTTATCACCCCCACCTGTCTAACCCGCACCCAGAACACCACCCATCCAGCCCCCTCCTTACCAGCCACAAAAAGATCATAACATATGGGTCTCCCCACCCAGTACAGTAACCAAGGAGAGCCTTCACCTGGCTATGGACTTGAGATTGTATTTTACTCTTACCCACATTTGAGAGGAAGCCATGGGACCACGTGATAAATGTTCAGTTGGGAGCACAGCGAGCATTATTGGAGGATGCAAGGAGGAAGGATATTCCTGTTTACCCCATTGTGGATTACACTTAGGGGTGGGCACTGTGAGCTCAGTGGGCCCAGCTCCCAGTACTTGGTTTGTGACAGCTCTTAAAACCCCCAACTGCCTAACCCTCACCCAGAACACCACCGATCCAGCTCCCCATCTTACCAGTCAATCTGGAGAAGTGCACTGAATCCTGATACAGTGACCATGACAACCCTCCACTAACTTCCTTGGCTGGCTGCTGTATGAGCTGACCATGAGTGTGCACAACATACTGTATGCTGTAGGCATGCTCACTGTCAGCTGATACAGCAGCCAAGGAGGTGAGCGGAGGGCTATGCTGGTCGCTGTATTACGAATCAATGCATGTCTTCCGATTGACTGCTAAGGAAGGGTGGGGTGGGTGGTATTCTGAGTGTGGACAGGGTGGTTGGGGGGCCACTGGACTGCCAATGTTTGCCAGACTGGTTGTTGACCCACATTCGGGAGGGCATACCACTGGATGGCAAGGATATTATAGGGTACATGAGCCAGGAAATCATGGGTTGGGGGATGCCACTAGACACCAGGTAGTGGTGCTGATATATAGACCAGGAGATTGGGATGGGAGATGCCACTAGACACCAGAGGTATGTCTTCTCATATGGGATGGTGATCAGGGGTGGGGGTGTCACTAGACATGAGGGATGTGTGTTGTACTACAGGATGGGTGATCAGGGATGGAGAGTGTCACTAAACATCAGGAATATGCATTGTCATATGGAACAGGAGATCGGGGAATGGTGGTGCCACTGGACATGAGGGTTTGCATCCTTGTTGGTGTGATGGGCGATGGTGTGGGTGGTTGTAGTACAGTCATCCTGCTATCAGTGGAATGGAGGTGTGGGTTTTGCACCTGGTTAAGTCTTTTTTTTTTGCAGTGGTAAATTATGCTGCTTTAGCAAGGCAAGGTAACTTTTATTTCTATGGCACCCAATCCCAAAGCCAAGGAAAATAGGTACACCTTCAGTCCTTTTTAAAGCACTCAGCCATTGGGGCCCCCCTGACAATAGATGAAAACATGTTCCACAGGGTCGGCCCAGTGACACTAAATGCCCTGTTGCTTGATATCTTAAGCTAGACCCTGGGAACCTCAAGGAGGCCCATGGTCACAGAATGGAGGGAATGGGCTGAGGTGGCAGGTGTAAGGAGCTCAGGCAGATAGCCAGGGCCCAGCTTATATAGGGCCTTGTAGGTGAGCAAGCCCACCTTGAAGATGACCCTCCACCTGACTGGCAGCCAGTGCAGGGACTATAGGACTGGGGTCACATGACTGGACCTGGCCAGGCCCATCAATTACCGAACCACTGCGTTCTGCACTATCTGCAGCAGGCGAATGGTCTCCCCAGTGACCCCGAACTATAGGGCATTACAGTAGTAGAGCCTCAAAGTAACAAAGCCATGCACCAAAAATGGCAGGTCTCTAGGAGGAATGAGGGGCTTTATCCTGGTGATATTCAAGTGGTGGAAACCACTTTGACCACAGATGACACCTGATCTTCCAATGTCAGTCTGCTGTCCAGGATAACACCCAGATCCTGCACCCTAGGGGTAGCCATCAACAGAGTAGATCCCAGGAACAATCCTGTCCTCACTCCAGAGGCACTCCCATCACATCCATGACTTGGCTCAATCATTAGTATCTCCTCCTTATCCAGGTTCAGTCACAAACAGTTGGAGGACATCCAGTCATTGATCTCAGCCATTGCTCTTAGCCAGGTGGTTGTTGAACACTTCCACAGAGTCTGATGTTCCAGGGGCAGAAGACAGATACAGCCTGGGTATCATCTGCATAGCAGTGAAAACCCACACTGTACTGTCTAATGAGCTCTCCCAGGGCCAGCATATATACCACAAATAACATTGGTGACAAGATCAAACTCTGAGGAACTCTGCCGGACAGGGGCCTCGGGGAGGAGGAGAAATTCATCATCACCAACTGTTTCACCCTGCCAGAGAGATAGGACACAAACTAGTCGATGACAGCGAGTCTGCAATATTCTCTAAGGTGATCAAGTAGCACAGTATGATCTACGGTATCAAAAGCTGACGAGAGATTGAGAAGCACAAGAACTGATCTGTTCCCTCTTATTTCTAGCCCTGAGAAGGTTATTTTGCACCCTAACTAATGCTGTTTTGGTGCTATGCCGAGCCCCGAAACATGACTGGAATGGCTCATAAATGTCAAAGGACACATGGTGCTCTTCGAGCTTTTGTGCCACTAACTTCTCAACAACCTTGCCCAAAAATGGCAGATTGGTGATATGACCATAATCGCCAGGACATCAGGGTCAAGAGATGGCTTTTTCAGGACAGCTCTCACCAGAGCTTCTTTCAAGTCCTCTGGAAAGACTCACTCCAGCATCAAGCAATGGTCTCAACACATCTCAGCAAGAAACCAGTTGGGACTGGGTCCAGTTCACAGTATGTGTGCTTTAGCTTCAAGATCACGTCAATGACCTCGGCCACCTCCACTGGTTTAAACTTCTCCCAGACAGATGGAGTGCCTCTGCTCATCCCAGGCTAACCACTGTGAGGCAGAACTTACCTCACTGACAAAATCCCTGACCAACTGGAGGACACCCTATCGGAGAAAAACAGAGCATACTTCTCATACAAAGTGGCTGAAAAAGCTTTTTTGCCTGTAGACTGACTGGATATAAAAGTCTATCCACTGTCTGAAATAGCTGAAATGGTCTGTTTTTCCCTGCAGCAATCTCTCTGGACAAAAATTCTGCATTCTTATGGTTGATTGCCCCTTGGTACTCATGGTAATGAGCATGCGGGGCCAGTTTCTCCTCCTCCAACTGGGACTTCCACCAGCATTGCTCCTACTTCTGACCCCTGACCTTCATCACCTTGAGATCTCCATCTAACCAAGGGGATCTCAAGTGAGAGGATCTGAGTCATATACAGACTGGTACAATGGCATCCAGTGCATTGGAGTCTGCCCTATTTTAGGTGGCCACCGCCTCGTCCGTGCCAACTGCACAAGCAGCATCTACACTACATAAGTCAGCTATCACCAGAAGTCCCTCTGGGGACAATCCCCTCAAAGGGCAATACCTCAGCAGGGGAAGGACTTCCAGGAGGGCGTGGCCCCCCAAACAAGAACTTCACTATACAATGATCAGACCAGATGACCTGATCAGTCCTGAGGTTAGCTACCTCAAGCCCCAGTGGGAGCACCAGGTCGAGCATGTGGCCGTGGTGATGAGTCACAGAAGTAACAACTTGTGTCAGGCCTACTGATGACATCAACTGGAGGAGGCCATAACCAAATTGTGAGGATTCATCGTCGACCTAGGCATTGAAGTTCCCCAGAATTAAACATCTAGTGGACTCCAAAACCTCACCAATGATGATGTCTGTGACATCCTCCTCATGTCACGGACATCATCATGTCCGTGACATGAGGCAGTATGGCGCAGTGGGTTAAGGCTCTGAGCTGCAAATCTGGAGACCTGGGTTTGAATCCCACAGCCCCCTAGGTGCATACTGTGTGACCCTGAGCAAGTCACTTAACTTCCTCATGCTCCCAGGTTGCAACTGCAGACAAGTTTCAGCTTAGTGTGTCTCACCTGGTAAAATAATTGGTAAATAAAAAAAAAATCCTGCAGGAAATCTCCCCCCAGCCTCAGAGGGCAGTAAATTAAGAGAATTCTGCAACCTGCACCTGAATCCCCATGCACTGCCACACACTCAAAAGAGCTGGCCGATCCCACTGAGTGTACGGTGAACCCCAAGCTGGATTTAAAGCAGATTGCCAAACCCCTGCCCCTGCATTCCCTCCTCGGGCAGTGCACTATGGAAAATCCAGCTGGGACAGCTGCCTCCAAAACTGGTCAGGTATCATCACCTAATCAGGTGTCTGCAATGCGAGCCAGGTTGACTGTGGAAATCAAGTCCGCCATAATTGCGGTCTTGTTCCTCATCGACCCTGGATTGCATAGCACTGTCTGAAGGGGATTGGTCGGTGCTGCTGGCCTCCCGGGTACCTACCCACTCAGTCTGGTGGGGACACTGGAGATAGAAACCACTTTGGGTGTCATTTACCAGTGTCACAAGCCTTTGAACATACTGTACTTCTGCACCCCTATGCAGGAGGAGAACCCCTCATTTGCATGAGCACAGCGTTACATTAGCCAGTAACTAACTCATTGCTCTGTTAAGCACTTTGGGATACACTATGTATAAAAGGTGCTATATAAATCCAAATTATATTCTATTCCTCAGGCCCTGCACTATCAGTACCTAACTCATGGCTTTGTAAAGCACCTTGTGATACAGTGTGTATAAAAAGCACTATATAAATCTAAATTCTATTCTATTCTATCTATTCTATTCTATTCTATTCTACAGTCACTGTGCTACCAGTATCTAACTCATTGCCTTGTAAAGCACTTTGGGATACAGTGTGTATAAAAGGTGCTATATAAATTCACATTCTATTCTATTCCTCAGTCCAGCACTACCAATGCCTAACTCATTGCTTTGTTAAGCACTTTGGGATACAGTGCATAGAAAGGGCACTGTATAGATCCAAATTCCATTCTGTTCTGTTCTATTCTGCAGCCCCTGCGCTACCAGTATCTAACTCATTGCTCTGTAAATTACTTTGGGACCCAGTATGTATGAAACGTGCTATAGAAATCCAAATTCTGTTGTAGTCTATAGTCCCATCACTATCAGTATCTAACTCATTGCTTTGTAATGCACTTTGGGATACAGTGTATATGAAAGGTGCTATAGTAATCCAAATTCTATTCTATTTTACTGTTCCTGCACTACCCGTATGTAACTCATTGCTCTGTAAATCACTTTGGGATATGGTGTACATGAAAGGTGTTATATATATCAAAATTCTATTCTATTCTACAGTCCCTGCACTACCAGTATCTAACTTCATTGCTTTGTAAAGCACTTTAGGGTACAGTGCGATCACTGGACACTACCACTGGAGCAACAATGAAATTGCACATACAGTAAATGTTATGGTAAGCATGCTTTTGGGGATCACACCACACACACCCCTTCAACAGCTGTGCTAGATGACTAAGCACACAAAGCAAGTTTTACCTGAAAGGTTGAGTTAAGCTGATTAGCAGGGGAAAGGACAGGGAGAGGTATGTGAAACCTCAGATCTCTGAATATGTCCTACTTTATTACAACAGTGTGGGGAAGGTTGAAGTCAAGAGCAAAAGAAAAAGTTAAACATTTTGAGGGAGTGAGTGAGAGAGACACACACACACACACACACACACACACCACACACACACACACACTCACAGCCTTCTTCTAGGAGAGTACATAAACAGAGAATACAGCTGCAGTTGTAACTGAGGGAACCCACCAGGGCATTAACCAGATCATCTGCAGTGCATACTGTGTAAATACATCATAAAGCACACATTCCACAAGGGGCCCCAGGTAGGGAAAACAAGTGCTGTATCAAAGTGCAGTAGTTAACAAAGTTAAAGGATACCTGGAGAGGGCATGTGCTGCAGGCAGTGTTTTTTAAATCCTCCAGTAATTGTAGGAAATAGAAAGGAGCACTGAATAATACTGAATTTAAAGGGGAACACCACTGAGTAATATTAAATTTAAATGAGAACACTTCTGAATAATATTGAATTTAAAGGGGAACACCACTGAATAATATTGAATTTAAATGGCAGCACTCAGGAACCATGCCCATCATAATTTGAAAGTCCCTGTAAAGCTCTTTAAATGAGGTATTGGGCTTATCTGTAGCTGGCAGCAGTCCACAGATAGTGATCATTAACGCTGCTGTATACCAATACTACACTGGTAGCAGGTTTAGAACCTTGTGATGTCATTGACAACCATGCTGTGGCTAACTGCATTGCAGTCAAGCACAGTTATTGACAGTGACATCATAAGGTTCTACAAATGGTAGATTTATAGTATTATTACATAAAACATACATAGTTACCAATATCTGTGGACTGTTGCCAGCTACAGAGACATCAAATACTTCATTTAAAAAAGGTTTTACTCGGTCTCAAACCATGACGGTCATTGCTCATAAATGTTCCTCTTTAGTTTAAGAGTGGAGTGTTTTCAAGAGTGGCTCGGGGGGGCATGGGGGGACTGAAGCCCTCTGAAATTCATGGCTGGCAGTACGGCCTAGAGGTTAAAGTGACAAATTCTGAATGAGCTTGTTACATCAAGCAGACCTGGGCTTGATTCTCACAACCTCTACTCCCAGAAAATTTGCAATTGTGGGTTACTGCTTCAAGTAAGTGTGGGGGTTGGTGGAGGAGTTGAGGGCTGAGCTCTTGGAGAAGTAGCACCCAAAAAGCATACTAAAGAAATACAATTTTATTATTTTCATTATATTAGGCCATTGTTCTTGACCAATAATGAATTTTTAACAAACTACAGTACCCCCCCCCCAAACTCATTAGATCTTCAACCTTCTGTGTCTTTTTCACAGTTGCAATTTACACTTGTGGATGTAGCACATCAGAGACTCCTCAACCAAAACTGTTCTTCCTCCTAGAGAAAATGGGCATCCCATGTAGACCCCAGCAATGTCAAGTACTTCAATTCTCTAACAAAATGAGACATGGTCCCTTTAAACTGTGCTGTACATGCTGCATGTTTACTGAGAGCTGTGGAACCAAGGGACATGCTCTTGAAATGCCCTGCAAAACATTTCCAGAGGAAACTGGCTTCCTGCCAATCCAAGCTGATAGAAACTCCATTCGAGATGTTCTCTATTCACTTCTGCCCACGCTACAGGCATGCAACACTTCTGGCTGGCTCTTGCTGCTTTTTCTGTAGCACTTCTTTGCTGGAAATGGAGGCGACCCAAAAACTTGTCCCCAGGACCCTGGGCTCTGCCTATTCTTGGGAACTTCCTGCAAGTGGATTTAAGCAATCCAGTCCCAGATTTCAATAAGGTTCAATTTCTGTTTTTCTCTGTTTTTTCACTTATTTGGCAGCTGTGCATATGGTTTTGCAGTTTGTTCTATATTTTATTCATTTACTTATAAAAATGGATCTAGTCATGGCAAGGCTAAAGGGGAGATAAATATAGAAATCTCTTATGAGTTGTAAGCCGGGGGTGGGGATTTGGGATATATAGATTTACACAGCAGACATGGGTTGAAACTACTCAAGACATCATTCATATCTCACTGCTTGAAGATAGTGATGCTATCCTGCAACTTGATTTGTCATAGTGGAATACTGAGCCAATTAGAGAGCAGCATTAACAATGCTAATGCCATCACATGCCAACAAGACTGAAGCCAACAGCTGGAGATGCTTTGAGGGGCACAGTCCGAATTTTTCACTTTTTTCTTTCGTAATTTTTATGTTGGCTCGTGAATGTGCAGCCAACATATTGTGGTAGTAGCAGATTTGAAGGTGTGGTCACTATTGAGCGAATGCAGGGCACGCATCAGTAGGTGCGTCCCTCATTCACCAATAAGTCTGCATGCCGATGCCACACCAGGAATACATAATGTCACGAGCACATCTAAGGAAAGGTCCACTGCAATGCGGGCAAAGCTCGTCATAAGCAGTGGCACCTCCCAACGTGCTTTCCCTGGTGAAAAGAAAAGTAAACATGGCGGCACACTGCCTGCCATAATGCTGACTTTGGGGTACCCAATCCCCCTGTCGGCATGCCCTGATACAATGTATGTGCCTACGGGGGAGCCCACTCCCATCGGAATAATGCATCTCCCCATTTGTTATGTGCCAAAGGGGGTGCCCAATCCCCCTCGGCTGTTGCCCCCACATTTATTGTGTGCTGATGGGGATGCCCAATCCCCCGTCAGCTACAGCACCCCCCCAAAAAACTAGACTAATGATTCTTCCCTCATGGCGGTTTTTTACTGTTTTTCATCCTCCTCCTCCTCCTCTGCTCCTTTCTTGACAAAGGCATCTGAGTACCTCTAACTACTCTGTCTGCTCCCCTCCCTATATCTCCTCCTACCCTTCCCACCTTGACCGTTCCTCCAATGTTTTGTTTTTTCCTGTGATGTACTGTATTATACTGGCTTATTGAATCCTTTATAACCTGCTGACCATTCTATGTAACATGTATTGTTTGTACATTGATGACGTGAAACCTTTGTAAAAGAGCCATTGGCTCAAAGGTAATAATTCCTAAAACAATAAACTAAAAAAAAAAAAAAAAACTGGGAGCCCACCCCAGCGTGTCAAATCCCTTGAAAAATAAAAACCATCCCATGATTTTTATTCATGTTTTTAATCCTGTGAAAGAAGAAAACGAATGGTCCCTCGCGGTCTTCTTGCCCCCTCCCACAACCTGCGCCCACCCTCTCTGCACCCTGCCTCCCCACACACCCCCTTGCCCCATACTTACGTCCGGAGTCTGGTGCGATGATCTTCAATGGACTGGGAACACGTCTGCACTCTTCAAAGCCAACTGCAAACTGAAGAAATGCCGGTAAGCTGTATAAGGGCATAATTAGGGTTTTTTCAACTTTGGTGCATATCTCAGGCATTTTTGGGAATTCTTGCATCAAATTTTCAATATGGGGTTAATGGGACCCCTCCTCATGAATTCAGTCACTGTCATGGTGTTTCTGGGTCCTGAAAGGTGATTTTGCGGTCACTGCGTGGAATCATCTTTCTGAACCGAGTAACAAAATGAGAGTGCCACTGGGAAAGGCATAGTTGCACTTGGGTGGAGGCCATGCCAGGAATGACAGCAGAAAGGGTGGGATAGTCTGTTCTGAAATATGGCAGAAGGGGTATGGACAAGCCTCATTTAATTATACATCTTGGGACAAATGATCTGCCTGACGAGACAGTGGATATAGTCCAGAGGAGGTTTAAGGAACTAGGACAATTATGTGAGGGGGCAGGAAGATCAGTACATTTTTCAGAGATACTTCCAGTGCCCAAGACAAGCACAAGAAGAAAGCTGAAAATAGAGGAATTTAATGGATGGCTAAGAACCTGGTGTCATGCTAAAGGGTATGGGCTGTTGGAAGGGTGGGGAGGGAACTGGGAGGACTGTAATCTCTATGCCAAGGACAGACTACACTTGAGTGAGGAGGGAAAGAAAGTGCTGAAACAGAGGATGGAGGAGTACATAGAGGAAATTGTGAATTTCAACTAGGAGTGGGGGGTGACAAGTGGGCAAGAGACACGCAGAGACCACAGGTTGGGAAACCATATGAGCTTAACCCCCAGAACAGTGACAATGGACAAATGGCAAGTACTGTTGGTGATGCTAGTAAAGGAGGGCAGGATGGGAGGGGGGGAAGGGTGGAAGTTAGTTGCCCTTAATGCTAGGAGCCTTGGGAGGAAAACTGCAGACTTACAGGTGCACATGGCAGAGGGAGAGGTGGACATTGCAGCCATAACAGAAACATCGGCCACCCAATACAATGACTGGGACTTGTCTATACTAGAGTACAGGTTATTTCGTAGGGACAGGGTGATTGGGAAAGGAGGGGGGTGGCAGTATATGTGAAGGAAGGACTGAAGTGTGTAACGGAGGAAGGGGAGGAGGGTAATATGGAGTCACTTTGGATGCAAATCCATGATTCCAAGAATAGGATTCTCAGAATGGGAGTGGTGTACAGGCCGCCTTCTCAGACGGAGGAGTTAGACTTGGAACTAGTGGAACAGATCAGGAGGACCTGCGAGAAGGGTAGTGTCATGATTATGGGGGACTTCAACATGCCAGGAGTGGACTGGAGTACCCCAACAACCAGGAACAGAAGGGAGCAGGTACTGCTGGATGCCTTCCAGGACAGTTTCCTGCAGCAAATGGCCAGTGAACCAACCAGGTTAGGGAATACCCTTGACCTTGTGCTGGAAAATGGGGAGTTTGTGAGCAAACTTACAGTGGAAGAACCACTGTCAGGAAGTGACCACCACTCAGTATGGCCCACATTGGATATGGGCAAAGAAGGAGGAGTGGAATCTGCCACCAGAGTGCTGGACTTCAGGAGGGCTGACTTTGGGAGGATGGAGGAAGTGGTAAAAGGGTACCTAGCCAGAATTCAACCTAGTATGGGCACAAACCAGAGGTGGGAGATCATAAATCTTGGGATAGAGGAGGCAATCAAAACCTGCTGCAAGGCCCAGAGCAAGAAGGCTAGGGCTAAGAAACCGAGCTGGTTGAGCAAGAAGGTCATGGAAAAGGTAAGAAGGAAAAGAGCTGCCTTTAGGAGGTACAAAAAAACAGAGAGGGGAGAGGACAGGGAGGAGTTCCTGACAGAATCAAAGAAGGTGACACGGGCAGTAAGGGGAGCCAAGGCATCTACGGAGCTCAGGATGGCACAAGGCATTAAGAAGGGGGAAGACTTCTTTAGGTACATCAGGGAGAAAAGGAGCTGTAAGGACCACATAGTAAGGATTAGGAAGGAGGGGGGTTGGGTGGAAGCAGGGTGCAATAAAGCAGAAGCACTAAATGATTACTTCTGCTCTGTATTTACTAAGGAGAAGAGGGGGGTGATACCCAAGAGGGGAGGAATGGCAGAAACGGGGGTGACGGGGTGACAGATGGGGAAATCATGGAGGGCAGAGTTCGGGAGGGTTTGAAGGCACTGAAGGTGGACAAGGCTCCAGGCCCAGATGGCATCCACCCCAGGGTACTGAAGGAGCTGGCAGAGGTCATATGTGGGACCTTTGGCAGACCTATTTAATGCCTCTCTACACTCAGGGTGTGTACCTCAGGATTGGAAGATGGCTCATGCAGTGCCCCTCCACAAGAGTGACCCCAAGGATGAAAGGGGGAACTACAGACCAGTGAGCCCAATGTCCATCATGGGTAAGCTGATGGAGACTATCCTGAAGGAGAGGCTGGTGGCCCTCCTCGAGGCCAAAGGACTACTGGACAGCAGACAACATGGCTTCATACATGGCAGATCCTGCCAAGCCAACCTGGTGGAGTTCTATAACTGGGTAACTAGGCAACTGGACAGGGGCCATGCAGTGGATGTCCTGTATCTGGACTTCAGTAAGGCATTTGACTCAGTGCCGCATGGGAGGCTGGGAAGTAAGTTAGAAGGCACAGGGGCGGGTGCAAAGCTGGAGAGATAGGTAGGAAACTGGCTTCAGGGAAGGCAACAGAGGGTGGTGGTGGGTGGGGAGCTCTCACACCCAAGGGTAGTGACAAGCGGTGTCCCACGGGGCTTGGTGTTGGGACCAGTGTTGTTTGGGATATTCATTGCAGACATATCATTGGATGACAAGAGCAAAATCAGTCTGTTTGCTTATGATATTAAGATGGGAGCGGTGGTGGATGACCTAGGAGGATGGCAGGGGTTGCAGGATGATCTGGCAAAGGTTGAAACCTGGTCAGACACCTGGCAACTGGGGTTTAATGCCAAAAGGTGCAAGGTGCTATAATTTGGGGTAAAGAACCCAAGGAGGTATTACCTGCTGGGGGGAGTGCAGCTAGCTAAGACAGAGGAGGAGAAGGATCATGGGGTGCTCATTACAGGGTCAGTGAACAACTCGGCACAACGTAAGAAGGCAGCTGCAAAGGCCAACAAAATGCTGGGTTGCATTGCAAGGGGTGTATCCTTGAGGAGGGAAGAGGTGATTCTGCCACTGCATAGGTCATTAGTTAGACTACATCTGGATTGCTGCATGCAGTACTGGCGCCCGTACCTGAAGAGGGACATTAAGTTACTGGAGGGGGTGCAGCGCAGGGCAACAAAGATGATCAAGGGGCTGGGGGACTTATCATATGAGAGGAGGCTGAGGGAGTTGAACATGTACTCGCTGGAGGAGAGGAGGGACGGGGGGACATGATTGAAACCTTTAAGTACATGAAAGGAATAAACAAGACAGGTACAGAGGGGCTGTTCAAAGTAGGGGAGGGGAAGGACACCAGGGGCCATGATATGAGACTGGAGGGAGGGAGGAAGGTTCAGAAGGAGATGAGGAGAAACTTTCTTACAGAGAGGGTGGTAGCTGGGTGGAATGCATTACCTGCAAAAGTAGTATCCAGTAGAATAGTGGACTGCTTCAAAAGGGGATGGGACAGGATAAGGGGGAAGGTCAATGCAGGGGAAGGGTGGAAAGAGGGGCAGCTGCAGAATAAGGGCTGCTAGCTGCACATTCAAGCAGACTTGATAGACCTCTAGGCCTTTATCTGCTGGCAAATTTCATATGTTCCGCTCGCATGTTCATGAGGGGGGCTCTCAAAAAGCCTATGTTACAAATTTGGTGAAAAGAAATCCCCAAAAATGGCTGTTTTACTAGCGTGCATTACGCTGTTTCCACACACGCTCGTTACTTCGTAAATTTGTAATATTTTCATTCCAGATTTTCAAAATTGGCATTTTTCCACACCTCCTGATGAACAGTACAGCTGTCATTTTACATATCCTGGCCAAAATGTGTTTTCGCATGTCCGGAGCAGTATAGCGCGGTTGCTGTGTGAAATCAGTTTTTGGGACAGTTTGAGAAGTTGACGGTGTTCATGAACAGAGGTCCTAAAGTGCCTATGTTGAAAATTTGGTGCCAAAAGTCCATAAAATTACTGTGTTACAAGCATGCGTTGCGTAGTCTCCACGCACCCTTGTAGCTTCTCAAATTTGCAATATTTGCATGCCAAATTTTCAACACTGGCATTTTTTTCACACCTCCTTATCAACAGGACAGCTGACATTTTTCACAGTCTGCCCAAAATGTGTTTCTGCAGCTGTGGCGCACAATGGCATGGTCGCTGTGGGAAATCAACTTTTGGGACAGATTAACAAAATCACGGCACCACTGCTCATGAGGGGAGGTCCCAAAATGCCTATGTTGAAAATGTGGCTCAAAAACTCCCCAAAATAATTGGGTTATGGACATGTGTTGCGCAGTTTCTATGCATGCTCATGACTTCACCAATTTTTCACACAGTATTTTAACTCCAGATTTTCAACGTTGCCATTTTTTTACGCCTCCTCAGGAGAATACAGCTGTCATTTTCCACATCCTGCCCAAAATGTGTTTTTGTCCCTGTGTTGCCAAATGGCATAGCCACTGTGCAAAACCACCTTTCAGCTAACAAACTGATTGTACCGCTTTTCATGAGGTGGGGTCACAAAAAGCCCATGTTGAAAATTTGGAGTGAAAATACCAACACACACCTACGGTGTTAGGGTTTCGAACTGTAGCACCACAACCTGTAGAGACTCACAGGCATCAGGGGTGTGACTTGGGATCATCGGCTGTAATGCTCATGCCGTTCCACCCCCACTCCCACCCTGCAGCGCCAGTGACAGGCATTGTGGTGTGTCTTGCAGTGTTCAGCCACAAAATTCACCCCATTTTCCTATACTGCACCCATCTCAGCATATTCCCTTATGGAATGGGGTAAGTATAATGCCCAAAGACCCCAAAGCACACCACAACACTTATCAGTGTCTACAGGGTAGGGTGAGGTAAAATGGCATGGCGTTTTAGCTGACGACCCAAAGGCACACCCCAATGCCTGTCAGTCTCTGCAGGGTGGGGATGGGGTTGGCATCACTTCAGTACTTCACTGCTATTCCTATTATGCATCTCTGACTCCTGCACTACCAATGTCAGTGCCAACGAGACAACATTCGGCATTGACAAATGCTTGTTTATTGTTTCTATCACAAATTTGCTGAAACTTCTTTAGTGCAAATTGCACTGACATGGGTGAGAGTGATATGATGTGAGTGGCACAGTTGACATTTTGTACTTTTTTTCCTTTTGTAACTTTTTAGCATTTCTATCACAAAACCACCTAAACACCAATTGTACAAATAAAGTATGACATGGGTGAGCGTGAGATAGTAGAAATACCTTCGGTCACTATACCTGACCTCTTCTAAACTGACTCGTGGCTTTGCTACTCATGAGATCTGGAGGTCAGAGATAGCTTGTGAAGATATTTCTATGATATTCTCACCCATGTCATATTATATATATATATATATATATATATATATATAAATAATAGGGGCATGATAGCCATATAGTTACGGTTGAGTAGGCACGTTAATGTTAAACTTCAATTTTGCATGTTAATAACTTTGCAGCCATTCAACAGATTTGCACAAACTTTGGAATGCTTGGTGTGGTATGATAGATATCTTGATTTACCAAGTTACATTTCAGTTGGACTTATGGTTTTCTGTGCAACAAAGCACTGAAAAACACGTGTTTTGCCAGTTTTGACCCTATTTTCCTATGGTGTTGCGACCACACCGTTAGATGTTTTGGTCTAAAATTTGGAATATAGAGATGGTTTGGGTGAAAGAATAATCCAGCATTAGTGTGGTTAAAAAATATTAATCCATTCCAAAGTTTTTATATTTTTAATATTTGGTTTCTGAGCAAGCTCAGTTCACTCCAAAATTTATATGTATGTTTTTCCAACTAGAATTGGGCTCACAGTCAAGGATTTTGTCAGCTCACGGATGAGGATTTTGAAAAATCCTCATCCGGCAGAAAAATTCCTTGTCCTCAAGTTGCCATCTTATTTTTATTTTTTCCCCAAACAAAATGTTGTAGCTTTCTCCATGGGAGACTTTTTGTTGTAATGAGGCATGTGTTTTATTCAAGGTGACACCCTCTACAAACCCATACCTTTGATTTGTTTCATTTTGTTCAAAAAATAGCTGTTTGAAATTTAGAAATTCTTTGACCGTGACTCGCTAACGATTTCACAAGGTGACAATATCCTAGTCCACGAGCCAATCTTCTTCCGTGAGGCTGTAAAATCCTTGTCTGTCACTTTGTGAACAGATGGCCCTTCTTGTGGATGAGGATTAAGCTGACAGTCAAGGATTTTGCTACCTCGAGAAAGAGGATCAGCTCACAGAGTAGGATTTTTATCAGCTCGTGAAAGGAGATTGGATTTTTGAATCCTTTTTCACTAGGTGACAAAATCGCTGTCTGTGAGCTGTTAAAATTCTAGTCTGCAAGCCGATCCTCTTTCGCGAGATAGCAAAATCATTGACCATCACTTTGTCTCCAGATGGCCCTTCTTGTGGACAAGGACTGACTGATGGTCAAGGATTTTGCTACCTTGTGAAAGAGGTTCAGCTTATGGACTGGGATTTTGTCAGCTTGTGAAAGGGGATTGTTTTTTTTGAATCCTCTTTCGTGAGTTGACAAAATCACAGTCCGCAAGCTGTCAAAATCCTAGTCCACCACCTGATCCTCTTTTGTGAGGTAGCAAAATCCTTGACCGTCGCTTCAGGACCAAATGGCCAAAATCTGATGGTCAAGGATTTCTCACAGATGGTAGTTTTGACAGCTCATGGACAGGGACTGATCTGATGGTTACAGATTTTACTACCTCACGAACTAGAAATTTTTAAACTTTAAAAAATGTTCCCACTATATTGTTACTTAACGGTTTGGTCTTTTCACTTGTAATTTTCAGGGTATTAAGAGGATGCCCTAGAGATGTGAATTATGCTATTTAGATGTTGTAAAGTTAAATAGTTTGATAGATATACGATCATGTAGTTGAGATTTTTCCCATAGGATGACATTGTGGCACCCATTGCACTTTTTGGTGCCTGTATCTCGAGAATGAAGTGAGATAACAGACTTTTCGCTGAATACTGCTGTGATCTAAGCTGTAGAAACAAGATGAGAAACCATAAACTATACCTGTAGTGGATTTTTTTTTTGTAGGTTGAATGGTTACTGAGATATTGGCAAATTAGTGTCACAAGGATTCCAAGGGTGCCTTTTCAGTGCTCGTCAGTGCCCACATCTTGGGAATGATGAGAGATGTTTATGTCCTGTGGATGTCTCAGTGTCACAATTACTACGACACTTGAATTTTTTTCCTACCTGCTACGGTTACTGAGATATTGGCAAATTAGTGTTACAAAGGTTCCTTGTCCTAAAGGGCTGCTGTATGGCTCTGTAGCTATCTGTAACTGGGAGCACAGGGCCCAGAGAGCCTGTGTTCCCATAGACATATATTGTTATATAGAAATGGGATGCTTGGTGGGAGCGCAGGGCCAACAACACGTGCTGTTTACTAGTTACATTACACTTTTTCAAAAAGTAAGGAAATTCATTGCAAAAAAACTTAATTTAATGCATCAGTTAGGGTTAAAGTGACAAAAATGAGGAAATGAGACATTAGGGTTGAGCCCCTAACCCTCCCCCATACTCCACAGACCGACAGATGCCAGTGTGTGCCATGGGGCCATGAGGCCTTACTCTCATCCCATTCTCCTTTACTATAGCATGTCAACCTGTTTACACATGGAATGGGGAGAGAGTTGGGTCTCACAACCCCATGGCACACCTTGGCATCTGCCGGTCTGTTAAGGATGGGGTGGTGGGGTGATGAGGGGGTTAGGGGCTCAATCCTAAAATCTAATTTCCTCACTTTTGTTGCTTTAACCCTAACTGATGCATTAAATGAAGTTTTTTGCAAATATATAAATATATATATATATATATATACTGTATATATTATAGTGGCATGGTAGCACCACTATAGTTAGGGATGAGTAAGCACTTTAATGCAAGACCTTAAATTTTGCACCTTAATACCTTTGCCACCATACAATGGATTTGCCTAATATTTTGCATGTGCGGCTGGTACCATATATCTCTGTATGTGGCAGGTTGCATTATGGTTGGATGTACGGTTGCAGAGCTGCAGAACACCAAAAAAATGCCAAAAAACTGACTTTTTGCATGTTTCTTTGTTCTTGCCCACAGCCCTCACAGTTTATCCGTTTGGTCCAAAAATGTCAGTGAAGATGCAGCCTTGGTAACTGATGTGCTTTTCAAAGACTTGGTGAAAAAATATTAAACTGTTCAAAAGTTATTCAAAAAAATTAATTTACCATTATAGTCAATGGGAAAAGTTAGCAAAAATCATGAAACTTTTACAAATGCCTGTTTTTAGTTTTGCAAATGGCCCTTTACTTTTGTGATTTGGCCATCTTGTTTTCAGTTACTGACACAGAAAAGTGCCTGGCATTTAAAATTGGGACCCTCTAGGTAAACACTGATTGTTGTGTTTACCTAGTCGAGTCCTGAGGATGCTAGCCAAATCTTTTTTTGGGAGGGTTAAACCCCCCAGAAATGCATTTTTAAGCTTTTGGGGAAAAACACTTTTGCAAAATGCTTTCGTAAATGTGAAAGTTTCGTGTTTTGTTTTGCGATACTTTCGTGATTTGGAAAAGTATTTTGCCAAGGTATTCTCAAAATAACTGCAAATCTTTGCCAGCCTCTTGCAATAAAACGGTTTGGTCTTTTGGGGTAAAATGTGCAGGGTAGCAAGCCCTGGTCTCACAGATGTGCCTTTTGGTGGTTTGGTTCCAAAACATTAGAGGGGCCCAAAGACACAGCATTCTGAAGTTCATAGATTTTCCCATAGGATAACATTGCGGCATCCGTGACGCCTTTTGAGGCCCCATCTTGAAAACAGTTTGAGATACAGACTTTTCATTGCAAAAATTCTTAGTCCCCCTATGGACTAACTGCAGAAGTAGGTTGGAAAGCAATAAATGACATAAAATGTCATTTTTTTTCTTACCTTGTATGGTTCCTGAGATGTTTGAGATTTACTATTCCAGTTGCTCATTTTCATTTCTGAGGCCCACTATTATGCCCACAGAGTTAGCATTCACAGCACTTTTTGCTGCCCCTATCTCAGACACAATACGAGATATGGATTCGGTCCACTTTGTGTTCCTAGAACTACTCACTCTCATGATTACAACCACACTTGAATTTTTTTATTAGCTGCTCCCGGTCCCCAGATATGGGCAAATTACTGTTACAAGGCTTACTTGGCCTATAGGGCTGCTGCATGGCTCCATGCTTATGCGTAAGTGGGAGCACAGGGCCCATGCGCCCACAAACACATATCATTAAGAAGAAAAGGGTAGCTTGTTGGGAGCATGGGGCTTGAAGGGCCCCGTGCTCCCACAAACACATGCCATTTACTATTTATATTACACTTTCTCAAAAAGAAGGGAGATTAATTTAAAAAACTCTTAATGCATCAGTTAGGGTTGTTTCCACAGCAACAAAAGTGTGGAAATGCAGTGTTAGGATTACCACCCCAACACTCCACCCCCACGCCCCTATCCTCAAACCCCTAACTCTGCATTCCCCTCACCCCACCCCCCACACACACATATGCAAGATACGTGCAAGACTGTAGAAACTATACCACTCAGTCACATCTGTAAGCACAATAATCATGACACTGTACTCCTTTCACATAACACTGTGCCGATGCTTCCGACCACAGAAAGCACTGAAACTGGAGAGGGAAGCAGCAGCAGAGAGATGTTTTTTATTTTATACAATTGCTGGTGAAAAAATGATCCCCAGCAATTATATAAAACAAAACATGGGGTGGTTTGTTTAACTTGAAATTTTACACACACCCCTCAGTGTTGGATGCTTAAATAACCCCTCAAGATTTAAGCTCTTGGGGTTTTATTTAGGAATCCAACACTTTAAGAGGTCGTGTAAAATCTCCGTGCTTGTAAGAACCCATGTATTATTCTATATGTAATCTATCCCTGCCTTGTATTTATGGCATTTGAGGTACTAGCAATGTAACCCATGTATTATACCTGCATTTACCGTAAGGCGAAGGTCCTTTCCAGGCCAGCCGGGGCTTCAGATCGCCTCCTCGCACCCCCTGCTGCCGCGGGACCCACCACTGCAGCCCAAGGAGCTCCACTGCTGGAACCGCTGCCCAGCGGTACCAGCTGAAGATTGCACCTCACTCCTCCAGGAAAGCCTGTTGTCACGGACCGGCTGCCATGCTCTTGCCCAGAAGCGGAACCAGGAGCCCGGCCGCTTGCTGGTACCTTGAGCCGCCAAAGCCGTAAAAGCCGAAAGGTACGTTTTTCTCCGCTTCAGCTGGCTCTCCAGAAAGGGTTTGTGGTGCTGTCTGGATTGTACCTGTTCACTGAAAGCGGCTGTTTTCACCGCTAACCTTGACTGTTGGACTGCCTGCTGTGCTCCGGGACTGAAAGCGCCGTGCACCGCTGTGAGCAGCCCACTATCCCCGCTCATTGAGAGCCTTTTCCCGGACACAAACAGCAAGTGGTACAGCTTCTCCTGTGACCATTTGTCCTGTGAATTTTTGCATGAACTTTAATGTTTATTAATACTGAAAGTCTACAGCCTTAGTACATCTGCCTGGAAACTGTAAAAACTGCTAAATTTTTCCCTTTGTCACCAATCTCCTCCCCTTTTCTCACTTCCCGCCCTTTTTCTTTGTTTGCTAAGCCTTTCCCACTGCACCTATGCCTACTTAATGCCTCTCCCTTGCTGTCCTCCTTAGGTCCTTTCCAAGCCCATTGGGGCTTCGGATCACTCCTCCTCACACCCCAGCGCTGCCGTGGACCCACCGCTGTAGCCCAAGGAACCCACCATTGGAACCGCTTGCCCAGCGGTACCCGTCAAAGATTGTGCCTTGCTCCTCCAGGGAAGCCTGTTGTCAGGGGCTGCCTGCCGCACTGTCACCCAGAAGCGGAACCAGGAGCCCAGCTGCTTGCTGGTACCTTGTGCTGCCAAAGCCGTAAAAGACGAAAGGTACATTTTTCTCCACTTCAGCTGCCGGCTCTCTCCAGAAAGGGTTTGTGGCGCTGTCTGGATTGTACCTGTTCACTGAAAGCGGCTGTTTTCACCGCTAACCTTGACTGTTGAACTGCCTGCTGTGGTCCAGGACTGAGAGCGCCGTGCACTGCTGTGAGCAGCCCACTCTCCCCGATCACGTAGTGCCTTTTCCTGGACACAAATGGCAAGTGGTACAGCTCCTCCTGTGACCATTTGTTTCACCGGCGCTTTGCGCTGGCTCCCCACCCGCCCCCATCTCACCCACCCTGTTCGGCCCTCTAGCTATATAGGACTCTGTAGGTCATATGACTAAGTGTCCACTTTCCCATCGGCTACTTATACTCTCTCATCACTGGGGGTGATTGACCTACTCACTGCCTTCCAACAAGTAGGTTACTCAGCACGAAAACCGCGACCTGAAACTGCCCTCTCTCTTTGATATAACCTCGTGATCAGAATATCCCTATTTTCTCCAAACTTCCCACCCCTCTCCCCTCTCTCTCTTCCCCCTCTCCTGCTCTGAATCTCAATCCTTACTCGATCTTTGTTACCCTAACAAAAACCTCTCCTGCAATCCTTGCTTCCCTGCAAACTCAGTTCCTATCTCAAAAGCGCTGTCATGTTACTCCTCCCTGCAGGCTCGCTGCCCCCAAGTGGCAGACTAAAGGTACTAACTCTCCTAATCTGCCTCCTTTTCCTACTGTGCCTACCATATGAGACACACCAATACTCCCCCTCAACCACTGATTTCAGTTTCTCTAACCTACTTGCAGCCAATTACTACCCTAATCTCACTTGGCAATACCTTCTCCTTAATAAAGGATGCACTTATCACGTACTTCATACCCTCCATAAACGGGGGAGGAAACATCAATCAGCTAAGACTCACTACAGGTTAAAGCTAGAGTTTCTGGCATCTCTTTTGCTCTGCCTAGTTGGCCACGTAGAACTGAATCCAGGCCCTCCTCACAACAGCACTCCCAACAATTCAAATGGAAAGTCAAATAACGGACTTTTTTTTTTTTTTAAATTAATATTTTTTCTCCTTCCTGCCTGCCATCCCCAACCCTTCAGGAGCCTCAAGATAGACATCCCTCTGCCTTCCACCCTGCCCATATGACACCACAGGAACCCCACTGAGCTTCAGTTTACCCCCCGAATGGGGATGGGGCAGAGCTCCCTTACCACAACAATCAACTTTCGTCGGTCCGGGGGCCATCGGGCGGGCGAAGGCACATTGAGGGCACGTCTCCGGATGCTCCATCTTCCCAGTGATGGCAGGTGTTTTTCCACTTTCTCTCCCACCCCCTACAGCGTAGGACCACTGACGTCAAGGCGCAGAGCGCCGACATCACACTGTATGTCGGCAGCCCTTCCCCTTAACATTGGGGACTTGCAGTACTCCGAGCCTCCGCTTGGAGTCAGACAAGTGTTCGGGCTATAGCCTTAACCCTCCCCAGAGTAGGCGAGCTGTCATGGGATGCTCAAGCCTAACTCCCCTCGGCTGGCCCACCAGTGACCCGAGTCTGCTCCCGAACCCGGGTCGCCGGTGTGGAGCGAGGTGTGGCATCCAGCGCCTCAACCCTCAGCGCCACCGGGCCAGCAATAACAGACTTTTAGTAGCCCATATGAACATCAGAAGCTTACAGAGCCATCTGGCCGAATTAGAAGCTTGGAACAAAGTATATGAACCTGACATCCTGTGCCTCACTGAAACCTGGCTAAAACCACGAATCCACAATGCCCTGTGTGACATACCTGGATACTCTATTATCCGGCAGAACAGGCTCAGATCAAAACGGGGTGGGGGCATTGCCATCTACCTCAAGTCTCACCTCAGGATCAGAACAGCCCCAGCCCAAGACCCACAACTGATCTGTGAGTCAATACATGTGATTTTGTCCCTTGGTACTAAGAAACTGCACATAATTTGCCTCTACAACCCGCCCTCTGGAGGAGTGGATGGTTTTCAGGAACTCCTCAAACTAACATCTCAAACTATTAACATAAATGAAGCCATCATCCTCGGCGATGTGAACCTAAACTGGCTGGGTCCTTCTCACAGCGCCCTTGCATCACTAGTCCATGGCTTTAACTTCTACCAGCTTTTAACAGAGAACACTAGGATGGTAACCACTCAGTCTGGTACACTTATCGACTGGATTCTCACAAATAGACCTGAACATGTGACCAAGGCAGGTGTCCTGGCCGATGCAATAACTGACCACTCTCCCATTTTTTGTCAATGGCACTCGGGTCCTCCACCTTCTCCTCCACCCAGCCTGGTCACATTTACCAACTTTGCCCCTATGGATATAAATGCCTTCCTCCTTGACGTATCCAACATTGACTGGTCTGAAATCCACCATGCAGAAAAAGTTGAAGATGCCCTAAAAGTGTTCCTGACAATGTTCAGTGAAGTGCAGAATAGGTATGCACCGAAAGTGAAAAGAAGAGTGAGGGGAAAGCAAACTAGATGGCTCCAAAAAGATCTACTCCTGCAGCTACAGCTCAGGGATAAACTATGTAAGTACTACAAAAGCGCTGGCCTACCCAGAGACCACTCAATATACAAACAACACAGAAATTCCTGCAAAAAGCAGATATAGCTTGCAAAAAGTAGGTACTGCCAGAACCTACTAACTAGCTCAGCCCATGACCCTGAAAATTTTGGGGCCATATTAAGACCTTCCTTGGTACCCTACAATCTATAACCCCCTTGGAGATGGTCCTCGGCGGTACCCACTGCAATGACTCCTTCACCATAGCAAATGCATTCAACAATATGTTCTCGGATCTCTCATCCTACACCTCTACACTGCCACTGGCTCCAATCACATCTCAGCCCTTTGCTGATAGTGAACTAACTGACCTCTCAGACTCTCAAACCGGGACTCAAACAACCCAGTCTCTCTACTTCAAAGCTATAACCAGCTCTCAAGTTTTAAATCTACTAAGAACTATATCTGACAACACCAGCCCTGGATCTGACTCTCTGGAACCCCGCCTTTTAAAAACTGCTGCACATCTCATTTCTGAACCACTGGCTAAGATTTTCACACTGTCCTTCTCCAGTGGTACAGTCCCTGATCTCTGGAAAACTGCCAGAATTACTCCCATTTTCAAGAAAGAGAACAGAAATGAAATCACAAACTACAGGCCGATAGCTATTCTCTCAGTTCTAAGTAAAATCTTAGAAAAGCTTTTAGCCACCCAGACCCTCAACTACTTAGAAACTACAAATCTGCTCTGTGAGGCTCAACATGGTTTCAGGAAGCACCATAGCACTACGACAGCACTAGCCAAACTCACGTCAGATACTCTCTCTAACATGGACGAGGGTCGGCTAACAGGAGCTGTTTTCATTGATCTTACCAAGGCTTTTGACCTTGTGGATCACTCCCTGCTCCTGTCCACCCTTCAATCAATAGGTTTCTTCTCTCCCATTATAAACTGGTTCAGGAGCTATATAACTGATGGGACCCAAGCTGTAAAATTCAATTCTGCAATTTCTGACAGCACCACGATCAATATTGATGTACCCCAAGGCTCAATACTGGGCCCTCTTCTCTTTTCCCTATTCATAAACAACTTACCAAGCAATATTTCATCCTGCTCCTCCCTTCTCTATGCTGATGACCTGGTCATCTATGCCAGCTCGCATAACATTGACCTCCTAAACTTGTCTCTGACCACAGCCTACAACAATATACAAAGCTGGCTAAGCCCTCATCGACTTATCCTTAACTCAAGCAAAACAAAAGCTATGTTCCTGGGCACCACCCAAAAACTTAGATCCTGCACCTCCCCCTTGAAAATACTAGACCTAAATGGGATTTCTCTTGAGGTCGTCACCACATTTCACTATCTTGGAATCTTGCTTGACCAATCTCTGGACCTTAACCTTCACATTCAAACAACCTGTAAAACCGTAAATTGTAAGCTGGGGACTGCCTACAGAACCAGCTATATGTTAACACCATCAGCCAAGCTGGCCATCGCCAGAGGGATCCTTTTACCAACCCTAACCTACTGTGCTCCCATCCTGACTACTGCCCATAAATCAGCCTTGCAAAAATGGGACGTCACCTACAACAACGTATGTCGGTATGCTTCCAAGGCCCCGTGGCTCAAACATCATTGTCAACTGTATAGTGACCTTGGCTGGCTCTCCCCCACTGCCACCAGGCTATACTATCTTGGCTGTCTATGTGACTCTATTATCAGACTAGACAAGCCTGCATCACTAGCTGAGCTACTTCATCCCGCTACCTCAATCTGTGAATTGAGATCATCAGACAAATCACTATTGAGAGTTCCCCATTGTCACACCTCCAAAGGAACTGGGGTTTTCAGGCATGCTGCCCCTCAGATGTGGAACATGCTGCCACAGGATCTTAGGCATACCTCATCGCACTACCTCTTCAAACGAGGGCTACGACACTACCTAGCTACCTCTGACCAATGTGCCTGTTTTGACCCTACCTGACAGTACCTATGAAAGCCTGTCCTACAATCTCCCCATTCCTTACCTTCTTGGCCTTCTCCCCTTCCCTCTTGCTCACCCACTTTCCTTATGCCTTCTCTCCCCTGTGTTTTTGCACCTTATCTACCTGTTGATCTTTAAATTACCCTGTTTTCCCCTAACTATAACTGCTCGGTTTATAGCATACTGTTCTATACAAGCCGTATTAATGATCTATCCAGTACCGTCTTATGCGGAATAAGCCCTCTGTAAATGCTATTCTACATGCTGTATACTGACTGAACTATGCTGTTTTTTGCTCTACCCATTGTTGTCTTAACTTGTATATGCCCTCACTGTTTTCTACAGCCAGTCAGATGTGATAGCTGAGTATTGGTACAACCAGGGTCTTCGCCTCTTTCCTGCCCTCCTAGCGTATTACTCCCACCGGGATACCCGTGGACTGGGACTGCACGCCGCTCTCATGCCCGGCAACAGAACCATGTGCCCGGCTGCTTGTCCCTACTTTCAGCTGCTAAAGCCGTAAAATTGCTGAAAATCCCTCAAAACCCTGACTGCACGCCACTCTCATGCCCTGCAATGGAACCATGAGCCCGGCTGCTTGTCCCTACTTTCAGCCGCTAAAGCCGTAAAATTGCCAAAAATCCCGTAAAAACCCTGTTGGAACGTAGAGCGCTCCTCCCGGCACCCAGCACCGACGTGGACCCACATAAATAGTCTCAGGGGCCCGCCTCAAGCACCGCTTACCAAGTAGTCACCAGAGTTGCCCCTCCTTTGCATCCTGACTGCAGAGGTCGCCAGCCGCGAACACGCCCATAAGCAGAACCAGGTGCCTGGTCACTCGAGGGTACCCTGTGCCGCCAAAGCCGTAGTCACTGTAAAGTTCCCCAAATCCCATTTTGGGCTTCAGATTCACTCCTCCCTTTCCTCAGTGCTGCTGAGGTACCACCATAGCCTAAGGGACCCGTATTTAAATTGATTGCCCCAATGACCAACAGCGATGGACCTCGCCTTACGCCCCCCGGGAGGTCTGCTATCAGGGGCTGCCTGCTGTGATAGCGCCCAGGAAGCAGTACCATGAGCCTGACCATTTGTTAGTACCCTGAGCCACCAAAGCTGTATTTGTACCCTGAGCCGCTAAAGCCGTATTTCACGGTGAGGTCCTTACATGCTCATTCGGATCATCAGACCTCCCCTCCACTCTGTCTACCCTCCCTCTCCCGCTTCTTTGAACTACGTCTGCCTGGGGAACAATGAATAACTCTGTCCTTGTACCAGTACCCGCTCTGCCTGTTATATGCTATACAGAACAATGTTGTATTTTTTTTACTTAGACTAGTGTCCACACTGTCATCTTAGCCTCATAGCTTTGGCTCCTCTGTCTATACATTGTACTGCCTCACTAATTGTACTGTGTATGTTAAACACCCCCAGTATGTATTTTGTCTTGTATTTTGTCTTGTACTCTCCCGGGTCGTGCCTGAAAATAGTCACCTGCTGGCTAGTGCACTTACCCGGTAAACAAAAACTAAATAAATAAATAATTTAGATTTTGTGTTCATTTTAATTTTTTTACTACATTGTATGTTATGTACTGTCCTTTTTGTGCAATGACCTTGTCACTGAATTGTAATTATGTTTTTGTTGTATATTTCCTTATCGTTTCCTCCCAGGACCATCTTGTAAATGAGTTTGTTCAGTGGTGTATTTCCTCTGTTAAATAAAAATATGAATTTGAATTTATAATCTCGCCTCATGAATAAGGTCAGAGAAAATTTTCAACTCCTTTCCAAAAGGCGATTTTGTGCAGGGACCATAAAATCACCTTTCAGGACGTAAAAAATAAATTTTGGCCAGGATTTGAAAAATGACAGCTATCACATTCATAAAGTGCTGTACAGATAAGGCTATGTCATAAATGTGGGGTAACAATATTGAAAAATATCAATGTTACGAGCCTGCATTCACAAAATTGAATGTCAGCTCATAACTTATTGTTTTTAAATATTTGTACACTAAATTTTTGACAAAGCCTTCTTATGACTCAACTCATGAAAAGGGGAAGAGAAAATTTTCAACTCCTGCCCTAAAGATGATTTCACACAAGGACTGCAAAATCACCTTTCAGGATGTTAAAAAAAACACATTTTGGACAGGATTTGAAAAATGGCAGCTGTGACATTCATGATATACTGTAAAGATATGGCTATGTTGTAAATCTGGGGAAAAGTATTGAAAATTAAAAAAGTTACAAGCCTGCATTGGCAAAATTCAATGTACATACTGTATGGACATGCAAAAATGGCAACAGAAACAGGCCTCATGGTCTATCGAGTCTGCTCGAGTGCGCAGCTAGCACCTTATAATGTTGCTGCCTCTCCCTTCCCCCATCCTATTACCCATTCCCCTATCCCAACCCCTCATAACATTATTGTTTTGTAATATTTTTACACCACATTTTCAACCCCTTCGCAAAAGTGGGACCAAGACAGAGACAGGAAACTACAGACCTGTCAGTCTGACCTCTGTGGTAGGGAAAGTGATGGAGTCACTTCTGAAGGAAAGAATAGTTGAGTACCTAGAGGTCAGTGGAGCACAGGATCCAAGGCAGCATGGGTTCACAGCGGGAAGGTCATGTCAGATGAATCTAATAGATTTCTTTGACTGGGTGACCAAAGTAGTAGACCAGGGAGGGGCTGTGGACATGGCCTACCTAGACTTTAGCAAGGCATTTGGCACAGTCTCACACAAAAGATTGATAGTCAAATTAACCAGCCTGGGAGTGGGTCCCAGGGTGGTAGCCTAGGTAAAACATTGGCTGGACAACAGGACACAGAAGGTAACTGTAAATGGAGTCCACTCTGAAGAAAGAGCGGTTACTAGTGGGGTACCGCAGGGGTTCAGTATTAGGGCCAGTCCTTTTAATGTCTTCATCAGTGACATTGCAGAGGGACTGGAGGAAAGTATGCCTTTTGCAGATGACACAAAGATCTGCAACAGGGTTGATACACAAGGAGGTGTGGAAAGGATGAAAAGGGACTTGAAAGGTTGGAGGAATGGTCAGGCGTATGGCAGCTAGGATTCAATGCAAAAAAGTGCAAAATAATGCACCTGGGAAACAAGAACCCAGGGGAAGAATACACAATGGGTGGGGAGGTAGTAACAACAACAAAACAGGAAAGGGACCTGGGGGTAATCATATCAGATGACCTTAAGGTTAGCAAGCAATGTGAGAAGGCAGTAGAGAGGGCCGGGGGTATACTGGGATGTATAGGGAGAGGCATCAGCAGCAGAAAACAGGAAGTTGTTATCCCTCTGTACAGACAGTTGGTGAGACCCCATCTGAGTACTGTGTCCAGTTCTGGAGACCCCATCTCGCAAGGACATAGACAGGATAGAGGCAGTCCAGAGGAGGCAACTAAAATGGTGCAGGGTCTGCAAGAGAAGCCCGTATGAGGAGAGACTAAGGAGCTTAATATGTATACCCTTGAGGAAAGAAGGAGAGGGGACATGATAGAAACTTTCAAGTACCTCAAGGGAATCAACAAAGTCCAAGAAGGTAGCATCTTTCAGAAAAAGAGACTTGCAAGAACAAAGAGGACACAATTTAAAAGATAGAAGGAGGGCGGTTCAGGGCAATGTGAGGAGTATTATTTCACAGAGAGGTAGTGGATGCATGGAACAGCCTTCTGAGTAAGTTGTGCGGTCTAAAACTGTGGGAGAATTCAAGAATGCATGGGACAGACATAAGGCAATTCTTGTGGGGGGCAGGAAGATATAGGCTGTTGGTTAACTAGGATCTGCGGCCTATCCTGTAGGTAGAGAAATGAGAAGACTAGATGGGCCTAGCGGTCCTTATCTGCCGTCAAAGTCTATGTTTCTATATTCTTCTTATGACTCCACCTCATGAACAAGGGCAGAGAAGACTTTTAACTCCTACTTGAAAGGTGATTTCACATAGAAAACACGAAAATCACCTTTCAAAATGTAAAAAAAAACATTTTGGTCAGGATTTGAAAAAAAACAGCTGTCACATTCGTGAGGTGCCGTGAAGACATGGCTATGTTGTAAATTTAGGGTAAAAATATTGAAAATTACCAAAATTACAAGCCTGCAGTGGGAAAAATCAAGAATGTAGGCTTATAACTTTATTGTTTTTTTTAGCATTTTTATGCTAAATTCTCAACATACTGTAGTTCTTATTATTCCACCTCATGAACAAGGGCAGAGAAAATTGTCAGATCCTGCCTGAAAGATGATTTCATGCAGGGACCACAAAATGACAGCTATCACATTCATGAGCTGCTGTAAAGATGTGGCTATGTTTTAAATTTGGTGTAAAAATATTGTAAAAATATTGTAGTCCACTATCAAAAGGTAACGCTTCTCTTAGGAGGTGACTACAACTTAATATTTGATAGGAAGGTTTCTTCCAATCCTTCACCCCCTCAAAAATCAACATCACAAATATGGGGCCACACAATCCTTCAAGTGTTGGGATGGTTTGAAGTTTGGCATCATCTAAACCATCAGAGCGAAAATATACTCATTACTTCCATCCCCACCTCACTTACTCCCGAATAAGCTTAGTCCACATTACCTCTGAACACACAGAACTTGTAAAAGGTTGCAAGATGCTAGATATTTACCTTTCTGATCATTCCCTCCTGATTGTGGAGCTAACCTGGGGCCCTCTTGTGGCACAAGACTCTGGAGACTTAGGGCCCAGTTCTCAAAGATCCCTAGGAGTGATGAAATTTGTGATGCTCCAGGGCTGCGGCAAACTCAGGGTGGGCCAGGTACCCTGCACTTGATTCTGAAAAAGCATGGTCCCAGCACCAAATTACCTGTCAGAGTGGGCCAGGTACCCTGCACTCAATTCTGTAAAAAGCAGGGTCCCAGCACCAAAGTCCCTGGAGCTGTTGCATGTCCCTGGTGTTGTCACATTGTCGCATTTCACATGTCCCTGGAGCTGTCGCATGTCACTTGCAGCACCAAACTGTTGGGACACCTGAGGAATTGTTGCAGGCATGCATACCCTCACCAGGCTCAACAACAGTGGGGCCGCGATGGTGGTGGGGGGATAAACTGCTTGCCAGGAGGGGGACAGGGGGCATATGGGATGGCAGATGGCAGAGGCTGATTGGGGGGAAAGATGTGACTGCTTATGAGTGACGTGGCACCCAGCATGGTGTGAGTACAGTGTAATACATATCATAAATGCCAGCTTTCCCAAGTTCTGTACTATAATATACAGTGAGTTGTACCCTTACAGTAGGTACAATGCCAGTCCTAATGAAACATAATAAAGGAGAAACCAGTGATACAGCAGCAGAATGAACTATCATGTTGCACCTTAACATGGCAGATTGTCGTACAGTACAGTGATGTCTGTATCACTGTATAGCCCAGTTGTGACCTGGCACACCTCAATGTAGGTCGCAAGGGTGGTGCAGTGCTACCTCAGCGCAGTGGTCCCCATGCTGATTCAGACCACATTTCAGAATAGCGAAGCTACATCTTTTGAGCGCAAAGTTAACGGGTGCCAGATAAGAATGATATGCCATGCTGGGTCAGCCTGAGCAGTAGCTGCAACAGCAGCAGTCATTTTGTATTTGCTTGTTTTCGAAGTTAAGTTTGTTTACATTTTTTATTTTGCTTTATTTTATGTTTAGATACATAGGGCATTCAAGTGAGGAAGGTACGTTAGGACGTGGGTTTTTAGCTTTGTATTCAGCAGCGACTGAAGCGACTGCAAGTAGTGGTGGGCGAAGAGGCCGAAATTTGCTCTGCGAAGTGATTCACGGAGTAACATGGAATCCGTGAAGTACCCGCAATGCAAAGTGGAGTACTTCACGTTATAATGGGGAATGTGAAGTCCATTGAAAACAATGACTTGGCATTATTCCGCCTTCCCCAAACCACTTCTCCACCAATTTTAAGGCAGAGTGCATTAAAATCAGTGTACTTCGCCTCACTTCGCATTGTTTTTGAGCTCCAAAGGTGAATTTTGCCGTGCTTCATGGGATTGCAGGTTACATGGGCTCTAGATTGTTCTGCACAGCCTCAGTTCTGTGCAGTGTGTGTGTAGTGGAAGATGGAGACAGTTCTGCAATTCAAATCCTCTAAAAGCTGTTAAAAAAGCCTTTTTGAGCTATTTTTTGCTCACAATGTGGTACATCAATTGTAGGAAACCCTCATGTGCTCATATAATCGAGTGTTTATTGTTTGTGTGTGGATTTTGAATGTTAATTTAGAGCATTCAGTCTGTGTACTGTGAAGTGTGCTTTGGGGAGGGGTGTATCTGTGGTGTAGTAGACTAAAGTGGAGAAAAAGGCAGTCTTTCTGTTTTGGGCATACTTTTCTTGGATAACTGTGTTAATGTACACACAGTAATATTTTTAGTAATTCTTGACTTGTTTTGCTGATTGTTGTGGTGCAGCAGTGTATAATTTCAGTTTGTTTAAAACATTTGGTTATATTACCAAATGTTTTCAATTTGCTATACAATACTTGTAGTGTGTGTGTGTGTGTGTGTGTGTGTGTGTGTGTGTGTGATGCGTGCCATTAAATCAGACACCTTTTATTGTGCCACAGAGTAATTGCAGCAGTGTGAACCTGCTATCCACAGCACCTGCAATAATTTTTTATACTGCTTTGTGGTATCTTTACTAGTAGTGGATTGTAACTGCCGTGCACTAACCCCCCAACCCCAACCAGCAAACGCCATTCTTTTCCAGATTTGGATTTGTGACTTGTGAGCACTTGTTAGGTGGTGTTGTTTTGCCTTTGAGTCTGCATCTCTTGAGTGCATAGCGCAATCTTAATCTGTCTGTGCATTTGCAGTACACCATTAATTCTGGGAGACTTTGCATTTCTTGTCACACTCTCATTTCACTTCGTCCGCACTGGGGAATTTTCTGGACACAAGACAGTAGCATTTTGGGGATGCACATTAATTCTGGTGACTGTGTGTGACCACTGCACACATGACGGAGTGCACCATTAATTCTGGGAGACTTTGCATTTCTTGTTACGCTCTCATTTCACTTCGTCAGCACTGGGGAATTTTCTGGACACAAGACAGCAGCATTTTGGGGATGCACATTAATTCTGATGACTGTGTGTGACTACTGCATGCATGACGTCTGAGTGTGCCATTAATTCTGGGAGACTTTGCATTTCATGTGCTCTCATTTCACTACGTCACTGTCAGCACTGGGGAGTTTTCTGCACACAAGGCATGAGCATTTTGGGGATGCACATTAATTCTGGTAACTGTGTGTGTGGGGGGCTGCTGATATTGTTGTCACTTCTCCTTACTTTGTGTTAAAGCAGAATGACAACGTGAAGTAATAATTAAAAGGTGAAGTGAGCCTTTTGCATTGGCCACTCTGTGTAGTACCCACTTTGTGGGCACTTCGCCAGCGAAATTTAAATACACTGCATCTCTAACCACAAGCAATTGTTGGAAATGCTTGAGTTTGTTGATGTGCTCTGTTTGTTTGTGCATAGGAGCACTCTAAACATATTGCACATTAGGGGTACTCTGACATCTGCTACCTGTCTCAGCTTACCAGCGCCTTGGATGGTGGTGCTGGGAAAACAGTAATTTATCTGTTAAAGGACTGGAGTTTAAATGTACTGGCTTGCAAATTGAACCTCCTGGTTTACTGGAACTAGATTCTGACCTCGGTCTGGAGCAGGAGATTGGTTTCCCGGGCCGCTTGTCGGATGGTTGATTTTGGAATCACTAAATATCTGGGATAAAGATTTCCCTGAAAATTGTAGTGTATTTCCTCCCTCAAGGACGTATTTCAACTGGATGAAGGATTGAGAAATAACAGACATTTGAAGAGCTGAGTGGTCCGGGTCTCATGGAGGGTTGCAGCTGGTGTTTGTGGGTCACACGGAGGGGGGGGAGCACAACTGATTAATTTTTGGTCTTGCCCTCTCCTGTCCTAAGGCCCTCACTCTGCTGGCTGGTGGGGATCTGAATGCAGTGGCTGGCATAGTGCCAGTAGTGATCCTTTGCAGTGTGAATGGATCATATAGCCTGCCATTGAGGACGTTTTTCCTGTAGGATTAACACAGTGATTGAAGAAGTATATCTCTGTCAGAACTGAGTGCAGGAAACTACGAGATTTTCGGGGCAAATATGGTCTGGTATTGATTATTTCTTTATTTTATGTATTTTTGTTACTGTTGGACAAAGGGTAGTGAAAGTACCCAGTGACACCTTGTACGATCAGTTTATTTTTAAAGGGTTGAGTGAGAGGCACCCCCATGTCGATTAGTAAACTGTTTCTGAGGAAGTAGGAGATCCTCAGATATAACATGTCTTTGTTTATTATTTGGAACTTATATTTTGGATTTATATTTTTGATTATTGCTTGCTGCTGTGTACAAAACAGAATTTTAATTCAATTTATTTGTGCTTATATGTGGATATGTGTGTGTGAGGTGAGTGTAAGTGAGTGAATGTGTGTGGTGTCTGTTTATGTTTGTGTGGTTGTTTGTTAATTCATGAATTAATCTACTTCTGCTGTTGGATTAGAATGTGTTGGGTAGGTTTAAGAATGGTCAGACAATATTCCCCCACTAGACTTAGGGAATTACACCCCTTTAATTGTCCGCCATTGTCAGTGGACATCTATATAAAGTGTCTATCTTTAGGAATTGTTAGGCGTAGGATAAGGAGGGGTACTTCGTCTAGTGGGGGAAGGGAGAAGATGAGGCAGATTGGGGTAGTGCAGACCAGAAGACCCCCTGGGGTGAAATGGTGCCAGGCAGGTGTTTATCTTGTCTTGTCCCCATACCCAAGGGCTCCGCAATTAGTGAGCAGGAGTTGAGGTCTTCCTCAATGACTCATCCTACTTGGGTGATGTTATGCAATGCCAGATCCATTAAGAACAAGACAGCTATCATAGCTGATCATGTCAGAACAACAGATCTGGCTTGTATCACTGAGACATGGCTGGATGAGAATGCAGACCCTACATTGTCTTCTGCCATTCAAGCTGGGTTCTCGGTGATGCATGACCCAATGTTGGATCGTGGAGTTGGGGATGTAGCCAATATATTTAAGCCAGAACTGGGCCTTGTGGAATTACAAGTGGGGGCCATTAGATCCTTCGAGTGTATCCAGAGAGCAGGTGTAGGTATCAGAATACTCCTAATCTACTGTCCACCAGGTGATGGTGAAGAATTCCTGAAGGAGTTTGTGGACTTCATCATCGACATGGCGTTGGAGTCCTCCAGACAGTTAATTTTGGGGGACTTCAACACCTGGGTCGACGATGAACTCTCACAATTTGGGCAAAATCTCCTCCAGCTTATGTCGATGCTGGACCTCACATGGGTTATTACTTCTGCTACCCATATAGGGGTCACTCATTGGGTCTGGTGTTCCTCCGGGGGATGGAGATCATGGAATTGGGGGTGGAACAAGTCGGCTGGTCTGACCATCACAACCTAAGGTTTAGTTTTGGGGCTTCCCCAAAGGGCCTGCCCCCATGGAGATAGTTCAGTACTGCCCTTTAACGGGGGTTACCCCAGAATGCCTAGCAGCGGTGCTCGATCTATCGGGTTTGTCGAGTGAATGCATGAGTCTGGGGGATTTGGTACTGGCCTATAATACAGCAGTGGGAGATGCCCTGGACAAGATTGCACCTTTTCATGTTCGATCTCTTACTCTTCGCCCAAGGAGCCCTTGGTTTGATGGTTCCTTGAAGGAGTTGAGGGGAAGGAGTCGAAAGCTAGAGAGAGCCTGGCAGAAGTCTGGCCTGGATACTAATAAGCTTAGACTGATGGAACATTATGGAAACTATCAATCAGAAATCACCCGTAGGAAGGCAGAATTCCTGCCCAGGGCGATTTCTGCTGCTCAGAATCGACTGGCTCAGCTCTTCTGGACTGTAGACAGATTGTGCAATCCAATCTGCCTCCAACCTGGAGGAGCTTTGTCACATGCCTAGTGCAATGAGTTTGCTCGATTCTTCACAGATAAGGTTGTCAGCATCCTGGCAAGCACTGGTCTGACTCTCCATATGAGGACTTGTGGTGATCGGTGGGAGGTGATGAACACTTGGACTGCCTGGTCAGATTTCAGTAGGCCAGAACTCATAGATATTGTAAGAATCATCCAGAATCTGCTACCAGCCAGCTGTAGTTTGGATCCGGGCCCTGCACCCTTATCAATAGGTTGTGTAGATGTCATCTGCCCGATCCTAGCTGAAATTGTTTGGGGTTCCCTCGAAAGGGGGGTCTTTCCAGATCCCCTAAAGGAAGCAGTCATATGACCATTCCTTAGAAAACCCTCCTTGGATCCAAATCATCCAGCTAACTACAGACCTGTCTCTAGCCTGCTTTTTGTAGGCAAGTCTCACCAAGATAAGCTGGATAAGTGCCAGCTGGCTGAGGCTGAACCCGGATAAGACCGAGGTGTTGGTGGTGGACCCAGGTCATCCGGAGCAGGTATGGGGGCTAGGCATTTGTCGGGCTTATGGCTTGATGGCATCCAGCTCACCACCTCAGACAGGGTGAGAAACCTGGGCATTATTTCTGATGAAGGCCTGACTCTGAGATCTCAGGTGTAGACTGTAGTCAGATCCTCTTTTTACCATCTGAGGAATATCGCTCAGGTGAAATACCTGGTTCCCCTGGTTGACCTACCAACTTTGATCCATGCCTTCGTCACCACCCGCCTTGATTACTGCAGTGCCCTCTACCTAGGGCTTCCAGGGGTTGACATCCACTTCCTGCAGCTGGTGCAGAACATGGTGGCCAGGCTTTTGACTGGTACATCCAGGGCTAGTCATATTATGCCTGTGCTGCGTGAATTGCACTGGCTGCATGTTCAGTGGTGGATCACCTTTAAGGTTGGCTTGCTCACCGTTAAAGCCCTACATGATCAGGGACCCGGCTATCTGAAAAATCTTCTGACTCCCTACTGCCTCTGCCATCCTCTCTGATCCACTGACGAGAGATTGCTAGAGATTCCCAGGGTGTGTTTGAAAACCTCTGGTGCTCGAGCTTTTCTTTGTGGCTCCCATCCTGTGGAATTTTCTACCACGTTGGTTGAGAGAATACCTGACCATTTCAAATTTTAAAACTGATTTTAAAACCTATCTATTTGTAACCCCTAGTGGTGATATCCAAAGGGATGCTACCCTTGCCTGTGTGACTAGGTGCAGTTTGAGGGGCCTGAACTTGGTAAATGGGTGCATCCACCCTTGGTTTACGGGTAGCGTAGCTGCTCTGGGTACAGCCCTCTGTGACACTGTTACCCCCCTCTAACTCCTCTAGTGACTTACACTGGTCAGCAGATAAACAATCACAGTTAGCATCAGAATACAATATTGAACACACACTTGGCACACTTACCACAAGGGCTGGATCAGCAACACTGGCCCTGAAGACCCCCTGTAAAACAAGACCTGCAATAAAACAGTGCAATGGCAATGCAGTGTCTCCTCCACAAAAGTACACACTAGCCAAGTTAAATGCAGAAAGAATAGGATCTGATTTATTCAGGGGACATGAACAAGGGTGGGACATCAATCTGGCATTTGATTTGAGATCTGATTTAGTCAGGTTAAACATGCAAGCACTAAGAGTCTCTCTAGCATAGTCACACGCACTCTGGGTACCCAGTTGTTATTCAGGCTAGCCTGAAACATTTCCCAGGGTAGGCCAGCATTACAGCTGTCATTGGGGCCCTTAGGAAAGAAAACAACATGCATTTTAACCTACAATTTGTATTCCAGAGCCAGATGGCTCAGTCTACAATGATCAGCTCAAACAATGAAATCAGATGACACACATTGATTTGAGTTTTGTTGCAGGGAGCTACCCTGATGGTTACTCATGCTAACCAGACCAGGAGGCAGGACTGACAAGAAGAAACACCTCAGGATGGTATGCTGTTTGCCAGGGGAAAGAGGGCCCACTCGACGCGCCATGGTGGTCGATCCTGTTCGATGGTGTTGAGCAGGGAGCCGAATCCCCTAGCGGGTCTTTCATTAGATGAATCTCTGCAGCAAGAGTGCCAATCTAGGCTGAGATGGTGAGGCCCAGATCAGGTGAACAGTTTGAATTGCAGTCCATTTTAATTACTGGATGCAGCTTCCTGCTAGTGTGACACACTCGGGTGTGGGGAACCAAATCGTGACCCACACTACACAGTCAGCACAATTATAGTAAAAACAGTCAGATACCACAGTTCGTATGACAGCCTGGTTGCAATTAAGCAGTATCTCTGCTCAAACCATATGCTCTGAAGTTCTCTCCAATCCCTGATAGGTCGATCGCTCTAGGAGCAAGTCTTCAGTCCACACCAGGCAAAATTTCCTTTCTCACAATTCAGGATTCTGGTCACAATAACAGCAATTTCGGATACAGTCTGATATCAGTTTGCAGACTTATTCATATGGGAAGATGGTAGCAGGCAGGCCAGACACAGCATTCCTGCAGATTTCTGTGCTACCACGCAGGAGCAGCAGCTCGAATTATTTGAGCTGTTCACTCTGTCAACCCAAACTCTACACTGACACACTGCTGCAGGCAGATCTGGGATTTCCCAGGGATCCAAAAGGTTTGGTTGGTTGATCCAGCTGTCTGTCACAGCAAGGGCTCCACCTCCAGGTCCATTTAGGCACCAAACAGTAAAAACTACAAATCCGACAGAAATTCACTCCCACAGAACCTCTGGGGAAAGTCTGGTCCGAATGGTCCAACCTGGCAGTCCAGAACCAAAATGGTGGCTCTTAGCAAAACAATCCATGTTGCAAAGGAAGGCAGGTTAGACAACTCTTACATAGAAACATAGAAACACAGAAGTTGGCGGCAGATAAAGACCACAAGGCCCATCCAGTCTGCCCATTTTTTCTACCTTATGAATGTGCCATCAGCCTTTGCTCTGTCAGTGGCCTATCTATTCATACTCATCTGTATTGCTCCCTTATGCTTATCCCATGCCTGTCTGAAGCCCTGCACTGTATTCATATCCACCACTTCCTGAGGTAGGCCATTCCATGCATCCACCACCCTTTCTGTGAAAAAGAACTTCCTCACATTACCCCTTAATTGGCCTTACTCTAATCTCATGCTGTGTCCTCTTGTCCTGCTATTTTTCTTATATTAAAACATGTTAGACTCTTTCACCTTGTTAATGCCCTTACATTATTACTATTAAAGCAGATAATCAGCAAACAATCACAGATCCTACTAGGGTGATTGCAGAAATGAAGCGACTGTATTGTAGCCCATTCGGGACTTGAGCTTGAAACCACTTGGCCCCCACCCAGATTAATTATAACCTACAAAATAAATACCTCTTAAATAGACAGGCACGGAGGCCAACAGGGCACTCTCATGCAAGCACTTTTAAACTGTTTAAACACAGAATACCAGCCATGCAGTGGGCATTTTGGCAAACCCAGGAAGACATTTTATGAACCCCCATTTGTAGGGGGGTTACATATTAAACCTGGCTTTTTCTTGATATTTTAATCTGGATGATTATATCTGTAAAATTAAGTTATTTATATTATTGTTACTGTTTTCTTCACACAAAATATTGTTGTATTTTGTTGTACCACCTTGACTTTGGAAAGGCTCTATAAAAATAAAGTTTTACTTACTTACTCACATGTGTCATTCATGTTTGATGCAGAAACCTTGCATCAGTCTTAGGGCTTTGAGAATCAGGCCCTGAATACAGTATCTCCCTGTTAAACAGACAGGAATCCAAATAACTCATAACAGACAAACTTTCTCAAATCATAGCCAATAACGAAACCCCTGGACTGACTCCAAGCATTTATTGGGACATGGTGAAAACTGTCCTTTGGAGGAGCTTGTCAATCATACCACATATCTCAAGAAACAAAGATAACACAGATTCGGAACTTTGCAGGCGCAACTGGCAGTAACCCAAAACACCCATGCTGAGGGCAATCTATCCAAAGGATCCCAGAATATTAAACTACAGTGAGAACTCCAAGAGAAAATCAGCTTTAAGAAGGAAACAGCTCTTTGGTACCTAAAGCAATGTTTTTATGAGGAGGGCTCCAATGCCTCTACAGTCTTGGCCTTCCCCCTATGACGTCAAATAATGTAGTTTGTCATTAACCATATCTGTGGCCCCACGCTAAACAAGATACACACAGCCCCATCTAGCATACTTTGGACCTTTAAAGAGTACTGTTCTACACACTGTTCTAAGGAAAATTAACTTTCTCCTATGGCATACCATGTACGAGGCAACTGCAACTGAGCACTTACAAAAAGGACGACTCAGTCAAGGTACCTATGTACAGGGCTACCCGACAAGGTAGCGAGTGGATACCCGGGTGGGTGAAACAGGGTGGAGGGAAGTATGAGTGTATACAATCACGTGGGGGATGAGGAAATGGAGGGGAGGTATGTGGGAGGTGTGCGGTGGGCAGCTGCCAAACTGGACCGCTAGTGTGGTGGGGTGGGTGGTCATTTGGGAGGTTCAGGGTTCGGGTCCATTGCAGAGTATTTTATTTTGTTGCCATCAGCTGGCTTTTTATTTTTACAAGTACGTCAACCCCAGACATGCACCCCTGAGTTGAGAATCCTTTAGTGGGGGGGGGCAGGGGGCACGGCCCTCCACATTAAAATGAAATACTTGTATCTCGTGCACCTTCTTCCATTTTGCCGTGAGTGTGCATCACTGAAACTCATTTTCGGTGATGTACACTCTCCCTAACGGCAATCGTGATTCCGTGATCGCCGTTATGAAATAGAACCATCTCCTACTAACATCCTCTCTATTTGTAACCTTTAAATCTTCTCTGACAACCAGAACAGGTAGCCAACACTTTGTTTTCCCTAATAACATATTCTGAACTACTTATCACCATTAAGGCATTAAAAATGGAAAGAGCATGGGACCCGATGGCTATTCTGGAGAGTTTTATAAAACCTTTAGACCTCCTTGCCACAGTTTTATTGCAAGTTTGCCAGTCAGTGCACACAGGAGACTTAATCCCCCCATCTGGCAATATGCCACAAGTGTGACTTTTGTAAAACCAAATAAAGACAAAACCAACTGTGCTTCTTATAGACCAATATTGATGTTGAGTACACAAATTTATTTATTTATTTATCGCCCAGCCAGCCTCCCTTAGTGGCAGGAAAGCTGATGGGGGCACTAATAAAGGGAAGGGTGGTGAACTGCCAGGCAGACAGCAGACTGCAGGATGAAAGGCAGCAGGGGTTCATGAATGGAAGGTCCTGCCAGATGAATCTGACAGAGTTCTTCACCTGGGTGACACAGGTGGTTGACCGGGGGAGTGGATGTGGCCTATCTGGACTTCAGTAAAGCCTTTGATACTGTCCCCCACAGAAGGCTAGTGAATCAGCTACAGTGCTTAGGGGTTGGACAAAAGTAACTTAGTGGGTGGAATACTGGTTGGTGAGCAGAAGTCAGAGAGTGGTGGTAAATGGGGTGCATTCCATGGTGAGGGGGTAACGAGCGGGGTGCCCCAGGGGTCAGTGCTGGGGCCCTTCCTTTTTAATATACACATCAGTTAGCTTGGCAGAAGACACCAGGAGAGAGGACTGCTGTTTGATTGGACTTCTCTGCTGGGACTAAAGAAGTAGAGCTCTTGTACTTGGAACTTTAATTTAGGGTGAAAAAAACTAACAAACAAAACAAAAAAAAAGTTTGTGTTTGTCTGAGTTAACTGAACTGAATGGTTATCTGAACAGTTATCTAGGTGTAAATCTCAGGTGACTGAAAGGACTTGATAGCTTTTGAGGTTTTAAATTACTTGTAGAAAGATCTAGTAAGTAGGGGGTGGCTTAGCTAGAAGGAAGCTACATTTAAAGACTGTCTTAGAAAGATTTTGCTAGTAGCTCATCAGAAGACACCAGGAGAAAGGACTGCTGTTCGGCTGGACTTCTCTACTGGGACTATATTGCCATCCTTCCCTTCCCTCCCCTCCAAAGCTAGTTCTACTTTTATAGGCACAGAATTTGACTGACAACAGGAACTTCCTGTTTGGGAGCAGGAAGTGAGTGATCACAGAGCCACCAAAGACCCACCATCCTAGAAGAGCAAGAGTAGCTCTCCGGCCCCCTCTAGCTGCTGGAGGTCTGCCTCTGAGCAAATAAAGGGTCTACTGAGAAATATAGGATATTCTTGTCTTGTCAGAACAGGACAATCAGGAGCTTAAAGGGAACACAGGCAGAAAGTAAGGAGAGAGAGAGAGAAAAAAACAGAGGAAAGAGTAAAGATTGCAAACAGTTAAGGGGCCAGAAATAAGACATGATGGGAGTGGTGCAGTGCAGTGGCTGTGGAGCAGCAGTCTTCCAGGAGATGTTCTGGAGGATGCAGTGTTGTCCCATCTGCAGGCACCTGTCTGGGCTGAGGGAGGAGGTTGCTCATCTCCAGGCTGAGTTGGCCAGGATTTGTGGGACCTCCTCTTCCATCCATGGACCACCAGTGCTACTGCCGTTGCCTCAGAGGTTGCCAAGAAAGAGGAGCGGTTGGACCACAGTGGGCTCAGGGAGGGTGAGGGTGGTGGAACAGATGCACATCCCTCCAGTTGTACCTCTCCACAATTCTTATGCCATTCTGGCAAAGTGTGGTTCCTCTATGGAGGCACCCGCAGTGGAGACCAATTAGGATGCTGGGAACCTCCACAAAGGAGACCCACAGGAGGGTGGCAGGGGACCCCGCTGGGGAAGGAAACAACTCCTGGTAGGGGACTCCATTGTTAGGAAGGTAGAACTAGGGGAGGAAGGGGAGAGGGGGGTAAGGTGCCTGCCTGGCGCCATGACTTGGAGGGACAGGGAGCGAATCCTCAGGAGTGCTGGAGCAGCTGCACAGTGGAGGGAGCTGGATGTCATTGTCCACCTAGGGACAAATGACCTGGCTAAGAAAGGGATTAGAGAAGTGCAGAAAGAGTTTGTGGAATTGGGAGGGGGCCTTAGACAAGTGGCATGCATGGTAACCTTCTCAGAAGTGCTGCCCATCTATGGCGTAGGAGAGGCTAGGGTGTTCAACACCATGGGATTCAATCAGTGGTTGAAAAACTGGTGTGGAGCTCAGGGATTTAGCTTCATTGGGGACTGGGGGTCCACCTGGAGTGAAGCAAGCCTATACTGGCATGATGGGCTGCATCTGTCGAGGAGGGGAACCAGGATCCTAGGTGATAGGTTTAAATGCTTCATTGGCAAGCATTTAAACTAGCCAAGGGGGGAAGCAGGGAAATCCTAGCCTCCCCAAAAAAATCACGGTAGTAAGTGTGGTAAACACCAACATAGAGGTGTTGGTAGGGAGAAGGGCAGGGGTAAATGGAGAAAGTGACAAAGGCAAGAAGGACAGGGATGGGGCAAAAAGGAGTAAGGCCATCAGGAAATGGAGGGTTATGAATACCAATGCCCGTAGTTTGGGTAACAAGCTCCCTGAGCTGGTGGCCTTGATGGAAGAGGGATGCCTGGATATTGTAGCAGTCACAGAAACATGGTCACACAGAGAACCATGACTGGGATGTTAACATACCAGGGTACATAACCTACAGGAGACAAGCAGGAGAGAAGAGGGGGAGGAGTAGCTCTCTATTTAAAGGAAGGGATAAAAGCAACTGAACAAAAGAGTAAACAGGGAGGAGAGGAGGCACTGTTGGTCACCTTGGAGACTGGAAAGGGCACCACAGTCTGCACAGGGGTTGTGTACAGACCCCCATGTCAGGGGGAAGGAATGGACAAGGATATGAAAGAAGGCATTCTTAGAATGGCAGAGAAAGGGGAGATACTGTTGCTGGGAGACCTGAATATGCCAGATGTTAACTGGAGCACATTTGCTGCAGACACATCCAAGACTGTATGTGAAAAATGACATAAGGGCCACAGAGATCCAGGAGGAACAAAATGGGGGAGAGATACTGTGGGTTAAGCTAGAAAGGAAAATGGGGCCAGCCATCCGCACAGGTGTGGTCTATAGACCACCAGCCCAGGAGGAAGAAACAGATAGGGAGTTGATGCTAGCCATCCAAAGGGATGGCAGACAAGGTGAGGTAGTACTGGTTGGAGACTTCAATATACCAGACGTGGACTGGAGCATCCCAGCAGCAGCATCAACTAGGAGCAGATTTATCCTGGACTCCTTCAGGGTGCCTTCCTCAAGCAACTGGTCATGGAACCAACTCAGCAGAAGGCAATACTGGACCTTCTTCTCACAAACAGGGACAGTGTGATGGGGGTAACAGTGGGGAGCACCTGGGTAACAGTGACCACCAGTCATTGTGGTTTGAAATCACAGAAAGAGCAGAACCAAACCACACAAAAACAGTATCCTGGATTTTAGGGGCAGACTTTAGGAAAATGGGAAATACTTGAAAGAGGCATTAAGGGAATGGGACAGGAATCAGGGGTTGAGGAACAGTGGGCAGTATTTAAAATGGGATTATAAGAACAATAGAATTATGCATTAAGCAGGTTAACAAGAGGAAAAGGAAGAGAGACCATTATGGTTTTCCAAAGAGGTACAAAGAAAGTGAAAGCCAAAAAGATAGCATTCCGGCAATACAAAAAGACACAGGCAGAAGGGGATAGGGAGAAGTACCAGGAGAAACAAAAGGAGGCAGGGAAGTCAGTAAGGGAAGCCAAAGCTCAGACAGAAGAACACATTGCAAAATCAGTGGTTAAAGAGAACAAAACCTTTTACAGGTACATAATTGAAAAAAGAAAGACAAAGGGAGGGATAGTGAGACTGAAGGGGAGGATGGGAGTCGCGTGGAGGATGACAACAGTAAAGCTGACATATTGAACAGGTATTTCTGCTCAGTCTTTACTGAGGAAGAGGGGGGTAATGGGTCTGAAGGGAGTACAAGGGGTGAGAATGGTGCAGAAATGGACACAAGTCCCTTTACACGAGAAAGGGTCCTGAAGGAACTGGAAGTAATAAGAGTTGACAAAGCAATGGGACCAGATGGGGTGCACCCCAGGGTCCTTAAAGAACTAAGAGAGGTGGTGGATGAACCTCTGGCTATCCTGTTTAGCCAATCACTGGAAACATGGGAGGTACCCAAAGACTGGAGGACAGCAGATGTAGTCCCCTTATACAAAAGCGGGAACAAAGAGGAAGCAGGGAACTACAGACCAGTCAGCCTCACCTCGGTAGTGGGAAAGATCGTGGAAGCACTTCTGAAGGAGAGATTGGTGGAACATCTGGTTGTCAATGGACTACTACAGGACCCAAGGCAGCATGGTTTCACCAGGGGGAGGTCATGTCAGACCAATCTCATTGAATTTTTTGACTGGGTGACTAGGGAGGTGGATCAGGGGAGGGCAGTGGACATGGCCTATCTGGACTTCAGCAAGGCCTCTGACACTGTGCCACATAGAAGACTATTACACAAACTGGGGAATATGGGTATGGGCAGGACAGTAGTGTGGTGGGTAGGTAACTGGCTGGCTGGCAGTACACATAGGGTGGTGGTAAATGGCTGTCACTCCACAGAGGGAAGAGTGACCAGTGGGGTACCACAGGGATCAGTGCTGGGACGGTCCTATTCAACATCTTCATCAGTGACATTGCAGGATCTAGAGGCAGAATTTCACTGTTCGCTGATGACACAAAGCTCTGTAACAGAGTAGACACAGCAGAGGGTGTAGACAGAATGAGAAGGGACCTGCAGAAACTTGAAGAATGGTCAAGGGTTTGGCAGTTGAAATTCAATGCAAAAAGTGCAAGATAATGCATATGGGCACAAAACCCTGGCACAATATATCAGTTGGGGGTGAGGATATAGCATGCACCAAGCAGGAAAGGATCTTAGGGTTGTCATCTCTGATGACCTCAAGTAGGAAACAGTGTGACAAGGCATCAGGTAAAGCAAATAGGATGCTGGGATGTATAGGCAGGGGTATCACCAGCAGGAAAAGGGAGGTCATAATTCCGCTATACAAGACACTAGTGAGACCCCACCTGGAGTACAGTGTACAGTTCTGGAGACCATACCTATGTAAGGACATAGACAGGGTAGAGAAGGTTCAGAGGAGAGGCAACAAAGATGGTGCATGGATTGCATCACAAGTCCTATGAAGACAGGTTGAAGGAACTGAACATGTACTCCCAGGAGGAGAGGAGGGAGAGGGATGAGAACATACAAGTATCTTACAGGGAGAAACAGGTGCAGGAAAACACTATTTTAAGCGAAAAGATGTTCCAGGACTAGAGGGCATGGGATGAAGTTGGAGGGAGGACGATTCAGAGGAAACATGAGAAAGAATTTCTTCACAGAACAGGTGGTGGACAAGTGGAACACCCTGCCAGAGGAAGTGGTGGGGGCTGAAACAATCACGGGATTTAAGAATGCATGGGATAGACATAAAGGAATTCTAGAGGTCAGGGGTAAGGGGAAACAGACTTCTAGGAAAACAAACTGAACTTACAAGCTCAAATGGGCAGACTGGGTGGGCCATAGGCCCGTATCTGCTGACACTGTCTATGTATCTATGTAAGAGCAGGGCCATTATTGATGCCCTACAGTTGGCAGGCCTCAGAAAGCTAGTTTTGGAACCCATTCATGAGGGAGCAATCTTAGACCTCATACTCTCAAATGGGGGCAGTGAGAGGATCTCAGATCTAGAAGTGGGTTGCCATCTGGGAACAAGTGACCATCAAACAGTGTGGTTCACATTAAACTCAGCTACAGAGTCAAGCCATACAAAAGTGAGGGTACTGGACTTCAGGAGGGCTGACTTTGACAGATGGGAGCGTGCCTCAGAAAAGCACTAGCAAACAGTCTAGAAAGAGGTGTGGAGCAACAATGGGGAATCATCAAAACTGCCATCACAGAGGCAACAAACCTTTGTGCGAAGCAAACAAACAAATCAAAATGAAAGAAAAAGCCACTGTGGTTCTCAAAAGAGGTAGCTGTGAAAGTCAGGAGGAAAAAGATAGCATTCCGGAAGTATAAGGAAACATAGAAGGAGCAGGACAGAGAGCTGTACCAGTTAAGGCAGAAGGAAGCAGGGAAGGAAGTCAGAATAGGAAAGGCCCAAACTGAGGAAAAGATAGCCAACTCAGTTAAGAAGTGGGCTAAAACCTTTTACAGGTACTTCAGCGAGCGTAGAAAGACAAAGGGAGGGATAGTGAGGCTGAATAGAATGAACAGTGGGTGGGCAGAGGGGGACAGTGAAAAAGCAGGGATACTGAACAAATATTTCTGCTCAGTAATCACAAAAGAGGAAGGGGAAGTGCCTAATCCAATTAACAGATGCACTCTTGATAGAGGGGTTGATCCCATTCCTTTCTCAGAAGAAAGGGTTCTGCAAGAACTCCTAAAACTGAAGGTGGACAAAGCAATGGGGCCTGATGGAATTCACCCCAGAATTCTAAAAGAATTAAGGGGGGAACTAGTGAAACCACTGGCTACTCTTTTTAATAAATCATGGGAGGATGGTGTGGTACCCGAGGACTGGAGGAAGGCGGATGTGATTCCCCTTCACAAAAGTGGGACCAAGACAGAGGCAGGAAACTATAGACCTGTCAGTCTGACTTCTGTGGTAGGGAAAGTGATGGAGTCACTTCTGAAGGAAAGAATAGTTGAGTACCTAGAGGCCAGTGGGGCACAGGACCAAAGACAGCATGGGTTCACAGCAGGAAGGTCATGTCAGACGAATCTAATAGATTTCTTTGACTGGGTGACCAAAGTAGTAGACCAGGGAGGGGCTGTGGACATGGCCTACCTAGACTTTAGCAAGGCATTTGACACAGCCCCACACAAAAGATTAATACTCAAATTAACCAGCCTGGGAGTGGGTACCAGGGTGGTAGCCTGGGTAAAACATTGGCTGGACAACAGGACATAGAAGGTAACTGCAAATCGAGTCTACTCTGAAGAAAGAAGGGTTACTAGTTGGGTACTGCAGGGTTCAGTATTTGGTCCAGTCCTTTTTAATGTCTTCATAAGTGACATTGTAGAGGGGACTGGAAGGAAAAGTATGCCTCTTTGTCGATGACACAAAAATCTGCAACAGGGTTGATACACAAGGAGGCATGGAAAGGATGAGAAGGGACTTGGCAAGGTTGGAGGAATGGTCAGAAGTATGGCAGCTAGGATTCAATGCAAAGAAGTGCAAAATAATGCACCTGGGAAACAAGAACCCTGGAGAAGAATACACATTGGGGGAGGCAGTGACAACAACAAAAAAGGAAAGGGGGTAATCATATCAGATGACCTTAAGGTTAGCAAGCAATGTGAGAAGGCAGTAGGGAAGGCTGGGGGTATGCTGGGATGTATAGGGAGAGGCATCAGCAGCAGAAAACAGGAAGTTGTTATTCCTCTGTACAGACAGTTGGTGAGACCCCATCTGGAATACTGTGTCCAGTTCTGTAGACCCCATCTTCGCAAGGACATAGATAGGATAGAGGCAGTCCAGAGGAGGGCAACTAAAATGGTGCAGGGTCTGCAAGAGAAGCCATTTGAGGAGAGACTAAAGGAGCTTAATATGTATACCCTTGAGGAAAGAAGGGAGAGGGGGGACATGATAGAAACTTTTAAATACCTCAATGGAATCAACAAAGTCCAAGAGGGTAGCATCTTTCAGAAAAAGAGACTTGCAAGAACAAGGGGACACAATTTAAAGATAGAAGGAGGGCGGTTCAGGGGCAATGTGAGGAAGTATTATTTCACAGAGAGGGTAGTGGATGCATGGAACAGCCTTCCTGAGGAGGCTGTGGGGTCTAAAACTGTGGGAGAATTCAAGAATACATGGGACAGACATAAGGCAATTCTTGTGGGGGGCAGGAAGAAATAGGCTGTTGGTTAACGAGGATCTGCAGCCTATCCTGTAGGTAGGGAAAAGGGCAGACTAGATGGGCCTAGCGGTCCTTATCTGCCATCAAAGTCTATGTTTCTATGTTATATTGCAGAAGGTCTGGAAGGAAGAGTGTGCCTAAGCATGGATTATATAAAAATCTGCAAAAGGGTGGACACCCGAGGGAGGGGATGGAGACCATGAATCACAACTTAAGGAGTCTGGAGGGTTGGTTGGAAACTTGGCAATTGAAAATAGTGCAAAAAAGTGTGCTGTGATGCATCTGGGGCACAAAAATCTGCAAGCTGCTTACACTCTAGGAGGGGAGGAAATAAAAAAACAGCAGGAGAGGGATCTGGGGATTATAGTATCAAGCAACCTTAGGGTTGATAACCAGTGTAGCAAGGCAGTGGGTAAGGCATATGAAAAGTTGGCATGCATTGGGAGGGGCGTAACTAGCAGAAGGAGGGAAGTGCTGATGCCTCTTTTCAGGGCCATGGTGTGACCAGACCTGGAGTATGGGGTCCAGTTCTGGAGACTGCATTGATACAAATTCAGTCCTATCAGATCCTGTGCCACAGATTACTGCAATTCTTGGTGAGAAGTTGGAATTTGTCCCTAAATTCAAATACCTGGGGGGTATGGCTGGACCATAGGCTCTCCTTTATAGAGCATGTTGAAGAATTACTCAAAAAATTATGACAGAGACTTGGCCTGTTCTTTAGGATAGCTCGCTTCTTAACTAGAGATGCCAAACTACAGCTGGTACAGTCAACCTTTCTATCCTTGATAGATTATGCTGACATCCTCTGCAGTCACTGTCCCATTTCCTACCTCACCAAACTTGACACATTATATCATAGAGCTTTGAGGTTCATCACAGGCCTGCCTTATTCCACTCACCACTGCTCCCTATATCAATCAGTGGGGTGGAGTTCTCTTCAGTTCAGGTGTGATAAAAATGCAGCCTTATGGACCCTGACAGTAATCTCCAAAAAACTGCCCCAATACATTACAGACTGTCTTCCTATAAAACCAATAGGCAATTACGCCCTGAGAAGTTGCAAATCGCTCCTACTGATGGTTCCCAAAGTTAACTCTCACTTTGGCAGGGCTGCTATAAGCTTTACATTGTCCTCCTTGTGGAATAAATTGCTAAATAACCTGAAACTAACATACTAATTGCCAGAAGATTAGGCCTTATGGTCTATCAAGTCTGTTCGAACCTCAGATCCCTAGTTGGGTGCCGAGGCCATCCCCCCCTTGTGTTCCAGAAACCCCTATCATACATCCCCACCCCCCTGGGCCAGACCATCATCTGATACATCCGCTTTCTGTGTCTGTCCCACCCTCTCTTGAAGCCCTCCACTGTGGATCTTTGAACCAGCTCACCTGACAGCGCATTCCAAGGGTCCACCACCCTCTCAGTGAAAAACATCCTCCTCTTTCCCCCCTCACCCTTCCACCTTCCAACTTCAAACCATGCCCTCTGGTGATACTTCCCGGCTTTAGTCTAAAGATCCCCTCCATGTTTACCCTATTTATTCCCTTGTAGTACTTGAATACTTCAATCATGTCCCCCCGTCTCTCCTCTTCTCCAATGAAAACAGGCAGAGCTCCTCTAGTCTGTCCTCATATGTCAAATCCCCTAGTCCTCATATCCTCTTAGTTGCCCTCCTCTGTACCCTCTCCAGGAGCTGTATGTCCCTCTTCAAGTGTGGTGTCCAGTACTGTACACAGTACTCAAGGTGTGGTCTTACCAGTCCATTGTACAGCGGCAGAATCACTTCCCTGCTCCTAGAGGTGATCCCCCTTCGATGCATCCCAACATCCTGTTTGCCTTGCTAGCCACTCTCCTGCACTGCTCAGAGTTATTCATATATGCATCCACCATGACCCCTAGGTCTTTTTCCCCTGTTAAGGCCTCCAGCACCTCCCCTCCCATGGTGTACCTGTGTTTTGGGTTTCCCCGCCCAAGATGTAACACTTTGCACTTGGTGTTATTGAAATTTAATTTCCATGTGTGAGCCCAGCTTTCCAGGGTGTCCAGGTCTCCTTGCAGGGGTAACTTCCCCTCTTCCCCCTCAACTACTGCTCCCATCTTGGAGTCATCAGCGAAGAGACTCATTTCACACCCTATACCCTCCCTGATGTCCGATATGTATGCATTAAACAGGATCGGACCCAGGACCGAGCCCTCTGGTACCCCACTACTGATCTCTCTAGGGGTTGAGTGCTCCCCACTGACCACTACTCTCTGGGTGCATCCAGCTAGCCAGTTTTCAATCCATCTGACCATTAACTGAGGTCACCCATAGTCATCTCATCTTTCAAGCTCTTATATTCACGTCTCAGAAATGATCAGTGCAATTGTTTCCCATGACCATGAATTGTCGTCATGCTAACCTGTACCATTTAACCACAAACAAATTACTTCTAGTGCTTGTCTCCTCCTTATCCCTGGTCTGTCATCATGCTTTCATGTAACACCTTGATGCCTCTGTCCTCCCTTTGATACTGGTCTATCTTCTCGCTTTCTCCAGCCTTCTTTTTACAACACTATGCTGCACTCATCCACAATCTACACGCATTCATGCTATAAAAGTCCTAACTCCTTTCCCTCTCCCATAGAGCCATCACCACCGCATCCAACTCTACGACCTATCCTTGGGACTTCACTTCTCACAACGTTTATCCTTCTCTTACATATTACATACCCCTCCTGGTACCCCATCTGCCATTAGTTGGTGGTTCTCCAAGCCATTTTCATGGCTAGTACTAGTGACTGCCCCGATAAATGAACTAACTGGTACTTCCATACAGAGAACATGGTTTATATACATTTGCATGGTTCAATGGCGGACCTGCTCCCTTGTACTGTATTTGAATCCTCCTCTGTTATGGCTTGTCTTGTCTTCCTTTTATCACTTGACTCCCCTATTACTGCACCATTGTGTTTGTGTTTATATACTTATTTACATGTATTTATATGTTTTTTGGTGGATGTTACTCAACCCTGTTCCAACCAGGTCCATCTTGTAAAAGAGCTCTGCTCAATGATGTTCGCCTGGATAAATAAAGATTTTGATTGATTGATTGATTGACATGGACATCGATGGGATGGAATGGGTTCAGAGAAGAGCAACCAAGATGGCGCATGGTATGCAAGGGAAACCGTATGAACAGAAGTGTAAGGAATTGTATCGGTACCCTTTGCAGACTACAAGGAAGAAGGGTGACATGACAGAAACTTTTAAATATGTGGAGATAAATAAGGTGAAGGAGAGCTGCTTGTTCAGAAAGAAGGAGGGGGCTAAAACTAGAGGGCATAGCCTGAGATTGGAAGGTGGAAGATAAAGAAGCAATGTGAGGAAGCATTTCTTCACAGAGAGAGTGGTGGAGGCCTGGAATAAACTACCAGAGGAGGTGGTGGAGGCTGAACTAGTGGAGGAATTTAAGAGGGCATGGGACAGACATGGGATTAGGAGGTGAGGGAATGGGGAGGGTATGCAAGAGTGGAGATGGGGGGAAGGGGTAGATTCAATGGGCAGATGAAGTCCTTTTCTGCCATCAGATTTCTGTGATTCTGTTAAATATTGCACCAGGAAGGCATATTGACCAAATTGCTCATTTCCAGATGCATCCTGGGAGAAGTGGGAAGGGTGATAGCAAGCAACATTTGATCAGCATTTGTATTTACAGAACAGCATGAGTTACACAGATCAGTATTGACAGGAATTCAGGGGTTAGGCATGCAACAGGGTTTGTACAACAGAATAGCAAAGAATCAGATATGCTTATCTGAGTGTCACAGTCTAGGATAAAGAGTACAATAGCAGAATACTGTGAACTCATTTCAAAAGGAGATACATGTAGGTACCCTTCAGAGCAGGCTATGGGTCAGTAAGCAACCAGTTAAACATTAGTGTGTGCTTGTGTTGGATAACATCTATCACCAGAGAAATGAGCTATGCTGTGGTGTAGGGACCTGTAATTAATTAGTAAACAGTGGCGATAGTGATTGACAATGGTCAGGGAGGATCAGGAACAGCATAGTAAGGCAGATTAGGTTAGGGAGTAAAGCAAATGGTCACAGACTGTGACATATAATCGAGTGAGACGATAGTGGGTCATCAGGGTATAAGGGTAAGAGGGGATAGTTGTCTTAGGAGGAGGCAGCATATGGGCAGAGGTAGCTGGACGGAGCAGGCTAATGAGGGGGAGCTGAGGACATAGTTGTTGAGGGAAGAGTGAGTAGCTACAGGAGGCATGGGCCTGGGAAGGCCTGAGAATAGGGGAAGTGTGTATCAGAGACAGGATCACATAGGGGATACAAAGTTATATAGGAGGGAAGAGAAGGAAAGGGGGAGCCCACAGCTTGGGGCAATGGTATGAGAAGGCGGATTGACAGACAGTAGTTGATCTGTGAGGAAGGGACAGGAGTCTGTGTTCTGTGCTGCGGAGGGGGTAGGGAATGAGTTGGGGGTAGACAGAGTAGAGCAGAATTAAAGGGGAACTCATCAACAGGGTTTCTTAATGTCTGAAATGTCATGAACAGCTAATTCGAGTAATTGGGTTTATCAGTGAGTCTTTGCAGTCCTGAGTTATTCATATGTAAATCAGCCTGTAATTAAGGGCTGGGGGCAGCCATATGTTTTAGGTTCCTGACAAGAAATGGTATACTGCCCCAACAGTAACATGTCTACGTTGACCGACACTACAGTGACAACAGCTCCAGGTCACTGTATTGTCTGCACTAGACCCCAGCACTGTTATCTGGGGATCTTGCACTCCTTCCCCAAATCTGGTCTGATTCGAGTTCACTATATTAAATGAAGTGTGTGCATGGGGGGATTAGATCCTTGCTTGGGGGTTTGGGGCAACCCCCCCAAAGAAAACATGGTAGACAGTGTCTACCATTATGCCAACTGCAAATGTGATCAACATAAAGTTATCTTTGTACTGTTGTTCGACAAAATGTTTGTCAATGAGCAGTCATAGATCCACAGGAAATTATGTCACCTTGGAGCTTAGCCCTCCATTGACTGTCGGTTAAACAGGAAAGTGTCTGTTTTATTAAGTGTGTTTTAAGGTGTTATTACACTTTTTACATTTATAATACTTGTTTTGAATGTGCTTTGAAACTAGTGAGTTTTCACCTTTACATTTCAAACTGTTAGTAAAAATAATCCATTTTTAAGGTTGCTTTAACCTCTAGGCTATACTGTCCGATGGTCATCAAAAACTACACTTCTCAAGGCTGTCTTTGGAGTGCCAGCAGGTATTGGGGCCCCATATCAGGATTTCTAAACCCTGTTTGTGTTCATGTCAGTACAGATTTCTGGGGTTGCTACAGCACCAACTTTCGTCTTTTTCAATTTCCTCTCTTACAGCCTTTTCTTTTACTGTTTTGGGTGTGAACTCAGGTCTACAAGATGCAAATGTGGCTACATAACCTACTGGCCTAGAATCATAGGGCAGCCTTGAAAAGTGAAGTATTTGATTATCAGCTGGCAGTACAGCCTAGTGGTTAAAGCAGAGACGTGAGCAAGCTTCGTTCATCCAGCAGAATGGGGTTTTGATTCCATTATGCTCTACTTGAATATTGTGTGACCAGAGCAAGTCACTTAGCCCCCTCTGTGCTCCCAAAACACAAACTGTGGCTGAGTGCCTTTCCTGAACAAAGACAGTAAAAACAATCTGAGCATGTGTTATGATTCTGAAAATATGCTTTCTATGTCTTCATAGTGACTATGCCAGAGCAACCTAGCTTGCAAAATCTGAAAACTTTGCATCCACAATACAGAACAATCTAGGCCATCCTTCTAAGTTCTGGAAGGTTATTAAGTCCCTATTTCCCCTCAGATCAGGGCCCGATTTACATGGGGCATGGGCCCTATGCACCACACTCTGAATGAGCCCCCCCACACACAAGGTTGCCACCTCCAAAGTAAAAAGTAAAAAGCTGACTATCCAACGAAACTCTGGGTTTTGATGCTCTGTGGTGAGTTTGGGGACTTTTATTTCCCTACCCTTATCTCTCATTTAAATGTTGTTCCCCTGGAGTCCGGGGTATGGGAATGATGCACAAGCCACCTGTGCTGCCACAGAAGGGTTCTAATGACATCAGACCTTGAGAGTGAAACTCTGTTAGCAGTGCGATGTAATCATAAGCCAGAGGTGGTGGCACAGGCTGGTTGGGCTTATGGTTGCTCAACCAGTATTTTATATAGGTACAGAACCTATGCATTGCCTACATGTATAGAACTGCTCTACTGTTTTACTGCTTCCATCACTGATACACGCACACACATACACACACACACACACACACACACACACACACACTGCAACTGTTCAGACCCCAGAATCCTGCCAAAAGCTTCTGTTCTACTCTCAGTCGCAGTGCTAAGGGGAATACTAACGGCCGACACCCAGCTCACTGCTCCCAGTGTCAATGTTGTGTTTATTTGTTGTGCTTATTTTTGTACATCTCCTTTCTGAAATGCATTTTATTACCTATGTGTATCTTATGTCTTGTTAATTGTTGTACCCAACTCTCCTTATCCAATGACACACCTGGAAATAAGGCATCTTCTGCTCAGTGTGTGCTGCTGACCATATAGGTTTTAAAGCACATGCATGACAGTAATGAATATTTTGAGCCATACTTTTTGTTATTCTATTTTAGACTGTCCTATATCTCCTGACATGATACCCTTCTTTCTGCAGTTTTGGTCTGCTTTAGTACTTATTTTCACATTTGATTTGAAATAATAAAAGGAACACTCCTTTTAATATGGCTTGGGCCAGGTTTTCATCAGTATTCAGCCATTTATCTTAGCTGTTTTTGAACAACTGTTGTTTATGACTTTGGCTGAACTAAAATGAACTATAACACAGCAGGCAGTGTTCCATGGCCTTACTGGATAATAGGTATTATAAAAAAACAGCTGAAAATGTTGATGAAAACCTGGTCTACACCATATTAAAAAGGATCACTTCTTTTATTTGAAATGTGAGAAAAAAAGTGTAACCCCTCTGTTCCTTGGGGTTATTAGAAGCCCAGTAAGACCTAGTGGTAGGCAGGGAAGGCAGCTTGTGAAACTCCAGTTAAATGGATTTCACACTGTCTCACTCTGTTCTCAGTCTCAGCTGAGACTGAGGGATTACATCATTTTAGAACTGTCGCAGCTGCATAAGCCACACTGGAATGTTGCAGTTGGAGGTTAGAGTAGAACATTGAGGAATTTGAAGCCAGTTTGTGTGCAGTCTTAGAGAGAGAGAGACTGTAGTGCAGCAGAGTGTGTGCAGGCTCTCAGAGCTTTAAGCTCTGTTACAAAGCTACTTTTGTTCAAGGTGTGTGTTTCCATCTGAAGAGGAACACAGGAACTGGTAATTGAAGTGGTAGAGACTGCTCTCAATGGTTCAGAGCCCCATCCCTGAGGGAATGGGGGAAAGGTGTCTGCCTGTTTTCCAGGGGCAACTCCCCTGGGTCCAGCTAAGGGAAAGAAGCTGCCTGTCTCAGTTGTACTGAGGCACCAGAAGCTCTGCAAGAGATTCCTTGAGGAGGAAACGCCTGTGGTACATCTGCAACCAAAGGGTGAGTTCGCTCTGAAAAAGGACCAAGTGTTTTCACCTGAAACAGAAGGAAACTAAAGGGACTGTTACTGTGGGGTCAGGAAAAGACAGCCAAGTACAGTTGGAAGATGTGGGGATTGGACTGCTTAACTCAGTGGGGAGGTCTAGAGTAATGGACAAAGCCACTTATCTTAAGTATGTTCAAGGCCAACACAAAATGGAAAGAAAGATGTGGGGATTGGACTGCTTAACCTGTTGGGGGTCTAGAGTAATGAACAAAGCCACTTATTTTTAAGTATGTTCAAGTCCAGGACAAATGGGAAGCAAGACAAGTAGATTGAATGTGAAATACATCTAGCAGGAATCTACACAGCAAAGTGCTAAAGAATGAGGTGTTTACAGTCCAGAGAAATGGCTGGGTATGAACTGTGGGAGCGAGAGGTGGGAGACCCCCCCATCAGTAGTAACCAAATTCACCTCTACAGATTTGCTCTGAGACACCTTTTGCTTTCCCTCAGGTACTTGGCCAGTGCTTGAGGAAAGTACCCAGATGTGGGATTAAAGAAGAGGATTCCCTGATGGAGCCGAGGTGCTCTTAGGTGGTTTAGGGAGCCACCAGAAAATGTTTCCATGAAGTATGGAAGGTGTCCAAGTGGCTGGCAAGAGAGCCGAGCCAGGGAAAACCTAAAGCAGTTTACAAGTCCAGGCTGTGTGCCCAGTGTGTTCAGAGCCTGAGGGCTAAAGTGATGAGGATGTGTTCTGGTCTCCTTTAATCTGCATTACCAGGAGCGTAGCCCCGTGGGGGTCCATCTATGCTTTGTTTATTCTGTTTGAATGTGAATAAAAGCCTCACTTTAGAATCCCAGTTCTGGTATTGGACATTACAGTTATTGCTTCTTGTGTTCGGAGTTACTTGGGTGCCCCTGTGCAGAGTAGCCAAACCTAGCCTATGTGCCGAGTGACCTAGTCCTCCCCAAACCCAGCCCACATGGTACAGCTGTCAGATAGAAATGGCGTAGCGGGATACAAAAGCAATAAAGCAGACCTAGAAAGGAGAAAGAAGGTTGTCATATAAGTCAGGAAAGAAAGAGTAATCAAAAACAGGCTTGACCAGGCCACGGACCCCTCAATTTCTGGAACCTAAACAGTTTTTCAGAAATCCTCTGTACTGCAAGGGATCCAGCGTGCCTTGACCAGGCCACAGACCCCTCAATTTCTGGAACCTAAACAGTTTTTCAGAAATCCTCTGTACTGCAAGGGATCCAGCGTGCCTTGACCAGGCCACGGACCCCTCAATTTCTGGAACCTAAACAGTTTTTCAGAAATCCTTTGTACTGCAAGGGATCCAGCGTGCCTTGACCAGGCCACGGACCCCTCAATTTCTGGAACCTAAACAGTTTTTCAGAAATCCTCTGTACTGCAAGGGATCCAGCGTGCCTTGACCAGGCCACAGATCCCTCAATTTCTGGAACCTAAACAGTTTTTCAGAAATCCTTTGTACTGCAAGGGATCCAGCGTGCCTTGACCAGGCCACAGACCCCTCAATTTCTGGAACCTAAACAGTTTTTCAGAAATCCTCTGTACTGCAAGGGATCCAGTGTGTCTTGACCAGGCCATGGACCCCTCAATTTCTGGAACCTAAACAGTTTTTCAGAAATCCTCTGTACTGCAAGGTACTAGCCCTGACTTTTGGATTTGGTACCAGTGGAAGCTGATTTCCAAGTGGCCCCACTATCTCCTGCTGAACACACCTCTAACTACTGTATCTCCCTCTGTGTCTCTAGTTGAATTTATGTGCTAGGGTTTAATAATTTGTTTAATCCTTTACAGTCATTTTAAGTTCTGAGTTGATATTAGAAGTGAATTTAGAGCCTTGACTGTGTAAATATCTCTTTTGCTCTCTGTTCTGCAACCTCTCTCCTCCTCCCCCACACCATCTGCTTTGCTCTCTGAACCTGCCCACTTATATTTATTCTCTTTGTTCTGATGTGACCTGCCTACTTCTCCAGCCTTTAAAAATCCTGTTTTTCTACTTTATTTCAGGGATCCAGCATGCCTTGACCAGGCCATGGACCCCTCAATTTCTGGAACCTAAACAGTTTTTTCAGAAATCCTCTGTACTGCAAGGTACTAGCCCTGACTTTGGGATTTGGTACCAGTGGAAGGTGATTTCCAAATGGCCCCACTATCTCCTGCTGAACACACCTCTAACTACTGTATCTCCCTCTGTGTCTTTAGTTGAATTTATGTGCTAGGGTTTAATAATTTGTTTAATCCTTACAGTCATTTTAAGTTCTGAGTTGATATTAGAAGTGAATTTAGAGCTTTTTTTCTGACTTTTCCATTAGCAGATTATATCCTCTCACCACTAGAGGGCTATATCTCTATCTTTTTATCTAGTATGTAAGTCATGTGGGCTCTCTTTGCCTTTCTCTCACCTCTCCTCCTCCTCCTCCTTGCCCTGGCCCCCCTCTTCTCTCTCTCTGGTCCCAGCCACCCCCCGCCACCCTCTACTCTGGTTTCCACTGCTACTCCAAGAGAACTCTCCACTTTCACTCGAGTCTTGTGCTTGGTGCACCGATTGGATATTCCTGGTTACTTAACCTGACCACTACTCTCAATAAGTGTGGCCACCTCTCTACACTGTACCACCTTGCAGTCCATATGGGACACTGGCTGGAACCTTGCAACTTCTACTCCAGGAAACAACAACCAAAACTATCTCTCAAAGAGCTGCAACTCTGCTCCTTAAAACTCCTACTCCTCCTCCTTCTCATCTCAGGCAGCGTCCATCCCAATTCTGGCCCTAGAAGCTCAGGTCACACACAAACTCCAGGTGCCCTTATCCTTGCAACTATTAATATCTGCAGCCTACTACCAAGGCTGGATGCACTCCAAGCCTTCATGTGCCAACACAACCCTGACATCCTTGCAGTGGTGGAAGCTTGGCTGGCACCTAAAGTTCCTGACTCAGCAGTAACAATACAGGGCTACAATGTCCACAGGCTGGACCGGATATCCAAAAAAGGTGGTGGTTGCGCAATTTATATCAAAGACTCCCTGTCTTCGCACCCTGTAGCAACTCCATCACTTTCTGCCTCAGCCCAGATTCTGCCAATAAAAATTGTCCTAGGTCCCAACCATAAAGCCCTGACTATTGTCTCCGAATATATACTGCCCAGGGACCCTAAACATGGATTCAATGACGTCCTAAACTTTATCAACTCTCATCCTTCTGGAGCTGAACTTATTCTACTAGGGGATTTCAACATAAACTGGTTAGCATTGAGTGCCAGTGCCTATAAAGACTCCATCTCAGCTGCTAACCTCACGCAAATGGTAAACTCCCTACTAGGATTAACTACAAGACTGGCACCAGTACCCTCTTGGATTGGGTCCTCACCTCTCACCCCACAAGGATTTCTCATACGACCATTCTCCCAGACTCACTCAGTATCCACTCCCCAGTCATGTGTGCATGGTCTAATAAATTCCTTAAGCCCCCTCCCAAAATTATCGCTAGCAGAGTCCTTCCTCGTGGAAAAATTCCACATCTCAAACAACACCTGCTTCTACAAGACTGGCTGCCAATCTATGAAGCAACAGATGTTAACTTGGCTCTCGATCACTTCATCTCAATTTTTAACAAAGCCTGCGACCTCTTTTCCCCTGCTAAAAGGCGCAAAACAAAATCTCTCTCCAACCCATGGGTCACCGTGGCTCTTCTCTCACAGCTGAAACTAAGGGATCACCTCTGGGCAGTTGCTAGGGCCACTGGCAAACAACTGGACATCCAAAATTACAAACAAGCATGAAATGCCTGCACAAAAGCCATACGGCTAATGAAATCCACCTATTACAAAGACGCTTTCACCAATACATGGGGAAATGGTCGTGCTTTCTGGGACAATACCAAGGATGTCACAGGGAAGCAGCCAAAAACCTCTCCAGCCATGTTAACGGTTGATGGATCCTCAACCCTTGACCCCAAGGTGATCGCAAACATCTTTAACACGGCTTTTTCAGACCTTAGTGCTGTCCTACCCCATGACTTTCTCGAAAACAGGGCCTACTCCCCAAATACCTCAGCCCCTCAGTCTAACCATCCCCTCTTCTACTTCAGGAAGGTAAGGCTGAATGAAGCTTGCCGCTATATTACTGCAGCTATCTCTAAATCTAGATCTAGTAGCGACACCCTGGACCTTAAGCTTCTGTTGCTCACCCTCGATGAGGTAATTCATCCATTAACAAAAATCCTAAACCTCTCTCAGCTGTGAAAAATTCCCGACCTATGGAAAACAGCCACCGTGACACCTGTCCATAAAAGTGGGGACAAGACGATTCACTCAAATTATCGCCTATCTCCATACTGCCCCCACCCTCTAAGACACTTGAGCGCATCGTGGCTGATCAACTTACCGACCACTTGGATAAATACAGTATACCTTGTCCACATCAACATGGCTTCCAGAAAGGTCACAGCACCACCACAGCCCTTCTTGAGTTCACTGGAGCTTTGCACAAATCCCTTGACAACGGCCTTCTCACAGGGGCCGTTTTTGTCAACCTCTCTGTAATAAGGGATAAAGAAATGTGTCCCAATATTGCAGGTAAACTTCATTTTGGTCTAAAACATAAGGTGTTTGTGTAACAAATAATGAACTATGAAGCTAAATCATATTAAAACTTGCAAAAGTTACAAGTTAAAACTGAGCAACGACTTGTAATATTAAAGTGTCTTTTGATATTTGCACTAATCATGTGAGTAATAGAAAACAGGTGTCTTAAGTGTCTGCAAAAACAGAAATACAGGGAGAGAGAGTTCAAATTATCCCTTCAGACTATTTTTAGTGTTTATTATTAGGACGGGCCAGAGTGCTTGAGTGCACATTCCTAAGTGCAAACCTATTTCTTCCTTCTAGATCTTAATAACTGGTAATGACCATTATTATTATCCTTATATAGTAATATAATTTATACTATCAATACATTTGTGCTGACAAGAGCTAGCTCATACATTAGCTCATACATTAGCTCATGCATGTACTAAAAGGAGAATTGCCTTGTCATACAAGAACTAAAAGGAGAATTGCCTTTTTTGATTATGTTTATATTTGTCTTGGGCCAATCATAGACAACCATAGTACTGTCTTCCACTATATAAGCAAGCCACTATACACTGTTAGTTTGAAGAATGAAGAATTAAGAATTAACAATTAAGAATGATAAATGCACCACCTGTAATCTCTTGCTGTGATTATTGTTATAATCATTAAATTCTTCCGCCATCAGTACCATCTCCTTTCGTCTCCTTTCTAAGTATTTGTAATTGATAATTTAAAAATGGGAAATTTTTTTGACACCTCTACACTCTCCAAGGCCTTAAATACAGTACACCATGGACTACTAATACACCAACTACTGAATGCCGGGCTATCACCTGACTCTTCTCTCTGGTTTAAAAATTACTTAGAAAACTGGTCACAGAGAGTAAAAATTGTGGATGCTCTTTCTAACACCCTGCCTGTTTGCTCGGGTGTCCCACAGGATCCATACTGGGACCCCTCCTTTTTAGCCTTTTCTTAAACTCCCTCCCTTACCACTGCTCTGAGCAGATCATACTATGCCGATGATGCTGTTGTATTCTCCACTCACAAGATCTCAGCAACTCTTCAACACAACCTTCAACTTGGTTTCAGTTCTGTAGAGTCATGGTTTCTTAATCATAAACTGGTCCTCAATGACAAGAAAACCAAATCTATGCTCTTCTGCAGCTCTCATAACCCACACAAGCTACACCACTTGGCTAGCTCCACCACCCAGGGCAACACTCTAGATCAGGTGGTGTCCTTCAAATACTTAGGGATTCAGCTTGACCCTAATCTCTCCTATGGACTTCATGTAGATAATGTAGCTAGAGCTGCTAATACACGGCTTGGTCTCCTCTACAAACACAGACCACACCTCATGCCAGAAGCTTTGAAGGTTGCAGTTCTGAGCTCTATGATCTCTGTAATAGACTATGGTCTCATCATTTATGACTCGGCCACAACCACAACCCTTAGACGCCTCTCAACTGCCTTAAATAAAGCATGTCGGCTCATCACTGGTGCTCACCGTCTCACCCACACGTGTGACCTGTACACTCAGACTGGCTGGCTCCAACTATCAAACCGCATAAAGTTTCTCACCTGCTCTATGGTCAAAAAAAATCTACCTTGGCCTAGCACCTTCTGGGGTCTCAACTCTGTTACAACACCAAATTAACAAACGGTGCCTTAGGAGATCCACGCTACAGCTACTGAAAGTCACCCACTGTCACACTTCACAGGGACAATGCTCTTTTGCTTATCGAGCACCACTCTGGTTCAATGGCCTCAGCCCAACCATCTCCTCTGCTCCAACTATTGGTATGTTTAGAACTAGGCTCCGGGACTATCTCATTACCAACAGCTCCTGTAACTGCCCAACTTAACCTTGTTTCTCCACTTCCCTTTCTGCTCTAGTTGTTCCCCTCACCTCCCCTCCTCACTGGATTCTACCCTCACATCTTGGTATACCCAATGCTGCACTTTTCACCCTCTTGCCACCCTTCCTACATTCCTTCTCCCCCACCCTCTTCCCCTCTCCTATGACTCTGGCACTTCTTATCCGCTGTCTTTTCTCTGACAAATGCCGATGGCTGCCTTGTTACAGTGCTACCCTTGAACTGTATTAATCTATACTCTGTTTGCAATGTCCACATTGTTGTAATGCCTGTCTTGATGTTCCCCATAATTTGTATTTCTCTGACATGGAACCTTTGTAAAAGAGCCATGGCTCAAAGGTATTTGTAATCTTAGACTTGATAAATAAATAAATAAATAAATAAATAAATAAATAAAAACAGAGTAAAAAGTATGGGTCAAAATCCACTGCTATCATGCACTGCTGCTTTAAATAACAAATGTATTATGCCATTATTGCATATCCATCATCCATTCCAGACATGCTAGATTATTTGATGTTGCCATTTTAATTCATGTTAAAACAGTATTTATTTCTATCTAGTGTTGCACCACAGTAAAGATTCGGGAGTAGGCTTTACAACCCCCTCCCACCACGAGGCTGGTCACCAGCTGCCCACGACTTGCCATGGATACGTGGGAACCTGCTTACACATGCTTCTCATGACCAAACCCACGGGACCAACCAGAAGCAGCTTAGATCCCTGGAGAGCAGTCAGAACTTTTAACAGGAACAATTCTGAACTCACCTCAGAACTCAGTGATACAGCACAATGAAAAAAAAGTAATTGGGTGCAATGATATTTGTGAATAGTAGTCAGACCTTTTAAAAATGACAACAATTTTGAACTCACAGTCACATCAGAAATACAATACAAATAAAATGTAATGTAAAAAATCAGAAAAATGTAAAAGACCAATGACTTGCACAAGTTGCACTGGGTCATATGCCCCCCTCCCAGCCAGGTAGGGTCCCTCCAGTGGCTGCTGGCCTACCTTAAGCACTCTTTGGGACCCAGCAGCAACAGCCATTGGGACAACTCTACTGCGGGGGGGGGGTCGGGGGGAGGTGCATTTGACCCAGTGCAACTTTTGCTAGTCATTGGTCACTGATCTTTTAAATGTTTCTGTTTTTTACATTGCACATGTCTGTACAATACAGCAGAAACACCTGACAGCAGTTTTCTGTTCAAAACACCAGTTAAACTGCATGTCCTTACAGAGCACACCAGTCTCCCTTCATTGCGGTAGTAATCATCATAAGACAAACCTGTACTAGTAGATGTATAGCTAAATAAGTGTTTTATGTAACATATAGTGACACATCAAACATCATCATCATCAGGACAAACCAGAAATGGTAGAGTTAAGGTATACATACTTTAGAATCCAAACCCCCAATTCCTTTCTGCAGATAAAATTATATGGTACAGGGCAGGGGGCACTGACTAAAGCTAGTAGAATTTCCCCAGCAGTTCCCAGCCCTTGCTTTGCAGATTGTGCAGAACAAGCTGAAGATCAGAAAAAAAATTATATTATTTTTATTTGGAGTCTACGACACACAAACAAACTGGCAGCATCATGCATGAGCAGAGTTGAACACGGCTTTTTGGGCTGTCATACACTTGACTCACTACCTGTCTACCTGTTCGCATAAATAAATTAGAATCCAAACTGAATAAGCAAATAAAAATATAAACACAGTACAAATTACTGTGGCTGAAGAAAAGGCTGACAATTTAGATCTATCTCACAGTCACAAACTTCGGTCCTCACTTGACTCAGCTCACTTATGTAGTGGTATTGCTTTTTCTCAATCTCTCCTGAGTCCCGACCAAGTCAATCCACAGCACTCCTGCCACTCCGTGTTGTCCACTCCCTCCCAAGTCACCACCTCAACGAGTCCTGACTAGTGAGGCAGCCAGAATGGCAGGTTGTGGTCCAGAGAAGTGGCGCTCCCGCATTGCCACCGACGTGCGACGCCAAACACCAGGGTTGATCAAAATTGTTCAACCACAGGACCATGACGGGATGACCTCAAAACTAAAGAAAATGGTGGCTATCATGCCAAAACTGTGCTGGCTGGGCACACACGCATGACGCATGCGTTGTTGAGGGATCAGGAGAACAATTACTAATTAGCATCATCGCGTCTGTGTACATGCTGCTGCCGGAGGATTGTGGGATGGCAGTTGCATTATTGGCATGGTAATGGCATCATCACTACACTAATTTAAAGCAACTGAAACCAATTTTCTGTTGTTAGGGGATGCGGACACACAGTACTCGCTTGGCGCTGGCATGGTTGGATTCTTGAAGGCAGACCCCCCCAAAACGCAGGGCTCTAAGCACATGCATAGTTGGCATTATGGTAAATCCAGCCCTGCCTCAGATTCAACCCCCCCATAGTCCTCAAGGTGGATAACTCCTCATCCCAGACCCTGCCAATGTTGCCTCCTCCTTTAGCTTCTGTACTAACTCCTTCCTCCCTTCCACCTGTTCCTCTCCTACATTTCCCCTTCCACATCCTATTCCCTCCACTCACTTGCCTTCTCACCCACTACTCCAGCTGCCTTCTTCAAGGGACTTCTTTCTAGCTCTAAGATCCCTCACAGGTTTCAGCCTTGATGGCTGTGACCCTAAACTTCTTCACCTCTGCTCATGCCTTAGCTATCCCTATTGCATACAGTCTCAATCTTTCCTTCTCCCTGGCTGCTGTCCTGTATCTCTGAAAATGGGCAACAGCCATCCCCCTCCACAAAGGGGTGACATCTCCTATTCTGGGAAGTATCACCCAGTTTCCTTCCTTCTCACCATGTCTAAACTCCAGGAAAACCTAATCCTCTCCTAATTCTCACCTCTTCTTCTTCACCCTCATCCAAACTGGTTTCCAGAAATCTTACTACACCTCTACCTCCTCCTTCCTCCTCTGGCTCACTGACTCCCTCCCTTCTGAAATGGACTGGGGTCTCATCACTTCTACCAACTTTATCGACCTGGCTAAATCCTTCAGCATAGATGCCTGTCCCCTTCTCCTGGGCAAGCTTAAAGAGCACGGGGTGTCTGACCCATCAGTCAGTTGTTTTCACTCCTACCTTGAAGGCAGGTCCCAGGCTATTTACACTAGAGACACTCCCCTCCATCTGCTCAGGCATGACCCAATGCTCCATACTGGGTCTGATGCCCCTCTCTGTTTTTCTAAATGACCTCCCAAATGCCTATTCCCCTGTTAGTCATCCACCTATATGCAGATGATCGAGTGTTATTCACCTCTGGTACCTCTGCCCCTGACCTCCCTGCCTGGCTTCAACTGGATTTCTCTAACATCTAGCTCAGGTTCCTGGTAAATTAACTGTCCCTCTCCAAAAAAATGGTCTGTATGACCCCTTCTTTCTATAGTCTTGATGGTGTAGTGATTAAGGATGTCTTCTCTTCCTTTAAATACCTTTGGGTGTGGCTGAACTGTCACCTAGATTTCTCCAGGCATGTGGATATGCCATCCACAAGAAGCTCCACCAGAAACTTGGTGCACTTTATATGAACAAAGAATACATCCCACCTCCAGCTCATAGAAAAATTAGCCCAAAGATGATCCTCCCTCTTCAATTATGTTGACGTCATGCATAGTGCTGTTTCCAAGTTCACCCTAGCCAGACTGGATGCCCCTCTTTCACTGTTGTTGTTACTTTTCTCTGGAGGTTCCCCTCATTCCTACCACTCTTTCCTCTACTCATTTCTCTCCCTCCCTTCCTTGCAGCCAGGTGCCTCTCCCATTATGCATCCTTTATGTATAAATTGTACTGTGGTTCCACTCCTCCTATTTTACCTCTCTCCTCTCCTCTCCCTGACCCCTTGTATTCCCTTCACAACTTTGACTCTCGCTCACTTTCTCTCCTTCCCTTTAAATTAACTGCAGGAAGAGCTGCTGTCACCTTCTGCTTCCCCACACTCTGGCCTTCTCTTACTCCTGCTATCCACTCTGTCTCCTCTCTCTACTCCCTCCAATTCCTCCTCCATGATGCGAAAACACACCCTTGCAGTAGCTCTTTGTCCTGTGGGCCGCCCCTCCATGATCATCCACCCAAGATTACTACTTAGCCCCTGTATATTCATGGTTTGTATGTATTCTGTCAATCCATCTCTCCAGTATGGAAACACTTGTATTTGCCTTTTGCACACCTGCTGATTATAATGATATTTACCTACGCACTAGTGTAATTTTTCGCACCTTGTTGTACTACAGTCCCTTCACTCTCCTCCCCCAGGACACATCTGGAAATGAGCTGTTACCAGCTCAGAATGTCTCTCCTGGAAAAACATTTGAAATAAATCAATAAATAGAAGCAAAACAGCATTGCCATGAGCAAAGAAGGACTGGTCAGCGGTCTCGGTAAAGGCAGGAAACAGGGTTTCAAGAAAGTAGTCTGCAATAATACCAGATACCATGGCAACAAAATAAATTATCTCCAGGCTATGGCAGTAGAGAAGGCACCAGCTTGAATAAATATTCTTTAAAAAAACTTTGTTAATACACCAGTTAGGGTAACTTAACACAACAAAAGCAGGAAAATGTGGTGCTGGGGTTTCTATCCCAAACTCCCCAACCCCCAAGCAGCAAAAGAAAAAAAAATAGGGTTTTGGATCTCCAGAGTCTTGGTGAATCAGTGTTAGGGAATTCCTAGAGATTGTCAACCCTAATGCTCACCCCTCACCCCCAGCCCACTACCTCCAGTCCGAAGCACAAGGTACAACTCCAAAGTGAGTGCCTTACAGTGATTCACTCCTCAAAGGCAGGAAGTATGTCTTGTCACATGTTGCCAACACAGTTTGTTATAGTTTTCTTCACATAGGTGGGCCCCGCTTCAAGAAAGCAGACCATGGCCAAGATATTCAAACTGTGCCCAAAAAGTGCGCAATAGCAGGAGCAAGTGCAAGTCTATTGTGCCCATGTGCAAGAAATGCAATATTCAAAAATGGAGCAGGCCAAATTGTGCCTACAGCTGATGACTGAATATCACACCACCTGTGCCATAGCACAACTAGGGAGGGGAAGCTGAGCAGATCTGATGCACCATAGCGCAACAAGGGATGTTCAGCTGAGCAGTCCACAGGTGCCATAGCACAACCAGAGAGCCCCCCAGCTGCAGAGCAATGTAACTGCACAATCAGGGAGGTAGGGGCCCATCACCCATGCCACAGATGGGCACAGGAACGCACAGCAGAACAGACATCGTCCCCCCACACCCTAAGCACAGCACAACTGGGGGAGGGCTGGAATAACCACTGGCCCGTGGAGTCAAGCAACCAACCCACAGCCTGTCCATGGTGCCCCATCACACCTACTGGCAAGCTGTGACTGGCACACAAGGAGGGCAGACCACCCTGTGCCACACCATCCCCCCACTGCACAGCACACCCTGCACCGTGACCCCCAGACACCCCCCCATGAGCAGTGACCACCACTGCAGGAAACCCCATGCATGCCACTACCCCCACTGTGTCAATGCAACCCTGTGCACCACAGAACCATGCAAGCCAGCCCCACCACGAGCACCCATCAGCTGGTTGCAGCACACGGCAATGCAACAATGGCAGACACGGTGCCACCACGCACAGTCCCCCTCGAGGTACTGCTGAGAGACCGACCATGCATTGGCACAAGAGGTACCCCACATGGGATGGTAGTGTCCTTGACACCACCACCAGTGGTACAGCACCCTGCACAGTATTCCAGTGACACACCCCAACCCACCACTGGCCACAACAGCCAGCATAGACACCCACAGTGGTGCGTGGAAGCATGCACCACATCGGATGCCACACAGGGTATGGACAGACACCCACCGATACCCAAGGGCACACCAACATAGGGATGCAGTGGTGAATCAACCAAGCCCCCATTGTGGGCCCATGTAAGCTGTGTACACACAACCCGCAGTCCACCATGGCACTGGAGTGCCAGCCACCCTGCACAGGCACCGTGGACCCATACACCACCAGTAGTCACCTGGAGCACAAGCCACAGACAGTGGGGCACATCCTCTGCAACACACACAAGCCACAGCATGGAGGTGGGACAATGACTGTGTTGCCCACAGTGCCACCTGAGCCAGGTATGCACCACACCAGTGACATGGGCAACCCAGCAAAGTGACAGGTACAGTGTCCAGCCTGCAGGGAATGCCACCACTGACATGCCAGCAGACTGTGTAGGTCACAGGCAGGCACGTGTGTCGGCTGCACAGGCCATGGACGGGCCGATGGGTGCACCACGGACACAGAGCATGCGCGATGGACCACTGCACACAGTCATCCAGTGCACAGGGAACAACACACACAACACAGACTGATATCTAGCCCCACACCATAGTCACCTCCACATGGACACACACACATACATACCCATGACTGCACCACCCCTGATGCCATGCACACCACTGCAGCTGACCACCTATAGCCCGCTGCAAATCAGAGGCCACCACAGTATTCATATCAAATCAAATGTTTTGTAAATATAAAAGTGAACTATGTACAATAATAAAACTATATACAAGCTTGGGGTGGGGACACAAACAAGGTGGGGGGGGCAGGGGGAAGGGGTGGACAAATGCAATGGGATGGGAGGGGTGTGAGAGTGGGTCCAGGGGGGTAGGGGAAGTTAGGGACCAAAGTACTGTCATCTTGACTGCCATTTCTGGCTCTGGGACCTCCTGCCTCTGTGCCTCCACAGCACCCCCATTGTGTCGAGCCTCTTGAATATGTCTACGAACTCGTGGGCCAGATGAAGGAGCTCCCATAAGGTGTCCCTAATTTCACGGAGATGGCGCGTACCTAAGACAAGGGAGCACAGTCAATAGGTGTGAATGCACAACCCCATAAAGCCCGCCCACTGTGCATGGCATACGGCCATGGGACATACCACTGATGGTGTGTGACCACCCACAGTGATCATGTCCACAGGACCTGCCCACCCAGATGCATACAGCCAAGCGGAGCGCTGCACACATCCACCGGCCATGTCACGCACAGCACCACCGTGGCTGTCCAGTGACATGGCTATGTGGTGCAAAGGCAGTGGCACAGTCATGCACCTGGTGCACACATGGACCACCAGTGATGCACACCCAGACATGCATTGCCACTGGACAGTGTTGACTGTAACAAGTGGAGTGCATGGCAGTGATGTCGATGAATGGCGGCCATGTCCTGCTGCCCAACCTGTCACACAGCATGCAATACTAATCATGGATGTATGGCACTCACCCTCATTGGGCCGGTCAAGTGGGCATTGATGGCCCTCGGCCCGCCTGGCTGCATTGTCCTCCCCCCTCCGCTGCTCTGCCCCGCACTCTGCAGATTTCATCTGGGCCTGTGGGGAAAAAAGGAGAGAAGAACATTCCCAAAGCAAAGTCCCCCTGCCCCAAGGTGTGTGCCCTTCCATCCAGCCAGACCCACCCACTCCACACCCTGTGAACACCGCCACGGCCTACCCCATGCGGTCCCTCCCCTATGTGCTGGACACACACAACACTGTGACTCATATAGATGATAAAAGTGTGTTGATGGAACCCCTACCTGGACGTGGCACTGTGCCCCTCCTGGCACGTGCCCTCAGTCAGGCCAGTAGCTCCGGCTCCCTCCTGTGCAAGTCACCATAGCGGTGCCTACACTGCTCAGCAATATGCCCCCGTCCTGTGGCCTCTTCCAGGGCAGTGGCCACCTCCTGCCACATCTGGGTCCTGGCCCTGTCCGGGGGGGATCCCCGAAGAGAGGCCCATGGTGTGGCTCAACAGTGGCCACCAGATTGGCCAGCTCAATAGCCGTCCATTGTGCTGCCCATCTGCGTGCCATTCTAGCAGCTATAGTAGGCAATATGGCGCTTTGCAGCATGGCTCCCCAAGTGCAGATGCTGCGCAGTACAGCGCTGCCATTCCCTATCACGCTATTACTGAACAGCACGATAGAGGTGCACCTATGCCTGACGCATGGCGCCAAGGGGGCAAAGGTCAGGTGCAGGGTCATGGGTCTCTGGTGCAAGGCCACGCACAGCACCATCGGATGACAATGCGTGTAGCGCAATTGGCTGCCTGTGTGCCAGCGCCATAGTGGACTACCGGGCAGTTGGGCCATTGCACCTATGATGGCCCAGTGCCACAGCGCCATGTAGTGACCATCGCTATAGCTCCACTGGCACAATGGTGGCCATGCCTTGCATTGCCTACTGCACACAGCACATCATCAGCGCAGCAGACACCTGCGTCAGCAACCTGGGCATGTGCAGTGAGGTGTACTACGCATGCCACAGAACTGCGCCATTGGCTCAGCACATTCAACACAATTGTGCAAAGCGCAACATCGTGATATTCAGCCGTCATATGCAAATCATCTACCATTCAATGGCACAGCACTGCAATTTGCATCTACTTAAAGTTGCTCCTCGCCTCATTTGCATGGATTGCGCTATAAAGGTGCGACGTGCTGCAGTGGCCATAGTCGGTTACTGCAGTTTATTGGTGAGTTGCATGCTGTTTGGGAGTGTGAACTGTGGATTCAGGGACTTGCATGGGACTGCACAGTCACAGGTAACAACTGCCATTCTTACAGGCTACATAATGACCGAGCACATTGTTGGAGAGGAGGAACACAATGGTGGGAGGAGGAGGAGGCCGAATTTTACAAAGGCCGAAACCGAGGCCCTGTTTGAGGCCTACCTGGATCAGGAGCCACTGCTCAGTGGATGGCGGGGCACCCCTCAGGCCCGTGCTGCTGCATGGGAGGAGGTGGCAAATGCCGTGAACCTGCATGGCAGCCACCAGTGCTCCGTGCAGGAGTGTAAGAAGAAGATGGGCACGGACAGGAGGAGGGTAAAGGAGAAGGTGGCTGCCATCAGGGCAGCATGTGCTGCAACAGGTGGGAGACAGCCGGAGGTGGTACAGCTCACCCCTGCGGAGGACAGGCTTGCTGGAGGCATGCAGCGCAGTGCCATTGAGGGTGTTCCGGTTGGTGGCTTCCAGATGGGTGGTGGCCCATCACTGCATGGTAAGTCATGGTCTGTCTATGGGGGGGCAGGGTAGGTCACACGCAGTAACATGACTTTGCTTTACTTACAGATCCTGAGTGCATGGGTCAGCGGTGGTGGGCCTGTCCACTGCAGACAGTCAGATGGAGTCAGAGGTGGGACCATCCACCTCCACAGGTATATGTGGATCATTGCAACAGTGGGGCTGCCTGGCTGTCCACACTGATGTTGTTGAGACAGGTGTGGAGGAAGCCCTGCCTGTGTCCTAGCATGCTGGTGTCCAGGGATGCCAGCATTCTGTGGCTGTAGCCGGGGCAGAGTCCGCCACCAGTGATGATGACACGACCGTCAAGGGCAGTGACACGTGTGTGCCAGAGGATGGACACACAGCAGGGCAATTTGCACCCATGGCTGTGGGTGGTGCCGCCATGGAGGCCTGCATGTCAGTACAGTCCCAGGCTGTGTCTGTCAGCACCAGTGGGACAGCACTGGTGTCTGTTCAGGACAGTGGGACTGTTGCGGCCACTGTGGTGGTACCACTGAGCCCTGGGGTGCAACAGCTGGAGGGGCAGCATCAGCAGTCACTCACTGGGCTTGGGGGTACAGGGTTCAGCGGCAGCATCTGTGCACCACCTGTGGACATGCCCAGACCTGGTCCTGGTGCGCAGCACCCACCCTCAAGGGTGCTGAACATCAGGGCCTTGCACACCCTGAGGGACAGGATGCCAAGGAGGCTGATGACCTCTTGGATGAGCACACCCGCATACTGCGAGCATCGGTCCAGCAGCAGATGCGGCTTGCGACGTCCTTGGATGCACTGCATGTGGTTCTGGAGTGGGCTGAGGAGCGTCACAGCAGGGACACCTAACAGATCCTGGCACGGATGGACTGTTTGTGGGAGGATATGACCGCTGCCATTGACAGGCATGCACAGGCATTCATTGCTGTCATGGCCACAATGGGCACACAGTCAGGTGTCCATGAGTCGCAGACACCACGCAGTGCACTATCCCCCCATTCCCAGCATTGTGTGACTCCCACCCTATCGATGCCAGGTTCAGCTGTGGGCATCCCGAGCACTCCCGGTGCAGGCATGTTCGGTGTGCTGCAGACCCCTGCGTGGGCACAGTTGTGTTCACGCAGTGGAACCCCTGGGGGACCATCGGTGCCACCCCATGAGGCCAGTGGTCAGCCTGCCAGTGCTGGCAGGTCTTGGCGGTGCTGCCCATGCATCCATGGTGGCCGTGGCACTGTGTCGCAGGACTGACCTGTCTCCCAGCGTGGCTACTGTCTGCTGCTGCCCTGTGTGCATTGTGTGTGTCAGTGGGCAGTGCATGGGTGGGTACCCAGCCCTGCACGCGGACACACAGTCCACCTGCTCACCCTCCCGACTGCTGTCTGCAGTTGCGTGTGCATGATGATGCCTGCATTGCGCTGTACACCAATGTGCAATGGTGCTCAGCATCTGACACATGCACATGGACAGGCAGTGGGCATGGTGGCCTGTGGACATGAGTGTTGCTAGGGTGTGTGTTCTAGGTCGGTGTGCCTTCTGCCCTCTGTGCACGTTTGTTACATTGTGTGTGTGCATGTGTGTGTGTGTGTCCTTTGGTGTGGCATGTTAATCCTCACCCATCCATGGCTATGTGTGTGCCTCTGTGCCTGCCACTTCCCTTGACAGCATGCACCCCGGTGTGTGTCCCTGCGTGTTTGTGGGTTGTGCCTTGGCCACTGGTGGTTGCACATGGCCCCATGACTTACCTGGGTTGGCTGAAGTGCTCCTCCATGATGGTGTCCTGGTGCAGGTGTGCCAGCCGGAGCAGTCGGGGGTCCTGTCGGCCAAGGGGGGGCTGCCCATCACCATCGTCACCATCGTTCCCATCGCTGTTCCCCTTTTATACCTGTACGGCTATCCCACATTCGTTGGCCATGTTGTGCAGGATGCAACAGGCCAGGAATATCCCACAGGCCTTTGAGGGGCTATACTGTAGGGCACTGCCGGAGGTGTCCAGGCAACGGAAATGTGTCTTCAGCATCCCAAACACCCGCTTGATGACATTACGTGTGGTGGCGTGTGCCTCATTGTAGCGCTGCTTCGATGGGGTTGCAGGCCGCCGGTAGGGTGTGAGCAGCCAGGGATGGAGTGGGTATCCACTGTCACCTGTGTGTAGACGGCAGAGGTTAGTTTGGTGATCAGCATCGCCCTGCCCCAGGCCATGTAGACCACTACACATAACACCTCTGGCCATGCCCCCCCAGGCCCTATGATTGTCCATGTGGTTTGCATACTCACCCACTAGGTGGCCAGTGGGGATGTCCCCACTCTGGAATCTGTGGCACAGTGCTGACTGGTGCCAGATGAAAGAATCATGTGCTCCCCCAGGGTGTGTGGCACAGACATTGATGATGCGCCCCCTGGCATCGCACACCACCTGGCAGTTGATGCTGGAATAGCCCATGCGATTTATGTATGTGGCCCCCTCATGGCCAGGTGGTGTGCAGATGGCCAAATGGGTGCATTCTATTGCCCCTAGCATGCCAGGCATACGTGCTACCCTGTGGAATTCCTGTATGTTTGCTGTGCGCTCTGCCACTGTGCTGGGGAAATGGATGTACTCCTCAGCATGTGGCAGCAGTGCTCTGAGGAACTGGGTGAGGTAGCGTGATGTGGTCGACTGGGTTATGCCTGTGGTGTCCCCAGTTGGTCTCTGGAAGGTACCCATGGTGATCAAGCACATGCAGGCTGTTACCTTGGTCTCCACTGACAGGGCATGGCTCCATTGTGTGGGTGCCTGCATCACATCACTGCACAGCTCACAGAGCCACCTCAGAATTGCCCCATTCAGGTGGTACCAGCCCACAATCTCAGTATCAGTGTACAGCTCAAAGCTGGTGTGGGCTCGGTGCTGTCTGTTGGGGGCATACTGCTGATGGGCCCTTCCATGGCCATGCCCCCCTGCCCCCCACCTTCTCACCCCCCTCATTATGGCCTCCATGTGGAAGGTGGCACTGGCCATGTCCCTGGCTTTTGTTCACCCCCCCTGACAGCTGTTACTGTATTCCTCCCGCTGTCCTGGCTGCTACCTCCCCGCACCGGGTACACCTGCCTGTGCTGGCCTCTGTGCTGTGTGGCTCCCCACACCTTCCCTGTGCCTGGCTGTTCAGTGTGACAATTCCCTGGCCTGCACTGTTTGTGCCTTCTGCCCTGTCTGTGTGCCTCTGCCTCTGACACATGTGGCTTCCCTGTAGTGTTCTTGAGCCTCTTCCTTGCTCCTTTTTATTTTGGCTCATTTCAGCTATGAACAACTTCGCTTGCTCACTATTGCACATTACTGCAAGTCTTTGAATATCACACTCGCGCCATTTATGCATGGTTCCTGCCCCTTCGGTTGTGCATGCCTTCATTATCATTGCGCTGTTGCTCAGCATGATTTCGGGGGCGCAACTGCCTCCTGCTGAATATCACAGAATGGCACAATTTTGGACTTGCGCAGGCACAACCCTATTGCGCATGACTCAACTCTTTTGAATATCTAGGTCCATGTTTAACATTGTTGCTCAGGGAACAATTTGGGCAACAGGGTTGACAACCCCAAGGAAGACTCCACTACTGATTCACAACCACTACGGAGACCCAAAACAGTAATGTTTTTCCCCTTTGCTGCTTGGAGTGGGGGTGGCTGGGAGTTATGGTTGGAAACCCTAGTGTCACATTTTCCTGCTTGTGTGTTGTCAAGCTACCCTAACTGGTGCATTAACAAAGTATTTTGCAAAGCATTTCCTTGCTTTTTGAGATAGTGGAATCATATCTTCAGTCATGCAGGTCCCTTTGGGACTTGTGTGCACAGGTACAGATGTGCATAGCTGTTTGGGACCTGTGTGAGCAGGTACAAATGTGCATGGCTCTTTGGGACATGTGTGAACAGGTACAAATGTGCATGGCTCTTTGGGACCTGTGTGAACAGGTACGGATGTGCATGGCTCTTTGGGACCTGTGTGAACAGGTACAGATGTATCTGACTCTTTGGGCCATGTGATATGGGAAGACTCCATCCATCTACAAAAGTGCAGGGCTTGGCATATTCACTCTTTACACATTCATTTTTCACACATTCACCCTTCATGCATTCACATTTCACAAATTCTCTGTTTCTTTTAATTTAATTTTGTCCTCAACTTTTGAAGATAGTTATTTTATGACTGCCTTATAAAATGACATGTAGCATTTATAGTATATTGGCTGAAAAGTTATTTCACACCAGAGGTATGAAAAGATGTCTGACATGGGATTTTAAAAATGGCACTTTTCACATTTATGAGGTGGTGTGGAGAAACGGCTATGTTCAAATTAAATCAAATCAAATTTTATTTATAGTGCGCTTTTCAAAATTGTCAAAGCGCAGATACAATACAAGAAACAGCCAACAAATAAATATACATTTAAAAACAATTAAAAGACAATGGGTTGGCCTAATCAAAGGCTTTCTCAAATAAATAACTTTTTAAAGATGCCTTGAATTGCTCTGTTGACTGGCACTCTTGAATCCGATGAGGTAGAGAATTCCACAGGGTTGGGGCCATAAAAGAAAAAGCTCTGGCCCCAGATGATTGAGGACGAACCCTGGGAACTTCTAGCAATCCCTCATTGGCAGAGTGGAGTGAGCGAAGAGGGTGGTAAGGCAGCAGGAGATCTTGCTGGTACGTGTAGGGTCTTATAGGTCAGCAATGCGACCTTGAAGGTGATTCTCCACCACACTGGCAGCCAATGCAGTTCGCGTAGCACAGGTGTGATATGGCAAGTTCTTGGCAGCCCTGTCAACAAACTGGCCGCAGCATTCTGCACCAGTTGCAGGTGACAGAGATCCACCCCAAGCAACCCTAGATATAGAGCATTACAGTAGTCAAGACACAAGAAGTTTGGAGTGAAAATATTGAAAATTAGTGAGTTATGAGTGATCGTTGAAATTCTGCAATGTTCGCTCAAAACTGAGCATTGAACCGTATTTGTACCCCAAATTTTCAGCATAGCCTTCTTATCACCCCACTTCATGAGCTAGCTAGGTGAAAATGTTTAAATCCACACCAAATGTCCTTTTGTGCCACAGGTGTGAAAACACATTTTGGCCACGATTTGAACAAGCATGTGTCAATTCCAAATGTTTGCTTGCTGGTATTAGCATTGGAAATGCAGGAGTTAGACAGATGCAGAGCAGGAATGACAGTGATGTACTGAACTTCACACAAACCCCACCTCCAACCTGCAGAGATGGATAGGCATTCGAGTATGAGTTTGGGTTGTCACCCATAACATTCATGCCATTTAACCTCACTCTATCCTGCAAACACCGACAAGTGTTGAGGTGCGATTCGGGGTGTTCGGCTTTACCCAATACTCTATTAGGTTGGTTTGACAAGACCTCGTTGAGATGAATCCATTTTGCCGCCCATCTTGCAGGCCATTACTTTCCATGAATGCCATGAGCCTCTCCTTCAGTATCGCCTCCATAAGCTTACTCACTGTGGATGTGAGACTGAGTGGCCGAAAATTTCTTGGCTCCTCCCTAGGCTCACTCTTGTGTATGGGCACCACATGGGCCACCCTTCAGTCCTGGGGCACACACCCCATTTCCAGGAACATGTTGAACAGATGTCAGTGGCTCAGCCAACAGCTCTGCCATCTCCCTCAGCACCCTGGGGTGGATGCTATTGGGACCTGGTGCCTTGTCCACCCTTACTGCCCTCAGCCCCTCTAGCACCCTATTCCCTGTGATCACTTTGTCCATCACCTCCTCCCCCCTTCCCCACCTCCCCAGCCCATGCTGGTAGTGGACCATCCCTCTCGTTAGTGAAAATGGAACAGAAGTACTCATTTAGAATTTCCGCTTGCTTCTCCCCCTTTTCCACCCAATCCCCTCCCCACTTTATCCTCATAATATGTTCCTTGCACTTCCTCTTATCCCTGACATACCTAAAAAAGTCCTTTTCCCCCTCCCTTTATGCCCTGTGATAACCTTAATTCTCTGGAGGTCTTAGCTTTTTTCACCCTCCTGGCCACTTCCCTTGACCAACTCCTGTAAGCCTCCTCATCCTCTCCCTTCCCTGTTCTCCTGTATTTCCGGTATGCAGTCCTCTTTGCCCTCACCCCTTGTTCTGCCAGCATGATTTGTTGGCTCTGTTCTTCTTACTCTTGGCCCTGGTGCAGGCTACTGTGGCCTCTGTTAGCCCAGACTTTATGTCTCCCCACTTTTGTTCTGTATCCATCCCCAGCCTTATATCCTGGAGTCTCCCTTGCAGTATTGCTCCCATCCTCCCAAAGTCCACCCTACTGAAGTCCACCACCTTAGTGACTGTGCCTCCTGTCTACCTGCCCAGTGCAAGAATGAGCCACACTGTTTAGTGGTTACTGCCAGCTAGTGGGTCCTCCAACCTTACCTCCTTCACCATCTCCCCATTTGCCAGTACTAGGTCCAGAGTGCTACCAAGCCTTGAAGGCCCACTTACCAATTGTGTCTGAAGAACATCCTGGAATGCATCAAGGAGCACTTGCTCCCTGGTACTGCGAGTGGCCGGGGTGCTCCAGTCAACCTGTGGTAGGTTAAAAATCCCACACTATCACCACACTCCCCCTTCTACACACCCTCCTTATCTGCTCTGCCAACTCCTCATCCAGTTCCCCAGATTGGGCCAGTGGTCTGTACACCACTCCCAGCCTTAGCTTTCTGCTCTTGGAGTCCAGGAGCTGTGCCCAAAGTGCCTCTGTCTTCGCCTCTTCTGCCTCATTCCTTATGCATTTGATCCATTCCCTCACATAGAGTGCAACCCCCCCATTCCAACACCCCAGTCCCTCCTGTATATCCTGTATCCCAGGATTGACAAGTCCCAATCATGGTACTCTGTGGCCCAAATCTCTGTCACTGCAGCAACGTCCACCTTCCCCTCTGACAGCAGTGACTGAAGCTCTGCAGTTTTGTTCCCCAGGCTTCTTGTATTGAGAGAGACCACCTTCCACCCATGCCCCTCCTTCCCCTTACTCTTCTCATTGGCCTGTGTCCCTCCTCCTGTTAGTCCTCACCCTTTCTCCTCCTTATTCTTACCTAGTGGTGGTGCCAGTCATGTAGATTATGGGGGAGGGGCAGGGGGCAGGCTGACCCCCCCCCGAGAAAAGAGACCAGGACTTTGGGACTTTTTCAGTTTGCTCACTTTTGTTTTTTTGTTTTTTTGGCTCTTGCATTGGACCTGGCTGGGAGACTGATTCAGCAGGTGGGATCCAAGGACTGTATTTTTTTTTAAATTACTGCCCATCTGACTCTTGTTGTCCCGACTCCCAAATATCCCTATTTCAGATTGGCTGCAAGCATGTTGTAACCACAGCAATGTGCATTTTGCAGCCAGTTGGACAGCACTGCAGCCACAGTCGCACGTGTGGGCACCTGCACGCACAGAAAAATATTATGGCACCATTTTTTGCCCAGTTGCCTGCCATTGATAAGCCAGCACACTGCCAACATGTTCATTGTCTGGTGGTGGGTTGCAGACAGTGGTCGGTCCACCTTGGGTTACTTGCTGTTGCACTTGCTGTCCACCCATCAGTTGGAGGATTTTTATTTCTGTCACCAATTCTCCAGTTCAATAAATCATTCCTCCCTTCCAGGTCCCCATTGAGAGGTCCATGACCCACCCGAACACATGCCGCTGCAGCACTGCCAGGCCTGGGAAGGAACAAAGAGAGCTGAGGAGGAGAGTCATGTTGAGCTGCTGAATCCAGCAGCAGGTCAAGACCTGCAGGAGAGTAGAGACTTAGACCACCACTGGGATCCACAATTGGGAAGGGGAGGTAGAGCCAGAGGAGAGGGGCCAAATGACCAAGACAAGAGGTGAGCCACGAGACTTGAGAAAGCATCACATCGAGACCTGTGACCAGCCTGCTGAGGTGCTGCCTGGAGTGCCTGACTGACTGCGTGAACTGAAGCTGAGGTGAGATCCTGATGTTCTTACATTTTTTTTCAAGTTAGTCCTGAGTCCAACTCCCACGGCTGATGTACTGAAAAAAAATATCAAGTCAGTCAGTTTTTGGATTTGGGAGGAGCTGGGCTGAGCTGCTGCAGTAAAACCGGGGGGGGGCTCTGACTTGGCCTGGGGCACTGCATTTATTTTTGCACCCTTACAGCCATTTGCCTGACCAGGCCAATCACAGCCGGGCTCAAAGCCATCATTGCATTGGCCTTAAGCCCAGTACAGTCTATACATAGGAACATAGATTTTGATGGCAGATAAGGACCACTTGGCCCACCTAGTCTGTCCATTTCCCTACCTAATGGATAAGCTGCAGATCCTAGTTAACCAACAGCCTACTTCCTCTTAACCCCAGTATAATTGCCTTATGTCGGTCCCATGCATTCTTGAATTCCTCCACTGTTTTTTTTACTCCACAGCCTCCACAGGAAGGCTGTTCCATGCATGCATGAAGAAGCCAGAAGGAGAAGGAAGGAAATGTATTCAATTCAGTGCTTTAGAGTAACTGGTAATTGGTATTTTTCTTTTAAACTTAGATTGTGGGCTTGTAGTGACACTATACTTTCTTTCTTTGTTGTCTTTACTTATAATTGTTTTTGGGCTGTTGAAAATTTAAAACATAGTGGTGGTGTAATTCTGTGCTGTCTTTAATTGCTGCAAATTTTATCTTGGCTTGTCTGACTGTCCTGTAGCTGGGTGAAGGGTGTTAATTGTCTGGCCTCTGACCTCAGCTACATGATAACTGGAGGTGGGGCTTAGTCAGAGTTAAAGTAGCAAACAGAGGTTGATTTTCTCAGAAGAAGCCAGAAGGAGAAGGAAGGAAACTATTCAATTCAGTGCTTTAGAGTAACTGGTAATTGGTATTTTTCTTTTAAACTTAGATTGTGGGCTTGTAGTGACACTATACTTTCTTTCTTTGTTGTCTTTACTTATAATTGTTTTTGGGCTGTTGAAAATTTAAAACATAGTGGTGGTGTAATTCTGTGCTGTCTTTAATTGCTGCAAATTTTATCTTGGCTTGTCTGACTGTCCTGTAGCTGGGTGAAGGGTGTTAATTGTCTGGCTCTGACCTCAGCTACGTGATAACTGGAGGTGGGGCTTAGTCAGAGTTAAAGTAGCAAACAGAGGTTGATTTTCTCAGAAGAAGCCAGAAGGAGAAGGAAGGAAATGTGTTCAATTCAGTGCTTTAGAGTAACTGGTAATTGGTATTTTTCTTTTAAACTTAGATTGTGGGCTTGTAGTGACACTATACTTTCTTTCTTTGTTGTCTTTACTTATAATTGTTTTTGGGCTGTTGAAAATTTAAAACATAGTGGTGGTGTAATTCTGTGCTGTCTTTAATTGCTGCAAATTTTATCTTGGCTTGTCTGACTGTCCTGTAGCTGGGTGAAGGGTGTTAATTGTCTGGCCTCTGACCTCAGCTACGTGATAACTGGAGGTGGGGCTTAGTCAGAGTTAAAGTAGCAAACAGAGGTTGATTTTCTCAGAAGAAGCCAGAAGGAGAAGGAAGGAAATGTATTCAATTCAGTGCTTTAGAGTAGCTGGTAATTGGTATTTTTCTTTTAAACTTAGATTGTGGACTTGTAGGGACACTATACTTTCTTTCTTTGTTGTCTTTACTGATAATTGTTTTTGGGCTGTTGAAAATTTAAAACATAGTGGTGGTGTAATTCTGTGCTGTCTTTAATTGCTGCAAATTTTCCCCCCTCCCTCCCCCAACTCTTAATTATATGCCCTGATAAATCTGATTGACAGGAGCTAAACACAGGGTATAGTAAGAGGTGTGAAGTAGGAGGGGCCTAAGGGGGGAAGAAGCCCACCCTCAGCACAAGTGTTTTGACTCATTTATTAATTTATTGGTTTCTTTTCCTTAAAAAAATATCTGAGGATCAGTTACAGGATTTTAGTACTGTAAATTAATAAAAGAGAACTAAGAGAGTTTCAGTAGCAGACAAGTAGTGGAATTGCAGTATAATGTGGGGAGTGGTGCAATGCAGTGGCTGTGGTGCAGCCATATTCAGGCAGACCTTCTGGACACTGAGGTGCTGCCCTATCTGCATGCATCTCTGGACTGCAGGATGAGGTAACCAGACCCAGAGCGAAGTAAACTGGGTCAGGAGTACCATCACCCCTATCCAGGGACCACCCAGTCCAATGCAGCTGCCTCAAAGGATGCCGAGAACGAGGAGCACTTGGATGACAGTGGGCTCAGGGAGGGTTAGAGCAGTCAGGCAGAGGCACATCCCAGATCCTATTCCTCTCAAGAACTCATATGCCACACTGGCAAATGAGGACAACCAAATAGAGGTACCCAGAGAAGTGGAAGGAAAGGATGTGGAGGATAGCCAAGGAGGTGACCTCAGCAGGGAAAGCAGTGGACCCCAGAGGAGGAGGAAGTGAATCCTGGTGGGGGACTCCATCATAAGAGGGATCCAGCTAGGAACACAGGAGGGAGAGAACAGGGAGGTGAGGTGCCTACCAGGTGCCACGGCATGGAGGGATGGAAGGAAGATACTGGGGATCACTGGGAAGGCAAGACGGGAGGGTGATCTGGATGCCATTATCCACCTAGGTACTAATGACTTGGCAAATGGGGAGCCAAAGGAAGTTCAGGAAGAGTTTATGAAACTGGGGAGGGGTCTCAAGCAAGTGGCTACTTCTGTCACTTTCTCAGAAGTACTACCTGTGAGAGGCAAGGGAGAGCATAGGAGTGCATGCACCAGGAACTTTAACTCATGGTTGAAGAACTGGTGCTGTGAGGAAGGGTTTGGATTCATTGGTGACTGGGGACTCACCTGGAGGGATGGAGGTTTGTTCAAGCCTGACGGCCTGCATCCATCCTGGAGGGGAATCCAAGTACTCAATGATAAGTTTAAATGCTACATTGACAAGCATTTAAACTAGCAAAGGGGGGTGGCAGGCCAGCAAGGAGGGTACCTACTTGCTCACCCCCCACAGCTAGCAGTGGAACCAGTGAACCAGAGGAGTGGCTATCTCTGCAAAGCAGTGTGCAAAAGATGGAGATTAGTGTCCAAAAGGTGGATAAGCAGAAAAGGGACAAATTTCAGCAGAAGGGCAGACAGCAAGGAGAACCAGGGATAAATGACAACCAAGGAAGGGGCTGGAGTAGAACAGTGAAGCAGACTAGGGAGGTCAAATCATGGAAAGCCATGTGTGCAAATGTCAGGAGCCTTAGCAACAAGATGGAAGATCTGGAGGCTGTCATGGTACAGTCAGACCTGGACATTGTGGCCATCACTGAAACCTGGTGTAATGATAACCATGACTGGGAGATGGTCATACCTGGCTACAACATATTCAGAAGAGACAGAGAAGGCAGGAAGGGAGGAGGAGTGGCACTGTATGTGAAAAATGACATAAGGGCCACAGAGATCCAGGAGGAACAAAATTGGGGAGAGATACTGTGGGTTAAGCTAGAAAGGAAAATGGGGCCAGCCATCCGCACAGGTGTGGTCTATAGACCACCAGCCCAGGAGGAAGAAACAAATAAGGAGCTGATGCTAGCCATCCAAAGGATGGCAGACAAGGGTGAGGTAGTACTGGTTGGAGACTTCAATATTCCAGACGTGGACTGGAGCATCCCAGCAGCAGCATCAACTAGGAGCAGATTTATCCTGGACTCCCTTCAGGGTGCCTTCCTCAAGCAACTGGTCATGGAACCAACTCAGCAGAAGGCAATACTGGACCTTCTGCTCACAAACAGGGACAGTGTGATGGGGGTAACAGTGGGGGCGCACCTGGGTAACAGTGACCACCAGTCATTGTGGTTTGAAATCACAGAAAGAGCAGAATCAAGCCACAAAAAACACGTATCCTGGATTTTAGGGGGGCAGACTTTGGGAAAATGGGGAAATACTTGAAAGAGGCATTAAAGGGAATGGGACAGGAATCAGGGGTTGAGGAACAGTGGGCAGTATTTAAAATGGGGATTATAAGAACAACAGAAGTATGCATTAAGCAGGTTAGCAAGAGGAAAAGGAAGAGGAGACCATTATGGTTTTCAAAAGAGGTAGCAAAGAAAGTGATAGCATTCAGGCAATACAAAAAGACACAGGCAGAAGGGGATAGGAGAAGTACCAGGAGAAACAAAGGGAGGCAGGGAAGTCAGTAAGGAAGCCAAAGCTCAGACAGAAAGAACACATTGCAAAATCAGTGGTTAAAGGGACAAAACCTTTACAGGTACATAAGTGAAAAAGAAAGACAAAGGGAGGGATAGTGAGACTGAAGGGGATGGAGTCACGTGGAGGATGACAACAGTAAAGCTGACATATTGAACAGGTATTTCTGCTCAGTCTTTACTGAGGAAGAGGGGTAAGGGTCTGAAGGAGTACAAGGGTGAGAATGGTGCAGAAATGGACACAAGTCTCTTTACACAAGAAAGGGTCCTGAAGGAACTGGAAGTAATAAGAGTTGACAAAGCAATGGGGCCAGATGGGGTGCACCCCAGGGTCCTTAAAGAAATAAGAGAGGTGGTGGCTGAACCTCTGGCTATCCTGTTGAGCCAATCACTGGAAACAGGGGAGGTACCCAAAGACTGGAGGACAGCAGATGTAGTCCCCTTATACAAAAGCGGGAACAAAGAGGAAGCAGGGAACTACAGACCAGTCAGCCTCACCTCGGTAGTGGGAAAGATCACGGAAGCACTACTGAAGGAGAGATTGGTGGAACATCTGGTTGTCAATGGACTACAGGACCCAAGGCAGCATGGTTTCACCAGGGGGAGGTCATGTCAGACCAGCCTCATTGAATTTTTTGACTGGGTGACTAGGGAGGTGGATCAGGGGAGGGCAGTGGACATGGCCTATCTGGACTTCAGCAAGGCCTTTGACAGTGTGCCACATAGAGACTATTACACAAACTGGGGAATATGGGTGTGGGCAGGACAGTAGTGTGGTGGGTAGGTAACTGGCTGGGTGGCAGGACACAGAGAGTGGTGGTAAATGGCTGTCATTCCACAGAGGGAAGAGTGACCAGTGGGGTACCACAGGGATCAGTGCTGGGACCGGTCCTATTCAACATCTTCATCAGTGACATTCTTAGGATCTAGAAGGCAGAATTTCACTGTTAGCTGATGACACAAAGCTCTGTAACAGAGTAGACACAGCAGAGGTGTAGACAGAATGAGAAGGACCTGCAGAAACTTGAAGAATGGTCAAAGGGTTTGGCAGTTGAAATTCAATGCAAAGAAGTGCAAGATAATGCATATGGGGCACAAAACCCTGGCACAATATATCAGTTGAGGGGTGAGGATATAGCATGCACCAGGCAGGAAAGGAATCTTGGGGTTGTCATCTCTGATGACCTCAAGTGAGGAAACAGTGTGACAAGGCATCAGGTAAAAAATAGGATGCTAGGATGTATAGGCAGGGGCATCACCAGCAGGAAAAGGAGGTCATAATTCCACTATACAAGACACTAGTGAGGCCCCACCTGGAGTACAGTGTACAGTTCTGGAGACCATACCTTCGTAAGGACATAGACAGGGTGAAAAGGTTCAGAGGAGGGCAACAAAGATGGTGCATGGATTGCATCACAAGTCCTATGAAGACAGGTTGAAGGACCTGAACATGTACTCCCTGGAGGAGAGGAGGGAGAGAAGGGATATGATAGAGACATAGAAGTATCTTACAGGGAGAAACAGGGTGCAGGAAAACACTATTTTTAAGCAAAAAAGATGTTCCAGGACTAAAGGGCATGGGATGAAGTTGGAGGGAGGCGATTCAGAGGAAACATGAGAAGAATTTCTTCACAGAGCGGGTGGTGGACAAGTGGAACACCCTGCCAGAGGAAGTGGTGGGGCTGAAACAATCACAGGATTTAAGAATGCATGGGATAGACATAAAGGAATTCTAGAGGTCAGGGGTAAGGGGAAACAGACTTCTAGGAAAACAAACTGAACTTACAAGCTCAAATGGGCAGACTGGGTGGGCCATAGGCCCTTATCTGCCGACACTATGTATCTATGTATCCACAGCCCTCTCTGTGAAAAAATACTTCCTCACATTACCTTTGACTCTCAGCCATCCTCCCTCTATCTTCAAATTGTGTCCCCCCGTTCTTGCACATATCTTTCTCAAAGATGCTACCCTCTTGGACTTTGTTGATTCCCTTGAGGTACTTGAAAGTTTCTATCATGTCCCCCCTTCCCCTCCTTTCCTTGAGGGTATACATATTAAGCTTCTTTAGTCTCTCTTCATATGCCTTCTGATGCAGATCACTGCACCATTTTGGTTGTCCTTCTCTGGATAGCCTCCACTCTGTCTGTGTCTTTGCGGAGATGGAGTCTCCAGAACTGCACACAGTACTCCAGATGGGGTCTCACCAACTGTCTGTACAGAGGCATAACAACTTCCTGTTTTCTGCTGGTGATGCCTCTCCTTATACATCCTAGTATCCCCACAGCCCTCCTTACTGCCTTCTCACATTGCTTGCCCACCTTTAGGTCATCTGATATGACTACCCCCAGATCCCTTTCCATTTTTGTTGTCAGTATCTCACCCACCATTGTCTACTCTTCTCCTATGTTTTTGTTTCCCAGGTGCATTATTTTGCACTTCTTTGTGTTGAATCTAAGCTGCCATACATTTGACCATTCCTCCAACATTGCCAAGTCCCTTCTCATCCCTTCCACACCTCCTTGTGTTTCTACCCTGTTGCAGATCTTTGTGTTGTCTGCAAAGAGACATACTTTTCCTTCCAGTCCTTCTGCAATGTCACTTATAAAGACATTAAAAAGGCTTGGACCCACTGGCCCAGTGGCACACAGGGTTGAGGGACTGGCGCCTTACCTTGACCATGCCAGCGACCCGGGTTCGGGAATGGACTCAGGATGCCGGGGTCGGCAGGGCAGGATAGGATCACGCATTGGAAGGACTGCTTTCCTCTCCTGGGGTGGGATTGGGGAATGCCTTGCTTGGCAGCAGCCCCCATTGGAGACGGGAGGCACTACACAAGTGGTCCAATGAAGGGGACTCAGAAAATCATAAATTCCACCTGGTGGCCACTGGATGATGGCACCCCATCCCCCAATTCCTCTGGTGACTTTGGTGAGCCTCCTCCCCTCAGCAGCATCCCCGGTCCCTATTGAGAGTGTGCTGGAGCCCCCCCAGTGCCTTCCCCCTTGGAGAAGGGGTACCCACCCAGTGAAGGGTTACATCGGAGATATCCTGGGGGAATGGCTGCGATATGAGGGTTGAGAGCTTGGGTAAGGCTAGCAGGGGTTGGTGAAGGACTTGTCTGAGTCTGAAGGACTGGGGGTCACCAGGATATAAGGAGGGGAAAAAAATGCCTGGACCCAGTACTGAACCCTGCAGTACCCCACTAGTAACCCCATTTTCTTCACTGTGGACTCTGTTTACTATTACCCTCTGCATCCTGTTGTCCAGCCAATGTTTTACCCAGGCTACCACCCTAGGACCCTCTCCCAGGCTGGCTAATTTGTTTATTAATCTTTTGTGCGGGACTGTGTCAAATGCCTTGCTAAAGTCTAGGTAGGACATGTTCACAGCCCCTCCGTGGTCTACTACTTTGGTCACCCAGTCAAAGAAATTGATTAGATTCATCTGATGTGACCTTCCTGCTGTGAATCCATGCTGCCTTGGGTCCTGTGCTCCACTGGCCTCTAGGTACTCAAAAATTCTTTCTTTCAGAAGTGATTCTATCATTTTCCCTACCACTGAGGTCAAACTAACAGGTCTGTAGTTTCCTGCCTCTGCCTTGCTCCCACTTTTGTGAAGGGGAATCACATCCACTCACCTCCAGTCCTCAGATACCACCCCCTTCTCCCATGATTTGTTAAAGAAGGTAGTCAGTGGTGTCACTAATTCTCCCCTTAATTCTTTTAGAAATCTAGGGTGAGTCCCATCAGGACCCATTTCTTTGTCTACCTTGAGTTTTAGGAGTTCTTTCAAGACCCTTTCTTCTGTGAATGGACTGGTTTCGATCCCCCTGCCCAGAGTGCTTCTATTGTTTGGTTTAGGTAACTCTTCTTCTTCTTTTGTGAATACTGAGCAAAAGTATTCATTCAGTAACTTTGCCTTTTATCTGTCTCCCTCTGCCCACCTCCCCTTCCCTATTCTTTGCCACCTAATGTACCTATAAAAGATTTTATCCCCCTTCTTAACTGAGCTGGCTATCTATTCCTCGGTTTGGGACTTTGCTATTCTGACTGCCTCCCCCCCTTCCTTCTGCTTTAACTGACGTATTTCCCTGTCCTGCTCCTTCTGTGATTCCTTGTACTTCCTGAATGCTATATTTTTCTCCCTAACCTTCCCCATCACCTCTTTTGGTTATTTTAGTTGTGAGGGGGTGCGAGTGGCACAGCCCCTCCATGTGGGGGGTGCATGGGTCAAAGCCCCCCCATTATGTTAAAGTACATGTTGGTACTTTGAAACTCAGTATCCTGAACTCAGTCTTATGGGGTTTGGGATACCAGATTTCAGTATTCTAAATATATTCCAATCATTGTTATACATTTTTAGGAAAAATCAGGGGGTTTTGCGGGTTTTTTTTGTTATCACCCTCAGGCCAGAAGGTTTGGAATTTTGGTATGAACTTTTTCAGGTAGAAAAGGCTTACCCCACAACGGTGCCTTTCATTGTTTTGATGATAAAATATTAATTAGTTTGCAAATTATAAGGATTTGACATGTTGGTTCTGAGCATGCTCAGCAGGAACTCAAACATCCATCCAAAAGACCCTACTGAGCATGTTCAGTGCAGAAATTTCAAATCCTCGTAACTTGTATCCTACTGAGCATGCATACATAGGAGATACCTCTGGAGACCTCTGATACTGTACATTATTGATCTACACAAGAGCATTTTGGCCTATGGTAACCTCACAAGTGATGTGAGCCATGAGTGATGTGCTCGAGATCAAATAATGTACCACACAGGTCCTTATTGCATGTCCTCATACATTATGTGAGCCATGAGTGATGTGCTCGAGATCAAAGAATGTACCACACAGGTTCTTTCTGCATGTTCTCATATGTTATTTGAGCCATGAGTGATGTGCCCATGATCAAACTGCTTGAGTGTAGAGAAATAATGTATCACACAGGTCCTTATTGCATGTCCTCATACATTATGTGAGCCATGAGTGATGTGCCCGCGATCAGACTGCTTGAGTGTAGAGAAATAATGTACCACACAGGTCCTTTTTGCATGTCCTCATACATTATGTGAGCCATGAGTGATGTGCCCGTGATCAGACTGCTTGAGTGTAGAGAAATAATGTACCACACAGGTCCTTATTACATGTCCTGTTCATTCAACAGTCTGGTGGGAGGGAGATGATTGGTGGGTAGTGCTCATCCATCGTTTGCATGATAAATTACAGGTTTTAAAATGTATCACACACACATGAAGATAACATTGTTTATGATATTGGATCTGTGTGTACACACATTGTATAAAGAAATTTATACAATGTATGTAGGGATTCCATTACTTAAATAAATGCCTTATTTTCCCAAGACTCTGACCCAAGTGAATTATGAACAATGTTATTCACCCAATGGGTAAATAACGCTGTTTATTTTGCGCTTCCCTACATCTCAGTCAACTTAATTAACAACCCATTCTGCCAGTCCCACAATGAATCTGCCTCTAACTGTCACACAGAACATAGACATTGTATACACAGAATATACAATGGCCTGGCTTCAGATTTGCCATTAATTTCCATTCATGAGGTGGCAAAACTTTCATAACTCACTTGTGGCTTTGCCGCTCATGAGTTATGATCTTGCCCCCTCACTCATGGAAATAAATGGCATATTTGAATACAGGCCATTGTATATTATATATAGATATATAGTATGGTAGCACGATAGTGCTACCATAGCTAGAGTTGAGGAGCCATTTACATGTTAAACCTAAAATTTTGCACCTTAATAACTTTGCAGCCATTCAACAGATTTGCCTGAAATTTGGAATGCACAGTCAAGAACCACACATCTTGGGATCTGCCAACTTTTGTACTGTTTGGATATACGGCTGCAGAATTATTAAGTGTGATCTGCAGGTGCGTTTACACTTTTTTGGAATTCTTTGCTCATCTCCACAGGTTGCACAGTTTGTGTGACTGGTGTGAAATCTTCAGAGAATGTGCAGCCAGGGTCCCCAGTGTGCCTTTTGAAGTTTTTGTGAAAAAAATATTAAACGGTTCAAAAGTTATTCAAAAAACAATTTCCCATTATAAGTCAATGAGAAAAGTTAACAAAAAGTTTGAAAGTGTCGCAAATGCAGTTTTTACTTTTGCAAATGGCCCTTTTACTGTCACAAATCCACCATTTTGGTTTCAGTTGGTCATCAGAAAAATGCTTGGCATTTAAATGTGGGACCCTCTAGCAACCTAATTCTTTTTGTATTCAGCTAGTTGGACCCTGAGGATGTTAGGCATGTCTTTATTTTGGGGAAAAACACCCCAGAAATATGTTTTTCAAATTTCTGGAAAAAGTACTTTCACAGAGTAATGTCGCACTTGCGACACTGTCTAATGAATTTGCCAAAGCTTTTGCAAAGTTCGACAGTACTTTTCCAGGTTGTGGGAAAATGACAGCAATTCTTTGTCACCCCACTGCAAAAGAATGGTTTGGTGTTTTGAGCTGAAATTTGGAGGGAACGCAGCAAACATCTCACAGATGTGCCTTTTAGTGTTTCAGTGAAAAAATATTACACAGCGGCAACATTACAGCACCCCAAAGTTGACACTTTTTCCCATAGGATAACATTACGGTGTCCGCCACATTATAGGATTCTTTTGCTGCCCTGCTGCAAAATAACGGTTTAGTCTTTTGGGATGAAATTTGGGAGGAAGAAAGCCAACATACCACAGATGTGCCTTTTAGTTGTTTGGTGAAAAAATATTACAGGGAAGGAAAGTTATGGCACTGTGAATTTCTCTTTTTTCCCACAGGATAACATTATGGCGTTTGCCGTGCCTTTCAGGGCCCGTTTCTCAGAAACGGTGTGAGGTACGGACTTTTCGTCAGAAAAATGCTTATGGGGGTGAAGTACAAAACTAGCCAGGAAAGTGATAAATCATATGTCTTTTAAATTTTTTTTCTATGTCATACGGTTCCTAAGATATAAGCAATTTAATATTCCAGGTCCTCATTTTCTGTTCCGAGAGCCATTATTATGCATGCATTCTTTGTACTCACTGTCTTTCTATATGCAGCTTTTGGAGAAAACTATTGTGTGCGCTTACATAACTGTTACCCTTAATGCTTCTGCTTGTGGTTCTGTACCTGTTTCACTTACTGTTCCTGTCTACACCACTTTGTATATTACCCTTTGCGTTTTCATTTGCGCTTGTGTTTCTGTAATTTTAACCATTTGTGTCTGCAGTACTGTTCATCTTTGTGTTTCTCTTTGCATCACTATGCGCATTACCATTTGTGTTTGTGGGCACTTTGTTACTATGTGACAAGACATTACGTGGCAGGCAGCCCCGTGCTCCCGTCGCTGTATTACATTCACTATTTCTCAGTACTGTTTATCTTTGTGTTTTGCTTTGTATTACCATACACATTACCATTTGCGTTTGCTGGCACTGTGTTACTATGTGACAAGACATCACATGGTGGGAGCGTGGGGCCCAAAGGGCCGTGCATTCTCGTCGCTGTATTACATTCAGTATTTCTCAGTACTGTTTATCTTTGTGTTTTGCTTTGTGTCACCATGTGCATTACCATTTGCGTTTGCGGGCACTGTGTTACTATGTGAAAAGACATCATGTGGTGGGAGCATACATTCACTATTTCTCAGTACTGTTTATCTTTGTGTTTCGCTTTGTGTCACCATGCGCATTACCATTTGCGTTTGCGGGCACTGTGGGCCCTGCGCTCCTGCCGCTGTATTACATTCAATATTTGTCAGAGTAATTCTCAAAAAGGAGGGAAATTAGAGAGAAACACTCTGTTTACTGCATCAGTTAGTGTTGTTCCACAGTGACAGAAGTGAGGAAATTCTGTGTTAGGGTTCAAAAGCATAAATGTGCATTCACCCCCCCCCGAGCACCACTGGCACACAGAGACACACACACACATGGAAGTAGGGGGAGAACCAAGGCAACAGGACCAATCACAGACAATCAGCAGGAGGTGTCAGAAATAATATAGAACATACTGCATACTAAGTGGAAAGCCACAGCAAAAATACACCTATGGACATGAATAGTGTAGCTCTGTCATTGCAGCTGTAGAGAAGTTAGCACACTTAGGAGTGTCATTGCAGGTGTACAGAAGTTAGTACACTTAGGAGTTGCACAATCTTATGGGGTAGGGAACTACACCTCCAGACCACTTGCTGCATGTTAAGTGTAGAGTCACAGGCAAAGAAGGGTGATACAGATCACTTGTACACCTCCCTGATTACAGGTACAGTGTAGTTAGCACAGTTATCACTTAAATGGCCTCAGTCAGGCAATGCCTTTCCAAACTGTGACACCAGCTACTGGATCCTCAGTAGAGACTCACAGCACAGCTGAGGGTATGGATATCAATGGTAGACATCAGTGATTGCAGGGACACTCAAGTTAGCATAGTTAGTGTTTGGGGGGTCAGACAGGTAATGCACCCCCAAACAATTCAGACTGCATCATGAGTACTGATGCACAGGAAGACTGAGGCAATGGACATCAATGGTACACCACTGTAATTGTTGGTAGACACAAGTTAGCACAGTTAGGATTTCTATGGGCTCACCCAGGCAATTTTCCCACACATACCAGTTACTGATAGTGACTGTACAGCCACAGCTGCATGGTCTTAGGTAGCAATGTTGCATATCTCTCTATACCAGCTACTGCACTCTGACTGCAGACTCACAGGAAAAGTAAGGGTGGTACATACTAGTTAATTTAGTTAGGAATTACAGGTGCTCTGTCAGGCAATGTCCGAACCCCTAGCCCATATACTGCATACTGAGTGGAGAGCTACAGAACAAAAAAGCCCATGGAGATGAACAGTGTCATGGGGGAACTGCACTTGCAGACCACTTGCTATATCCTGAGTGAACAGCCACAGGAAAAGATAGGCAATGTACATCAGTTGTACAGCTCCCTGATTGCAGGTACAGCACAGTTAGCACAGTTATCACTTGAATGGATTCAGGCAGGCAATGTGTCTTCAAATGTGCCAGCAGGTACTGCATTGTCAGTGGAGATACACAACACAGGTAAGGGTATGGACATCTCAGTGGAGATACACAACACAGGTGAGGGTATGGACATCAATGGTAGACATCACTGACTGCAGGGATACTGAAGTTAGCTCAGTTAGGAGTTGCATGGGCTCAGCCAGGGAATTGCAGCACACATAGCAGGTACTGCATCCTGAGTGTATAGCCACAGCTGCATAGCGTTAGATAGCAATGTACCACACCTCGCTACAGCAGCTACTGCCTGCTGACTGGAGAGGCACAGGAAAACTAAGAGTGGTACAGACTACTTAACACACTTAGGAATTACGGGACCTGTGTCAGGCAATGTGCCACACCCTAGCCCATATGGTGCATCCTGAGTGTATAGCCACAGCTACATAGCATTAGATAGCGATGTCCCACACCTCGCCACAGCAGCTACTGCCCGCTGACTGGAGAGGCACAGGAAAACTAAGGGCAGTACAGACTACGTAACACACTTAGGAATTATGGGAACTGTGTCAGGCAATGTGCCACACCCTAGCCCATGTGGTGCATCCTGAGTGTATAGCCACAGCTGCATAGCATTAGATAGCGATGTCCCACACCTCGCCACAGCAGCTACTGCCCACTGCCTGGAGAGGCACAGGAAGACTTAGGGCAGTACAGACTACTTAACACACTTAGGAATTATGGGAACTGTGTCAGGCAATGTGCCACACCCTATCCCACGTGGTGGATACTGAGTGGAGAGCCATAGCAAAAAATAAGGCCATGGACACATATGTGTGGTACTATTTCTTCCAGTTGATTTGCATGCTTAAAAGGAACAACAGTTACATTCTAATGTTATAATGTTATGGTTCAGTAAAGACTCAACACAGATGGTTAAGTTTAAAAAATATTTATTGCCAATTGGTGAAACTAAAAAAGGGGCAATTAAGATTTAAATTTTTTTACAAAATCAATCTCACAATACAGTCCTTACATGTGTGTAATCATTGCTTTGAATATATCTAAATGTGTGTCATGCATAGTAAGTAGATGATATGAATTGGAATAAGTAAGTACATATGGAAATACGAGCATAGAAAGAAGGCAGCAGAGGAAGGCCATTTGGTCTATTAAGTCTGTTCATATTGCAGGGTCTGCTTCTTGAGGTAATGTCTCTGCTATCCCTCTGCAGTCCTCCCATCCTCCCTACGCATGATTCTTATCTTCCCCCATGCATATACCAGGCTCTTTTATAGTTGGTCACTGTCTTTAATGAGGTGACCTCTTCTAGCAGTGCAGTGCAAGTGTTCACTACTCTTTTGTGGGAAGTAGTGCTTTCTGACATCCCTCCTAAACCTCTCAGCATCCAGCTGAAGCCTGTGCCCCCTCATGATATGTTTGCCACTCAGCTGGAAGAGACTTTGGTTATCAACATTGTTTATACCTTTTAAGTAGTTGAATGTTCCAATCATGTCTCATACCTTAGTCCTGTCCTACATTAATGAAGGTATGTCAGGAGCTTCTAAGCAGTGATTACACACATGAAACAGTGATGATTTGTTGTTAGTGTGTGACTGATAATGTGTATTTTCCTGGGGTGGGCGAAAAACCAGATGCTAAGTGTTCAAGTAATAGAATATAAAAAGTTTATGATTTCAGTGGCAATAGATAACTGGAATGTTCAGTTAAATATTTTAAGATATATCACTGACAAGGTGTATGTGGAAAATTTCCACCTGACCCCTCAATAGAGGTGATCATAAACATTGTCATGAACAGGTATGAAGTGTGTTGTTATCAGTAAAAGTGTCTGATTTACAATTTCCAGTATTATTAACATATATTACATTTACTTGTAAGACAAGTACAACGTATTTCATATTATTACAGGTACAATATATATTTCTTTCAATGGTTGCATTAGTTACTGTATCAGTTCTGAACTAGAAAATAAATGTGTGTAGCATGTTTTTTTTATGAAAGATATAGGTCACTGAACTTAATCACTATAGTATTCTATTAAATGTTAAGGAGAAATTGTTACTTGACTCTTATAGTAACACTTTTACTAGAACAATTAAACTAGTTAATAACAATGGTGAGATGAAATGAGAATGTAAATATTATTTACATGTCATTACAAAGGTATGCAAGAATCATTTGATAATAAGCTGCAATACTTCAGTATTCACACTTGCTTCATTTCACTTGCTTCATTATGACTACAGAGTTTTATATTTACATATGTACAGTTTCAGTGTAACAAATACATCAGGCATAGTTCAACACTGTTGCATGGTGAACTAATGATGCTGTTGTCAAGATGTCAACAGATAATAGACAAAAAAACCTGGTGATAGAAAACTTGTGACAGTGTTCTCTTTGGTGACTGAGACATGTGTTATACACTTATTTAAAATGATAAGGGGCAACTTTTGTGTCTCTGCAGAGGCAAAAAGTTAGCAACTGACAACAACTTCTTGTTATGTATGGGTATGATACACCTACAAGAAAAGATATGTACAGAACAGGGGAGCCAAAAAGGATTTTGTTTTGACATGTACAATCTTCAATATACATGTAAGCATGGTTTCTCTAGTGACTGTGAATTCTGTTGGCACTGATTGAAGTCACTACAACAATTTCCATGTTGTCACTGATCCACACAAGATCTTAGATGTCATAGTGCATGAAATGTCTCTTCCAGTATATCATTTTGTTGATATGCTATGGTTTATTGAGAGCCGTAGATTGGAAACAATTGTACTGACCTACGACTGTTTCTGTCACAAAGTAGTCATTTAAAAAAGCAACATGTTCTGTCCTATTCTTCTGAAATATGAAGGTCATCATAATTCTTCAATATTAGAAGAGATGCATTTTTTAAGTGTCGTGGCAGTCTCTGTTTAAAGCTGCTTGTAGAGTCGTCACACTCTACCCATCCACTTCTGTACCTTAGTAAACAGTTGTAATGGCCAGAATGCATGGATTGACCATGGTGATAGACTATACTGTGAGTGTCAAACACTGATTGGTTAAAAACTATTCTACCAGCTGTGTAATCTGTGATGGGAGTGTCAACTCTGAGCTTGCTGGAGTCAAATCTGTACAATATAAGCAACAGATATTGAGATGAACTCCTGAGATGTATGGACTGAGTGCATCTGCCTCCACACCTTTTACAGGAGTGACCACATTGAGCATTGGTGAATAGCTGTCAAAATTTGACACTTTTGGCTTGAGGGACAAAAAGAATGATCCACAGCATATCTTGTGTGGTTTCACGCTGTGAATTACCACATGATACACATACATATTTGGTTACATATGACACAGTGAAGTACTGGCACATTGGAGTGCCGTCTTCATTCAAGCTGTTTATGATTGCCATTATAAACTCACTAGTGTCTTGCTGTATGTTTGCAGCAAATGTACTGCATCCGTGATACGTACCTAACACCTGCCGTAGTGGTGTTAGTGACTGCACATTGTTAGACTGGTCAGAAGCCATGTTGACAATCTGCTTCAATGCCTTTGATAGGGGAGTGTCTTGTGAAGCAGATATTGCCTGCATAAAGTGTGGCATGTGGAGAAAAACTTGCATAGCTGAGTTAGCATAGCAGTTCACTCTAGTGCTGTTGTCAAAGACTGGCACAGCAGCTACACCTACTGATTTCTGATGAACAGCTGGCTCTGAATGTGTAGTTGATATTGTGACATTTGTTGAACTCTTTAGAGTTGAATCACTTCTGGAAGCTCTTGCTTGCTTACTGACACATGTAGATATGACTGTACGATGTGAGACAGCCAGATATGTAGGCAATGATATTAAAGACATTTGTGGCTGATGTAGAGAACATAACCTGTTGTACTCAAGAATACATCGCTTGTCAGCTCATATTTTCTGAGGTGCTAGAGTTATAATATGCAACCCAGAAAGACTGTGGACACATGAAAGTGACACATAGCTCATGCCATCCTTGAAAATGTCTGTACCTATGTCCACCATTGCTGAATCCAAGCTCAAGCCCTGAAATTTGTGAATAGAAACAGCAGATGCAACACATAGTGGGAACTGTTTCCTGTTTACATAGATATCCTTAAATGCCTGAAATTTCACACTGGTATGTTCTATCTGTACAGGCTGTTCCATGTTGTCAAGGTGAACTACGAGTGTCTCGATAAATGTCCTCTTGACATTGTAGACAAAGTCAGTAATGTTTCCCATGGCACTGTTTACCATGCCTCGTTCAACATCGAAATTACATCATAGCATGATATGTGCATTCCTACAAAGTGTAAGAACAGCTTGTAGGCCAGCTGTGTGTGAAACATCTGACTTCAGTTCAGTGAGTCGTTCAGTCATCTTTGTTACTAGGTTGTGATTGAGAATGACACCATCAACTGTATCAACAGCATGCAGAGTTAGAATTTCTTGGTTTTCTCTCAGCAGCATAACATTGTTGAACTCAGTGCATTTCTTTAGTCATGGTATAAGACACACTATGTGTGTGCCTGTAGAGTACACATTGCTGAAAACATTACATGCTGTTTCTACGGATGTAGTATCTACTCTGATTCTCCGATCGTTTAACATAGCTACATGTTCTGGTGATAGAGAACCTGTACGAGCTTCATCTGAAAGTGATTTGTAAACCAGATCACCACTTTGGTGCATGTTCTCGTACAACTCAACATAGGTGAATAACTCGCAAATGTTAAAATCTGCAATGCAGCCGAGAATGTTCTTAGCTCGCTTGGCAGTCAGAGCTGCAAACACATGCTCTGCATTAACTGGTGCAAGCTGTAAAAGGTCCCCCCAATACAACAATACTTTTGCCACCAAATTGTACTCCATCATCAGTACCTAAGATCTCCTGTAGACGTAGGTGTATACAGGCGAGGATTATATTGGAGACCATGCTGATTTCATCAATGATGAGTAACTTCATCTTTGTGAACATGGAACAGAGCTGAGATGCAACCTCAAATGACAGTTTATGATACTCTCCTGTTTTGCCATGTTCCACTGGCAACATAAAGAGACGGTGTAATGTAACTCCACCAGTGTTGTATGCGGCTAGTCCTGTGGGAGCAGTAACAGAAACAGCACTGATGACCCTGTCAGGCTCCATGTTTCAGCAGTGATGGCTTCAATAAGGAAACTCTTTCCTGTGCTAGATGAACCACTAACAAAGATCAGTAGTGGCTTATAGTCACAACAGTCACATTTTATTGTTTCATGTAGTAGGCCATGTCGAACAGCATCAATGACTTGAGAGTGAACTACATGCTGCTGCTGATTCAGTCTTTCTCTCAAGTCAGCTGGGTTGATAGTGGAGTGTGTTCCATGTTCCATGGCAGTCTCAATTTCTGAGATTAACACTTGTGGGGCATTTAAAGGCAGAGGTTTGCCTAGAACAGCTTGTCCTTCTGGATCAAGATTGTCTTGTGAGCTAACAGGAATGTCTTCCTCAAGCTACTTCTCTGCCTTCTCAAGCTATTCTTTCTCAGCCTCCAGTCTCTGTATGTATGTCTCTGAGTATTCAGTTTTGAAAGTCTCATAACTGAGATTGAATTCTTCCTCGAATGTATCACAGTTACGTTTTAATTCAGACTCATTCCTCCAGGGTCTAAATAGGAATAGGAGAGCAAAGTAGTAATGTTCTCTGCTCTCTGATGTGCCTAGATGCAATTTATAGTGGTCTATGAGCCATGGCTTGTGTCTCTTTATGAGAGAGCCATCCATTCCATTCACCTTGTAAATGTGCCGTGTTGAGTCAGGTGATATATCTGCCTTGTAGTCATACCACTTAGCCACCTGAAAGAGACACATATCATCCATGTCATCGTGTCTATGGGGGTAGTATGTGTCTACCAGGTTATTCTTCAAGATATGTTTTGAAGAAGGTCTATTGGCAGCGAGTTCCTCAATCTTGGCATGGGGAATCAGTACACGTTTGCATTTCTCTTTGTAGTTCATATTCAGAAACTGTACAGAGTCAGACTTCCCGTACAGATGTGTACCCATTAAACAGTCACTGGCTTCATAAGCTCCACATTCTCTGTGTGAAAGGGTCTTCAAGCCCAATGACCACAGCTAAGATGTCAGGCTCTTGCTTGAACTGGCAATATCTTCCCAAAGATCTTGCAAGCTAGTCTGCTCATGCTTGGTTATGTACAAAGTCACGTACTGCACCAGGGCCAATGAGTTGTCAGCCACGAACTGAACATCTATGTTTGCTTGCCACATTAGGAGAAGAGTTGGGTTGTAGTCATTGATGTACACCTCTTTCTCATCTCTGGGTAACTCATATACCCTCTTGGTTGATTTTGCCTTCAAGTGGTGTCGTATTGCTGAAAAAAGTTAATTCATGGAACCATCCTGACAAACTCATCTAGGGAATCCGAAGCAACATCGTGTGTACCAATTAGATTTGTTCTTTACTACTCACCGGCAGTATTTTGCACAAATATGTCGCTGGAACTTTTGTACCAACTTCCATAATGTAGGACTGTCATACTTGTCTGGAATGTGACAAGTGATATATTGCTAGATGAATGCTAGCACTTGTGCTGCTTCATGTTCACCTATGCTTGGTGCATCCTTGATCCACAATAACATATGAATATGAGGGGTACCCCGTGCTTGTTATTCCGTTCTCCAAAAGTAATGCTCCACAGTACCAAGAGGTGGATTGTCCTTTGACAATATGAAAGTCAGAATGTCATGGAACTGCTTGGGAAAATGTCTTGTGACAGACACAGGATCAAGTGAACACATTTCTCTGACAGTCATTGATGAAATCACATCAACATCAGAATTTGCCCACTTCAACAGTTCACTGAGCTCGTCCCAGGCATATTCAGCACAACTAAGTGTGACAAACCATGTGGCCGCATCATAGTCTCACAGCATTGTCATCACTTCGGAGCATCTGCAATACCAATATTCTTTGGTGCTATGAAGACTTGGAAGTATGGAAGACAGATTCACTTGCACATTTTCATCTTTCTGCTTTAATTTCTCTAGAAATTGAGCAGCTGTTATTCCATCTAGTGGAGTTGTGAGACAAATAGTATGTGCAATAGACGCAGACAGAATGTTAAGTTCACTCTCCCAGAGGAGATGAAATAGGTACTGTATGTTACGTCTGAATTTGCCGTCTTTACTGAGCACATGGCTAGTGCAGTACTCAGCACCCTGTACACGTATTTCCCTTTCATCTAGTCATCCACCTGACACTTTTGGGAAGAAGTCTGGGAAACAGTGTGCTTCTAGTGTTGCCTCCCAAATACTGACAGGCTCACCTTCCACCTGTTTCATTTGATAGAGATCAGTGTTGTCTCCTACTAGATCTCTGCCATGTAGTGGGTGAATTGTGTACTGTTCATACACATTGTCACTTGTCTGTCCACTGACCTTCTCAATCATTGGCTTAGTTGTTTCTAAGAGATCATGTTGAACAGAGAACAGTCATGTGATCAATGTCAAGGTCTGAATAAAAGGGATTGTTACTCTTTAAATAAATAAGAGCAAGCTTTACCTTCTGTACATTGATGGTACCTTGCCAGATGACCTTGGACTTAGTTGGAATACCATTTACAAGAATCACCAAACTATTTACCATAGAGATTGCCTCCTCATTTTCCTGTAGAGGAAGTGGGAGATACATCACGGAACCCTTTAGAGATCTAATGAGTTATTTTTGTGGAATGTTCCGTGTCTTTGTGTTCAGATGTAGAATGGTTTGAAATGGTTTCATTGTCTGAGTTAGAATGCGAACAAACATATTCAATGTTGCAATCTCACTTGAGGTAACATGTGCCTCCATATTATTCAACAGTGACCTTGGTGGCAGAATGTTGGACTTTAGTTTGGAGAAACAGTGTTTGCACAGCACAATGGTGGTCTGTAACTGAAAGTTAGATTTCATCAGCAAAAATGCTGAGAGACAGAACCACATGTCATTGTATGGTGACAAGGTTTCAAGGTTCACTGTGACTGTTTGTTTGCTGTAGCACAGACGGTCACATGACACACATACAGAGTCGAACTTCACAGGCCTTTGCCAGCTCAAATTTAGCAATTTCTTTGCCGTAGTGTTTCAGTATGTCACTTTCTAAAACAGACACAGATGTTTCACCAGAACTTGCTGACTGATAAATAGTTGTGTCTGGTGCAGAAGTCACACGTTGCAGCTGTTTGAGAAACATGATGGCACCCTGCATGTCACCAGACTGCAATAAGTCATTTAAGAAAGTATACTAATTGACAACTCATCGGACTTCATATACCCTGTATACAAAGTTTTGCATGCCTGAGTGATGCACTCCCAGCATCTGCATGTTGTGAAAGACACTGTCACAAACACCACTATCGAGGCATTCTAGTGAGTGACCCATAAATTCAGTATGTGGAGGGATTTCACAAAGGTCAATCTTGTTAAACAGTTTATATCTTTCTTTGCGATCTGTTATCACAAATAGGTTGACAAACTGTTCAACTTTTTCAAATGATGATTGCCTACAGTTGCAGGTTTCATCACGTGGTCATGAGAGACAGTGCCATTTATGGGACACAGTGGTTGCATCACAGTCATCATTTGTCTCCATTGCTGTGTCATTACAGACACTGAGCACATTGACCAGCTTACCAGACCCATCAATGGTGAACTTGCTTTCTTTTTTCTGTGAATAATAAGATTCTTCCCAGAAATATGCCTCTGAGTGCTGTGAGTGCATCCAGTGACCTGTGAATACATCACAGAAATTGTGCACAGTCAAAGTAGGATACCATTGTAGCCTTTTTTTGATGTTGTGCACAACTTTTCTGAATAGTTCAAGCACATGAGACATCTTACGCCATAAACCTTGAAGAACAAATACTGCTCTATTAACAAATGTGTGTACTTTGAGATGCAATGTCATCAAAGCCAGATGACTCTTTGTCTTTTTGCGCTCATGTCTCATCACAGCAACAATAAGCCTGTCGATCTTAGCTTTACTTGCTAGCGATCAGAAATACTTTTGCTTTCTCAGATAAAAATCACCAGCTGTGAGTTTACAGCACTGTTTAGAAGGCCTGTTTATGGTTGCTGTAGCAATAGTTGTGTTTCATCTGAGAGATCTACACAACTGTTGCTCAGGTAAACATTTTGTCCTTGCTGTTGAGCAAGTATGTGGTTTTGTTGTACAGTGAGTTACTGTAGAGCTCACTATTCCAGTAGAACTCTGTATTGTTTTACATCTTGAACTCACATCACTGTTTCTTTATCATTCTTAAGCAACAGTGAAGTACTATGATACCTGTTTCGTCTTTCTATACATGCACATCTGTGTTTACTAGGCATCTTTCAATCTGTTAGTTCACAGTAGCAGTCAGCAATGTTACAGAAGTATCAGACACCTGCATAAAAGACACAGACAAAGAAAATATTAGTATATGCTTGTGTTGATCACTTCTAACATTGTATATTGACACAGATGATTTTATGTATAAAATATTTAAAAAAAGTTTCAGAAAATGCTGTAATCAGATTGGTTGCTTGAATTTTGACAGTCTTATTTTATTTCATGTTACACTGTCCTGTATAGTGTTATCACCATGCCACATATATATTTTTTTGTACTATTTCACTGTTCAGCAATGCAGAATCAGTGCAATTCTCTATAGTGATTTTGACCTAGTATTGTTAAACTGCTGGTCAAAGAACTACTATTTTTTTAAATCTTTCTGTAAATGAGTAACAGATTAATAAAATCAACTTCAAACACTTAACTTTTGAATATTAATTGTCATGATAGCCATAAGGCATTCACAAGAGTCACATTGACAGTTACTTAATGACGTCTTTGAGGCAGTATAACACTTGGCTCTACCTTGTGCCACATTACATCTCTAAGGAGTGGTTAAGATATTGTTAAGCCAAGCTCTGTTCATGTGTTATTGCTAAGACAAATAATCACAATTATTGATTAGGAATAAATATACAGGGTTTTAAATAATTGATTAGCAGTTTTTTCCTTGGGACAATACTAACTGTGCAGAAAGTATTTATATACATTTTCTAGAAGTGTTATGTTTGTTAAACACAGTGAGGCAAGTGCTATGCATTTTCACAATGTTTTGGCACTTTTATGAGCAAAACGCTAATCAAATTTTAGAGTTAAATATAACCCTGATATAGAGGTCAATTGTGGAGTGACAGAAAACAATGAAATACAAAAATGTAGCTTCAACAATTACATAGTTGTGCAGGTAGAGTTACAATTTCAGAATAAGTATGTGAAATTGTGTGAACTTACGTATTTGTACATTAGGTAAGAAGCAGGAAACTTTTCCCTTCAGTAATCATCATTTTTGGGGAAAAATCGTCAAATAATGTAGTACATTCAAAGTTTCAAAAAAACAGTGTCGTGTGCATGAAAGTGTCACAAAATATAGTGTTGTGCATTCAAAAGTGTCACAAAAGTAGTGTCATGCATGTGAAAGTGTCACAAAAGTAGTGTCGTGCATGCAAAAATGTCACAAATTTAAGCTTGGGAGTGATAACTGTATTCATTATCGAATCATATCTGATTGCTATTTGACTGACAGCTAGTTCTGCCAATGTTATGCTAGATTTAACAGGCCATGTAAGACAACCAATCAGAGATGGAGAAGACTGAAGAAGAAGGCCACAGCAGCCATCGTAGCCTGCACTGAGACACACCACATTTATAACTGTAAGTACATCATGTTTTATAAAGCATTTTTCTACTATGATAAAAAGTGTTAGTAACAGGTAAATAGTATTAATCAAAATGTTTTTACTGCTCTATTTTACATTTCTAGAAATAACCTATGATGGTTCATTATTTAGGTACAACTGTTTAAAGTCAGACAATTATTTGGTACTTACTTGCACAGATACAGCTGCAAATGGAGGGAGATAGCAAGGTGCACGTGTACCCACAACAGAAGAGGGAACCAATCAGACATGTGTCTGCATTTGTAATTGTTTAAAACTGCCTACCAAAAGGATGTATTTTTCCCACCTTTAAATGTTAGCACTTTTTAGCTGTAGCAGAAGTGCAGTGATAGTCAGTGCATAGACTACATTGGTTAATGAAGGCACAGTAGTAGCCAATGATTTCTTTTATTTGTGTGTTATGGATCAGCCCACTGAAGCTGAGTTGAACTTAGGAGGGAAAATAGCAGTTTTACTTTCACTACTGCTTAGGTACTGCAGGGTGAACACTGCCTTTTTGGTAGCTCTCTGTCCACTTCTAAGTTGAAAAGCTGAGCATGACAGAAAACAGCAAAAGGACTTTGTGGATTGTTGGAAGCAGTATAATGAGGTGAGCATCTGAGTATGCTCAGAATAGTGATTTTGGGAGTAAACTGCAGCTCTCAAATTGCTGTGTTAAGTGGTTTGGTAGGGGTGGAATGAGGTGGGAGCACCTCATGCCAACCATGCACATACTTTTAAGTACTCAGGCTCAGCTAGACATAATGCTGATACATCTTAACATCCAACAGCTTAATCTGGTTCAAGGTCAGTTGGCATTCATCTGTATCCCCCTCCCCCGGGTCGTGCCTGAAAATAGGCAGGATTTGTCTAGTGCACTTACCCGGTCAACAAAAGCTAAAATAAAAAAAATAAATAAAAAATCTTGGAGGCAATGATTTGGGAACCAAGCGCTGGGTAGATTTAGTAACAGAAGCAAAATTGGACCTCGCTTCTATCATGAGTATGTTGCCTGCCTGTAAAATCATTTTTTTTTGGATATTACAGAGTGTAGGGTCTGGCAAGCAGAACATCATATGTACCTGATTGACAGAGCCTGAAGGAAAGTCAACATACAAATTTCTGCATTTCTACACATGTCTGGAATGTACACCATATGTCACCCAGAAATTAAGTATTGTTGTAATTGGCTATACCTACCAGATGGTGTACACTTCTTGCATGCTGGCAATTGCAATTTTGTGGGAGACCTTTGAGATGCAATGCTCAAAGTCCTCTAAGAAGTGATTCAAACTGTTTGAACAAATGACAAAGTGTAAACAAAGGTTATTTTCAGAACCAAAAAATGTTGGTCAAAAAATAGAACAACTGCATACGTCACTTACACTGGTGAAACACATGGGTTGGGAATAGTTACACTGTGCCAGGCTGTTGAACAAGCCTGGGCAAAGTGCAAGTGCAGCGTAGCAGGGTGTTTTCACGGTGATATTTAACGGTGCTGTGGCATGGTCAGCAGTGTTAAATGTTTCAGTCTGGCAATCGGCATTGTGCATGTTACACTGGGAATGCACCAGTGTAAGTCATCAGAGAGAAGTAGGGGGGATACAGCACTGAATTGCAGTGGTGGTAGGTGCAAGTATCACAATATTTAGTACTGTATATGCAAATGGAGCCATAATGTATGCAAGGTGTTAATGCACCTATTTGGATATCATTATGGCCTCATTTGCATGCAGGTGTGCCAATTATCAGTAACTTGTCCCTGGTACTCTGTGAGGCAGTACCTGTTGGCTACCAATGCCCCCCTGGTTGCTTTGAGGTAATGTATCTCAACACTAGATCTTGGTTTTTCTATAACAAAATACTGCTGGTAGTACAGTGGAATCTACCCCTTCACCTTATCATGGGTTAACTGTATAAAATGTATCCCTTGCCTGATTGGGCTGGAGTGGTAGCTGCACTACAGCACAATGGTTACTTTTAAACAGAAAGCCTACAATTGGGTGAGGGGGTGGGGTGCAGTGGACCACCATGGATATATTTTTCATAGCAAAATCACAGTTGGTGAGAGAGGGCTGATGCCAACACATGGTAGCCCTGGAGCTTGGGTGGCCACCCACAGCTGTTGGCTGCCATGTTGTAGTGTGCAATACTGCAGGTACACTGTGGTTGTCATTTTTTTTTATTTTTGTTTGTTTGGGGGGCCTCAACAGTGTGCAGCAGAAGTACGGGTTGTGGTTGCAGATGCTCACAGTATCATGGGATCAATACCAGGATGTGTCAAGCGTGCATGGGAGTGTTACTGTACCACAATACAACTCATGTGAAAAATAATTTCTGTGTGAAGTGGAATGGCAGGGGTGGAATGAGGTGGGAGCACATCATGTCAACACTGCACAGACTTCTGAGTAGTCAACCTCACCCAGACATACTGGTAATACATCTTGGCTGGGATGATTTAGGCATCAAACGTTGGGTAGCTATAGTGTCAGAAGCAAAATTGGAACTTGTTTCTATTATCAGTATGTTGCCAGCCTATAAAATCATTTTTTTCAGATATTATAGAGTGTAGGGTCTGGCAAGCAGAACACCATGTGTATTTGCTTGACAGAGCATGGAGAAAGGTGAACATACAAATGTCTGCATATCTACACATGTGTGTGATGCACCATATGTCACCCTGAAATTAAGTTTTCTTATGATTGATTATACCTACCTGATGGTGTGCACTTCTCACATGTTGGCAATTGCTGTTTCCTGGGAGACCTTTGAGATGGAATCCTCATAGTACCCTAAGAATGTCAGACTGTTTGTATACCTATTGAGCTATAAAAAAAAGGTTCTTTTAAGAGCCAAACGTGTTGGTCAAAAAATAGAATGGGTATATACACCACTCACACAGGAGTAACACATACTTGGGGATATTCACAGTGAAATGCAGGGCTGGTTACAGTTGACCTTTTAATGCATGATGGGTGTTGTCAGGGTGATATTTAATGGCATCTTGCTATGGGTCAGCTATGTTGAAATATGTGACTGTGGCAGTTGCATATTATATGGTTCTGTGTCATAGTGCCAGGGCAAGTGCCCACAGAGGAGCACCAGTGTGTACCATTGTGTGACAGTGCTTCTGCTACCTGTGACTACTGTGATGTCCACTTGTATATATGAAAATTGGCACAAGAGACATCAGGGCACTGTTTTCATTTATACAGGTTTTTTGTCATGCTAGGGTGAGCTGCTGAGCATACCAACTGACTGTGTGTGTGCGCTGGTGGTTGGTCTAGCCAATGGGGAATTTGGCACCCATGTCAAGAAAATAGGAAAGGGGGATGCATGTGGTGATGGGGTGATGGGTATCCCCCCTTGTCAAACAAGGAAAAATGGGCACACAAACTGAGAGGGATTTATCACTCCCTTGGCAAGCAAAAAAAAACTTGGGGGTTACATTATGCTAATGGTCACTGGGTACCCTCATAAACACACAATAAATGGGTGTGTTCATAAGTAATACCAGCACTCAGTGCTGCTATGTTGGGTGCATGTAGGGAGAGGCTTGCTATGGTAACACTCTGTGAGACCTTTGTTCTCATTACACTTTAACTTTTCTCTGATGTCATCACCTAATTAGGTAGGCAGGGTGGTGGTAACTGCTGTTGAGTGATTGGGGAATGTGGAACACACCTACTGTTATGTACTGTGCATCCGACCCAACAGTAACCATTCCTCTAACTCTGTAGCACCACAAGATGCTGGTTGCAAAGCAGACCAACATGAGACAGACAATGCTTCATCTTCAATAGACAGGAAGATGAACTTTTGATGTAGCTGTATTCAAGCTGTGGTATATGTTATTACTCGAATATACCATGACATAACACAGAGTTGTGTATGTTTTTAGTGTGTTGAAATGCACTAATTCATGTGGCTGAATGATAATATTTGTGATTATGATAATTAAGTTTTAAAATGCTGTTCTTGCCATGTTCTAGTCAGAATACTTCATAGAATACATAGACATATGTAGGTTCTGAGACATGAGAGTAATGGAATGTTTGTGTATGTTTTTATTGCAGAATACAAAATTGAACAATGAGGCAGTGGTCAATGAGAGGTGTGCTTGCTGTTTGAGGCAGTCCAATTGAGGGGTAGTGCTAGCATTTTAATGCGGAGCACGAACCGTAAGTTAGACTCAATGTGGAGGCACATTAATAGCTTCCTGCACGTGGTCTTGAGGGTGAAAAAAAAGACCATTGTGTAGTTGAAGAGGAAGTGAAACCTGTTGTGCCAACACTTCTATCTTTTGAAGCAGAGGGAGGAGATACCGGAGAACAACAAGTGCTGGTACTACCTCGCTTATGAACTCTGGGAAGCTGCAGGCAAGCCAGCTGCGGGGGAACGCCTCACTCATCGTAAGTTATTCAAAAAAATTCCTCAGATTCTATGATATAATAGTACAGGTACACAATCGGGTAAAAGAAAGTCTTTTTCTGATTGAAGTCTTTGTTGTTGTAGCCATGTTATTATCACAATAAGATGTTACAAGTCAAGTGGCTTCAGTGTAAAACAACTGAATATTTCCTACGTCATGAGAGATGTCATTTTTTTGTCTTTTGTTTTTTGTCTTAAGAGAAAAATTATTTATAACTGTTATTAAATAATGATGCATTTTTTTGTGTTACATATATTGTGTAAATATATATATATATATATATATATACACATATATATATATATGTTCATATAATACGTGTCCTGATATTGACTTAGATAAAAACATGTATTTTACGATGCTGTTGAATAAATAACCCAATGATAGTGATGGAGCTACTATCCAGTATCGATTTTATTAAAGCAGATTTGTATTTCATGTGGCATACTGTATAAGTATTAAGTATCGTGTACTGAGCCAGCTTATGACCTTTTATTTATTAAATATTTATTTGCAGTAATTATGATTTTATATGTGTCAGCAATGGCTCTGCAATACCTGATTACAGGCAATGTTACGTACCTGAAACATGTTGAATGCTTAAAGAAAGTGTAGTTAAAATGTGTTGACATTTACATGAAATACTTAGTGGATCTACTTATTATCTTCTTTCACAGAGCATCGCAGGCATCCCCCACTCCCAGCCGAGGTAGTACCAGCACAGTCAGAAGCTGTGAAGGCTGAGAAGTCTGACACTGACAGTGTCATTCTTGTCGAGTCAGATGGTAAGATGCTGATAGAAATAATTGCATTAAATAATTGGGGTGGTATGAGGCTGTCATGTAAGATGTGAGCTGGACTACTTAACTCACCTCTTTTTAGGAAATACTCTTCAGAAAGTTACCATGAGTTCCAGCACCCATGTAATATTTGTAATAATACAACGGACACAAAAAATAGAATAGAATTCTGAATTTTGATTGGCTGGCTGGCACCTTTTCAGTGTTGTAAATACTCCATTGTGTACCCACTGTAAAAGGTGCCAGCCACCACTCAGCCACATCAGGAACTCCCTGGCAAATCCATATGTTCATCACAAACACACCACTGCAAAGCTAACGGATGGATGGCAAACAAATGAGCAGCAAGTTTGAAAATAAATGGATGTTTTAAATATTTATTTATTTTTTGCAAAAAAACAAACAGGGCCTTTGTATAATTGCAATATACCCCTCCAGGGAGTGGGTATACTGGAGGATTTACCACTCTTGGCATGGTTAAGTCTCTCGGGTTCACCTTGTGACTGAACTACACCAGCCATGGTAAATCCTCCAGTAAACCAACACCCTGTTGGGGTATTTTGCTTAAATATTCTAAACAACAAGATATACTACTTCATAACATAACTGGTGATTCAAAAGGAACAGATTTTATAGCCAGAGGTACAGTAGTTGTATACATCTCAATTTGGTTTAACTGACTATGTTCTACAACTGGTGATTACAATTCTAGACACCAATGGTATGTGAAGTATTGTTGTCATATGAATTTTTTATCTATTTTTTATAAGTGAATTTTGTCTTCATTGCACTCTTAAGAAGATATTTGTACAGATCTGAATTGTGTTTTTGTGTCATCTCATGTTCAAAATGAGTAATACAGGTATTCATCCCAATGTATGTTATCTAGATCTTGGTTGGTATATTTAAAGTGTTTTTGCATATTGATATACTACCCACTTAGGTGAGACGTAGTGATGTGACCCAACACAATATACACAGGAGAATGTTCTGTTGTTCACATAATGATGTGAGAAGGGAAGAATAGTAATATATGTTAATCAGGTTGGGGGGCCGACCCATGCATACTTAACAGATTATGATATTGAGCCTCTTATGTCCTGGTAATGTATTGACAGAATCTGTATATTTCTGCATGGACGGTATTGTATGTCTATGCTAACATTGGGGGAATAAGTGAAAATAGGGTGGGCGTCACTAAGCAGCTGCATTGCCATGTACAGTACTGCACAGAGTGAGTTGCTGAATTACAATGGGGTGTGCAGTGCTGATGTGGCTGGCAAGGTGTTGGAACTTCTCTGGAAGATCAGCTGTGGCAGTGCCAGTACCCTTCATGTGAGTGAGTTTGCTGCTGTACCCACAAGCAGGGCTGGTGCGTGGATGTCACTGCTGGTAAATGACACAACATCCATGGAAACACAGAAGTGTCATTGCAAATACAAATGTGGTACATGGTTGAATTACACAATGAGACACTATAAAAAACGTATTTCACAATAAAAGTTTAGTGGTAGATTAATATATTGTGGTATATGTTATATTCTGAGTGTAAGTACCATCATAAAAGATATTCACACAAGATGTAGTGTCACAGCCCCCTGCACCCACAACCTCTGTTCAGTAGTATGGAGGACCTTGTCACCCCTAAGGCAGCCATAGAGCTACTAATTGCTAGGTACTGTGAGAGGAGTGTGGCTATTTGTGAAATCAATGACTAAGTGGGGATGCAAACAGTACTGTAGTAGAAGTCTCAACATGTGAATGGATCATTTGTATATTGAGATTCTGTGACACAGTCTGTTATCTATGTTCAGATACCCACTTTTTGCTTTAGTATGCATACAGATGTACTATATGGTGTCACTCCATGCATAGCTGGGAGATATTTGTTGTACAGTGTGCCCTATTCATTATGATAGTACACTTATGATTACATTTTTGGTTCTCAGTGGGTAGGTGGTCAAGGTGGTAGCACTGCATCAAGGGGGAATGTATGATGTGGTAAGGCTAGTATGGCACATGAGAGAGTTGTACTAACCCAATTCTGAGAACGTTATCTTAATTATCGCAATGTGTGTGCAGCGGTGATGGAGTGTACTGGACTGGTGTGCCATGCAGGTACCTGTACGTCATCATAAGTATTATTGTATGAAGGGGGGGAGTGTACTAGGATAATAATTGTATTTATAGATAGAAAGTTTGTGATAATCAAGATGATAAGGCCTACTGTACTACAATGCATACTCAACCAGTTCAAAACACGTTTTCAGTTCAATGGGGAGGGCCTAGTGTAGTAATAGAGCCAGTTACCATATTGTAAGAGTGTGATAAATGGTAGCGGGGGGTACAATGGATATGTCACATGGTGTACTTGCTATTCACGGATGATGGGTGTGCTGTAATGCTTTGCAATGTGTCAAGTCACCTGTAAGTGGGTACATATTGTTGTTGTTTGCTTATGGTGTATGCTCACACCCGTACCCCACACACAGACAGTGGAAGGTTAGTGTGCAGCTCTATATATGACACAGATTACAGAGTGAGTAATGAAAACTGATGACTATGAATGTTAATGGGTCACTTATTTTTTTGCATCAATTACTGTTGCAGTTTGTTTCATTATAGCAAACTGCTGAACAGGTTATCATTTTGATCCTTACACAAGGATATAACACTCAAGGTTTTCATGATGAGAAACTGTTGTCATATGTTCAGCTTATCAACATAGTCTAACGTAGGTGTTCCAAAGATAACTTCAGTGCTGCTGCATAGCTTATGGTTAGGTGGGATTCAACAGTTTAACAATCCTGAGTCTATACATCAATGTTCTCATGGTGTAAGTAGTATTAAATTTCAAGGCATGAGCAAGTGTAATTCTATAATGTGTCAATCCTTGTGCAGGGGTGCAATGTGTCACGATGTGTACATGATACATGACTGCAACATGACACTACAGGGTGCTTAGGTCACTTTTTACATGATTCTTAGCTGCAGCTTATTGTTATTATAATAATAATCTTTATTTGAAAATAGTGTGAGACCTTGTCCAGCATATGGTGAAGCTCTACATGTGTGTTAAAACAATTTACATAGGCAAGTTAGGATGTTTGTGGCAATTGAAAAGTGTTACTTCTGAGAACAATTGTATTGTGTACAACATTGAGATAAAAACAACTTTTTAGTAAATTAAAAGATGCTGATATCATATTAACTATTTATTATTTGTACGTTCTGGGCGGGATATTCAGACTGTGCCAGGCTGTGGTGCAAGCCTGGGTGCAGCACAACCGGGATATGCCTGGGCATTGACAGGGTGATATTCAATGGAGCTGCGCCATGGCACAGCATCGCTAAATATTGCTCCTTGGCCACCCGCAGTGCGCATGGCACAGTGGCAGTGCAACAGCGCAAGTGGCCAAAGTGGAGCAGGGGGCTGCACTAGCGGAAGTGCCCTAGCACTAGGCACAACAACTGTAATATTCAAAAGTGCACATGCAAATAAGGCTATAATGCATGCAAGGCACAAATGGGGTCATTTGCATGTCATTATGGTCCCATTTACATGCAGGTGTGCCAGTCCTCGGCGACTTGTGCCTGCCACCCTGCGAGGCTGCAGCTGTTGGGGACCGACGGCCACCTGCCCCTACTGGCATCATACTCCGATGCCCGAACGTGAGCATATGTATAAATAATAAACATCCCATATCACTGCTGGTCCACTGGACTGCTCACAGCCCGATTGCGGGTATATATGATAAACTACAATGTCCTATAACCCTGGTGGTCCAGTGGACCGCTCGCAGTTTGATCACGGTCATATGTAATGAAACTATACTCCAGTATCCTTGGTGGTGCAGTGGACCGCTCGCAGCATGATCATGGGTGTCAGTAAGAAATAATGAAAAACCAATCCATCACTGGTGGCCCAGCTGCATTCCCTCCCACCATCCACTGAGCCCACTGCCCTGCACCCCCTGGTTAGTGGTAGGTGGCAGTCTCACCTGCTTGCCACCCTCGCTGTCTGGTAACTGACTCCATATGGACTGTACACCCATTGGTCCATAGTGTAAGCAATGGACGTGCAGGCTGTACTGTACTACACAGTACAGAAATGTGAATGGATCCATTCATATATTGGGCTTGTGTAGTACGGGTACGAGCTGCACGCCCATTGGCTTATGCTGTGGACTAATGGGTGTACAGCCCTACTGTACAGAGTCAGTCATCTGGCAGTAGGGTGGCAAGCCGGTGGGGAGCTGCCGACTGCTGCTGATGGGGGGAGTGGGGTGGTGCTGCTCAGTGGGTCGGTGGGGAGGAGGGTACCTCTGGACCACCAGGGATGGACTGATTTGACATACTATATCACCGACACCGACAGTTGGGCTGTGAGTGGTACACTGGACCATCAGGGATATAGGACCATTATTACTATACTAATGCCCGCGATCAGGCATGGGGGGTTGCCACCACGATGGTACTACTGGAGCTCGGGTGGCCACTCACAGCTGGCAGCTGCCATGTTGCACCCTGCAATGTGGCATCTCATCTGTGGGTGGCCAGCTGTTGCTCCTTTTTTGGGGGGGATCAACTGTGTGCAGTGCAAGTAGGGGTTGCGACTGCATGGGTAAGTACATCCTGGGCTGAATATTGGGATGTGTGGAACACAGATGGGAATGCCTCCCCTAATTGTGCCGCATACATTACTGATGTGCTCAGACTCATCGGCATTTGTACCGGCACACTCCCCTTCTGAATATCATGGCGGGGCTCATCAGTGGGTTGCGCATGGCAAAACTGTGTTGCATGATGTGCAGCCCTTCTGAATATCCCACCCACTGTTTCTTTATATGATGTGTAGAGATAATATTTCATTAATCAGTTGCCAATGTCACTGAACTGTTGGTTTCTAAATGTTTAACATTATTTCAATTTAATGTAACAGCAGTAAAATATGATTTGCTTCTATGAAAATAAGTACACAGAATAAAAAAAGTATATGACATGTGTCTCTTTTGTAGCAGTTATTAAACAGATGATTATATGAACATTAGATAACGGAAATAGTAGTGTTGGTCTGAGGTCATGCTATTATTCTCATGCAGGTGCAAACAAATAATATAGATGCAGATGTTCAATTTCACTTGTTCATACACAATTGAAGAGCTAGTATCACTGTATATCACACTGTGTTGTTTATTATGCCAAAACATTTAAGTAGTGAGTGTTGGCAAATACTAACTGATATAGAACAACAGTGTAGAAAGTATACTGTTCTTATAGATCTTTTCAAGTTGTCCACAAAGAACATAATATGGTAGAAAAAAATATAATAATGGAACTGACAAGACTGGAGTTCTGATTAACATAACACTCCTCGATGGTCTTGAGAGTGCCCAGCAAAATGTATTGCAATTATTGAATTAGATATCAATATTGTAAGATGAAAGACAGGTAGACAATCACCATTTTGAGGCTCATATATTGATTCATGTTTTTTGTCACTTTGCAGGGCACCCTCGCTTAAAGTGGTGCGCTGATCACTGTCACTGTTACCGCAGGCTTGCGCGCAAGGTTGACAGTCTTATAAAAGACAATGTTGCGCTCTGTGTAGGGCAGGAGAAATTACTGTCCTTCATGGCAGTGCAACAAGTGACTGTCAACCTTGTGCTTGAGCCTGTGGTGATAGTGGCAAGTGAGACTGTGGCCAGCTCAAGCACTTCACCTCTACCAGTGGCATCCAGCTTCCCTTGCAAAGAGTGACCAGCCTTCACAGTTCCTCCGGTATCTCCTCTGAAGGTGCAACAGCTTCCACTTCTATTGCGCCTCCACATTGTGTCCGACTTATGGGTTGGGCTGCCTCAAGCAGCAACACACCTCTCTCTCAGAGTTGTCTGTAAATATTGTACATGGTTTTAAAAATATTTTTTCACGTATTTTGTAAAATAATCATTTTTGTAACTTTTTTAATGAAGATATCTATTTTTTATGTACCATTTAATTTTGTAGATGAATAAGAAAAAAATGAATATTTTTTTTTATTTTTCTATGAAATGTCATGGAATTTATTTTACAATTTTTTGTCAGGACTGACTTTGTTTGATTTGAACATCTAAAAAGAATATTTTTTTTACTTTAATATATGTATAAATAAATATTTTTTGAAAATAACACTTTTTCTTGTGGTATTATTAAGTTGTGGGGATCTTTGTCATCAATATATATTGTACAAGAAAGCGGTCCTTTTCCTTAGTTTGGTAAAGAAGGGCATTATGCACAAAGTTTCAGGTTTAAACAGATAACACATCACAATTGTTGTTGTGTTACATATCTCGCAGTGTTATGACAACATTTTTGCAGGTACATTAATATGTGTGAGTTATGTTCAGAATTTGTGTCTAGTAAAGGTAAGGAAGAAGGCCATGTAAAATATGTAGATATTTAACAGTGGTGCTGAGAAATACAGTGCCACATTTTTTATGTCCCACAAGAGTAGTCTCATTGCCTGCAAAAAGATAGTGGGCCAAATATTCAAACTGCGCCCAAAATGTGCGCAATAGCAGGAGCAAGCACAAGTCAATTGCACACATGTGCAACAGACACGATATTCAAACGTGGAGCAAGTCAAATTGTGCAACCAGCCAACGTCTGAATATCGCACAACCTGTGCCATAGCTCAATCAGGAAGGGGAAGCTGAGCACATAGCCATAGTGCAACAAGACCAGCCCAGCTGAGCAGTGTAGAGGCACCATAGCGCAAGCAGGGAGCCCCCCCAGCAGCAGAGCAATGGAACTGCACAACCAGGGAGGTAGGCAGGGGCCCACCACCCATGCCACAGACGGGCACAGGAACACACTGCAGAACTAACAACACACCCCCACACCCAAAGCACAGCATCACTGGTGGAGGGACGGAATATCCACTGGCCCATGAGGACAAGCCAACAAAGCACAGCTGGGTCATGGCACCCCAGCATACCCACTGGCAAGCAGAGACTGCCACACAAAGGGCTGGACAACCCAAGTGTACAACAGCCCCCATGCACAGTACACAATTCTGCACTGAACCCCAAGACACCACCCATGAGCAGTGATCAGACCGGCACTGCCGAATCACCATGCCCCCCCAGCACAATGCAACCATGTGTACCACAGAACCATACAAGCCAGACCCACCAGGAGCCCACAGTGATGTGTGGCAGCACACGGCCAGACCGGCTGAAAGCCACCACCACACCAGGGACACCCCCCCACGCACACACACACACAATCCCAGGACAACACCACACCAGATGCCATGCACACCACTGCAACTGAGCATCTATAGCCAGCTGCAAATCAGAGACCACCACGGTATTCATAACAAAATATATATATATTTCTAATCAACAACACAACAATAACAACAGGAACAACCATAACTATATACAAATATATACAATACAGGGGTGGGGATACAGGTACAAGGTAGGGGTGGGTGTGGGAAAGGGGTAAAGAAGTTGGTGAGGGAAGGCAGGGTGTGAGGGAAGGATAAAGGGGGAAGGTGTGGGGCAGCTACTGCCCCCCAGGCTGCATATCAGCAGGCTGCCTCTGTGCCTGTGGCCTCCTCCAGTGTCGGACACCTCTCTGGTTCATCTCCCTCAGAATGTGCAGGGACTCAGTGGACAGCTCCAGCAGGCAGTGGATGGCCTGCTCAATTCTGCACAGGACCCAGACACCTCGGGCAAGGGAACAGAATCAATGGCTATGACTGTCCACAACCCTGAAGCCCACCCAATATGCATGGCATACAGCCAAGTGCCCCGCCCCTGTGATGGACTGCACCCACTCACAGTGACCGTGCACAAGCCAAGCCCAACCAGGCAGCAACAGCCATGTGTGCCACTGCACACACACACCCCATCCATGCCCATCACAGCACAACCAAGGCAGTACAGTGACATGGCTACAGGGTGGGAAGGTAGATCCACAGCCATGTGCCCAGTGCATGCATGGACCACCAGTGACACACACACAGACATGCAGTGCCACTGGGCAGTGCTGACTGTCACATGTCGTGTGCATGACAGTGTTGTCCATGGATGGTAGCCATGCCCTTCCCCCCATAGCACGCAATAGCATCCATGATGTAATGACACTCACCCTCATCAAGCCACTGCTGCTGCTGTGGTGGCTGCTGCTGCTGTTGCTGCTGTGGGACCACACCGCTGCCACGTCTGCCGGCCACCTCCACAGCACCCCTCTGTGCCTCATCCCGGGCCCTCCTCCGCTCCTCCATGCCTGTGGGAAACTAACGTTGAGAAACACATTAGTGAGATCCCAAAGCAGACAGCTCCCTGACCCAATGAGTGTGCCTGCCCACACAGCCAGACCCATACATCACACACCTGCAAACACTGTCACAGCCAACCATGGACCAACCCTTCCCCATGCTCTGGCCACAATACACAGTGTTACCCCTGCGGACAATACAGGTGCATAGACAGCTCACCCACCTGGCCTAGGCACAATGCTCCTCCTGGCACATGACCTCAGGCATGCCAGCAGTGCCCGCTCCCTCCTGCGCAGGTCACTGTACTGGTGCCTGCACTTCTCTGGTGTCCTGCGCCTCCCAGTGACCTGCTCCAGCTCGGTGGCCACCTGCCCCCACACATGGGTGCGGGCCATATCTAGGGGTTCCTCCCCAAACAGTGGCCCATAGTGAGGCTCCACCACGGCCACTAGGTTGGCCACCTCCAAGCCACTCCACTGGGGAGCTCTCCTCCGTGCCATGTCTACAGGTTGATAGTAGGCAATATGGCGCTCCACAGCGTGGCAACCCCACATTGAAATGTTGCACAATTCAACTCCATCTGTCCCTATCGTGCTGTTCATACAGCGCCATTGGTCCGTATAGCGCTGTTACTGAACAGCGCAATAGAGCTGCAGACATGCCATACGTACAGCGCCATGGGGCAAAGGTCGGGCACAAGGTCATGGGTCTGTGGCGCAAGGCCACGCACAGTGCCATCGGACGTCTACACATCCAGCGCGATCAGTCACCTGCATGCCAGTGCCATAGTGGACTATTGTGCAGTTGTGCCACAGCGCCATGTGGTGACCAGCGCTGTAGCACCACTAGCACAATGGTGGCCGTGTCCTGAATTGCTGATCATGCACAGCACGTCATCAGCGCGGCAGATGCCTGCGTTAACTACCTGGGCATGCGCAGTGCAGTGTACTATGCAGTCACAGAACTGCGCCATTGGCTCAGCTGGCTCAACCGTATTGCGCAAAGTGCAACAGCGCGATATTCAGCCATCATATGTAAATCATCTGATCAGCCATTCAATGGCGCAGAGGTGCGATTTGCATCTCATTAAAGTTGCTCCACTCCTAATTTGCATGCATTGCACTATAAATGTGCGACAGTGATCTGCAGTGGCCATATTCGGTTACTGCAGGTGATAGGTGGGTTGCATGCTGTGTGATGTTCTGGACTATGGTCATGGGATATTGCTGTATACTGCACAGTCACAGGTGTCCACTTCCACCCATACAGACTGTGACATGGCCAAGCAAGGACTGGGTGAGGAGGATGATGGTGGGTGGAAGAGGAGGCCCAACTTCACAAAAGCTGAAACAGAGGCACTCTTCGAGGCCTACCTGGAGGAAGACCACTACCAGTGGACTGTGGGCACTTTCAGGCCCATGCTGCTGCATGCATGGGTAGTCAATAAGAAACCTGCACGGAAGCCACCAGCCCGCAGGAAATGTAAGAAGAAGATGGGGACCGACAGGAGAAGGGTGAAGGAGAAGGTGGCAGCCCTCAGGGCGGCATGCGCTGCCACAGGCGGGGGCCAGGCAGAGGTGGTGCAGCTGACCCTGGCAGAGGACCATCTTGCTGCATCCATGCAGCGCAGTGCCATCGAGGGCATTCCAGGAGGTGGCTTCCAGACAGGTGGTAGCCCATCACTGCACGGTATGACATGGTCGGGGGGAAGGTGGATCCCATGCACTAACATGTTCTCACTTTCTGTTACAGATCCTGTGTGTCTGCAGGGAACAGTGGTGGAGGGCCCGTGCACTGTGGACATCCAGCCAGAGTTAGAGAAGGGTCCATCCACCTCTGTTGGTAGCCGGCATGCATTGCACCAGTGTGCTCACCTGGCTGCCATCTCTGATGTCGGTGAGTCAGGTGTGGGGGGTGCCCTTCCTGTGTCTCAGTGGTCTGGCATGCAAGCATGCCAGCATGCTGTGGCTGTGGCATGAACCTGCACCATTGATGATGCAACGACCACTATGGGCAGTGACATGTGTGTTTCACATAATGGACACACAGCAGGACAGCTCGCGCCCATGGACCTAACTGGTTCCAACGTGTGTGCCCAGCACATCAGCACAGTCCCAGGCTATGCTTGTCAGCACTGGTGGTGCAGCACCGGTGGCTGTGCAGGTCTCTGGCACTGTTGCAGACACAGCAGTGGAATGACTGGTCCCTTGGGCACAGCAGGCAGAGGGGCAGCAGCAGCAGTCACCCACCAGGTCTGGGAGTACAGGGTTCAGCGGTCGCGTATGCACACTGCCTGTTGACTTGCCCATACCTGGTCCTGGTGAACAGTGCCCACCCTCAAGGGGTGTTGAGCTTCAGGCCCTTCCATACCCTGAGGGACAGTTTGCCGATGTGGCAGATGACCCATTTGATGAGCACACCCGCCTGCTGTGGGGCATCAGTACAGCAGCAAATGCGGGTTGCAACATCCGTGGAGGCACTGTGTGTGGCTGTGGAGCGGCACAGCAGGGACAACGCGATGATCCTTGCAGGGATTGTCCAAATGCGGATGGATGTGACTGCCACCATTGACAGGCAGACCCAGGCATTGGTTGCTATTGTGGCCGCATTGGGCACACAGCCAGGTGCCCCTGTGCCACGCACACCAAGCAGTACACTATCCACTCCCCATTCCCAGTGTCATGCGACACCCAGCCTGTCAACGCTGGGTTCTGCTGTGGGCATCCCGAGCACCCCTGGTGCAGGTATGTTCAGCATGCTGCAGACCCCTGTGCAGACAAGGTCACGCTCGCACAGTGGGGACCCTGGTGGTCCATCAGTGCCACCCCATGTGGCCCATGCTCAGCCTGCCAGTGCTGCTGGGTCTCAGTGGGGCCGCCCTGCTTCCGAAGTGGCTTGCACAGTGCCACATGACTGACCTGTCTCCCAGTGCGGGCCCTGTCTGGTGCTGCCCTGTGTGCAATGTGTTTCATGGTGGGCAGTGCACCAGTGGGTGCCCTGCCCAACACGGCGACACTCGGACCACCTGCACACCCACCCGACTGCTGTCCTCAGGTGCATGTGCATGATAATGCCTGCATTGCACTGTACACCAAGGTGCAAGGGTGCCCAGCATCTGACACACGTACATGGACAGTACAGGTGGTGGGGGTGGCCTGTGGATCTGTGTGTTTGACATGTCTGTTCCTGCTCTGCTGTGTGCCTGCCCCTGTGCACTTTGTGCCTGGTGTGTGTGTGTCTGTCCATGTAGCGTGTATTCACCCCTCCCTGGTTGTGTGTTTGTGTGCCTGTACCCTTCCACTCCCCTCACCATCATGCACCCCTGGTGTGTTACCCTGTGTGTATGTGGGTTGTGCCTAGACAGTGTTGGTTGCACATGGCCCCGTGACTTACCTGTGTTGTGCGAAGTGCTCCTCTGTGATGGTGTCACGGTGCAGCTGGGCCTGCCAGATCAGTCAGGGGTCACGCCGTCCAAGGGGGGGGCTGCTCATCCCCATCATCACTGGTGTCACCAGCATCCCCATCGCTGTCCCCCTCCTCGACCTGTACGGCTATCCCAGTCTTTGGCCATGTTGTGCAAGATACAACAGGCCAGGAATATCCCACAGGCCTTTGAGGGGCTGTACTGTACGGCACTGCTGGAGGTGTCTAGGCATCAGAAGTGTGCCTTCAGCATCCCAAACACTCGCTCGATGATGTTGCTTGTGGCGGCATGTGCCTCATTGAAACATTGCTACGATGGGGTTGTGGGGCACCGGTAGGGTGTGAGCAGCCTGGGATGGAGTGGGTATCCACTGTCACCTGTGTGGGGATAGTGGAGATTAGTGTCATGTTCAGGACCATATTGCCCCTAGCCCTGTGTGCCACTACCATGGCACCTGTAGCTTGCCCACCCGTCCCCCAACTTTGCCGCTCCTACATGCATACTCACTCACTAGATGTCCTGTGGGGATGTCCCCACTCTTGAATCAATGGCACAGTGCAGACTGGTACCATATGAATGAATCATGTGCTCTGCCAGGGTGCATGGCACAGACATTGATGATGCGCCCACTAGCATCACACACCACCTGGCAGTTGACACTGGAGAACCCCTTCCAGTTGTGATATGCTGCCTCATCAGGGCCAGGTGGTGTGCAAATAGCCACATGGATGCAGTCTATCACCCCTAGCATGCCAGGCATACGTGCTACCCTGTGGAACTCCTGTATGTTTGCTGTACGCTCTGCTGCGGTGCTGGGGAAATGGATGTACTCCGCGAGCATGGGCAGCAGTGCGCTGAGGAATTGGGTGAGGATGCATGACGTGGCCGACTGTGTTATGCCTGTGGTGTCCCCTGTTGGCCTCTGGAAGGTACCCGTGGCGAGCAAGCACATGCAGGCTCTTATCTTTGTCTCCACTGACAGAGTGTGACTCCGTCGTGAGGATGCCTGCATCACATCACTGCACAGCTCACAGAGCTGCCTCAGTATTGCCCTGTTCAGGCGGTACCGGCCCACAATCTCGACATCCAAATACAGCTCAAAGCTGATGCAGGCACTGTACTGCCTGTTGGGGGCATATCACCGACGGGCCCTTCCACGGCCACGTCCCCTTGCAGCATGCCTTCTCACCCCCCATCACTACAGCTTCCATGTGGAAGCTGGCACTGTCCATCTCCCTGGCTTGTGTCCCCCCCCAGCTGTTGTTGTTCTGTTGCCCCTGCTGTCCTGACTGCTACCTCCACTGCACCAGGTACACCTACTGGCCTACGAACTCTGTGGCCCCACACACCTTCAGCTGCCACTATTCTGTCCTGCCTACTCCCTGGCCTGAACTGGTTGCTGCTGTGGCCTGCACTGGTTGCTGCTGTGGCCTGCACTGGTTGCTGCTGTGGCCTGCACTGGCTGCTGCTGTGGCCTGCTCCCTGTTGCTGCCTCATGAGCATTCCCTGTCGAGTTCTTGTGCCTCTTCCTTGAGCCTTTTTATTTTGGCTCATTTCCGCCGTGGTGCAACTTCCGGCTGATCCACTGCTGCGCATTGCGCAAACCTTTTAATATCGCATTGTGCACTTTATGAATGGATCCACCAGTACCAGGTGTGGTGGGGTGTGGAACATCGCTAGGCAAGACCATGCAACTCCTACGTGTGGTACATTGTGTGCACCTGCAATCAGGGATGTGTATGTTTGGTGTACATGGCCTCAGTTTTGCTGTTGATCTCCACTGAGCATGCAGTACCTGGTCAGGTGGGTGGGGATGTCTTGTAGTACATTTAGACAATTGTTTTTTATTTCTGTCACCTGCTGCTGGTTGTCTGTCATTGGTCGTGTTGCCTTGGTCCTCCCCCCTACTTGCAAGTGAAGGTGTGTATGTCTGTGTGTGTGTGATGCTTGGGGGCTGAATGCGGAGTTAAGATTTTCAACCCTAACACCGAATTTCCTCGCTTTTGTCGCTGTGGAACAACCCTAACTGATGCATTAAATGGATTTTTGTTGCATGAATATATATATATATATATATATATATATATATAAAATAAATAATATTAATAATAATAACACTTTATTTATTAAGCACCTTTCAGGCACCAAGGCACTGTACAAATGAACAATAAATCACAAGAATAAATAAATATATATAAAATCAGAATGATCACAACACATCAACCCATAAAAGCTTGACTTCATAAATGGGTCTTAAGTTCCCACTTGAAACTCTCCACGGTCATGCAGTCCCAAAGCTGACAGGGCAGAGAATTCCAGAGGGTTGGGGAAATAAACATAAAAGCCCTGGCCCCAGAAGATTTTAAAATCACCCTCGGAACCTCCAGCAACCCCTCGTCAGCCGAACGGAGCTGTTGTACAGGGCTGTAGGGAATCAGAAGCTCTTCCAAGTATTCAGGGCCAAGTCCGAGCAGGGCTTTGTAGGTCAAAAGACCTACTTTAAAGGTAATCCACCACTGTATCGGCAGCCAGTGCAGATCACGCAAGACTGGGGTAATATGTGTCCTTCTGATTATATATATATATATATATATATATATATATATATATATATATTCATGGAAAAAACTTAGTTAATGCATCAGTCAGGGCAGATACCACAGCAACAAATGCAGGGAATGAGGTGTTAGGGTTTCCAACCCTAATGTCCCACCCTGGGATCCCACCCTATCACCCCACCCCATCCTCTCACCCTCCACACACCAACAAGCATTGGGGTTTGCCATGGGGTCATAAGACCCAACTCTCACCCCCATTCCACATGTAAACATGCTCACATGCTACAATATAGGACAATGGGGTGAGATTGGGCATCCCTCTCAGCAATAACAGTGGGCTGGGGGGGTCATCTGACACCAGGAGTGGGCATCCCGGTGTCAGAAAGCTTTCATTAATTTAGTAAATATATTGGCACACTGGGGAGGGCTCCCAGTGTGCCACTATACTGGGTGGGGTTACAGATCGACAGGGGGATTGGGCACCCCATGTCAAAAAGGAGCAGACTAGATCGATGTAGGTATTCTGTATTGAAATGTGTGCACAATGGTTTTGTATTCAATTTAATTCAAACTTTATTTGTAAAACATGTGTGTATATATATATATATATATATATATATATATATATATATATAACTGTTTTTTTCTCTTTTAGATATTTCCTGAAGAAGACCTAAGGTCGAAACGTATATTTTTAACTCTATTTTCTATTTTCAGCGTGCATTTAATATAACCATTTTGTTTTATTTGTAAAAAGCGCTTTTCATAGAACCAAGGCACATACTGAAAACAAATAAAATGAATAATCACAACAAAACAGTAAATTAATAAAATCCTGCAATTACAGCCCTATGGGAAAGCATTGTGTAGCACATTACAGTAATTTGATGCAGGATCCACCATTGAAATTTGCGCACATTTCAATGCAGGATTCTGCATCAAAGAAAAGACCTCAGGGACAGTTTTCTTCTTTTACAGGTTTAAATAAATACATTTGGGCACACTGTGGTGGGCTTCTAGTGTGCCAGAATAGTGAGAGGTGTGGACACAGCAAGGTGTTCACAGTACGACACGAGGATAGGGCACCCTGTGTTGGAAAGTACTGTGTGCACATTAGGATTCTTTGATGCAGGATTCTGCACTGAAATTATGTAACATTTGGATGCAGGATTCTGTATGGAAGCAAAGACTTCGGGAACTTTTTTTTTTACAGGTTTTAATAAATAAATACTTCTGGGCACACTGGGGTGGGCCCCCAGTGTGCCAGAATACAATGTGTGTGCAGGACTCACACGGGGATTGGGCACCCCATGTCAGAAAGTATTGTGCAGCACATTAGGGTACTTTGATGCAGGATTCCACATTGAAATTATAGAAAATTTTGATACTGGATTCTGCATCAAAGAAAAGACCTCGGGGGACGGTTTTCTTCTTTTCACATATTTTTTTAAATCAAATAAATGCATTTAGGCACACTAGGGTGGGATCCCAGTGTGCCTAGTAGACGCACTATGTATTGTGTGCACAAAGTGGGTCTTCCATGTCTGTGCAGCAGGCAGCGTGAGTTCCAGCTGCAGCTGCAGAAGTCAAGAAAATACCGCTCTTCTCATACAGAGAATGAACTGTAAACCATTCTCTGTATAAGCTGGCACTCGAGAGAAAAACTTCTTTGGGTCCAGCTTAAAACACAAAATAATCATCAGAAAACACCTAAAGAAGTTCTCTTTAGCTGTTTTCTGATTTTATTTGTGTTTAAAATGTTCGGTACTTCAACATCCTCGCTAAGCAGCAAAATAAGATGGCGGCTGCAACACAGCTCAATCGATCGCAGGACTGTGAAGTGTGCAAAAAAATACCAGCATTCTTTGCAAAAACAAGCTGGTATTTTTCACACACTAGTTCTATTGTTTGAAAATAAGCTGCAATTTTTTCGCACAATACTCCTATTGTGTGAAAAATATAACTTTCGTGCCTGACATAAATTTTCCCATAGGAAACAATGGAAAAATTAAAAATGTCATAACTTTTGAACTGATTAATATTTTTTCACCAAACCTTCAAAAGGCACATCTGTGACCCAAAGACTTTCTATCCTAAACATTTCAGACCACAACATAAAGGCATTCTTGAGACACAGGTGAGCAAAGACATGTCAAAAAATCATGATTTTTCTGTTTTCTCAATACTTTATATCTCAGAAACTGCTGGACAGATTCCCATGACCTTTGTCAGATCAAGAGACCTATCCCTAGAAATTATGTATGCCACATTTCATGCAAATCCATTGAACGGCTCCAACATTATTTTATTTATTTTTTAACTTTATTTATCCTCCTCGGCAGGTCTCTGTGGATCTCGGCCACATTACCAGACTCGAGGTCATTTGGGAACTTACCTGCACTATGCATGTCCTGGCAGAACTCCCGAGCTGGCCTGGAGGCTTCCTTGAGTGGGGATACCCATAATTTTCCTCCTGGTTTTCTCCCTTCCTAACCCAGGAGCCCCGGAAGCAGTGACTTTGTGCGGGTGGAGGCCCACATGTGCACCGCTGCGCCAGTCAACAGCTCCTTCCACCATCCCCATGGCCTTTTGCCCCAGGCTCTCAGAAGTGGCAGTACCACCCAGTATCCACTGGGTGGCAGCCAAACTCTGAGAGTCCCATCTGTCCCTCCCCGAGGTGGAGGGCTTGCCATCCGGCATCCACTCACAGTCCTCTCCCTCCCCCCCCATTGACTCAAGCTGTTTCCGAACTCGGGTCTCCAGCATGGCACGAGGTGCGGTGACCTGAGTTCCATTGCTCCAATCCTCAGCACCACCGGGTCGGCTTTGGCTCCAACGTTAATAATGCTCAAAGTTTGAACTTTAACATAGAAGTGCCATTTCACCCTAACTATACTGGCGCGACTGCGTCAGCATAATTGACACACATATACATATATGCCTACATACAGTATGTACATACCTACTGACATCCACACATACAATCAAACATACATCCATATGCGCGCGCACACACACACACACACACACACACACACACACACACACACTCTGAAGATACATACAGCTGTACAACAGTAATGCATATGTAACCCCTCTACAAATAGGGGTTCCTATAAATGTCTTCCTGGACTGCCTAATGCTCATTGTCATGATGGTGTCCTATGTCTGCAGTAGCTTTATGTGTCTGCATGAGAGAGCTCCAGTAAACTTTCATGCCTGTCTCTTTAATAGAATCACTATGCTGTGTAAGAAATTTAGTCTGGGCTGGGTTCAAGTGATTTAAGGCTTATGGCCAACCAAACAGTTTATATTTCTGCTCCATTCTGCAGTTGCAATTTGTGCAAAGGGAGTTCTGTTAGGAACTGTGATTATTTACTGTGTATTTCTTGTAATAATAATAATAATAATATAGGAGTTTGTCTAACCTGCCATTCATTGCAGGTTGAACTTTTGCACAAGAGCCACTACTTTGGTTCTGGCCTGCCAGCGTTGGACCAATTGAACCTCAGGGGACCTAAAATGGAGACTGCTCCCAGGGTCTTGTGGGATTGAATTTCTGTAGTTTTCAGGGTTTGGTGCCTAAATAGACCTGGAGGGGGAGCCCTTTCTGTGGCAGATAGTTCCCTCAGCCAACTGAATCTTTTGGAGTACTGGGAAAGCCCAGAACTGCCTACAGCAGTGAATTAGTCGAGAGTTGGAGTCATCAAGCAGCTGCTTCTGCTAGGAGCATGGGAGAATTAGTGGGAAGGCTCTGCTGGTCTGCCTGTCACAGCTTTCAGTGTGAAGTATTGCCTTGAAAGTGAAAGTCAGATTTATTCAATTATTTGGATCGAGACCTAATCTGAAAATTGTGTTATTGCTGCCTGCAAGTGGACCGAAGACTAGCTCCAGAAGTGATCAGCCTGCCTGGTCCCGAAGTGAGCCTCAGATCAAAAGGTTTGCACAGAGAAACTATGATTTACAAACAGACTTTGTCAGAACTGTGGCAAAAGATGTTAAGTGTTTATAAGTGTGCCGAATGTGTATCGTGGGTCACGATTTGGTTCCCCACGGTGAGTTCGGTTACACTGGCTGGACGGTGTTCCATCATTTCATCAAGGACTTATCTGAACTATTTGCTCTGCCTGGGCTCTGCCATCTCAGCCTAGGCCACTGCACCCACGTCAGAGGCATTCCAGTGAAAGACCCGTTTGGGGATTCAGTCCCCTGCTCAACACCATCGAACAGGTAGTGGCCACCATGGTGAGTCGTGTAGGCCCCCCCCCCGGCAATCCAGTACAACACCTGAGGTCCTCATTTCATCTGTCCTGCATCCTGGTCTGGGTAGCATGAGTACAAAGAGGATAGCTCCCTGCCACATAAGCTACAATCATTGTCATACTCTAGAATTCCCAAGTGCTGCAGAATTTTGTGCAGAACTTGTACTCCATCATGAGAACTTCGCGGTGCCACAGAATTCACTCTTCTGGTGATTTTTATTAATATTTCTCTTTATCCATAGAATCTGGTTCCCGTCCCCTCTTTTTATACCCAGAACTCCCCATTTGCTCAGAATGTGATGTTATCATTGCTATAACATCATACATTAGCTAATGAAATGGCTGCATTCTGCCACAGAAATGAACAGTCACTTATCTACCACAGCTCCCACTGCCAGAGACAGTGGCACAACACATCATGCATGGTGATATTTGCTCAACCTGCACTACAGCCTAATACAATTTTCAGTCTTTCATTATTGCACTAGGGCCAACTTAAATAAAACCTTGTCAATAGCACAGACCTGTTAAGTCCATACTTCACTTTGTACAAACTTATTTGTGCCTTTAAGGTATAGAGATGCCATCTGAAATGAATGAATGGTAAAATGAATTTAACTGCCATTTTTAAGAAAAATAAAGTAATTATGCCCAGAAAAGTGGAATATAATAGAATGTGGACCTGTTGAAAGAATAGACCTGTTAAATAAATAATTGCACTGTACACATTTTTGCCAGGGTTATTGATTACATATTGTCATTGATTGATAGAATCACCTAAAAGTTATGGAGAAATGTTGTGTGCAGGGACAGCTGTTGGGCCACAGGGTAGCATGCTGTGTTTCCGTGCCAGCAACTCAGGTTCAGAGATTAGCTCTGGGAGCTGGCTGGGCAGCACAAGGATTGGTGGAACACATCACTGCTCGGAGCCTGGGAAGGTATGGTGCAGTGTTCTGTCACACGGTGGACACATTGTGATGGGCTGGAGAGCTCTATCTCACAATCGGTTCACATGCATGTCATGGCCTGGTAGTGTTACGTAGTGTGTCTGGGGAAGCAGGTTGACATGAAAAATGAGTTTTACAATAACTACTCTATTCCGTTTATTCCATTTCCTATGGGACCTGTATGAATGAGAATGCAATTTCATGGAAATTAAAAAAAAAAAATGGACAGTATATATATATACACATATACATATATACACACTGTATATCTATATACACACACACATACAGTATCTGTCTCTCTCCCTATATACATATATATACACACACACACACACACATTTGTATGTATGTTACAGATTGCATATAAATATATAAGTGATACACAGTGGGAGCCTCATGAGTGGTGTAGAAAGCACATGCAAATATATAAGTGATAGACAGTGGAGACCTCATTAGTGGGATAGACAGCATGCATATAGAAATATCTAATTTATCACATAAGGTCCCCTCTGCATATGTCATTTAAGCAATAGGCTAGGACCTTAAGGGAGAGACATTTGTTTTGCTTTTTTAGGCATAAAATTATTTCTATAAGTCTGTTATTTTTTTTGAACTGGTGTTACTGTGCTTGCCCCTATCCTGATTGCTATAACCACTGCCATGAAAGTGAAATCAGGATCACAAGCTGACACTGTGATGTGGTAGTTTGTTAATGCCGCAGAACTTCAGCAGAAATTACAAATCACCGCCGCAGAAGTTGATCCCACTGTGCCGCAGAAAAGTAGGGGCCTTGATCATTGTGTATCATCTGATTTGCTTGTTTTGGGTTTTATTGCAATGAACTGACCCATCTGGCTCTGGATTACACATTTTGGATTGAGTGTATGCTAACTGTTTTCCTTCCTAAGGGCCCCAAGAAAAGCTGCAATGCTGGCCGACCCCTGGCAATGCTTCAGGCTAGCCTGTTTTTCATCCTGAGTACTCAAGGCTGTGAGGACTGTGTCAAAAGGACTTACAGTGCATGCTTATTCAGCCTGAATCTAATAGGTTCTGCTAATCACCTGGTAGATTCTCACCCCACCCTTGTTCACATCCCCCTGAATAAATCAGATTGTGGTTGTTCACCTTTAACCTGGTCAGTGTGTGCCTTCTTGGTGGGGATATTGCACTGCTTTTGTATTGTTTCATCATTGGCCTCATTTTCCGGGGTGGGGGGTGCATTCACCGCTCACTCATTGATGTACAGTTTCCTTTATATCCTTTCTGAATGTTTCTCCACTCAATGTCATCATATGTTCCTCTGCATTAACTTCCTTTAATGGGTTGTATTGCATCTGATGGTTTTATCTCCTACAAGTGTCTGAAGGCTTATCATAGACCCTCTGTGTCTTCTCCAGTTCAGTGAGAACAACCTCAGCTGAGAGAGAGCTGCCACTACTGCTGCATAACTACCACCTAGGTGACCAAAAGTGGTAGTGAGGTGAGTGGTGGTTGTAGCCTTCTAGTGGACTGACATCCTGAGGATAGGAGCTGAAGTGGAAAGCTTTTCAGAAGCATGGATCATCCTCCAGCACACTCAGGCCCTCACCCCAGCCACTATCTGCCTCAGGGACACCCAAAGAACCTTTTCCTTCCTAATGCTGGAGGGGGTGGAGGGTTGGTTCTAGTTTTCCTGGTCCCCACCATGATGGGGCAAGCTCGTAGAGTTGAAAGTACCTGAGGGTAAGAAACAGGGACACTAGGGGATGGGGCTGATACCACCCAGAAGAGGACAGCAAGCCAGGCTGCAAAAAGTATAAATAAAAAAATTAAAAGGTGAATAATTTGTGCATTTGGCTGATTCCTTTGTATGCTGAGAGGTGGCATGTATCTGTGTGGAGGGACTGTGGGATACCAGAGGGACAAGACATTGAACTTCAAGTTCAACACACAATCACTGTGTGATGTCTATTCAAAATGCAGGAGATAACCCTAAGCAATGGCATATCCCTTCTTCAGTACATCAGTTTGCAATAACAGACTATGTATGACCTTTCTCTGCACTTAGCCAGCACCTACTGATTCACTAATCTCAGCATTCACTCATTCACTGATAACAGCAGTTGAGATTCAGCCTTCAACATTTGCAGGTTCTATAAACATAGGGTATATACAATACATCAAGGTATTTTATGACATAGTAGTGCTATTACATACCAAATTCAACAATAATAAACACAATGTGTTTTACATATGCTTGGAGGCCACCACAATGACCTCCCTGTATGAGGACCTGAGAGAGAAAAGGACAATTAAAGAGGACACTATAGCATATTCAAGAAAGGGGAAGGGATGCCCATAGGTGGCCAATCTTATGGACTAGAAATTGTAAAGGATAGATTAGGCTAAGAATTAGAAGAACTGCTCCAACAGATTTAAGAAAAGGTTGGTCCTCAAGAGTGGCAGGAGCTCTCTGTCACAATCTGCCTAAGTAAGTACCCTCCAGTTTAGATGCATTGTTAAGAATGGTGCACGCGCAAGGTTAAAGTCCTTGGATAGAAGGTGCAAGCTTTGGTTTTGAGTCACTGTGATTTGTTGTACATCTCCTTGACAAGTTTCTGCTTTACCAAATGGTTTGCTCCCTGTACCTATCAACAAGAGACTAAGAAAGGAGAATGAGATGTCTAATGAAACTTCTTTCTTTTCCAGTTGGCCAAAAGATATGGCAGTGTTTACAGCATCTTTCTTGGCTGCACACCAGTGGTTATGCTGCATGGGTTTCATACTGTGAAAGAAGCCTTGGTGAACCATGGTCTAGAATTTGCTGACAGGCCACCGATTCCAGTGCTAGAACCTGTTACAAAAATGAAAGGTAAGGATGGTTGATGGTGTTACCACAGCTGGATCCTTATGGTCTACACACATATAATCCTAGATCTCCTGGTGCCTGTCCATTGTGTTTACTTGCTGTAGCCTTTATGGTAAATTTGTTCAGCATGTTTAGCCTGGTATTGTTGTGAGCTGGTCTTTAAACACTTACAAGAATAGTGCTGGAATTACAGTGGGTGTGGATGGGGTTGGCTTGTGATGGCTCTGCTCCCTGAGCACTGAAGTGAGCCACTGTAGCCCACACATCACTACTATTGGCTTCTAATGGGAATGAAGGGCACTTTTAGAAAACATCAGCCTTCTGGAGCCCCCATAGCTCCCAAAGCTCATAATGTGTAATTCCAGCACTGTATCGACAATACATGGCATTTCCTTGAATCAGTCATTGCCTTCCACAGGCAAATCAATAAATTATCATTCATGTTATTTGAAGCTTAGTCATGAATGATTGTTGCTAATTGTGAATTATTACAAGATGATCAAGGGAGATCAAGTTCTAAATCATCATCTAATCACTAAACATGTCATTTTTTAATCACCAACTGATAATTAGTAATTACTCATGTAAGCTTAAATCTGCATGGTATTTTTTAAGGATCTGAAAAGGATCAAGTGATAATCATTGGGGTTATATCAGTTCCATGACATAAGACTGTAAGTAACACGAGTAATATTGAACACAGCTTTATTGGTTGCTAATATAAAAATATGAATGCATCAGATATCTGCAGAATACAATTAGTTGTAATAAAAACCATATGAAGTGAATTTTAATCCTTGTAGGAAGTTTGCATGTTGCATTTGGTAAAGTATACATATTTGCATAGCTAATTTGCATATTTCAAAAGCACAATTAATGGACCAGATCAATGGTCATTTCTATTTTAAACATAATTTTGACTAGATAATGTTAGTTTGCAAACTGTAAGGAAAGAGTCTGAGCACAAATTAAGTACTTGTAGGAACTCCTCACAAAACTATGACATGAACCACTTTATGGAGATATTGAAACCAATTTAAGCCTTTATAACAAGAGCAAAACATGAGCTATAAGCATCGCTGTTAATGAACACGGTGAGTTTGGATATAAAAAACTGATGATTCTAATAAAGATAACAAAACAGAAGATAAGATAAAGTCCCAAAATACAGAAAAATTGTAATGTTTGTATTTATTGCAGTTATCTTAACCAGAAGCAATCATGAAAAACCACGATGATATGACACCATCATTAATCACAGTAATCCTTTCCATAACATTGAGGTTGTTGATTGGCTGCCACTTTTTTAAATTAATACTTTATTAACATTTGAACAAGAAAAACAAAAAACAACAAGTACAACATTAACCAACAGCAACAAACATACTGACTGAAATTTATACCACCCCTTGGATATACTATCTAAACCAGTACCCCCCAAAAAAATAAAAATACAAAATACTATATTCTATATACTGAACAAGAATAAAAATCCTAGTATCAGGAACACAGCAACTAAGAAACACTGCAGCCATTGGGGGAAGGAAAACATAAACAACAAGACAACTGCAACCATAATAATAAAAAGGGGGAAAAAGGGAAAACAGCTGTACCCAGATATGAACCCTACACCACCATCCAAAATCCACAAAGTTGATCCACTTCAAATGAATCCAACCCAAAAGAAACCAAAATCATGTTCAGGGAAGAATATGTAGCCATCCTTGATTTGAAAAGATTCCAAAACAAAACAAAAACCCTGCCAAATTTACAAAAATACCCATATTTCCCAGTTGCAATATAAGATAATCCCTCTCACCCAGCTAGCCTGAACACTCCTTCCACCCACTCATCATAAGTGGGTACTGTAACAAACGCACTCCGCAGGTCAGGCCCTCTGCTCCCACAGTGCCAACCTCAGAAAGCAATAGTGTGAACAGGTAACAGACAGGGTAACCCTCCTGTCTGCTTTGGGTCCAAATCACCTGTAGTCTCAAGTTCTGAGGGGATTCAAACTGTGAACCTTATGCTAACATACCCAATTAACATGCTTAGATATCTACACTCTTTGGAGAATGCAGTACAATCCTTCACACAGGGGCACCTAACCAGGCATCCAAAATGAACGCTTAAAACTTTTTAAGAGACCTTTGGTATATTATTACATTTTCTGAGCTTCATGTCATCATCAAGCCTTTTTAAACCGTTGTCAGACTTAAAAATACAGACACTCCACATGCAAAAAGAAAACTGGGGAGACACAGGCAGTATCTTAAAAAAAAGGTGGCTTACCACAAATTTTAAAATAAGTAAGATAAAATACAGAACAAATATTAAGAGCTTACAATCTCAAAAGAAAATGGGAAAGTTACAGAACAAAACTCCTACCACAATACTCTTAGGTCTTTTCTATCTAATGTATTACCTCTATAAGTGCATTTTAAGTTAGGTCAGAGAACTGTTTCTTAGAGTCCCAAAAAGATATGACATACATTTCAGACACAAGTATCAGTCTTACTCTGTCTCCACACCCTCTTTGTGAGTTATCTAGCGCCTCCTTTTTAGAATTAAAAAGTACAAACATTATTTCCTACCCGGAGGTATGTTAAATAATGTGATATCAGAAGAAAAATAAACATTTCCTAAATATGACATCCTTTCCTGAAACAGTTCTCTTTCATCTTATTGTGGGTCCTGTTCCCAAAGCAGATCTGAGAGAATTTTATAATTTTATGGTATCTCACAAGTCTTTCTACAGGAATCATAAAAATTTACAAGCCCTATATTCTGGCAAAATGGCTTGAAGGTTCTATTTAAGACAAAAACAGGAAACATTTGATCAGGTCTCTCTGGTCTTTTTTTAATTACCTCCTGGTCTCAGTCTGACACTTTGATGTTAGGCCAGTTTCCTCCCACACTGAAATGGTCATACACAGACCATGTATTTATAATTCAGATATCATATAATAATAATATGAGAGGGGTTTTCTCGTGACAGGTACCACTGTTGAATGTCATCGATGCAGTAGGAAATGTTTAGCCTCTGCACAGTAATAGCAGCCATAAACCACTCCTTCTGAGATGCAATAGTGATCAGCATCCTTAAGGTGTTACCTAATACCAACAGCGAGGCATTCTTTGGGATACTACTAAGAGTCATGCTACTAAGAGTCATAGATGTACAGAAGGCATAGCCCATGTTAGTACATCTCCAGAAGTCTGGAAGGGATCTTAAACCCCAAACCCTCATGCACGGTAGACAGTACCATAGTCCACCACACCTCTAACATAGGGCACTCCCAAAATAAATGAAGCAAGGTACTCCTTGTGAGGCCACAACACCAACACCTAGGATGTTGTGCTAATCTCATAGTATACAAGGTGGAAGGAGTCTGATATCACAGAAGTAACGTTTTCAACTGCATCAGTTGGCTAGCAGTATCCCTTCAAAGCCTTTCTGAATGCAACCACATCCAGATTTGATGCAGGCCAGAAGAAACATAATATCCCTGGAACTACTGGGAATGGAAACCTCCCTTGGTACACGGAGTCATCAAATGCAAAATCAACAGACTGGGCTTTCTCCCTTCCCAACAGAAATATGAAAGGACAACTGAAAACTACTTCCACCAAGTATCCAGAATTTTAAGGGACATACAGTATACCAGATAACATATAACACTTCAGGGATGAATAGCATTCATATTGCCTGTGTCTTACCCCTTAGAGATAAATGAAGATGTTTCCATTTAGGCACATCTGCTTTAAATTTCATAAGAATCAGCTGCAAGTTCAAGGAAGGCCAATCAGCTAATTGAGAGGAGATGATGATACCAAAATACTTAATGGGGTGGGTGGCCCACTGTAACCCCAGGACAGACAGCAGTGCTGGTACCAACCCAAGAAGCATTCATAGGTAACACTTCTGTCTTACCCCAATTATTCCTCATCCTAGACAAGGAAAAAATACGATCTAAACTTTAATAAAATTGGGTAAAGACAGCATAATGTTCATTAAAGTCAAAAGAATATGATCAGTGAACTACATAGCCTTATAAGTATACTGGCCCACTTGAAAACCAGAAATATCTGGGGACTCGCAGATTTACTGAGCCAGGGGCTGTATCGCCAACAGAAAAAGCTGCAGATAGGGGGCATCCCTGTCACGTGCCCCTACCTGTTTGCTCTGGGTCAGACCTGAAAAGGAGCCTTTGGTCCAGTGTCATTTACTCGGTTAGCAAATGAATAAAAAAAAAACCTAACAGAAAGGCCAAGGAGATCCTACCATTGGTAAGAACAGACACTCAAGGGAAAAATTAAATAACCTGAACCCAGTGAAGAAAATTAGGGCAGAAACAAAATTTGTGAAGAACCGTAATATGACCACTCAACAGAATCAAATGCCTTTTCCATATCTAAGGCAACTGCTGTGGCTACTAACGGAGACAACACAGAAATACAAAAAAGATCTTTCGATGTACGAATATGATCCATCCCATTCCTTCCCCCAACAAAACTCACCTGATCAGGATATATTAAACTTGGCAGAACCCTAGTTCACCAATTAGCCAACATTTTTGCCAAAACCTTATCATCCATATCGAGGACGAGATAAGGTGATAACTAACACTTTGATATAGATTTTTATCCTTTTGGGGTAAAGCTAATAGTTGCATCTTACATGGCTGAGGGAAGCTCTCCAGTCTTCCAGGCATCCTCAAATACCTCAGCAACACTGGATTCACCAGGTCACCAACCACCTTATAAAACTGAACAGGGAACCCATCCAGTCCCAGACCCTTACCACCATTTAGCTGCTGCACCAATACCTGAACTTCCTGCAGTGTGATTGGCCCCTCTAGTACCAACTACTGCTCATCCAAGAGACAGGGAAGCTTGAGAGACCCCAACAATTCCTGAGTATCCTCCACCCACCCACTCTGCTAGAAGTAAAGAGCTGATGGTAGTACTCCCAAAATGCTAAACGTATCCCCTCAGGGTCCAGAATTTATATGTTCACCCCCTCTTTATTCCCGGGATTTTAGTAGAGACCTCCATCTGCTTAAGCTGGTAAGGCAATAAATACCCTTCTTTTACCCCACCCTCCCAGTATGCCTGATGGGTCCTCTAAAGACTGAATTCTGCCTGCTGGGTATTTAACATGTTGATTTGAAATCAAAGATACAGAATACATCAAATTAAGTAGTAGTAGTAGTTGTGAAAGTTTATTCTGATGTTCAGAAAAGAATAACCCAATTGAGCCAAGACTCATTTACAGTGGGGTCCAATGAGCATGAAAATAAAACAAGTTACAGATGTAATATACAAAATACAGCATCTGCAGTCATCAGTGCATAATAAAGCCAGTTACATACTTAAAACAATGTAAACAAGCTGATCAAAGCAATCCTTATGTTTGGCAAAATATTTCACCAATCAAGTCTTCATAGAGCTCCAATGTAAGAAATTTTTCTGTAGCCATATGTGGCATGGTAAATTATTCGATAACTTAGGTTAATTTCTAATGCCTGTCTGGATCACCTGTTATTGTACAATAACTCCTTCCCTGCTCCCACCTCTCCCCTCTCTTATATATTGTAATTAGCTTGTGTATATTTTGTAAATATATCCCATAGGTCCCAGAAGACTGGAGCAGGGCTCATGTGATCCCATTCCACAAGAGTGGTAGCAGGGAGGAGGCAGGGAACTACAGACCAGTCAGTCTTACCTCAGTAGTGGGCAAGATTATGGAGGCACTCCTTATGGAAAGGATACTGCAACACCTGAAATCCATAGGAGCACAGGATCCAAGACAGCATGGGATTACAACAGGAAGGACCTGTCAAACTAATTTCATAGATTTCTTTGACTGGGTTACCAGAGTGGTGGACCAAAGGGGTGCAGTTGATGTCGCCTACCATGACTTCAGCAAAGCTTTCAATACTGTTCCACACAGAAGATTGATTAATAAGCTTGGTAGGCTTGGGGTGGGTCAGGAGTTGGTCAACTGGGTAGCAAACTGATTGACGGGCAGAAAACAGAGAGTGGTGGTAAACGGTATACAGTCAGAAGAGATGCAAGTCACAAGTGGGGTACCTTAGGGATCAGTCCTGGGGCCAGTCCTCTTCGATATCTTCATCAGTGACATTGCAGATGGACTGGAGGGTACGGTTTGTCTGTTTACAGATGACACCAAGATCTGCAACGGAGTAGATGATCCAGATGAGTGGACAGAATGAGAAGAGATCTGGATAAACTAGCAAAATAGTCAGAAGTGTGGCAACTGGAGTTTAACACAAAGAAGTGCAAGATCATGCACAAAGGGAAGAGAAATCCTGAAGCCACCTATAGGTTGAGAGGGGAGTTGCTGGCAATCACAAGAGAAGAAAGAGACTTAGGCATCATCATCTCAGATGACCTGAAATCAGCCAAGCAGTCAACTAAAGCAGTAGGTAAAGCTAGAGGGATGCTGGGGTGTATTCGTAGGGATATCACAAGTCATAAGAGGGAGGTAATAATCCCTCTTTACAAGACACTGGTTAGGCCCCATCTGGAATACTGCATGCAGTACTGGAGGCCGTACCTGCACAAGGACATTAACAAAATGGAGGCAGTCCAGAGAAGGGCAACCAAAATGGTGCAGGGACTGCATCAGAAAACATGAGGACAGATTATTGGAGCTCAATATGTATACGCTAGAGCAAAGGAGTGAGAGAGGTGATATGATTGAAACATTCAAACACCTTAAGGGCATTAACAAGATGAAAAAGTCTAACATGTTTCAATATAAGAAAAATAGCAGGATAATAGGACACAGCATGAGATTAGAGAGTAGCTGATCAAGGGGTATTGTGAGGAAGTTCTTTTTCACAGAAAGGGTGGTGGATGCATGGAACGGTCTACCTCAGGAAGTGGTGGATATGAATACAGTGCAGGGCTTCAAACAGGTATGGGATAGGCATAAGGGAGCAATATAGATAGAAACATAGAAACATAGAATTTGATGGCAGACAAGGACTGCTTGGCCCACCTAGTCTGCCCATTTCCCTACCTATCGGATAAGCTGCAGATCCTAGTTAACCAACAGCCTACTTTCTCCTACCCCCCACTAGACTTGCCTTATGTCTGTCCCATGCATTCTTGAATTCCCCCACTGTTTTTGACTCTACAACCTCCTCAGGAAGGCTGTTCCATGTATCCACAACCCTTTCTGTGAAGAAATACTTCCTCACATTACCTCTGAGCCATCCCCCCATCTTCAAATTGTGTCCCTTTGTTTTTGCCCATCTCTTTTTCTGAAAGATGCTACCCTCTTGGGCTTTGTTGATTCCCTTCAGGTATTTAAAAGTTTCAATCATGCCCCCTCCCTCCTTTCCTCGAGGCTACACATCTTTAGTTCCTTTAGTCTTTCTTCATATGTCTTCTGATGCAGACCCTGCATCATTGTGGTTGCCCTCCTCTGAACAGCCTCCACCCTGTCTATGTCTTTATGGAGATGGGGTCTCCAGAACTGTACACAGTACTCTAGATGTGGTCTTACCAACTGTCTGTACAGAGGGCCAACAACTTCCTGTTTTCTACTGGTGATGCCTCTCCCTATGCATCCCAGTATCCCCCCAGCCCTCCTTACTATCTTCTCACATTGCTGGCCGACCTTTAGGTCATCTGATATGACTACCCCCAGGTTCCTTTCCATTTTTTTTGTCAGTATCTCACCCCCCATTGTGTAGTCTTCCCCTGGGTTTTTGTTTCCCAGGTGCATTACTTTGCACTTCTTTGCATTGAATCTAAGCTGCCATACATTTGACCATTTCTCCAAACTTGCTAAGTCCCTTTTCTTCCTTTCCACCCCACCTTGTGTATCAACCCTGTTGCAGATCTTTGTGTCATCTGCAAAGAGACATACTTTCCCTTCCAGTCCCTCTGCAATGTCATTTATAAAGAGATTAAAAAGGACCGCCCCAGTACTGAACCCTGTGGTACCCCACTAGTAACCCTCCTTTCTTCACTGTGGACTCCATTTACTGTTACCCGCTGTGTCCTTTTGTCCAACCAGTGTTTTACCCAGGCTACCACCCTAGGACCCACTCCCAGGCTAGCTAATTTGTTTATTAATCTTTTGTGCGGGACTGTGTCAAATTGCTTGTTAAAGTCTAAGTATGCCATGTCCACATCCCCTCCCTGATCTACTGCTTTGGTCACCCAGTCAAAGAAATCAATTCAATTTATCTGACATGACCTTCCCACTGTGAATCCATACTACCTTGGTTCCTGTGCCCCACTGGCCTCTAGATACTCAACACTTCTTTCCTTCAGAAGTGATTCCATCATTTTCCCTACCACTGAGGTCAAACTGACAGATCTGTAGTTTCCTGCCTCTGTCTTGCTCCCATTTTTGTGAAGGGGGATCACATCCACCCTCCTCTAGTCCTCAAGTACCACCCCATCCTCCCATGATTTATTAAAAAGGGTAGTCAGTGGTGTTGGTAGTTCTTCCCTTAGTTTTTTTAAAATTCTGCGGTGAATCCCATCAGGCCCCATTGCTTTATCCACTTTCAGTTTTAAGAATTTTTTCAGAATCCTTTCTCCTGTGAAAGGGCTAATATCAACCCCCCTATCCAGAGTGCTTCTATTGACTGGATTAGGTATTTCCCCCTGCTTTTCCATTGTGAATACTGAGCAGAGGTATTCGTTCAGTATCCCTGCTTTTTCACTGTCGCTGTCTGCCCAACCACCTTCCTCTTTATTCAGCCTCAGTATCCCTGCCTTAGTCTTTCTTTGCTCCCTAATGTACCTATAAAAGGTTTTATCCCCCTTCTTAACCAAGTTGGCTATCTTTTCCTTGGTTTGGGCCTTTGCTATTCTGACTGCTTTACCCGCTTCCTTCTGCTTTAACTGGTACAGTTCTCTGTCCTGCTCCTTCAGTGTTTCCTTATACTTACTGAATGCTATCTTTTTCTCCCTTACCTTCCCTGCCACTTCTTTTGAGATCCATAGTGTTTTTTTTTTTGGTTTTGATTTGTTTAATTGCTTCACACAATGGCTTGTTGCCTCTGTGATGGCGGTTTTGATGTTTCCCCATTGTTGCTCCACCCCACCTTCTTGCCTGTTTGCTAGTGCTTTTCTGAGGCACTCTCCCATTTTGACAAAATCAGTCCTCCTGAAGTCCAGTACCTTCACTTTTGTGTGGCTTGACTCTACAGCTAAGTTTATCGTGAACCACAATGTTTGGTGGTCGCTTGTTCCCAGATGGCTACCCACTTCAAGATCAGAGATCCTCTCTCCATGCCCATTTGAGTGTACCAGGTCTAAGATTGCTGTCTCCTGAGTGGGTTCCAAAACTAGCTGTCTGAGGCATACCCCATGTAGGTCATCGAGAATGGCCCTGCTCTTGGATGTGGCTGCAGCAAAGGTGCTCCAGTCAACATCTGGCATATTCAGGTCCCCCATCAGCAATATCTCCCCTTTCTCTGCCACCCCAAGGATGCCTTCTATCATTTCCTTCTCCATTTCCTCTCCCTGAGACAGGGGTCTGTATACAACCTCTAGGCGGATTGTGGAGCCATTTCCAGTCTCCAGGGTGACTCACAGTCCCTCCTTTCCTCCCTGTTTACCCTTTAGTTCTGTTGCTTTTATCCCTTCCCTTACATAGAGAGCTACTCCTCCTCCTCTTCTTCCCTCACTGTCCCTCCTGTAGATTGTGTACCCTGGTATGTTGACATCCCAGTCGTGGTTCTCTGTGTATCATGTTTCTGTGACTGCCACAATATTCAGGCATCCCTTTTCCATCAGGACCACCATTTCAGGGAGCTTTTTACCTAGACTATGGGCATTGGTACTCATTACCCTCCTTTTTTATGGCTTTATTTCTTTTTGCCCCATCCCTGTCCCTACTGCCTTTGTCTTTTTCTCCATTTACCCCTGCCCTTCTCCCTATCGACTGCTCTTTTGGTATTTACCTCACTAATTACCCTGACTTTTGGGGTGGAGCTAGGATTTCCCTTCTCCTCTTCAGTGCCTCCCCACTTGGCTAGTTTAAATGCTTGCCATTGAAGCATTTAAAGCTATCACCTAGGATCCTGGTTCCCCTCCAGAATAGATGCAGACCATCGCACCTGTATAGGCCTGCATCTCTCCAGGTGGAGCCCCAGTCCTCAGTGAAGCCAAATCCCTGAGCTCTGCACCAGCTTTTCAACCAGTCATTGAATCTCATGGTGTGGAGTACCCTAGCCTCATCCCTACCATAGACAGGTAGCACTTCTGAGAAAGTTATCATGTGTGCTACTTGTCTAAGGCACCTCCCCAACTCCACAAATTCCTGTTGCACTGCTGTGATCGCATTCTCAGCCAGGTCATTCATCACTAGGTGGATATTGACATCCAGCTCCCTCCCCCTTGCCACTGCTCCCATGATCCTGAGGATTCATTTCCTGTCCCTCCAAGTCTTGGCACTGGGCAGGCACCTTACATCCCTTTCCCCTCCCCCCTTCAGTTCTACCCCCTAACAATTGAGTCCCCCACCAGGAGTTCTTTCCTTCCCCTTTGGGGTCCTGGGCCACCCTCCTGTGGGTCTCCATTGTGGAGGTTCCCAGCATCCTCCTTGATCTCCACTGCAGGTGCCTCCGTAGAGGAACCATGCTTCACCAGAGTGGCAAATGAATTGTGGAGAGGCACAACTGGAGGGATGCACTTCTGTTCCACCACCCTCACCCTCCCTGAGCCCACTGTGGTCCAACCACTCCTCTTTTTCTTGGCAACCTCTGAGGTAGTGGCAGTGGCCTGGGTGGTCCCTGGGTGGGGGAGCAGCCAGTGCATTGTTTCCCGAATCCTTGCCAGGTCAGCATGGAGATGCACAACCTCCTCCCTCAGACCAGAGAGGTGCCTGCAAATAGGGCAGCAACGCAGTCTCCAGAATGTCTCCTGGAAGACTGCTGCCCCACAGCCAGTGCATTGCACCACTCCCCACATGTCTGTGTCCCTTCCTGTTACAGATGATGTTTTGTTTTTTGTTCTTGTTTTAGTGTGTGCAAGTTTGTGAGTGTCTCGACCCCTATCCAGTGTGCTGTGCCTTTAAGGATATGAACAGGTGTATGTTGTTAGCAGTTTTGATGAAGTGATGTCAGAACCCCTGCTATAAAGGAAGTTATGCGCTTGATGAGTACGAATAGATAGGCCATTGACAGAGTGCAGGCCTCTTGCACATTCATAAGGTAGAAAAAATGAGCAGACTGGATGGGCCTTGCTGTCCTTATCTGCCATCAACTTCTATGTTTCTATGTTTCTTTGTAAAATTCCTAGTGCTTGCTGTCATATACTTTATAATGTTGGACTTTTACTACAAATACTGGTTGTATGATGCTATGTCCACTCTGCAAATACCCTGCCTGAACTCATCAGTCTCAAGTCACCATCACAGTGGACCCAAGCCCTACCAAAGTCTTATCCACACTGGACACTTCAGGACCACCATGGAATCATTGGCCAATAGTAGATTTAACTGACTGTATGTTCAAGAATGAACCTGGAACTCTATGCATTCAATTCAAATGTGTATTGCTCTCCTGCCACATATTGTTACCATTGCTAGCTATTGTATTACATCTTGCACCCAATTGCATTTGTATCTACTCTTGGAATTGTCTTATTCCCCGGGTCACCACTGAAAACAGGGACTTGACTGTCTCAGTGGGCTCACCCAGTTATCTAAAATTCAAATAAATAAATAAATAGGAGCTAAGGGAATAAAATCTGAATCTCCTTTCACTGTTTTCATAATTGCCTCATTTTATTCAATCAATTTGGCTGTACGTAAGCCACTCTTAACATTTTTGAATTGAACTATGTCTGATAGATTAATGGGTACTTCATTGAGGTAACATCTGAAGACAAAGTGAATGATATTTTTTATTTATTTATTTAAAATTTGATGTCTGGGAAAGGCACACTGAGCGTACAGAGCGTAACAAAAATTAAGGAATACAGACAGTTATCTTATTTTTACATTATAGTTGTTATATGAATGTTTCACCGTTCAGATAAACTTGTCCAATTTACAGCTCTGTATAGAGAGCAGTGATGGGTGTTCCACAGAGCATCTAGGATATACCGAGCAAATCTATCATAGATCATGTCCAATCTATGGAGCAATAGCCCTGATGCCCCCCTCAAACAAGATGTCTCCATAATCCGGTTACCCCCTGACAATGACATTTCACCGGTGAGGTCCCCCACAGTGACTACAGCACCATGCCACTGTGGGAGAACCACTGGAACCTGGCGCTGTCTGTCAGAGGTCCTGCCCTCCCCCAGTCAGCTCCGACTGGAGTTGGGAATTCATAAGTGGAGGGGGTGCAGCGCGGCTAGCCCCCACATGGGATTCGGGGCAAACCCCTATAAAAAACAAAGAATTACATTTTGAGAACCAGCAGCCAACTGCAGAATGCGGTCAACCTGCCGGTGTCACTGACGGGGCGTGCAACAAAATTTTTGTCAAGCTCCCGTCATGGATCCTCCATAATCAAACAAGGGAATAACCACTGCATTGACTATTTTTAATCTTGTATCCTGCAGGACATACCTTCTGTAATTATATAAACACACCAAGCTTCTATTTAATTTACCAAATAAGAAATCTATATGGGTATTCCATTTACATTGGCAGTCAACCCAGACCTTCAGATATGTATAGGAATTAACTATGTCAAGTTCACAGTTATTTAAAGTATTTATTTTCATAACTTGTTTAACAACCACTGGTTTATTGCAGAATAACACTAACTGGGATTTTATAGAGTTTAACACCAGGTCATATTCATAAAAATAACCTTGTAGTGTATCACAGTCGCTCTGAAATTTCTCTTGTATTTGATCAATAGAATGACCCTAGAATGGAATTAAAGAAGCATCCCCTGAACTCGCCTTATACTGCTTTTCAAGAGCACCCAATTGTGACTCCAAAGTCTGAAGCCTAGCATGCCATTCTTTCTTCTGTGCTGAAGAATAAGCAATGATTCTACCCTGAAGATAAGCTTTAAGTCCGTACCACATCCACTCAAAGGCAACATCTCCCATACTATTTACTGAGAGATAATCCTTAATTTCCTTCCTGATCCACTCCTTCAACTGAGAGTTCATCAACAAACTAATATTATAGCACGATCATGCATCCTGTGATTGTCCAGTCTCCGATGAAAACACAAAAATAATAGGAGAGTGACTGGAACTGACCAGAGGTTCAACAGTAACTGACAAGAAGTATTTAAGCAAGGCACGTGAAACCAAAAATACAGCAATCCTGCTACAAATCTGATGCATAGAAGGAGAATAAATATAATCTCAGACATTGGGAAATCAGGTCTGCCGCACATCCCAGAGCCCATGACCATCCCTCAGTTTAGTGACAACATGAGAGATCAGGGTAGTAAGCTTACTAGGGTTACCAATGGGATGAAAACTTCATTCATGTCCCCTCTCAAAATAATCTCCCCCTCCCCTTATCTTGAACAGCCTGTGAAAATCTATGAATGAAAGAAGGACCATCAGATTTCAGGCTATACACAGAAACCAAAGTAAATTTACACTCATCCAGAGTGCCAGTAACTAATACCCACCGACCCTGGGGATCCTGTATAACTGATGTGGTAACCCAATTCCCTCCTTAACCAGTAAAATCATGACCCCCCCTTAGATGTACATGAAGCTGAAAAAAAATGTCCTCTTCCAGCCAGCCTTAAATCTGTCCACCTCCTTTTGGAGCAAATGTGTTTCTTGCAGGAACAGTTTGCCCTCCGAGTTTTTTTTTAATTGACTTTGTTTATTCTGTCTCAGCAGGCTGGGTGGCTTGAAATCAGCCCATCCAGATCAGGTTTCTGTGGCTGTTCCGAGACCAACCCAACTCCTTAAACTCAAGCAGACTGTTGGTGCTGGTGAAAGGGCTTCATCTAGCCCCAGCCCATGATTTTTTTCCTCCTGTTTTTTCTCCCTGGTGCCCCAGACAAGGTCAGGTGTGCACATGGAGGCATGCATGCACGCCTTGGCCCAGGTGGCTCTGTTCATTCTACCCCGGCCTAGTGTCTGACTTCCCTCCGACACCCACACCACCATCATGCCTCCACATGGTACTGGTCAAAGGCTGAGTGGGGGTCAACCTCCCCTATGGGGGAGAGGAGAGCTGGCAAGTGGCCACTCAGTCCTCACCCAGCCCCCCAGCCAACCCCCAGCAACCTGTGCTCACTACCGAACATAGGTCACTAGTGTGGCATGAGGTAAGATGCACAGCACCTCAGCCCTTAACACCACTGGGCTGGCCCACCAAGTTTTCTTTTTCTTTTCCATTATCTGTTTACCCTCCTTCACCTTGCCGACATTTCTCTGTCTGCCTCCATCTCCCCTTCTGCTGCTATTACCTCCACGGTGCCGCCCAGGCCATATATCCCCCATAGATTACCCCCATGGCAGGGCAGAAGGGGGAGGGCTGTCCTCCCCCCTCCTGAACACATATCTAGAGTGGGACTGGAAGATCTGTGAGGCCATGGCATAGGAGCAGTGGAGGGGCTTTCAAGGAGACGGCAGGGGATTTTTCCACTTTTTCTTGGTCCCTCCTCTGCGGCTGTGATAGGGCATGCACAGAAGCATGCACACACTGTGATGTCATGTTGCAAGTCTCCCAAACTCTTGTGCTCCCTCCCAGCCTCCACTAGGGGTAGCCATGGAGCGGGATGGCATGGCCACCCTTCCCCAGGAGAGGAGAGCTGTTGTCGGACACTCAAATTCTCTCCCTCCCCTGCCAACCCTTGGCTGCCCTTGCTCATTCCTGAATACAGGTCACTGGCAGGACATGAAGTGTGACGTCCAGCACCACAGAGCCGGCTTCACCCAGTTTTGTAGTGTGAGGCAACATCTGTTTACACTTGTTAGGACCGTTCATTCCCATCACATTACATGATACCACCTTATACAGTGGCATAGATCAATCCTCCAATCAGTAGGGTGTGGCCACATCCCCAACCCTTCCCAGGCAGCAGCAGATAAAAACAATAACCCTAACAAGTGACACAACATCAGTAACATGATCATGTATCTTAAAGGTAACACTGAATACCCAAAGCCTATATACAGAATGAACAGTGAATACGTCACACCAGCTAACTGTCATCACTTGCATGTGAGTGTGCATGGGACCACTGCATCCACTGCACAAATTACCTGTACCAAAACAAAAGACCCCCCCCTCCGGTGACTCCCAAAATGATAAAAGACCTTATCCAAGAAATAGCGAATCCCCTAAAACCAATGTGGACCTACAAGCGATAACCAAAAATGAGTAGCCAATAGCCAAAAAGCAGTGTGACTACCCACAATATTCAATAATTACATATGACAAGAGCCCCAGCGACCCCGCCTGCTCTACTACCAGAAATGCCAAACAAGACACAGAGCCAAACCCACCCAAAAAATTAAAAAACAAAAATCCCAGCTTCATTCTGAACAACCAGAGGATGGGCCAGAAAGAGAAGAGAGCCCTAAGTAAAGCAAAACAAGCCCCCCCAAAAAGGAGGCTGTGTTCCCATTAATATACTACAGGGAGGAATCACCAAGGCAACTGAGGGACATTGACAGCCCACCTCCTATCAAAAAATAACTATTCCGTGTTTGGGAATGAGCATGGGTCACTGGGGGTTGGCAGGAAAGGAGAAGGATCGAGAGTCCAGAGGACTGCTCTCCTTCTCCCGGGAGGGGGTTACCAGCATTCAGCACTGGGATTGCCCCTGGCAGTGGCTGAGGCAGTGCTCTGATGTTGTAGATGGGGAAGGGCAGATGCCTGGAGGAGCAGGTGTGGATGTGTGAATGCTCCCTCTGCTGGCATCCTGCACACCTCCTCTCCACAAAGGGAGAAAAAAAATCAGGGAAAGGGTCCTGGTTGTGCAGCTTAATGGACGTTCATCGACCATGCACCTCCGAGGATATAACTGTCCTGGATCCAGTTCTGGCAGGGAAAGATGAGGGGATCTCCTCCACTCCGCCATGGGGTGTAAGCCATGGGGGTAAGAGGTGATGGTCCATAATGTGGAGGTGCAGGAACAAACAGTGGCCTGAGACAAGGATGCCTAGAAAACTTAAGCCAACCAGGGGCCAGGGAGAAACAATACTAATTAAAAAAGAATAACTAATTATTAGAAGGGACACATATATCAGTAAAAGAACACCAAAATACCCTCCCCTAGCAGCTCAGTTCTCACAAAAATAACAGAAATAAAATCCCGGCCTAGTCCTGATGACCCACAGCAGTCAGAAGAGAGCAATAGCAATTTAAAATATCTAAAAGAAGAAACACAGCCAAAAAAGCTGGTCCATAGGTAAAGAAAGAAGCTGTCTCATGCCACTAAAAAAAGTCAAGTCCTCTTCCCATCGAGTTCTCATCTCGGGAGGGTGGCCAAGGTGGAGAAACCTGAACTGCCTTATGTCTTGCCATGGATTGAGGGTTCAAAGCTGACTTCACTCTTTGTGGTTTAGGAGCCGAAACAGTCCAAGACCCAAAGGAGGAGTCCTTCAAAGCCGAGTGGGAAGGGTCCATAATAAATTGCTGAACCTCCACTCATTAAAGTACAGCTATTCCCTGGTGTCTAGTAAACCCCCCACTACCCTCACATCAGCAAAGAGTGCACCACCACCCCACTCTCCCCTCATCCTGCCAGTCAGTGACTTGCACAGACCTCCACTCTCCACCATGGCCAGCTGCCAACTGAACAGTCAATGGCAGCATACTGCAACAGCTGATTGTACAGCATGCGCTCATTGACAGCACACTGCAACAGCTGATTGTACAGCATGTGCATATTGACAGCATACTGCAACAGCTGATTGTACAGCATGCGCTCATTGACAGCATACTGCAACAGCTGATTGTACAGCATGTGCTCATTGACAGCACACTGCAACAGCTAACTGTACAGCATGCGCATATTGACAGCACACTGCAGCAGCTGATTGTACAGCATGCGCTCATTGACAGCACACTGCAACAGCTGATTGTACAGCATGCTCTCATTGACAGCACACTGCAGCAGCTGATTGTACAGCATGCGCTCATTGACAGCATACTGCAACAGCTGATTGTACAGCACGCGCTCATTGACAGCATACTGCAACAGCTGATTGTACAGCACGCGCTCATTGACAGCATACTGCAACAGCTGATTGTACAGCATGCTCTCATTGACAGCACACTGCAACAGCTGATTGTACAGCACGTGCTCATTGACAGCACACTGCAACAGCTGATTGTACAGCATGCACTCACTGACAGCACACTGCAGCAGCTGATTGTACAGCATGCGCTCATTGACAGCATACTGTAACAGCTGATTGTACAGCACGTGCTCATTGACAGCATACTGCAACAGCTGATTGTACAGCATGCACTCATTGACAGCATACTGCAACAGCTGATTGTACAGCATGCTCTCATTGACAGCACACTGCAACAGCTGATTGTACAGCACGTGCTCATTGACAGCACACTGCAACAGCTGATTGTACAGCATGCACTCACTGACAGCACACTGCAGCAGCTGATTGTACAGCATGCACTCATTGGCAGCATACTGTAACAGCTGATTGTGATTGTACAGCATGCGCTCATTGACAGCTCAGTAGGTGGCTGGCCATGGTGGAGAGCACAGGGCTGTGCTGGTCACTGGCTTGAGGTTAGGATGGGGGGAGCAGGGTGGTGGGACACTACCTGCTGGGGTGGGGTCCACTAGACACCAGGGAATGGCTGTACTTTATTTTACAGGGGATTGGGGACAGGGAGTGGGGTCCACTAGACACCAGGGAATAGATTTACATTACTATATAGAGGATCAGGGATAGAAAGGGGGGGTCTGGTAGAATCCAGGAATGGATTTACATTATTTTACAGGGGATCAGGGATAGGGGGATGTTCTACTAGACTCCGCTCCAGGGAATGAGTTTACTTTAGTATACAGGAGATCAGGATGGGTGGGGATGGGATAACTAGACACTATGGAATAATAATTTAAACATTTGGCATGGGTGTGGGTGGGGAGAGGGACCACTGGACAGCAGAGACTAATAAGTTATACATCGGTCTTGGGTGCAAGTTGGGGGGAGGGACCACTGGACACAAAGGAAAGATTTCTGTTTAATATCGAGCAAGCAATCAGCTGGGGGGACCACTAGCACTGGAGATGCCTCTCTGGGACTGGAAAATGGGGGGCATGGCTCCATGGAATCCAGCCTTGTGCCCCATAAAAGTGAGCTCATAATGGGCTAGCTAATGCCCCTTAGTGCCTTGCATGCCCAGTGGGCTCATTTGCATGGGTCCATTTTATTATCAGAAAATTTAGTGCAGTCGTAAGCCATTGTGGCACCCTATTTCAAGAGTTATGTCTGCCCACCACAAAGTGGCTTAGTGCAGGGCCAGCATGGCCAATATTCAGTCAAATAGTGCAGTTGTTCTGTATGCCTCTTTACCCTTTGTTTGATTTGTTCCATTTTGTGGCACCCAGCCTTTCTTGAAGCTGTCAGCAGTCTTCGGGGAGGTAACTTCCTCTGGCAAATCATTCCACTTTGTCACCACCCTTTCAGTGAAAACATGTCTTCTCATTTCCCTCTTGAAGTGCCCACTCACCAGTTTAAGGCAATACCTCCTAGCAGTCCTGTTGCCAACAAGGTTAAAGAGACCCTTAGAATTCACTTTGTTGAAACATTCCAGTTATTTAAAGGGTTCACTCATGTCACCCTCTCCCTTCTATCCACCAGGGAGTACACACGGAGACCTCTGAGTCTGTCCTTTTATAGCTTGTCCAAATGACCCTGGATCATTGTGGTTGCCATACTGTGCACTGTCTCCAGTAAGTAGATGTCATTCTTTAGGTACGGGTTCCAATATTTGTTTATTCGTTTATTTGGAAAATGTTTCATCAGGAAAGACAACATGAGCTGTAAACAACTCATGTCCAGAAGCGTTTGGGGGGAAGGGGCATAAGAGTTGGGAAAACAAGCAAACACATAGGAATACAAGTACAATTTCTAAAACAAAACAGTGTAGCACAATTACAGAGCTGAAATAACCAAGGCCAACCAACCAGGGTAAACCAAACCATATTTGTATATAGCATACATTGCAACAACCCAAGAGCAGGTGATCCAGTAGGGTAAAGATTAGAGGATGGATAACACATTTGAAATGCTAGAAGTAGTAGGCAGAGCACAAGATTTGAAGTGTTATTGTATACCCAAGGGAGGGCAGTTATAAGACAAGTGAGGAAGTTGACAGATGAGGGGTGGAAGGTGGGAGATGGAAGAGAGAGAGAAAGGGACAACCAAGACCTATACCCATCCAGGTTACTGAGAACCCTGCAAGAGGGTTAGGACCAGTCAAAAGGGGAGAGGAGAGAAAAGGAGCAGGGTGGTAGAGAAAAGAGGGGCAGGGGAACAGGAGGGGAGGATGTGGACAAGGAAGAAGATTGGTGGGCAGGTGATGGATTTGAAAGTGGAGGGAAAGGAAGAGGGGGAAAAAGAGAGAGAGAGAGAGACAATCTATACCACTTCAGGATGCAGGATTAGAAATTGGGGGAAAGGAAGAGGGGTAGAAGAGAGGGAGCCAAGATCTATACCACTTCAGGGTGACAGAGAACCCTGTAAGGGGTACAGAACCAGGCAGAAAAGGAGGGGAGAAAAGGGGGGGGGAGGAGACGTATAGTGTGACGGGTGACCAGAGGGGAGAAGAGGGATAAGAATTAGGGAGGCTGGAGAAATTAGGGGTAAACTAGGATAGGAAACAGGGGAGAGCATCAGTAGGGGTGAAGAAGGGGTTGTGGGGGAGAATGAAAGCTGAAGAGTGTCAAAATAGCACAGTAGCTTGTGGATGGTAGTAGAGTGTCAAAATGGCACAATAGGTTATGGTAGGAGGTGGGAGGAGGGGGTATAATAGGACGTAGCATGTGAGGAGGTAATCAGAGGAAGGGTTCAGTTAGGAGACAGGAGGTAAGTCAGGGATAGAGGAGCAGGGGACAGTGTGCAGGGGATTGGGAAGATTGTGAAGGGGGCTAAGAACAAGTACAGTTAGGAGAATAGAAGTAAAGTAGGGCTAAAGGATAATGCGGGGCAGGAAAGTGCAATGATGCCTGCATCCATCTTACCCCTCAGATTCTTGTTGGTGCCAGTCACTGTGGTATGCCCAACCTCCACCAGGGGTCCCTCAAGTACCAGTCACACACCACATACTCCCCCAGAGAAGGAGAGCAGTCCATAGGATGCTCACTCCTTCTCCCCTTGGTCAGTCCTCCAATGACCCAGGTCCATTCCTGAACCTGGGTCACTGGTGTCACAAGTGAAAATCCAACCACTGCACCAATGGGCCAGTCCTGGAGTGCAGTTTTTTCAGGATGAAGTCAATATGTACAGAAAAGTTAAGGTGTTTGTCAAGTCAGACACCCAGGTATTTGAAAGAGGTGGTGTCCTCTAGTGTTGTCCCGTCAAGGGTGTAGAAGGAGTGAATGAAGGGCAGCCTAGAGAGTCTCTGCCTAGTGCCAAAGGTCATGGAGACAGTCTTCTTGGTGTTGAGGAAGAGTTGATGTGAGCTTAGCCAGCACTGAACATTATTGAAGTCAAGCTGTAGTCTGGAAGTCACATTAGAGGGAGATTGGCCAGAGGTGAACAAGACTGTGTTGGCAGCATACATATGGATGGAGGATGAGAAGCATACTGACAGTAGGTCATTTAGAAATAAATTGAGAATAAGAGAGGGCTAAGTATGGAGCCTTGAGGTACACCAGTAGAGATGGGTAGTGGAGGAGATGTAGAGTCAGCTATTTTAACAGACTGAATTCTACCTACCAGGTAGGCTCTGAACCAGTTGCAGGCAAACAGAGACAAGCCAGATGATGAGAGAGTTTTGAGGAGGAGGGAGTGGGAGGCTGTGTTCAAAGCCTTGGCAAGGTTGACTAAGATAGCAGAAGTGATGTGACCTCTATCCATGGCTGAATGGATAGGGTCAGTGAGTCTAAGTAGGGAAGTGGTTGTGGAGTGATTCTTCTGAAAAGCAGGTTGAAAGGAAGTCAGTCAATTAATCAATCAGTCAATCAAAGTCTTTATTTAACCAGGCGATCACCGTTGAGCAAGTTCATTTTCGAGGTGGACCTGGGTTTGTCAACAAGGAACAGGGGACAATATACATGGGATACAACACGCAAGAATATAATAATAATAAAAATAAAGTGAGATACAATAATACAGTATATACAAAGTATCAGCAGGTAGCATTGATGGTAGTGTATGTTTGGAACAGAAGATACAGCAAGTTTTGGGTAGGACACAATTTTTCATATAAGTAAAGAAATATACATATCAGGTGCACAGAACATAAATAAAATCTAATATAAAAAGATATATAGTGATACGGCATGGAGAATTCAGAGCTGGAACCAGGGTCAAAGGAATGTGGAAGGGACAGATATGGGGGAGCAGAAAAAGAGGAGAGGGAAAAGTCGATTATAGATGTGATCAGTCTTTTAGCAGTAGTAATTAGAGTGTACTTGGACTTATAGGAGTCATGATTTAGGGTAGACAGGCACAGGACTCCTTATTATGATGTAGATATAGAGATTTAAAAGCTACTAGGCTTATGGGGTGAGTTAATTTCAAAGTTTTTTGCAGTTTGTTCCACAGTTGAGGGAGCACAAAGCTGATGGCTGCTCTGCCAATGCGAGATTTTGCTTTGTAAACAAAAAGGTAGCTATATGAGGTGCTTCTCAGGGCATACTTCCCCAGAGTGCAAACAGGTAAACAGACAGAGATATACTGGGGCAGTTTATTTGAGACAGCTTTGTATGTGTCCACCAGTTGTGCATACACCTAGCGCTGCAAGCCACCCGAGCCACCTGAGCCACGCACACTCTGACTGCCTGGCCTCTCATCTGGGACCTTGGTTGTCACGCACTTACAGGTTCTGGACGACTGCCCCATATACAAGGGACACAGTGCAGATTTCCTCCCAGTTCTGTTCCATCACTCAGGTTATGATTCCACCCCATACTCGGTTAGTTCTGTCTACTAAGGCCATTATCCTTCTCAGCCTAGCAACTTACTGAATTCACTCTATAGAATGTATGTATGCTAATTGTATGCTCTGTCAACACTGTTCTCCTCTCTTAACAAATATTGTGTTCAAATGTAATGATCTGTAATTTGTCACCTTTGTATGCTCATTTTATATTCTGTGTCCCAGTCCCCTTACCCCCAGGATGCATCTGGAATCGAGTGGTACCCCACTTGGCATACCCTCCTGGTTAAACTCTTAATAAATAAATAAATGTCCAAACCGCAGCATTTTTTTGCTGTCTGTAAGCAAGGGATGACCATCCCACTGCCGTGTACAATGCACAGTAGTGGGTTGAATAAGGAAGACCCGTGATAAATCTTATGGCTCTGTGATAAAATGTATCGAGTTTGGCTAGGGTACCTGCAGGTCCCTGACTATATAGAAAATCTGCATAATCCAATAGGGAAAGAAAGGTAGTTTGAACCAGTTTCAGTTTCAGTTTAGTGTCTCTTGTGAGGAGATTATTAATCCTGAAGAACAGACCAAGGCCCAGATATTAAAACTGCACCATAAAGGTGCGCAATAGCATGAGCAAGCGCAAGTCCACTGCGCCCATGCGCAACACGTGTGATATTCAAACACTGCGCAGGTCAAGATGCGCCTGGGGCACATGACTGAATATCGTGCCAACAGCACCATAGTGCAACCAGGGATGTGCAGTGGCGCAGATCAGATGTGCAATAGCAAAACCAGGGAAGCCTAGTGGAGCTGGGCAGCAGTGCAACAGCACAACCAGGGATGCGCAGGGACAGGATGCAGGGGCCCACCACCCATGGTAGGGATGGGCAGAGGAGCACACAGCAGAACAGACATCACCCACCACACCCCATGCACCGCACAACTGGAGGACAGCAGGAAGAACCACTGGCCCAGGGACACTAGCAACAAACCCACTGCCATGGCATGGTGCCCCATCACACCCCCTTGCAAGCTGTAACCGTCACACATGGATGCCTGTCCACCCTGTGCTACATCATCCCACCAATGCAGAGAACACCCTGCACCACAATCCCCATACACCCTGCCCAGGAGTAGCACCCAACAGTGCAGGACACCCCAAGCATGCCACCACCCCCACTGCAACAATACAACCCTGTGCACCACAGAACCATGCAAGGCAGCCCCACCATGAGCACCCTTCAGTGGGCAGCAGCAGACAGTGAAGCAACATCTGCATACACAGTTCTGCCATGCATGTCCCTCTCCAGGTACAGCTGTGAGACTGACCATGCGTTGGCACACGAGGTACCACACACATGACAGGGCATGCCCTGGACCCCACCACCAGTGTTACAACACCCTGCACACCCTCCCAAGGATACACCCCATCTCAGCACTGGCCACAACAGCCAGCGCAGACACCCACAGTGTTGCATGGAAACATGCGCCACACAGGATGCAACACAGTGCACAGACAACCAACCACCCATTCCCAAGGGCACACCAACACAGGGACACAGTAGCTGGTCAACCAGGCCCCCGGTGTGTGGCCATGGCAGCCTTGTACACATGGCCAGAACCCCTCCATGGCACAGGTGTGCCAGCAACCCTGTGCAGGAACCAAGATGCCGTACGCCACCAGCATGCGGCTGGAGCACAAGTGACAGACAGTTCAGCATATCACCTGCAACAGACACAAGCGACAGCATCGAGGTGGGACAACAACAGTGGAGGCACCAGTTCCACCCGAGGCAGACATGCACCACACCAGTGACAGGAGGCAACCCGGCATTGTGCTGGGTACAGTGGCTGTCCAGCATGGGCAGCCACCACTGACATGCCAGCGGACTGTGCAGGTCACAGCCATGCAAGGGTGGCAGCTGCACAGGCCATGGACTGTCTGACAGGTGCACCATGGACACAGTGCATGCACCGTGCACCACTGCACACAGTCATCCAGTGCACAGGGAACAACACATAAACCACAGATGGTGACTGAGAGCTACGTCCACACCAAACTTGCCTCCCCTACAAACACACACACACACACACACACACACACACACCCCCATGATAGCACCACCCCCGACACTATGCACACCACTGCTGCTGAGCACCATTAGCCCACTGCAAATCAAAGACCACCACAGTAGGCATAACTAAACAAATGTATTGAAAGTATAAACAAAACTATGTACAAATATACAGAACAAAAGGGGTGAGGACCACAAACTGGGTGGGGGTGGGTAAGGCAGGGTGAACATATGGAAGAGGGAAGGAGGGTGTGAGGGTGGTTCAGGGGTTGTGTAGTCCATGGGTGGAAGTTCTTCAGCGGGAGCCCCACTCCCCGCTCCTATGGTGCCTACTGCCATGCCTCCATCTCATGCCATGCTGCTCCACCCTCTCTAGTATTGCCAGGGAGGCCCTGGCCACCTGAAGCAGCTCCTGCAGTGCCCTCTCAATCCAGACCATCCGCCGTCCAACTAGGACAAGGAAGCAGAGTCAATAGGTGTGAATGCACAGCCTGCTGCAGCCCACCTATTGTGCATGGCATACAGCCATGGGACATGCCCCTGTGATGGTCTGCGACCACCCACAGTGATCGTGTCCACAAGACCTGCCCACCCAGGTGCACACAGTCATGCAGACAGCTTCACACACCCACCACCCAAGTCCCGCACAGCACCACCATGGCTGTACAGTGACATGGCTTTGTGGTGCTAAGGCAGTGGCACAGCCATGTACCCGGTGCATGCATGGACCACCAGTGATGCACTCCCAGACATACAGTGTCACTGGACAGTGCTGACTGTACCATGTGGCATGCATGGCAGTGGTGTCAATGGATGGTGGCCATGCCCCGCCGCCTGCCCTGCTACACAGCATGCAGAGAAAATCCTGGATGTAAGGCACTCACCATCATCGGGCTGGTCCTGGCGCTGAGCCTGTATGGGACATCCGGCATTGGGAGGTGGCTCACGCCTCTGCTTCTCCTTCCTCGCATGGCGATGCTTCTCAGGGCCTAGGGTGCAAACACAGAGAGAGGAACATAAGTACAATCCAATAGCAAAGGCCCCCCAGCCCCAGGTTTGTGCGATCCCACACAGCCAAACTATTCAGCCCCTCACCCCTATACCACCACCACTGCCCACACTGGATGGACCACCCCCTTTGTGGTGGACACATGCCCACTGTGACACCTGTATGGATGCAACCAGTGTATGGATGGGGCACCTACCTGGCTGTGGAACAGTGCCTCTCCTGCTGCATGCCTGTCCAGGTCCCTCCACTGGAGGTCCCTGTATCAGTGTCTGCAATGCTCAGCTGTCCTCTGGATACCTGCCACCTCCTCCAGCGCCACTTCCACCTCCTCCCACACAGTACTCCTGGCCCTGTCCAGGGGGTACCTCACTAAACAGAGCACCAGCATGGGGCTCAACTAGTGTGACTAGGTTTGCCAGTTCTACCTGGCTCCAGATTGGTGCTAGTTGCCATGCCATCTTTGGAACCATGTCTGAATCAAAACGGCACTCCCTAGCACAAGTTCGCCACATGTAGCTGCTGCGCGGTACTGCGCTGCCATTCCCCATTGCGCTGTCACCAAACAGTGCAATAGGGGTGCACCCATATGGATGCATGGCACCTAGGGGGCAAAAGTCGGGCACAGGGTCAAGGGTCTCTCACGCAGGGACTGCCACAGCGTGATTGGTACTCACCGCGTGTAGCGCGCGGTAGGGCACCTGTGTGGGACTTCCTGTAGTGGCCTACCATGCTGTGGCACCACAGCACCTACAGTGCCCCAGGGCAAGGGCACTATACATGTGAACAGCACACTAGTGCCACTGGCACAGTGGTGGACATGCCCTGCACTGCCTCCCATGCACATCAGCAGCGCAGCAGGCATCGGCGTCAGCACCCCGGGAATGCACTGTGCGGTGTCTACTGCTCACCTCACAGAGCTGCGCCCCTGCCTGAGCATGTTCAACACAATTGCATAAGGCGCAACAGCGCAATATTCAGTTGGCATACACAAATCAGCTCATCAGTGATTTAATGGCACAGCTACTGCGTTAGCATTCACTTAAAATTGAGCCTCACCTCATTTGCATGCATTGCGCGATATAAATGCGACATGCAGCTGCAGAGGCCATAGTCTGGTATTGCAGTCTATTGTGGTGGGTTGCATGCTGTTTGCCAGTGTGGACTGTGGTGTGTGGGAGATGCATGGGACTGTACATTCAGAGGTAACACCTGTCATTCCCACAGGATCAATAATGACCGAACGTAAAGTGGAGGAGGAGGAGGAACAGAGACATGGGAGATGGAGGAGGCCCAACTTCACCCAGGCAGAATCATATGCCCTGTTTGAGGCCTACCTTGACCAGGAAAGAATGTTCTGTGGACAGCGGGGCACACTACAGGCCCGTGCTGCAGCATGGGATGAGGTGGCCCATTCCGAAAACCAGCATGGCAGCCACCAGCAGTCCATACAGGAGTGCAAGAAGAAGGTGGGCACGGACAAGAGGAGGATAAAAGATAAAGTGGCTGCCATCATGGCAGCACGTGCTGCAACTGGTGGTGGACAGCTGGCCATGCCACGCCTGACACCACAGGAAGAGCAGGTTGCTGGCAGCATGTGGCATTGTGCCCTAGAGGGTGTTCCAGGTGGTAGCTTTCAGACGGGTGGCAGCCCATCACTGCATGGTAGGTCCTGATCTGTCACTGTGTGGGGGGTGGGCGGAATGCCACAGGGTAGGGCAGAGACATTAATGCTACTGTGTTCCCTTACAGCTCCTGAGCGTCTACATGGGTTAGTGGTGGTGGGTTCGCCAATGAGGTCGATACCCTGGACACAGAGGAGCACCTATCCACCTCCACAGGTGTCCGAGGGTCAGGACAACAGTGTGCCTGCCTGGCTGTCTGGGCTGAAGTTGGTGGTGCTGGTGCAGAGGAGGCCCTGCCCGTGTCCCAGCATGACAGTGTCCAGGGATGCCAGCATGATGAGACTCAGACTGGTGCCGGATCCATCACCGATGATGATGGAGCTCACATCATGGACAGTGATATGTGTGGGATGCAGGATGGCTTCACAGCAGGTAGCAGCACGGGCATAGCCGTGGGTGGTGCAACCGTGGAGGCCTGCATGACATCACAGTCCCAGCCTGTGCCTGTCTGCACCAGTGGGCAGCACTGGTGTGCATCCAGGCAGGTGGGGCTGTTGTGGCAGCTGGGGCAGCACCATTGAGCCCTGGTAAGCGGTGGCCCGAGGGGCAGTATCACCAGTCGGCCAATGGTGATGGGGGGACACTGTCGGGGACGGCATCAGTGCACCATGTGTGGCCATTCCCCAGCATGGCTCTGGTGTGCAGTGCCCATCATCAAAGGGTGATGCCCAGCAGGGCCAGGAACACCATGAGGGACGTCATGCCGATCCGGCAGATGACCTCTTCGATGAGCACAGTCGACTACTCCAGGCTTCCATGGATCAGCAGTTGCAGCTTGTCAGGGCAGTTGACACACTCAGTGCAGTTCTGCACCAGGCAGAGAAGTGGTGCAGCAGAGACCATGCTCTGCTCCTGGCAGAGATTGCCTGGCAGTGGGAGGATGTGACCACTGCCATTGACAGGCAGACACGTGTATTCACAGCTGTCATGGCCACATTGGGCACACAGTTTGTTACCCATGCACCACAGACACTGAGCAATGTCATGTCCACTCCCCATTCCCGGCATCGTGCGACACCCTCCATGTCAACACCGGGTTCAGCTGTGGGCATCCTGAGCACACCTGGCGCAGGCAAGTTTGGTGAGCTGCAGACCCCTGCTCAAGCACGGTCATGTTCCCGCAGCATCACCCCTGGGGGACCGTCGGTGCCACCCCATGAGGCCAATGGTCAGCCTGTCATGGCTGGCAGGTCTCAGCGGGGCCACCCACACATCCATGGTGGCCATGGCACTGTGCCGCATGACTGACCTGTCTCCCACCACTGTCTGATGCTGCCCTGTGTGCAGTGTGTTGTTCAATGTGCGATGCATGGGTGGGGTACCCAGCTCTGCACACACATATGGTCCATGTGCACACCCTCCTGGCTGCTGACCTCTGTGGCATGTGCATGATGATGCCTGCATTGCGCTGTCCGCCACTGTGCAATGGTGCCCAGTGTCTGAGACATGCACAATGATGGGCACTGGGTGTGGTCATCTGTGGACCTGTGTGTTGCTAGAGGTGGTGGTCTGGGTCAGCGTGCCTCCTACCCCTTGTGCATGTCTTGTGGGATGTGTGTGTGTGTGTGTGTGTGTGTGCGTGACCGCATGCCATGTTTGGTCTTGCCCATCCCTGACGGCTTGCTGTTCCATGCTCAGCTAATTCTCTTGCCACCATGCACCCCTGGGGTTTGTCCATGCAAGTTTGTGGGTTGTGCCCTTACCACTGGTGGTTGTACATGGCCCCATGACTTACCTGGGTTGGAAGAAGTGCTCCTCTGTGATGGTGTCCAGGTGCAACTGTGACATCCGGATCAAGCGGGGGTCCCTTTGCCCAAGGGGGGGCTGCCCATCACCATCTGCACCGGTGTCCTCATCATCCCATCGCTGTCCCCCTCTTTGACCTCTACAACTATCCCACAGTCGTTGGCCATGTTGTGCAGGATGCAACAGGCCAGGAATAGCCTGCAGGCCTTTGAGGGGCTGTACTGTAGGGCATCGCCTGACATGTCCAGGCAATGGAAACGTGCCTTCAGCAACCCAAACACCCGCTCTATAACACTGCATGTGGTGGCATGTGCCTCACTATACTGTTGCTGCGATGAGGTCGCAGGCCTCCGGTATAGTGTGAGCAGTCAGGGACGGAGTGGATAGCCACTGTCACCTGTGTGTAGAGGGTGGACATTAGTATGGTGGTCAACGTCACTCTGCCATACATAGATACATAGACAGTGTCGGCAGATAAGGGCCTATGGCTCACTCAGTCTGCCCATTTGAGCTTGTAAGTTCAGTTTATGTTTTCCTAGAAGTCTGTTGCCCCTTACCACTGACCTCCAGAATTCCTTTATGTCTGTCCTATGCATTCTTAAATCCTGTGATTGTTTCAGCCCCCACCACTTCCTCTGGCAGGGTGTTCCACTTGTCCACCACCCGTTCTGTGAAGAAATTCTTCCTCACGTTTCCTCTGAATCATCCTCCCTCCAACTTCATCCCATGCCCTCTAGTCCTGGAACATCTTTTTTGCTTAAAAATAGTGTAGTGCTGCACCCTGTTCCTCCCTGTAAGATACTTGTATGTCTCTATCATATATCCCCTCTCTCCCTCTTCTCCTCCAGGGAGTACATATTCAGTTCCTTCAACCTGTCCTCATAGGACTTGTGATGCAATCCATGCACCATCTTTGTTGAATATCGCACTGCACCATTTATTCATGGTTTCTCACCCTACGGTTGCATATGCATCCATTACCATTGCGCTCTTGCACATTGCAATTTGAGGGGTGCAGCTGCCTCCCACTGAATATCGCAGAATGGTGCATTTTCAGACTTGTGCTGGCACATCTCTGTTGCGCATGGCACAACCCTTTTGAATATCTTGGCCCAAGTCTTTGTCTATGTTTCTTTGCCAGTTCTTCTAAGTGATCTGTGAAAGTAAGTCTGTGGTCTAACCAGACCCCCAGGTACTTGAACTTTGGTATGTAGTCCAACTGCTCACCTAGAATGGTAGTGATCTGCGGGAGTGTCCCAACAATTGCAGGATTATTGCATTGTGAAGGGGCAAATGGAACATTGCTTTGTTGTTTTTTTTTTGCATTTAAGAGCAGTTTCTGGTTTATAAGCTGATTTTGCAGCAGATTAAATTAATTTTGAAGGGCTTTACAGGCCACATCAGGAGTGGGGCTACTAGCATAGAGTACTGTATCATCTGTGAATAGGTGTATTTTTGCTTCATTGATAGGGATATATACGTTGTTAATATAAATGGTGAAGAGCAAGGGACCAAGGATGGAGCCTTGCGGCACACCCCTCAGTAGGAGTTTTGGTGGAGAAACTTCCCCTTCTGCCTTTACTTGTTGAAGTCATGAAGTCAGGTAGTTGGAGAACCATTTAAGGGATAGGGAATCCAAACCAATGTTCTGGAGGGACGACAGAAGCAGTCTGTGATCAACGGTATTGAATGCCTTGCTTAGGTCCAAGAAAACTGCAGTTTTTTTTGTCTAATTCAAGCTGCCAATCATTTGTCACCTTGGCTAGATCAGAGATTATACTGTGCTGTGCTCTAAAACTGAACTGTAATGGGTTGAGCAATTTTTCTGATTCCAGGTACTTCTGAAGCTGGGAGTTCACTATTTTCTCCAGCATCTTTGACAGGATTGGAAGTAGGGAGATTGGCCTGTAGTTATTGAGGTCACTAATATCGCCTGACTTAAACAAAGGGACCACAAGTGCATTTTTCCAAATGAGCAGTTGGTCACCCTGGGATAAGGATAAGTTGAAGAGATGAGTAATTGGGACTGCAAGGACACGGTAGCTGACCATTAAGAAGTACGGGTCGATGAGGTCGGCCACAGTGTCCAACTAAAGGAGAAGATCTTCGACTTTTTTCAGGGAGGTAGGCTGCAGAGAGAGGGATGGACTGGGGATGTTTTTTTCTTGTGTATCCAATCCAAGTTGTTGGCAGAGGATATTTGTGGGAGAGAAGTCAAAGGCTGGCCCTGCAGTGGCAAAATGATTTTTGAGGGCGTTGAGGATAGACAATCTGTCAGAGATGACAGTACTGCCAATCAATAATTTAGTAAGTGGAAGTGAAGAAGAAGGAGGAGGAGTTGTCAAGAAAGGAGGAGAGTTGGGAGAGAACAAGGTGTTCCTGAAGTTTAGATAGGGTAGGTAGAAGCGAGATGGGGTGGTAATTCCCAGGAGATGAGAGATTACCTCCCTTTGGTAGGGGAGAGCTGTAAAATGTTTCCAGGCATCAGGGATAGTCTCAGTGTGGAGCTACAGGTTGAGGAGAACAGAGAAGGGGAGAGAAATAGCAGGAGCAGAGAGGTATAGCAGCTTAGGGTCAAGGCCATCAGGGTAGCTACCCTTACCTGGGTTGCTAGAGAGTAGTGCCTTTAAGGTGTCATTGGGAGAGATGAGTGAAAAGCCAACACTCTCTGCTAATTGGTGGTGTTGGGAGGAATCAGGAGGGAGGGAAGAGGTAGTAGGGGGGTGGGTGGGAGGGAGGCTAACAGGGTGGAGGCACAGGAAGTAAAGTAGTAACTGAATTCCACTGCTGCTACTGTAAGATGGTCAGCAATGATATGGTTGTTTATTTTGAGCAGCAGAGATGGGGGTTTAGTTTGGGGAGAGAAAAGTAAGTGAACTACTTTCCAAAACTTTGATGGATTGTTTGTGTTAGTATTACAGGTGTACTGGAAATATTCCACTTTGGCCAGGTGGATGGCTTTGGTATGGACATTTTGGAGTGTCCGGTAGATAGTATAGTCACAAGGGAGGCTAGAGGATTTATTGGGTTTCCATGCTTTATCAATACTGCACAATGTATTCCAGACATGGCCTAACCAGTGACCTGTATGGTAGCAGGATAACCTCTGCTTTCCTACTGGTCATATTCCTGGCTTTAAATACCAGCATCCAATCAGCCTTAGCCACTGGTCTCTTCCAGGGTGCTGAGTGCTTCAAGTCACTTGTAACTATCACCACCAAGTCTACTTCCTCCTCTGACTTGGTGACACGTACACCCCCAGCCAGTATGTGGTCTCTGGGATCTTTGCCCCAAGTGCATTACCTTATACTTTTTGCCATTGAATCTTGGCTGCCAAATACTAGAGCATCTTTTTAGTTTAGCCAGGTGCTCTCTAAAGTTCTGTCTCCCTTCTTCTGTGTTCACTCTCCAACAGAGATTTGTGTCATCCACAAAGATGCATACTTGCCTTTATCCCATCTGCGATGTCACTAATGAAGATGTTGAATCACACTGGGCTGAGCACTGAGCCCTGTGGGACCTGCTAGTGATTGGTCTGGCATCCAGGAATTATCCTCCTGAACATCACTTTCTGATTTCTATCTTGTAGCCAGTGTTTTACCCACGTAGCCAGTTTCATCCCAACCCACAAGTCCTCCATCACACTAATCAATCTCCTATGTGGAACAGTCATAGGCCTTACTGACAGCTACATACAGTATGACCACTGCTTGGCCCTTGTACACAGTCCTTGATACTCAATAAAATAAATCAATTAGGTTGGTTTGGCAGGACTGTCCTGACACAAACCCAAGTTGCCTATCATCATGGAGTGCATTTTCAGTGATAAAGTTTACCAGTCTTTCCTTCAGAATGGTTTCTGTTATGTGTAGTACAGCTTTAAGAAATGTTAGCGACAGTACAGCTTTAAGAGAATGTGCACTTCCTGTCAGTGTGCCTGTGTTTGGGGCCAGTCTCCTCTTGTATGTGCTGCTGAATGGAAGTAAAAACAGAAGGCCTAGATTTCAGTGTGGCGTGTTTTTCTCACTACCAAGACACTAGTGTGTATTTAAGGTACTTATTTTCAGCCACCAAACACAACAAACTAGTGATGATGAATGGTGCACATTTTAATAGTTCCAGCTTACTGAATTACACCATTTTGTGACTTTCTGCATTGGAGACAAGCAAGCAGTTTGGAACTGTGCAATATCATGACAACTTCAGCCACTTTGATATTTTTACAGGAACGGACTGGGATACATGGTCCCAATGGTTTGATCAATGGATCAAATAAAAAAATCAAAATGAAAGAAAAAGCCACTATGGTTCTCAAAAGAGATGGCAGGGAAGATTAAGGAGAAAAAGATAACATTCAGGAAGTATAAAGAAACACAGAAGAAGCAGGAGAGAGAAGTGTACCAGTTAAGGTAGAAGGAAGCAGGGAGGGAAGTCAGAATAGCAAAGGCCCAAACTGAGAAAAAGACAGCCAACTCGGTTAAGAAGGGGGATAAAACCTTTTATAGGTACATCCGAGAGCATAGAAAGACAAAGGGAGGGATAGTGATGCTGAATAGAATGGACGGTGGGTGGGCAGAGATGGACAGTGAAAAAGCAGGGATACTGAATGAATACTTCTGCTAGGTATTCACAAAAGAGGAGCAGGGGGAGGTACCTAATCTAATTAACAGAAGCACTCTAGATGGGGGGGGTCGATCCCAGTTCTTTCACAGAAGAAAGGGTTCTGAAAGAACTCCTAAAACTGAAGGTGGACAAAGCAATCAGCCTGATGGGATTCACCCCAGAATTCTAAAAGAATTAAGGGGAGAACTAGTGATACTACTGACTACCCTTTTTAACAAATCATGGGAGGATGGTATGGTACCTGAGAACTGTAGGAAGGCAGATGTAATTCCCCTTCACAAAAGTGGGAGCAAGGCAGAGGCAGGAAACTACAGACCTGTCAGTTTGACCTCTGTGGTAGGGAAAGTGATGAAATCACTTCTGAAGGAAAGAATTCCTGAGTGCCTAGAGGCCAGTGGGACACAGGACCTAAGGCAACATGGGTTCCCAGCGGGAAGGTCATGACAGATGAATCTAATTGATTTCTTAGACTGGGTGACCAAAGTAGTAGACCAGGAAGGGGTTGTGGACATGGCCAACCTAGACTTTAACAAGGCATTTGACACAGTCCCATACAAAAGATTAATAGTCAAATTAACCAGCCTGGGAGTGGGTCCCAGGGTGGTAGCCTGAGTAAAACATTGGCTGGACAACAGGGCACAGAAGGTAATTGTAAACAGAGTGAACTCTGAAGAAAGGGGGGTTACTAGTGGGGTACCACAGGGTTCAGTACTGGGTCCAGTCCTTTTTAACGTCTTTATAAGTGACATTGCAGAGGGACTGGAAGGAAAAGTTTGCCTCTTTGCAGATGACACAAAGATCTGCAACAGGGCTGACACACAAGGAGGCGTGGAAAGGATGAGAAGGGACTTGACAAGATTGGAGGAATTGTCAGAAGTATGGCAGCTTGGATTCAATACAAAGAAGTGCAAAATAATGCACCTGGGAAACAATAACCCAGGGGAAGATTACACAGTGGGGGGAGGTAGTAACAACAACAAAAGTGGAAAGGGACCTGGGGGTAATCATATCAGGTGACCTTAAAGTTGGCAAGTAATGTGAGAAGGCAGTAGGGAGGGCTGGGCGCATACTAGGATGTATAGGGAGAGGCATCACAAGTAGAAAACAGGAAGTTGTTATCCATCTGTACAGACAGTTGGTGAGACCCCCATCTGGAGTACTGCATCCAGTTCAGGAGACCCCATCTCTGCAAGGACATAGACTGGATGGAGGCAGTCCAGAGGAGGGTAACCAAAATGGTGCAGGGTCTGCAAGAGAAGTCATATGAGGAGAGACTAAAGGAGCTTAATATGTATACCCTTGAGGAAAGGAGGGAGAGGATGGACATGATAGAAACTTTCAAATACCTCAAGGGAATCAACAAAGTCCAAGAGGGTAGCATCTTTCAGAAAAAGAGATGTACAAGAACAAAGGGGCACAGTTTGAAGATAGAGAGGGGACGGCTTAGGGGCAATGTGAGAAAATATTTTTTCACAGAGAGGGTTGTGGACACATGGAACAGCCTTCCTGAGGAGATTGTGGGGTCTAAAACTGTGGGAGAATTCAAAAATGCATGGGACAGACATAAGGCAATTCTTGTGGGGGATAGGAAGAAATAGGCTGTTGGTTAAATAGGATCTGCAGCTTTATTTTTATTTTATTTATTTTTATTACAAGTCAGAGTTACAACCTTCGAGTCAGAGACTCATTTACAAAGGCACCTCCTCATAGGGAGGGCAGACAACAACGACAGGTAAAAACAGTGGAGGGTACAACAATGGATAACATTACAGGTGCATTGAGAAACATTTAACATTGAGTGCACTTAGGTTTCATAAATTGAAGTATGCATGTTGCTTAGGTTACATAATGTTTCAAGCTGAAGTTATGAAGCAGGATATAGAGGGTCCACAGAGAGGACAAAGGGTTATATCCCTGTTTGGACCTAGTTGGGAAGGAGTGGGTTTAGGGAAAGGGGTAGGCAGTCTAGTGGACATTGGCATGCCTGGGGCAAGGCGGGCAGGTACCGTAGGTTACAATAGGGGTTTGTTACACCTGCAACAGCGAGCATTAAAAATGTGATTCCTAAGGGCTGTTTTGAAAGGGCCGATTTTGGGCAGGTTGGAGATGCAGCTAGGGAGTGAGTTGAACCAGGTGGGGGCTCGGTGGAGGAATGATCTCTGGGCAAGAGAGGTTTTGGTTCTAGGCACCTGGAAGGTGGCCTTAACAGAGCTATGGGTGTTGATGGATGAGGACAACCACTGTAGGGAGGTGGAGACCCCTTGGGGGGAGAGTCTGAGCAGGATTTCTTGGTGATTAGGCAGGTCTGGTAGAGCAGTTGCTCCTTAAGGTTTAACAGTTTGGTAGTAGAATAGAGTAGGCAGGTGTGAGTGTGGTTGGGGGGGCACCGGTCAGGAGCCTGCAGGCCTTATTGATAGAGAGATGGATTTTGATAAGGGCAGTGTTGTCAGCAGTGGCGTAGATGGACAAGCCGTAGTCCATGAGGGACAGGACGGAGGAGGTGATGGCTAGCCTGAGGACAACTGTATGCAGGCAGTCCCTCTGTCGGTATAGCAGGCCAATCCGAGAGTTAATGGCAGCTGACAGGGCATTAATGTGGGTGTGGAAGCAGAGGGCAGATTCAAATGTGATTCCTAGATATTTGTATGTGGTTACTTGCTCTAGTGGGTGCATAGTGCTGGGGATAATCAAGAGGGGGGTGTTTTTAGCTTTATTTTGGTGGTGGGAGAAGAGCATTGATTTGGTTTTCTTCAGATTAATGACCAGTCTGTGGTCGCCAAATCACCTTTTGACTTGGGTGTAAACTTGCTGGAGGGATAATTGAAGGGAGGTGGGATTGGGATGTGAGGCCAAGAGGACTGTATCATCGGCATAGAGGAGCATCTTACCAGTACAGGAGCTGGGGAGGGTGTTGAGATAGAGACTAAACAGGACTGGACCCAGGATGGAGCCCTGGAGGACCCCAGAGTGAACAGGAAGGGTGCTGGAGAGGGAGCAACTGATCTTAATGCATTGGGATCTAGTAGAAAGGTAGCTAGAGAACGAAGATATAGGACCGCCAGCAAAGCTAAGTTGGTGGAGAGAGTCGAGTAGGAGTGGGTGACAGACAGTGTTGAAGGCCTTAGAAAGGTCAATGAACACTGCTTCTGTAAGGCTGCCAGAGTTGAAGTCAGAGTGCAGGTGTTGGGAGAATTCTAGGATAGCCATGGTTGTACTGTGACCTGGGTGGAAACCATGCTGTTCTGGACACATTATGTCATACTTGGATAAGTATTCAGTGAGCTGGATAGAAACCACTTTTTCAAGGGCTTTAGAGAGTGGGGGAGGATGGAGATTGGCTGGTAATTATTGGGGGTGGACCAGTCACCACTCTTATGTATGGGTGTGATTTCGGCCATTTTCCGAGCACTTAGAAACTGGCCTAGGCATAGGGACCAGTTTAGGACAGTCAGGGGGACTAGGACTTCATCCACAACCAGACGGAGAATCCTGGAGTTGAGGGGGTCACTGCTGGAGGTTATTGCTGCTCAGGGCTTTTAGGAGGTGTGGCCTGGCTTCTTGGGGGGATAGAGTGCATAGGTAGAATGGTAGGCGAAGCAGGTTTGGTGGGGGCGAGGCTGGGTCAAAGAAGTTGCTGGGGAGGACTGAGCTTAGATTGGAGAAGACAGTGTTAAGGCAGTAGGCAATAGTGAGCGGGACAGAGGTGGGGTACCATTAATGGAGAGCTGGGATGGTGGGGGGAGTGGGACTTTCCATTTAGCTCTTTCATATTATCCCAGAAGGTCCAGGCTGAACCCCAAGTGGAAGCAAGTGTGGTCTGGTAGTGCTCTGCCTTGGCCTGCCTAATGGTCCAAGTGCACTTATTACGTTCTGCATTGTAAGCTTGTCTATCAGATGCCTTTCCAGATTCTACAGCAGTGTGCCAGAGATTATCTTTGTTTTTAAGTCTCTGGAGGAGGGATGGAGTGATCCATAGGGCATTGTGTTTCTTGGAGTGGGTCCTGGTGAGGGGGGCAAAGAAGTCACAGGCCTTACAGAAGGCATTTGTGAAGTGGTCTAGCACTGAGTCAATGTCAGGAGTGCGCTGGATAGGGGACCAGTTGAGCTGAGTTAGGTATTGTTTTAATTTTCTGAGGCCACCAGGGTGTAAGTGCCGGCACAGAGTGGCCTGGGATACTGGCTTCAGGATGGAAGATGACCAGAGACTAAGGACTGGGGAGTGGTCACTAAGAGAGTTGGGGAGGACAGTGACATCCTTGATTTTGTGGGGACAGTTAGATATAACAACATATCCAGGAGGCTGCTGGTGCCAGTAGAGCAGTTGAATCTGGTGGGCTGGGTGACCAACTGGGTCATATCCAGGGCAGCAAAGGAGTCCCTAATATAACAGACAGTGGAGGCAAGCCAGTTAACATTGAGATCACCTAGGATGGTTTGCTCCGCTTTGTGGGGGAGGGATGTGAGGCAGTGAATGAGGGACTGGACTGTTTGGTTTTGATTCCTTGGGGGTACAAAGGAGACTGTGAGGGTGGGGAGAGGGCTTCTGGCAGTGTCAGGTGTGATTTTTAAGGTGAGGGTGTGGGCCCCATGGTCAAGTTTGGAGCAGGGAGTGCCTGACCTATGAGGGAGTCCCATATGAGTAGTGCAAAGCCACCACCACATTTGCCTACACGGTCTTCCCTGTAGATGGTATATCCAGGGAGGGCAATAGTGGAGTCAGGGGTGGATTTGGAGAGCCAGGTCTCTACCAATGCAAGTATGTCAGGTTGATGTTGAATGACCCAGCACTGTAGGGCGGCAGATTTCTTTAGGAGACTGCAAATGTTTAAGGATGCAAAATGGAGGCTGGTTGTAGTACAGGGTTTGGGAGGGCTGGGAGTCAAAGGTCCTGGGTTCGGGTGTACGTTTCCAGATAGAAGTAGTAGCAGTGCGATTATTCTGGTCAGTGGCCGGTGGCAATGGAGGCCCTTGGGTCAAGACCCAGCTGAGGACTTTACAATGAGGGTGTATGGGATGGATAGAGCATGAACAGAAGGAATGGCTGGGGATAGCTGGGTCCAGGTCAGGTCTGGGAGAGCAGAGGGAGTGGAGATGCTGGCAGGGTGGGGGTGCTGGGGGGTCAGGGATGCATCTAGGGTGGTGGGGCCGAGTCACTGTAGGGTAGACTTGGGGTGGGGTGCCTGGTGTGGTGGGTGAGTGTACTGGTTGGTGAGAGGTCTGTGCCAAAAGAGTAAGGGAGAGCCAGAAGGTGAATGAAGGAAACATATTCAATTCAGTGCTTCAGAGTAACTGGTAACTGGTAGTTTTCTTTTAAACTTAGATTGTAGGCTTGTAGTGACACTATACTTTCTTTCTGTGTTGTTTTACTTATAATTGTTTTTGGGCTGTTGAAAATTTAAAAAATAGTGGTGGTGTAATTCTGTGCTGTCTTTAATTGCCCCCTCCCACCCTCCCCCCAACTCTTAATTATATGCCCTGATAAATCTGATTGACAGGAGCTAAACACAGGGTATAGTAAGAGGTGTGAGTAGGAGGGGCATAAGGGGAAGACCACCCTCACACGACCAGTGTTTTGACTCATTTATTTATTTATTGGTTTCTTTTCCTTAAAAAATATATATCTGAGGATCAGTTACAGGATTTTTAGTATTGTAAATAAATAAAAAGAGAACTAAAGAGAGCTTCAGTAGCAGATAAGTAGAGGAATTGCAGTATAATATGGGGAGTGGTGCAATGCAGTGGCTGTGGGGCAGCCATATTCAGGCAGACCTTCTGGACACTGAGGTGCTGCCCTATCTGCATGCACTCTGGACTGAGGGATGGGTAGCCAGACTCAGAGCGGAAGTAAACTGGGTCAGGAGTACCATCACCCTGTCCAGGAACCACCCAGTCCAATGCAGCTGCCTCAAGGATGCCAAGAATGAGGAGCACTTGGATGACAGTGGGCTCAGGGAGGTTAGAGCAGTCAGGCAGAGGCACATCCCAGATCCTATTCCTCTCAAGAACTCATATGCCACACTGGCAAATGAGGACAACCAAATAGAGTACTTCCAGGAAGTGGAAGGAAAGGATGTGGAGGTTAGGCAAGGAGGTGACCTCAGTGGGAAAGCAGTGGACCCCAGAGGAGGAGGAAGTGAATCCTGGTGGGGGACTCCATCATAAGAGGGATCCAGCTAGGAACACAGGAGGGGGAGGACAGGGAGGTGAGGTGCCTACCAGGTGCCACGGCATGGAGGGATGGAAGGAAGATACTGGGGATCACTGGGAAGACAAGACAGGAGGGTGAGCTGGATGTCATTATCCACCTAGGTACTAATGACTTGGCAAATGGGGAGCCAAAGGACATTCAGGAAGAGTTTAGGAAACTTGGGAGGGTCTCAAGCAAGTAGCTACTTCTGTCACTTTCTCAAGTACTACCTGTGATGAGAGGCAAGGAGAGCATAGAGTGCATGCACCAGGAACTTTAACTCATGGTTGAAGAACTGGTGCTGTGAGAAGGGTTTGGATTCATTGGTGACTGGGGACCCATCTGGAGGGATGGAGGTTTGTTCAAGCCTGATGGCCTGCATCCATCCTGGAGGGAATCCAAGCACTCAATGATAAGTTTAAATGCTACATTGACAAGCATTAAACTAGCAAAGGGGTGGAGCCAGCAAGGATGGTACCTACTTGCTCACCCCTACAGCTAGTAATGGAACCAGTGAACCAGAGGATGGCTATCTCTGCAAAGCAGTGTGCAAAAGTTGGAGATTAGTGTCCAAAAGGTGGATAAGCAGAAAAGGGCAAAATTCAGCAGAAGGGCAGACAGCAAGGAGAACCAGGGATAAATGACAACCAAGGAAGGGGCTGGAGTAGAACAGTGAAGCAGTCTAGGGAGGTCAAATCATGGAAAGCCATGTGTGCAAATGCCAGAGCCTTAGCAACAAGATGGAAGATCTGGAGGCTGTCATGGTACAGTCAGACCTGGACATTGTGGCCATCACTGAAACCTGGTGTAATGATAACCATGACTGGGAGATGGTCATACCTGGCTACAACATATTCAGAAGAGACAGAGCAGGCAGGAAGGAGGAGGAGTGGCACTGTATGTGAAAAATGACATAAGGGCCACAGAGATCCAGGAGGAACAAAATGGGGGAGAGATACTGTGGGTTAAGCTGGAAAGGAAAATGGGGCCAGCCATCCGCACAGGTGTGGTCTATAGACCACCAGCCCAGGAGGAAGAAACAGATAGGGAGCTGATGCTAGCCATCCAAAGGATGGCAGACAAGGGTGAGGTAGTACTGATTGGAGACTTCAATATACCAGACGTGGACTGGAGCATCCCAGCAGCAGCATCAACTAGGAGCAGATTTATCCTGGACTCCCTTCAGGGTGCCTTCCTCAAGCAACTGGTCATGAAACCAACTCGGCAGAAGGCAATACTGGACCTTGTGCTCACAAACAGGGACAGTGTGATGGGGGTAACAGTGGGGGAGCACCTGGGTAACAGTGACCACCAGTCATTGTGGTTTGAAATCACAGAAAGAGCAGAACCAAACCACACAAAAACACGTATCCTGGATTTTAGGGGGGCAGACTTTGGGAAAATGGGAGATGCTTGAAAAGAGGCATTAAGGGAATGGGACAGGAATCAGGGATTGAGGAACAGTGGGCAGTATTTAAAATGGGGATTATAAGAACAACAGAATTATGCATTAAGCAGGTTAGCAAGAGGAAAAGAAAGAGGAGACCATTATGGTTTTCCAAAGAGGTAGCAAAGAAAGTGAAAGCCAAAAAGATTGCATTCAGGCAATACAAAAAGACACAGGCAGAAGGGGATAGGGAGAAGTACCAGGAGAAACAAAGGGAGGCAGGGAAGTCAGTAAGGGAAGCCAAAGCTCAGACAGAAGAACACATTGCAAAATCAGTGGTTAAAGGGGACAAAACCTTTTACAGGTACATAAGTGAAAAAAGAAGGACAAAGGGAGGGATAGTGAGACTGAAGGGGGAGGATGGGAGCCGCGTGGAGGATGACAACAGTAAAGCTGACATATTGAACAGGTATTTCTGCTCAGTCTTTACTAAAGAAGAGGGGGGTAATGGGTCTGAAGGAGTACAAGGGTGAGAATGGTGCAGAAATGGACACAAGTCCCTTTACACGAAAGGGTCCTGAAGGAACTGGAAGTAATAAGAGCTGATAAAGCAATGGGGCCAGATGGGTGCACCCAGGGTCCTTAAAGAACTAAGAGGTGGTGGCTGAACCTCTGGCTATCCTGTTCAGCCAATCACTGGAAACAGGGAGGTACCCAAAGACTGGAGGACAGCAGATGTAGTCCCTTTATACAAAAGTGGGAACAAAGAGGAAGCAGGGAACTACAGACCAGTCAGCCTCACCTCGGTAGTGGGAAAGATCATGGAAGCACTACTGAAGGAGAGATTGGTGGAACATCTGGTTGTCAATGGACTACAGGACCCAAGGCAGCATGGTTTCACCAGGGGAGGTCATGTCAGACCAACCTCATTGAATTTTTGACTGGGTGACTAGGAGGTGGATCAGGGAGGGCAGTGGACATGGCCTATCTGGACTTCAGCAAGGCCTTTGACACTGTGCCACATAGAAGACTATTACACAAACTGGGGAATATGGGTGTGGGCAAGGACAGTAGTGTGGTGGGTAGGTAACTGGCTGGGTGGCAGGACACAGAGGGTGGTGGTAAATGGCTGTCACTCCACAGAGGAAGAGTGACCAGTGGGGTACCACATGGATCAGTGCTGGGACGGTCCTATTCAACATCTTCATCAGTGACATTGCACAGGATATAGAAGGCAAAATTTCACTGTTCGCTGATGACACAAAGCTCTGTAACAGAGTAGACACACCAGAGGGTGTAGACAGAATGAGAAGGGACCTGCAGAAACTTGAAGAATGGTCAAGGGTTTGGCAGTTGAAATTCAATACAAAGAAGTGCAAGATAATGCATATGGGGAACAAAACCTTGCACAATATATCAGTTGGGGGTGAGGATATAGCATGCACCAAGCAGGAAAGGGATCTTGGGGTTGTCATCTCTGATGACCTCAAGGTAGGAAACAGTGTGACAAGGCATCAGGTAAAGAATAGGATGCTGGGATGTATAGGCAGGGACATCACCAGCAGGAAAAGGGAGGTCATAATTCTGCTATACAAGACACTAGTGAGGCCCCACCTGGAGTACAGTGTACAGTTCTGGAGACCATACCTACGTAGGGACATAGACAGGGTAGAGAAGGTTCAGAGGAGGGCAACAAAGATGGTGCATGGGTTGCATCACAAGTCCTATGAGACAGGTTGAAGGAACTGAACATGTACTCCCTGGAGGAGAGGAGGAGAGAGGGATATGATAGAGACATACAAGTATCTTACAGGGAGGAACAGGTGCAGGAAAACACTATTTTTAAGCGAAAAAGATGTTTCAGGACTAGAGGGCATGGGATGAAGTTGGAGGAGGACGATTCAGAGGAAACATGAGAAAGAATTTCTTCACAGAACGGTGGTGGACAAGTGGAACACCCTGCCAGAGGAAGTGGTGGGGGCTGAAACAATCACAGGATTTAAGAATGCATGGGATAGACATAAAGGAATTCTAGAGGTCAGGGGTAAGGGGAAATAGACTTCTAGGAAAACAAACTGAACTTACAAGCTCAAATGGGCAGACTAGGTGGGCCATAGGCCCTTATCTGCCGACACTGTCTATGTATCTATATGTATCTATGTATCTATGACATAGTAATGGAGTGTAGGAATCCATCTTTTATGCTTATCGCAGACAATAAGGGTGCTTGCTGACTTACAGTGAGGGTGGCTACCACCGTGGGGTGGTGGTAGGGCTACCGACTTTGGTGCAGAGTTTACCAGGTTCAAATATCCCGAAAGGGGGGTTACTTAGATCCTAGTGAGGAGGCTGTCTGTGGTTGCCGAGAAGGCTGGGGGTGCTAGGTTTGGGGTGACAAAGGGGGGTGGAAATAGCGACTCCTAGTGGTCTTGGGGGAGTACATTAGTGGGTGGCTATGAGGGTGTGGTCATCTGGGGATTGGGTAGGGGTAAGTACTGAGCAGGGTATGGTGGCGGGGGAGTTGCGGTGAGGTTTTCCAGGTGGGAGACTGAGCAGCTGAGAAGTAGAGGAAGCTGAGAGTCCAGGAGTAGTAGAGTTTAAGGAGACATAGAGCAGCTTTGGGACAGTTGGAGGAAAATCCCTCTAGTGGGCAAAGAGTATAAGCTGCAAATGGGCAAGTGGTGACTTAGTGTCAGGAGAAGCAGAAAGTCACATGACAGGATACGACTATAAATTGAGGGTCAGGTTTGGGTGGGAGGTGGGGCAGTTGACTCAAAGCATCGACAGGCAAACACCCCTATGAAAACAAGCTGACAGAAGGAGGTACTCTTTACCTCTTAGGCTCTCTGTGGTGCTCCCTGCCCCAGTCAGAACATGCTGTGCTGCAGAGTATTTCTCCTTGTGGGGGGGTGTACCTGAGGCCTATAAGGGAAGGGAACAAAAGACAGCAATTAGTATGCAGCAGGAGGCTTGGGAGGCCCTGTGGACCTTACTGCGCATGTGCCAAGACTTAGCCTGGATATAGGGACAGGGCCCCCAGTGCACATGCATGAGAGTCCTGCTCGACAATGGCAATGGGACGCCAGTAACACAGGCCTAGCAGTTAAGAAAACAGTCCTAATTCAACATGAAATCAGTAGAACATCCCCTGAATTAGCCCAAAATACACAGTATGCTGCACAAGTAACCGGAATGCTGATCAAGGCAATATAGCAGTGTTAGCAAGCAGTCGCTACAAATGCGGACCCCAGAAAAGAATACAATAAGGCAGTACACACACTGAAAAGTCCTGAAGTTGGGCTGGTTGAGACCCTTGAGGTAACCCTGAGAATCAGCCAAATCCCTGCCAAAAGGTCTGTTCTACAAATGCTGCAGAATCTATCAGTTGCAGTGTGAGGATGGTAAATAATACACCCCTATGAAAACAAGCTGGCAGAAGGAGGTACTCTCTATCTCTTATGCTCTCTGTGGTGCTCCCTGCCCTAGTTGGAGCTTGCTGTGCTGTGGAGTGTTTCTGCTTGGGGGGGTACCTGAGGCCTCTTAGGCTGTCTGTGGTGCTCCCTGCCCCAGTCGGAACTTGCTGTCCTGTGGAGTGTTTCTGCTATCCTGTAAGTAGGGAAATGGGCAGACTAGGTGGGCCAAGTGATCCTTATCTGCCATCAATGTCTATGTTTCTATGTTTCTATATAATCCTGCCATACAAGCTGCTAATGATGAGCAATGGGATAAGCTTATTTGAGCTGCTTTTTGTACTTTCCTGGAGAGTGAAACCTTTACACTTTTATGCAGTCCTTGTGCACCGAACCGGCTGGAGAATTTGTCATATCAAGAGCTAAAGGCTAAATTGAATGCACAATACAGTTTAACAACTTTCTCAAGGGCTGAACATTATAAATTCTACAGTTACCACCAGAAACCAGGTCAGTCATTACAATCGTATTTGGCTGAGATCAAATGCTTAGCTCTCACATGTGAGTGGAGCAGGAAGCATCTTCAGTCTAACCTAGCTGATAAATTTGTTATGGGGTTGAATAATGAACATCATATTCAGCAATTTACTTTCTGTAAGTGTCAAGAAGTCTACTGAGAAACTTTTACAGTTGGCACAAATGTATGGGGCTGCAGAAAATGAAGCACATGCTAAGATGGACACTAAAAATGAGGTACAAGTAGCTGCAGTAAACCCCAAATTGAAACAGCTCAAACCTAAGTCTAAGCTACTGTTTTCAAAGAGAAATTCAACTACTCCACCCAAACTGCTGGGCCAGTACAAATGTGCATCATGTGGGCCATCTCAGCATAGTACGGACCAGTGCAAATTCAGAGAAGTTCAGTGTCATTCATGTAAATGTCAGGGGCATATTACTAAGGTCTGCAGGAGCAGGAGAACCATGGTAGTCAGTTCGGAGAGCCCAGACAGTGCAATGGTTTCTGTTGCACCACAAATGCAGACTAAATATGTTCCTCCTTTCTATGTTACTTCAATTGCCACAATTGAGGCTTCAGTTGCATTTAATGTTAGACTCTGCTTCCCCAGTTACTTTTATTAACCATCAAACATGGTCTGATCTGGATAAGCCACCATTGTCTCCTTGTAATAGGTTGCAGCGTGCATTTGAAGGGCAACCAATTCAGCCACTGGGCTCATTTACCACATTGGTATGCAGACCTGATTCTCCTGGTACACCTTAAACTTTTCTGGTTTCAAAAAAGAGCATCAACATTTTGGGAAGAGACTCCCAGGTTCTTCTAAACAATCATGTTAATCCAACAGATTTTGGCCTACTTGCTCCTATCCAGGCACCACAAAGCAGTAATCCATCCAAGGTTGTGGAGATTTTACACATGTATCCAGAGTTGTGGAAAGGCCTGGGATATTGCACAACAGCTAAAGCCAAGCTCGTTACTAAGCCTAATGCAGTCCCTAAGTTTTGTAAACCAGTGGAAATTCCCTTGTGCCTTTAAACTGGTCAATGAGGCAGAATTGGACAGACTGGAAAAAGTGGGTGTGCTGGAAAAGGTTTCAAGTTCAGATTGGACCACTCCAACTGTGGTGGTATCTAAACCAGGTGGCAAGGTTTGGATATGTGGAGATTTTAAGGTGACACTTAATCCAGTATTTAGTACAGATGTTTTTCCTTTACCCTTACCAGAGGAACTTTTTCACAGACTGAATGGTGGTGTAGGGTTCTCTAAACTGGACCTCACTGATGCATACCTTCAAGTGGAGTTAAATACAGACTCTCAGAAATTGGTAGTGATTAATATACACCAAGGACTGTACAAGTACAAACAGTTATGGTCTGGCCTTAGTTCCACACTTGCTATTTTTCAAAAAGTGATTGAGCAAATGGTGGGTGATGTACCAGGTGTTGTTTGTTATTTAGATGACATCATTGTAACAGGAAAGACAGAAGCAGAACATTTACTTAACTTACAAAAGACTTTAGAGAGACTGCAACAGAGTGGATTCAGACTTAGGAGAGAAAAATGCCAATTTTGTCAACCAAGTGTCACGTACTTAGGTCACACTATTGACAAAGATGGAATTCATCCAGATGATGAAAAGGTGGAAGCCATTGTGCACATGCCTGAACCACAGAATGTTTCAGAGTTGTGCTCATTAATGGGTATGGTCTGCTACTATGACCGTTTCATACCTGGCTTAGCCACTAAATGTGCTATCCTAAATGAACTGTTACATAAGGGTACTCCGTGGGAGTGGACCAAGGGCCATGGTAAGGCAGTTCAAGCCATTAAGCTCTCTCTAACTGATGTGAATAATTTAACTCATTATGACTCAAATTTACCTATCACATTGGCCTGGGATGCTAGTCCTGTGGGTATAGGAGTTGTCATTTTCCATACAGATCCAGAAGGAGTGGAAAAGCCGATAGCCCATGCTTCACGCAAACTCACTGCAGCTGAAATAAGTTATGTCCAGATTCAGAAAGAGGCATTAGCAATTGTGTTCGGAGTCCTGAAAATTCGCCAATACTTGCCAGGTGGCAAATTTCACCTGAAGATGGGTCACAAGCCACTAGTGACAATTTTCAAACCAGAAAAAGGAATTCCAGAGACAGCCGCTAGCAGACTTCAATGACGGGCATTAATTTTGTCTGCTTATAATTTCAAGGTTACATACCAACCAATGGACCAGCATGGAAATGTGGATGCCTTGTCAAGGTTACCAATATCCAGAGAAATAGAGTTTGATGTGGGACTTAAAGAGTAGCCATTAGTATGCCAGGTGGGGCCCGATAGTTTTCCAGTACAATTCAAAGATATGGAGGACTCTACTGTTATGTATGCAATGGAGCTACAACAGTTAGATCAGCTTCCAGTACTAACCAAGGATATTGCAAAAGCAACTAGTCAAGATTTAATTTTTAAACACATCTATCAGTATACGCTTCAGGGTTGGCCGCAAGGCACTACTTGTTCAGCTGCACTACAACCCTATTATGCAAAGATACATCGGTTGTCCATTGCTGAGGGGTGTCTTCTGTGGTGATTGTGTGTCACAGTGGACCAATGTTATCACTCAAATGGGTTAACTCTTTTGCATGCTGGCCATCCAGGCATTACTAAAATGAAATCCCTGGCTAGACTTCATGTATAATGGCCTTCCATTGATAGAGACATATATCAAGTTGTGCAAAAATGCAAAGGTTGTGCTGTATTGATGGGAAATCCAGCAAGAGTGCCAGTTCACCATTGGGAATGACCTGACAAATCCTGGCAAAGGTTGTATATTGATTTCGCAGGACCCTGTTTAAATTCCATGTGGTTATTCTTAACTGATGCTTATAGTGAGTGGCCAGTAATTCATCAAATGTCTTTGATAACTACTTAGAGTACCATCAAAGTGTTGAAATCTGTCTTAGCTACCCATGGTTTTCCACAAGTGATTGTCTTGGATAATGGAACACAGTTCATGTCTGTTGAATCCCAAGCATTTTGCCAGCAATGTGGTATCCACCATATTTTTCTCACCTCCCTACCATCCAAGTTCAAATGGCGAAGTGGAATGCCTGGTTCAGACTTTTAAAAAGAGTATGGACAAAGCTAATCCTACTTCACCGATGGCAATGCAAATAGCCCTTTTGGACTTTCTTGTGATGTATCGAACAATACCACATTGTGTCACGGGAATATCCCCTGCAGAATTGTTGTTTGGATGTCAGATTCTAACTCAATTCGATCTTCTTCAACCTCTAGGCTATAAGTCAGTAACTGAAATGCTTCCTAACACCAGATCCTTCAAACTCAATGATCTTGTCTGGGTCAGGATGTGTGCAGGCCCGAAGAGATGGATAGAAGGTGTGGTGGAAAAAAAGTTCAGAAATGCTGTCTGTAGTGTTCAACTGACTAACCAGAGGAGAGTAAAAAAACATGTGGACTAATTACATACTAGAACTGAGACAGAACAAAAAAGGGATACCCAGAGTCAGGGTAGTTATCCAGCATAATTTGTTCCAGAACAAGAACTGGAAGACGTAATGGAACCACAACATTTGAAGCAAGATGTGGCTGATGCTATTCAGATTCCTGTGCAACAGCCTCGAGTCCTACTACATCAGTCAGGATGTATAAGATGTCCCCCAAAGAGAAAGGAGTTGTAGAGATACAGCCTAATGACATAGACTAACTAAAAGGGACATTGCAGTAATAACTGTAATAGTTTCATATTATTCTGAATTATTGATTTAAGTACTTTCTAGATAAGCCAGGAGGGATTGTTATGTGTAGTACAGCTTTAAGAAATGTTAGAGACAGTACAGCTTTAAGAGAATGTGCACTTCCTGTCAGTGTGCCTGTGTTTTGGGCCAGTCACCTCTTATATGTGCTGCTGAATGGAAGTAAAAAGAGGAGGCCTAGATTTCAAAGTGGCATGTTTTTCTTACTACCAAGACCCTTGTGTGTGTTTAAGGTACTTATTTTTGGCCACCAAACACAACAGTTTCCATGAGCTTCCCCACTATCAAAGTCAGACTTACTGGCCTATAATTACCAGAGTCGTTGCTCAGCCCATTTTTTTGTAGTGAAACTATGTGTGCTGTTCTTCAGTCCAGGGATACCACTACCATTTTTAGAGAGGTGTTAAACATATCCACTAGGTGTCCCGCCTGCACATCTGCTAGTTCCATCAGAGTCCTCAGATGTGTGCCTCCCAGTCCCAAGGACTTATCCACCTTCAGGATCTTTAAACCCTTCTCCCACCCTATCAGTTTTGATCTCCCCATCTGTGACTCCTTGACCTGTTTCACCCTTCTTCCCCTGGTGGATTGGGCCATCCTTCTCCTTTGTGAAAACTGAACAGAAGTACTTGCTAAGTACCTCAGTCTTTTCCACACTACCCTCTACCCACCCCTCCTAGTTTTCACTCATCCCTCCTATTTGTTCAGTCTGGTAATCCCATCCTTGCTGTCCCTCTTATCCTTGATGCACTGGAAGAAGGCATTCTCTTCCATTTGTACTCCCTCTGCCAGCTGCAGTTCCTTCTTGCCCTTGGCCAGTCTTACTGCCCTGCTCACCTCTCTTGCCTGATTGCTGTACTCCTCTTGATTCTCTTCCCTCTGGGTGATTTTAAACTTTTTGAAGGCTGCCCTCTTACTCATTACTGCCTGGACTACCTCCCTGTCAAACCAGCTGGGTGTCTTGTCCCTGGATGTTTTGTCTTTCAGTTGGCACGCTCATTAGTGGCTGCCAGCAGCCTTTCCTTGATGACAGCCCCAGACCCTTCTCTGGTGATTTTTCAAGGACACATTGTGTCAGAAACCCACTCTGGAATGCCTCCAACAACACCTGAGTCCTGGTATGGGTGGTAGCATGGATCATCCAGTCCACCTTAGATACATAGAAGTCCACCCTGATCACTACGTCCCCCTGTCGGCCATCTCCACTATTTTGGACCACAGCTCACTGCCAGTGGCCTTTGGATTTTGCCTGACTTATCCACCTCTATCACCTCCCAGTAGTGCAAGTTTCACCCACCAGTCATCAGTCACATTAATGACCTTGTCTAAAAACAGTTTACCAAAGGTACTGGGAGCAAAACATTAACAAATCTGACTTTCTTCTCCAAAGTTCCAGAAAGTGCTCTCCATTGACCTTTGTTATCTCTATCACAGCTGAAATGGTGATGTAAATTCCAGATTGTTAGGCACCATGATGCACACCCACTGCTTTTCTGTGAATTATTTTTGTTAATATGTTTTTCTTTTATAAATACTGTAATGTATTTCTGGCAACCCTGGCAAAAACATCAGTATGTCTATTTTTAGTTTCATTTTTTTTCAGTTCTTGAATTGACATACCGTATATGATTTTGAAGTTGTCAAAAGTTTCTGCTCCCTTGTTGAACTATCACCATGAAAAATGTAAACATATTGGAGTGGGACCTGTGGGGGCAATGAGAGTCCAGGCTTTAAACTGAGCCCCCCTTCCCATTCCAAGTCAAAGGCAGTGATGTGTGAGCTACCAGGGCTTACTTCAGAGCTGGGGGGGCAAGCCCAGCAAGCTCCCCTGTAATTCCAACACTGGTTGTGCATAACTGTTAATCACTGGAAGGATGTTCTAGCACAATTCATATCCCCAGTGGCACTGATTTGTGAAGATTAACATGATAAAATTCCATTTTTGACTTGTGAAATTCTGGTATTACACCTGTGATCACTAGTCTGACTTCTGGATTTTACTGGGATTATACTGTCCATCTGTTAGTATGCATATCAACAATCAGAATACAAGAAGGCTAAATATACATCATATTAATAAACCAAAATGAAACAGCACAGGACAATATTGAAATGAAAAAACAAGCTCTGTGGATTCACTAATCTAGTATAAAATGTAAAATTTTGTGAAATGTGTTGTTTTTACTGGTGCAGGTAGTCCAAATTCTGGAATGTCACTAGATTTTCCAGTAAAACAAAAAAATAAAAACAGTGGCTTTGCTTATGCCCAGTATAAATCCAATATATACAGTCCAAAGGGACCATCAGCTTTAGAGAGTTTTAATATTGCACGTGGTTGCCATGTGTAATGACTTGAGTCATTTAATTACAAAATAGTTATGAGTGCTGTTTTGTAATATCTGAGGAAACTACAAATGTACCGATCATGAGATGCATTTTCAGCCAATTCTAACAAAATTCAGCTATGCTGTGGTTCTTGTGACAAGACTGTACCTGCCCAATTGCACATTGAAAATGATGCCAGTGTCACATATTTGATACAGGCATCACTTTTCAACTGTAAATCGATTAAAGTGTCATACATGCATCAGAATGTTTGAATACTGCACCACCAGCAAACCCTTTGATGCATTTATGGGAATGCAGCTGGGGCAGTACAGCTTTCCCAAGTACTGTCTGCAAACCCCTAAAAATTTAGGCCTGTGTATCCAAGGATGCAGAAATACAATCTTCCTTAATAAAAAATCTAAATGGTAATAATTTTTGCTGATAAACAAATACAACTGCTTTAAAGTGTTTCTCCTGGGAAACTGCAACATACACGCTATCTTTCTTCAACACTACCAAACCATTTTGCCCTTTTGACAGGTGGACTGACAGAAAGCACACTCTAGACCCAGATAGAAAAGAGCTATATTTTTTTAATATCTGAAATACTGTATATCCTTGTGTCCCCAAATATGTTTAAAATATATGTCAGATACATTTACACTTTCAGGTATATTTAAATGATAACTTTTAGTGAGTTGGAGTATATGAAGCAATAACCGGCTTCTGTGGATGTATAACGCTGAGGTGAAGTCAAAGCATTTAATCACCGTAGAAGCCGGTTATTGAGAGTATACTCCAACTCACTGAAAGTTATTACTATAATACGAGTTGGAGTATGTATGGGCGGTATAAGCGTGATGCTTAGGAAAAAGAAGGCAAAGAAGAAATTGCTGTATTATGTGTTGAGTGTCTCGCTCTGTGTCTTGGTGCATTTCCGTTTGCAGAGTTAGTGTGAGACAGAATGTGCAGCAGTTGGGGTCAGTCTATGAAGAAGTGAGAAAGCAAGAGAGAGAATTTTCAGAGAGACATTGGCAAGTAATCTGTTGTGCCACAGTGTAACAATTTTGAAGGGGTGTTCTGGTTAAAGAAGGGATGTGAGCTGGTTAGCCCTGTGGGGAACGTGAAGAGAATAAAATGCAGCCACAGTTTTGTTGATGTTCGTGATGTGGAAGGAGTGAGTAAAAGGGGATGGGCAGGCTGTGATCTGCTATGTGATCCAGCAAAAGAAAAAGTGCTTTTTGAGCTGTGAAGTACATATATTTTTGAGCAGGAGTACAGTTGTCGAAGGGAGATAAGTGAAAAAGGTGTGTGTGGGGGCTGAGCCTTGTGGCTGCTGCCGAGGTGAACAGTTGTTCTGATGCCATTTTTTTAAATTTTTTCCTGCTGTGATGCTTGAGGTTTGAATAAACAACTGCAGGTGTGGCTTCTGTCTGATTAAATGACTGTGGGAGGGGTAAAAATGAATAAACGACTAGGGGATCTGAGATGCACTTTGTGGAGGACTAGCTGGCAGCAGTTCTCAATTGTGATTGGCTGAGAGGAGATGTCACTCGTATAATTTAAGATATACTCTAGATATTCCCAGAATGATCCAAGATGTATCATATTTGGAAAACATATTTGATGCATATATATTTGAAATATATATTGTTTGCTATACTATTTCAAAATGCAAGTTTTTGTTCTTTCAATGTTATGTCCTTGAATAAAATCCAAAATATGTATTTGTGCATTCTCATTATTGCAGTTTCCACATGTTTTGAATTTTAGGTAAATATATATTTTGAATCTATCCAATGTATATACTCTGAGTTACTTATACCTTTCTATTTTTGGTTTCCCTTGTAAGATGCTAAACATATAAAAAAGCACACAAATATATTCATAACGTGGTTTTAAATTATACCCATATGAAAAACAAATACTGCAAAACTGAATTGCATCTGGAATATGATCTTATTATGTTGAGACATTGGATTTTAATGTTTGTTTTAAATTGTTTAACCTGTAAAGCACTTTGAATTTGGAAAAGTGCTGTACAAATAAACATTATTATTATTATTATTATGTGTAGACTATATCTGAATATCCCCAAATATATCACACATTTACAATATCTGTGTATTTTTTCCAGTTATACTTTAGATATGTGCTTAATTCAGGGAGGCATATCTTATACTTGTAATTGATATACTAAATGTATATGTGTTATTTTACTATCAAAGAAAATATTTTGTTTTACTTTTTAATATGTTATGAACTCTAATGAAAATTAATAGTTTTATAAAAACATAATTTTACTCTGTAATTTTGACAATAAGTGTATGTTAGCAAACAGATTTTCAATTAATAGGAAATGTGTTTTATGAGATATATTTCATACATGTTAAAATGGGTTCGGCCTGATAATATATCTAGAAAAATGTATGTATTAACACTGATACATATAATACGTTTGAAATATATGTTTTACATAGCAAACAAATGCTTTACAGTTTATAAATATTAATTGAATGTATATTACATATACCTATATAATATATATAGACTACATTCTGAAAATATATACTGAATGCACTATTTCTACAGTATATATCTTCTTATAGCAAAATATGTAGATAAGCAAAGAAGGCAGCTCCAAAATGTAGTGATGCTCACAACGTAAATGTAAACAGTACTCCTGATAAATGTTTGTTTTAAATTGTTTAACCTATAAAGCACTTTGGATTTGGAAAAGTGCTGTACAAATAAAAATGATTATTATTATTATTATATGGAGACTATATCTGAATATCTCAAAATATATCACACATTTACAATATCTGTGTTTTTTTCCAGTTATACTTTAGATATGTGCTTAATTCGGTGAGGCATATCTTATACTTGCAATTCATATACTAAATGTACATGTGTTGTTTTACTTTCAAAGAAAATATTTTGTTTTACTTTTTAATATGTTACAGACTCTAATAAAAATTAATAGTTTTATGAAAGCATAATTTTACTCTGTAATTTTGACAATAAGTGTATGTTAGCAAACATATTTTCAATTAATTAGAAATGTGTTTTCTGAGATATATTTCATACATGTTAAAATGGGTTCGGCCTGATATATATCTAGAAAAATGTATGTATTAACACTGATACATATAATACATTTGAAATATACGTTTTACATAGCAAACAAATGTTTTACAGTTTATAAATATTACTGGAATGTATATTACATGTACCTTTATAATATATATAGACTACATTCTGAAAATATATACGGAATGCACTATTTCTACAGCATATATCTTCTTATAGCAAAGTATGTATATAAGCAAAGAAGGCGGCTCCAACATGTAGTGATGCTCACAATGTAAATGTAAATAGTACTCCTGGTAAATGTTAGGCACACATACACCAGATCAGGAACTCCAAAGATTTTCCACCACAAAGTTTATTTGTATGAAAGATAAAATGCTGAAAAACCAAAGCCAAAAGCTGCAACAGTAAAAATTAGACCTCTCCACAGGATTGACATTTTGTGCTGCTCTCATGCTTTTTCAAGAACAGTGTGACATGCTGATTCTTTGGGGAGATCTGTTTTTTACTATTGTTAAATTTGGCTTTAGTTTTAAAGTTTTTTTCTTTAGTGAACTGTAGTAGGGTCATTGGTTCAGGAGACAAATTGCAGGCAGACAACAAAAATCAGTGCATAAAAAATGGCAGGATGGCATTTATCATTTTATTTTTATACTTCATGAAATTATTCAAGTTCTTACAGAAGAGAAAATGTGTCATTAGTTCAGCTACAAAGGATCAACTATTCCGCCCAGCAGTACTCTGAGGTCTTATCCTTCAGACTCACAGTTCCAGACTGACTCCCTGGTCTGGTCTCTATCTCTTTTAACACCCTAGTGGCAGACTTTTATACATGTAGGTGGGGTCACCTGATCTAGCTATTATCTAATTTACAGAAATAAAACTATCTGGGTTACTCTAGATCACCTGGTAACCCACCATACCTGTCTAAAATAGTACCCCACGTAGTTTTATAGCAACACCTCTCTCTTTGTATGCAACACTGAGCTAGAATAGCCCAAATATACCTAATTGTATCATCATTAGGTTCATTAAGGGAATAAGTCCCTCCCATCCTGGAGTGACCTCACTTCCTTACTTCTATAAAAGCAGCCATTTCTGGGGCTGCCAGCCCTATAGACAGTCCTGACTGCAGAACCAGGTAATAACTACTACTGTTCTTTATGTATAGACGATAGGTATTCCTGAGTTTGACAAGTGAATAGAAGAATAAGGGTGCACTCCTTATTTTCTTTCCCTTTGTTAATTTCAGAATACCAGGCAGTAACTGAAAATAAACCAAAACAAAAGGAAGGGAAAATTGTTTAACCAGGAGAAGCACACTAAGTTGAAGCTTGTTTCCAGGTACAACCTGTTTGCACAAGGAAGTTAAGTGACTTGCTCAGAATCACACAGTATGCAAGTGGGGGGCTGTGATATTCAAACCTAGGCCTCCAAGTTTGCAGCTCAGAGCCTTAACCACTGTGCCATACTGCTTCAAAAGGAACAATGTTCTCTTGTACTTTTCTTTCTGTGGGGGCTTTATTTCTTTAGCCCTCACTTTGCTTATTCTAATTTTCTAATTCACAAGGGTTTTTTTGGTAAGCTCAGGATACTTCACCAACTCCCTAGTAACTTGCAACTTTACATGTTTCACAAGCCGGTGGCTGAAATATCAGCCCAATGGTAAAGATTTCAATTCGCCCCATTTTGACTTTGTTTAATGAGCTGCATTCTGGCAAGCTGCCAGCTGCTCGCTATCACGGGCGCATTGCACATTAGAGCTAGGAGTTTAGGGGTTTTACATAAACCCTGCCAAGCAACTGTTTTGGCTCCTAATGCCTTTTCCATGTTTTAGGGAACTGGCATATTATAAAGACGCATGTCCTGCTTTCTTTACATACTCCCTCTTGTGGAATTTGCACCTATAGTGCAACATGCACTTCATACAGAATCAGGGCATATTTTAATGCTAGCAGTGCAATAGGAGCTGCTAAAGACTTTTTAGAGGCTTTCCTTTTTGTATATTGGCTATTGGACAAAGAACAGAACAGAAAGGGCACAGATAATAAAGGGGTTGCTACTCTTGTCCTTACAAGGGTTTGTGGCAGGATGCAAGGGTGTCCTCCTACCATGAAAGATTGCTATTTTGTGCAGGGTAGTACAGGAAGGGATGTTTCAGCACTGTTAACAGTCAAGTTACAGTCAATATCATCCCTTTATACCTAGGCACTTTATTTCTTGGGGGGGATATTTATTAGAATAACTGGGTCTCTACTCATCACAAGGAGCACCCTGTGACATTCCTCCCCACCTAAGTGGGCAACCACCTACTGGTTGTCCAAGGACCCATACCCATCCCATCATAGAGATATGGTGGAGCTCCAGCACACCCTGACCAAAGCTCTGTCTCAGGGACCCATAATAGTGTAACACATTTAACCTATTGTAACACTCAAAAACAACTTATTCCCTGAGACTAGTCTGTACTTCCCCAGTACATAATCTAGAAGAAGTACCCCCACAGCATTTTTAAGCTGCTATCTAGCTTCCTTTTGTCCCCATCTAGTTGTTCACTTTCCAACCCTTCAACCAGTTTATAGTTCTGTTTATTACTGTTACAGCCCCTTCATACATGTACCCAGCAGTGCCTCTCTTGTATTAGTGTAACCCAAGGTACACCAAATATCTATGGCTTCCTGGGGTCTCTGTCAGACACCAAGAGACAAATAACCACTCTTCTGAAATACTTTCTTACCACCCAGTACCTCCCAATCTACGTTGGTGCTTCCCCCTTCTCCAAGGTTGCCATCTCTTTTGTCCTTCCCACCTTTGGGTTCCACACCCTATGCATTTGGCAGACACCCTCTGGCACACCTCCCTCTTTTCCACATAAGTAGCTATTTGCCAGTACATTCCTGGCCAGTAGAATGCTGAGGTTAATTCTGCCAGGACCTCCTCATGGCTTAATGGCTTACAGTGGCTGGAGCAGGCATTCTCCATCACCACTTCCCTATAAGCACTTGGAACCACTATTCTAGCACACAACCTTTCATATGGAGATTAGGCTTAACATAGTAAAGGGTATCCTGCTTGTCTTCAACCCACCATAATGGTTTGACCCTTGTTTGACTGGTATCCATACCTCCTTCCTGATCCTTGATGTTGGAAGCTAACAGAGCTACATCAGGATCTCCCTTTTGTAGCTTTCCCCATGCTTTACTTGGATCACTGCATTCAGATTTCAGTTTATGTTTAATAACAGTCAATGGTATAAGAGTCCCTTCAGCCCCACTGGCTTCTTCCTGCTTTCCATCCTGAACTGTGACTTATGCCCCTAACTTAGTGACTTCAGGATCTTCCTTTTGTTCTTTTTCCCAATTTAAATAAATCATTACATTGTGAATCAGAGAGTCCAATACATTTTAAAGTCCCTTCAGCACCTGGAACCTTTTCTATGTTGCTTGTAGTCTTCACCCCTAGGTCCATAAAAACAGTCTTACCTGGGGACTTCTCTGGCATTACCACTCCATTGTCCTCAATCCAATACATTCCTGGGAAAATAGGAAGGATAGGAAGTTCAGATTCTGAATGTTCCATCTGGGTTGTCTCCATGTCCATAATCCAAGGCTCGTCTCTCCTGGATACATCCCTGGCCTGCTCCAATTGGATCTCCAGCTCTTGGCATCTCTGCTCTGCCTCCTTCCAACATTTGTTCATCCAAAGCAACATCCTCCTCTGGTCCGCCATCTGGTTTCGTGGTGCCTCGCCCAGGTCACCATTTCCACGTATCCTCATCTCCACTGGCACCATGCACTTTTCTGCCTCTCTTCTGAGGTACTATTTCCAGTACCCCTGACTGAGCTCTCCCGTGTATCCTTCAGACACTCAGCCAGGACATCCCACTTCCGACACCAACTGTAGTAGGGTCATTGGTTCCGGAGACAAATTGCAGGCAGACAACAAAAATCAGTGCATAAAAATGGCAGGATGGCATTTATCATTTTATTTTTATACTTCATGAAATGATTCAAGTTCTTACAGAAGAGAAAAATTGTCATTAGTTCAGCTTCAAAGGATCAACTATTCCACCCAGCAGTACTCGGAGGTCTTATCCCTCAGACCCACAGTTCCAGACTGACTCCCTGGTCTGGTCTCTATCTCTTTTAACACCCTAGTGGCAGACTTTTATACATGTAGGTGGGGTCACCTGACCTAGCTATTATCTAATTTACAGAAATAAAACTATCTGGGTTAGTCTAGATTGCCTGGTAACCCACCATACCTGTCTAACATAGTACCCAACGTAGTTTTATAGCAACACCCCTCTCTTTGTATGCAACACTGAGCTAGAATAGCCCAAATATACCTAATTGTATCATCATTAGGTTCATTAAGGGATTAAGTCCCTCCCATTCTGGAGTGACCTCACTTCCTTACTTCTATAAAAGCAGCCATTTCTGGGGCTGCCAGCTCTATAGACAGTCCTGACTGCAGAACCAGGTAATAACTACTACTATTCTCTATGTATAGACCATAGGTATTCCTGAGTTGGACAAGTGAATAGAAGAATAAGGGCTCACTCCTTATTTTCTTTCCCTTTGTCAATTTCAGAATACCAGGCAGTAACTGAAAATAAACCAAAACAAAAGGAAGGGAAAATTGTTTAACCAGGAGAAGCACACTAAGCTGAAGCTTGTTTCCAGGTGCAACTTGTTTACACAAGGAAGTTAAGTGACTTGCTCAGAGTCACACAGTATGCAAGTGGGGGGAGACTGTGATATTCAAACCTAGATCTCCAAGTTTGCAGCTCAGAGCCTTAACCACTGTGCCATACTGCTTCAAAAGGAACAATGTTCTCTTGTACTTTTCTTTCTGTGGGGGCTTTATTTCTTTAGCCCTCACTTTGCTTATTCTAATTTTCTAATTCACAAGGGGTTTTTTGGTAAGCTCAGGATACTTCACCAACTCCCTAGTAACTTGCAACTTTATATGTTTCACAAGCTGATGGCTGAAATATCAGCCCAATGGTAAACATTTCAATTCACCCCATTTGGACTTTGTTTAATGAGCTGCATTCTGGCAAGCTGCCAGCTGCTCGCTATCACGGGCGCATTGCACATTAGAGCTAGGAGTTTAGGGGTTTTACATGAACCCTGCCAAGCAACTGTTTTGGCTCCTAATGCCTTTTCCATGTTTTAGGGCACTGGCATATTATAAAGATGCACATCCTGCTTTCTTTACATACTCCCTCTCGTGGAATTTGCACCTATAGTGCAACATGCGCTTCATACAGAATCAGGGCATACTTTAATGCTAGCAGTGCAACAGGAGCTGCTAAAGACTTTTTAGAGGCTTTCCTTTTTGTATACTGGCTATTGGACAAGGAACAGAATGGAAAGGGCACAGATAATAAAGGGGTTGCTACTCTTGTTCTTACAAGTGTTTGTGGCAGGATGCAAGGGTGTCCTCCTACCATGAAAGATTGCTATTTCGTGCAGGGTAGTACAGGAAGGGATGTTTCAGCCCTGTTAACAGTCAAGTTACAGTCAATATCATCCCTTTATACCTAGGCACTTTATTTCTGGGGCGGGGGTATTTATTAGAATAACTGGGTCTCTACTCATCACAGGGAGCACCCTGTGACATGTACAAATACGTTTTGTGACGGAAGAGCGAAAAGTGCCGTCTTGAGCTTCTGGTCTGATGTGCATGCGTGCATAACTTCTGCTATGAATAAAATATGTATCTTGTTTGCTTGCAAGATACTGTATGTATAGAATATATGGAGAATATGTATTTGTATATATGTCAAATATATTTTTGCAAATGCCTGCTGTGATACTGTCTACATATTTGCATAACTAACTTACATATTTCAAAAGTAGAATTTATCAGCCAAAATCATGGTAATTTATATTTACATAGGTACATAGCTACATAGACTATGTCAGCAGATAAGGGCCTATGGCCTACCCAGTCTGCCCATTTCAGATTGTAAGTACCCTTTACGGTTTTCTAGAATTCTGTTATCCCTAACCCCTGACTTCCAAGATTCCCTTATGTCTATTCCATGCATTCTTAAATCCCATGATTGTTCCAGCCCCCACCACTACTTCTGGCAGGGTGTTTCACTTGTCCACCACCCTTTCTGTGAAGAAATTCTTCCTCATGTTTCCTCTGAATCGCCTTTCTTCTAACTTCATCCCATGCCCTCTAGTCCTGAAACATCTTTTTCACTAGAAAATAGTGTATTCCTGCACCCTGTTCCACCTTATAAGGTATTTGTATGTCTCTATCATATCCCCGCTCTCCCTCCTCTCCTCCAGGGCATACATATTCAAGTCCTGCTGCCTGTTCTCTCAGGAATAATGATTTTTAAAATAGTTTTGAATTGACGGCACTAGTTTATAGACCAGAGGGAAAGGTAAAAAAGTAAAAATCAAGTATATTTATGAACTCACCCTGACACAAAACAGAACCAAACAGGGGTGGTATAAATACCAATTTGAGCCTTTATAAATTGTGAGATCAAGAAATGAGTCCTATGTGTACATATAAATGTATAATATGTAAGTCTGTGGTAATGGTGCATCATTAGATGATAATTCTACTATAGATATTTAAACAGTTACTAATAAGAGAAATTAAAAATTCCTAGCATTAATTCACACCTCCTTTATCTACAGATAAAGGTGTATAACATATAGAATAGTGGATGGGTGACCATCCACAACAAGGCTGTGTTTCCATCGAAGGAGTTGATGATGTCATAGAGACCGCGAGAGCGAAGCTCGATAGATCTCTGGCATCATCAGCTCCTGAGATGAAAACACAGAGTTCGTTGTGGATGGGCGACCACCCACTGTTTTTTATAGTATATAGTTCCCCAAAACAGATACAAGGTTCATACCTTATTCACACTTCCGCACTCCTCCTCGCTCGAGTCCCTTTCCCTAAGATAATGGTCCTTCTCCTTGCTGCAGATAAGTGCTCATGTTCTGGTCACGTCCGTGTTCCTCGCCATAGTCCCACTCTGCTTTTACCGAAACTGTGCCATTTTGTTAAAAAGAAATAAAAACAAACAGCAAATTGATATATTTGACAGACCAACCTGATTATGGTAGTCTGTGTCCACACTGTCTGCTCCCCAGGCCGCTCGCTAAATTTGTCTGCCATTTTTGTATGTGTTTTTTGAATCTCTGCCTGTTTCCACCAATCAGGTAGGAGCTTAACGGGGAAAAGTTGTTGTACTATTGATGTGACGTCAGAGTGATAGTACAACAACTTTTTTGACCTTTGAACTGTCTTTCAACGAGATTTGGAAAACCTTTGTTTTCCATACACAATAAGCTATAACCATATACTATATTAAGGTTAATCTATTGTCTGGCTATTTTAAGATAATATTACAATGCACATATTTAAAAAAATATTTTAGATATATGTGAACTACAGAAAAAGTATATCTTTCAAGTCTCTTGACCTTGAACCTCTCCTGAGTAACCTTGCCACTTCTGACTGGTCCCACTAACTTCTCTCACCTCGGTTGACAAGGATCTTGCCTACTTCAAAGAAATCTTTCTTGTAAACTGAAATGCCTTTGCCCGACTCAAAGAAAAACACAGTGAGATGTATCCACTTACCTTGTATAACCCCAGAACTTTTGGCATGCCTCAGGGCTAGAGATCAAGCCTGGAAGTGTCATAAAGCTACCCAGCACCCTAGTGACCTCGCAAACTACTGCATGCTCTGAAATGTTGCACCAAGGTTACAAGGTTAGTCAAGTCTGAATATTTCAAATCTGCCTTCATCACCAACATAAATTCCCCTTCAAAGTTCTGGAAGGTGGTCCACATCCTATTTACCCCCTCATCTCACCCCCGGTACTTAAAGTAGATAGCTCACTGGTGTCTGACCCACCAGTCATAGCTGTGGAATTTAACTCCTACTATACCTCCTGCACCACTGAACTGCTGAAATACCACCTCTCCTACCCATCCCATCCCCCACCCTTTATCAGTGTGCCCCCTCCACCACCCTCCCACCTCCCCTTCTCTTTCACTACTTTAACCCCAAATGGTGCCCTAAGTGCCCTCCTCACCATAAACCCCTCTAAAGGTGCCTTCCCTGATGGCCTTGACCCAAAACTTCTGTCCCACTCTGCTTTGGTCATTGCCTACCTCCTCTCAATAATCCTAAATCTCTTATTCTCTACTGCCTCGGTCTCCTCTTTATGGAAACATGCAGTAGTTCTCCCTCTACCCAAAGGAGGTGACTCCTCATCCCCTGGCAGCTATCACCCCATTTCTCTTCTCCTTACCCTTGCCAAACTTCAAGAACACATTGTCCTCTCCCAACTCACCTCTTTTCTATCTGACAATTCCTTTTTCATCCCTTTCCAGTTTGGTTTCAGGAAACAACACTCAACCACCACCTCTCTCCTACAGCTCACAGACTCCATCTTAACCAGGATGGACAATGGCCAAATTACCGCTGCCATTTTTGTCAACCTGGCCAAGACCTTCAACACTGTCTCTCACTCCCTTCTCCTTGACTCACTCCTGGCAGCTGGCTTATAACCCTCCACCACAAGCTGGTTAAAAGGCCTATATTATTGGCAGAACCCAATCAGTTAAAATCTTGGACACCACTTCCCCTCCTCTCCCGATTAGCATTGGCATCTCCAAGGCTCTGTATTAGGGCCCATCCTAATCTCCATCTTCTTAAATGACTTTCCCTCTGTTCGCCTCCCATCCTCTGCTATACACATGTATGCTGATGATATAGTCCTGTAGTCATCTGATTCCTGTACAGCTGAGGTTACAGTCAGCTTGCAGCAAGACTTTGACAAGGTTCAGCTCTGGTTTGCTAACCATCAACTATTCCTCAATGCCAAGAAGACTGTCTCCATGACCTTTGGCACAAGGCAGAGACTGTCTAGACTTCCTTCCCTACCCACTTTCCACACCTTGATGGGACTTTACTTGAGGAAACATCCTCCTTCAGGAACTTAGGTGTTTGGTTGGATCAACACCTAAATTTCTCTGGACATATTGACACCATTCAGAAAAAGATGCACCCCAAGCTTGGTGCCCTGTTCCAGAACCGTAGTTGCATCCCTCCTACGGCTAGGTGTGAATTTGTTCAGAAGATACTGTCCATTCTTGACTACTGTGACGTAGTCTCTGGTGCTACCCCTAAGTCCTCCCTGGCCAGACTGGACACCATCTTCAATTCCTTCTGCCACTTTTCCCTAGATTCCGTCCCTCGCACTCACCACTGAGATCTTTATTGTGCCCTATCTATCCCCTCTCTTAAAAATAGGCAACTCTCCCACTGTGCTAAATTCACCTCCAAGCACTGGTTGGGTGAGCTCCTTTAATACCTTATCCTCCTTTATAACACCCCCCATCCTCCCATTCCCTTAGATCAACTGACACCTTCACCCTGGTAGTCATCTGCTGATCCACTTAAACTGGCCAATCTGTTACTCTCACCACCTCCCAAAAATTTGCAGTTCCCTCCCCCCTCAAATCCAGCACTCATCCACCACCTACTCCATCAGCTCTGCCCCTCAATAATTACCTTGCACCTAACTGCTCCTGCCATGTCCTCCCTAATTCCCTCCTCTAAGCCCTAGACAAACCATACCCCTCTACCTTTACCCTGTGCACCCCCACCCTTCAAATTTCTAGCTCTCCTTCCCTTCCCCCAAATTGCTCCCCCTTACTGACTTCCCTTGATCTCTTGCAGAATGTAAGGGACCCCAAATGATCTCCATGGATCCCTCTCCTACCCCCATCAAGGGGCTTGTATCTCTCATCTACTCCATTTCACCACCATCCCTCCTATATCCCTAGATTTGCAATCCTCTTGCAGGGTTCTTAGCATACTGAAAGGGTCCTATTGCATCTAGACTTGTCTCCTCTCCTTCCCTCTCCTGCATCTACCTGTCCTCCTAGCCTTTGCAGTCCCCTTGCAGGGTTCTTAGCATCCTGAAGGGCCCTACTACACCTAGGAATGTATCCACTCCTTCCTCTCCCCATTCTACCTTTTCTCCCTAGCCTTTGCAGTCCCCTTGCAAAGATCACAGCATTCTGAAGGGGTCCTACTAGGCATAGTCTTGTCTCCTCTCTTTCCCCTCAACAATCTACCTTTCTCCCTAGTCTTCACAGTTCCCTTTGCAGGGTTCTCAGCATCCTGAGAGGGTCCTCATGTGCCTAGTCTTGTCTCCTCTCCTTCCTTCCCCATCTTCCTTTCTCCCTGGCCATTGCAGTCCCTTTGCAGGGTTCTCAGCATCCTGAAGTGATCAAACTGAGCCTAGTCATATCTCTCCTAGTCTATCTAGCCACTATCTTGGCTTTCCATGACTACCAGCAGGGTCCAATGCATCCTGATGGACTATTGATTAGGCCCCATCCCCTCCAAAGGTGCAAATTCTCTTCCCCTCAAAGGTTCAATTCTCACTCCCTCCCTCCCAATCCTATCACTCTCTTAATCCCTATCTATTGACCTTCCCCAACCCCCTTGCAGGGTACCCTGCATCCTGAAGGGTCCTCTCTTGGGTTAGGTCCTATTCCCCCTCCTAGCATTAAGTCACACCTCCTCTTCCTTCTCTCTCCTCCCTCTTTAAATCCCTACAGCCTTATCCCCCTTTCTATCTATCTATCCCCATGCCCCCTTCCAGGGTTCCCCACATCCTGAAGGGGTTTCTCTGGGACACTGCCTTAACCTCTTCTCTCTGGTCCCCAGTCCCCATGTAGGGTTCCTCACATCCTGAAGGAGTCTCCAGCGACACGGTTCTTCCCTCTGACCATGCCTCACCCCTCCCTCTCCTTTTCACCTCTCCTTCCCCCTTTTCTTTCATGTAAGCACTTGTTTATATATTAATCCAGCATTTATTATTGTCCACTCTTTCTACCTAATATGCACAACACTGTTGTAACACTGTTTGTAACACCTGCCTTACATAGACTTTGACGGCAGATAAGGACCGCTAGGCCCATCTAGTCTGCCCATTTCCCTACCTACAGGATAGGCCGCAGATCCTAGTTAACCAACAGCCTATATCTTCCTGCCCCCCACAGGAATTGCCTTATGTCTGTCCCATGCATTCTTGAATTCTCCCACAGTTTTAGACCCCAACTTCCTCAGAGAGGCTGTTCCATGCATCTACTACCCTCTGTGAAATAATACTTCCTCACATTGCCCTGAACTGCCCTCTTTCTATCTTTAAATTGTGTCCCTTGTTCTGCAAGTCTCTTTTTCTGAAAGATGCTACCCTCTTGGACTTTGTTGATTCCCTTTTGGTACTTGAAAGTTTCTATCATGTCCCCCCTCTCCCTTCTTTCCTCAAGGGTATACATATTAAGCTCCTTTAGTATCTCCTCATACGGCTTCTTTTGCAGACCCTGCACCATTTTAGTTGCCCTCCTCTGGACTGCCTCTATCCTGTCTACGTCCTTGCGGAGATGGGGTCTCCAGAACTGGACACAGTATTCCAGATGGGGTCTCACCAACTGGCTGTACAGAGGGATAACAGCTTCCTGTTTTCTGCTGCTGATGCCCTCCCTATATATCCCAGTATACCCCCGGCCCTCCCTACTGCCTTCTCACATTGCTTGCTAACCTTAAGGTCATCTGATATGATTACTCCCAGGTCCCTTTCCTGTTTTGTTGTTGTTACTACCTCCCCACCCATTGTGTGTTCTTCCCCTGGGTTCTTGTTTCCCAGGTGCATTATTTTGCACTTTTTTGCATTGAATCCTAGCTGCCATACATCTGACCATTCCTCCAACCTTGCCAAGTCCCTTTTCATCCTTTCCACTCTCCTTGCGTATCAACCCTGTTGCAGATCTTTGTGTCATCTGCAAAAAGGCATACTTTTCCTTCCAGTCCCTCTGCAATGTCACTGATGAAGACATTAAAAGGGACTGGACCCAATACTGAACCCTGCGGTACCCCACTAGTAACCGCCCTTTCTTCAGAGTGGACTCCATTTACAATTACCTTCTGTGTCCTGTTGTCCAGCCAATGTTTTACCCAGGCTACCACCCTGGGACCCACTCCCAGGCTGGTTTGACACAGGTAGTTACTTTACCGACTCATCGGGATGGCCACATGTTGGACCTGGTGTTCTCACTGGGACTTAATATTAGTGATCTTAAGGTGAATCCAGTTATCTGGTCTGATCATTGCATGGTTCAGTTCACACTTGGGGCTCCCGCCATAAGCCCTTCCCCTGCTGAGATGATCTGCTGTCGCCCTTTATGGGGTTTGACCCCTGAGGGTTTTTTGGCAGCAGCAGATTTGTCTAGAGTGGGTGATGCATGCGCGGGAGGTGTTGTGGTCGGAGTTGACGCCTATAATGAGGTGCTATCCGAAACCATAAACTCCCTCACACCTGTCCGTGTACGAGCCAGGACTTCTTACCTGAGGTCACCATGGTTTGATGGTGAGCTCAGGGAGATGAAGAGACTGGGTCGGAGATTGGAGCGCTGCTGGAGGAGATCCCGTCTGGATGCAGACAAACTGGCCCTGTGTGCCCACTATGTTGGCTATCAGGAGGCAATCAACCATAAGAAGACAGTGTTTTTGTCTGGGCAGATTGCTGCCAGAAGAAACCGACCGGCCTCACTCTTCCGGACTGTCGACAGACTTTTACATCCTGTCTGTCTGCAGCCCAGAAGGGTTTTTTCTAACACGGATTGTGAGGATTGCGCTCGGTTCTTTTCAGACAGGATGTCTGCGATCCGGCGGGTGGTTCCTTCAGCCAGTAATGCTATAGCTGGCAGTGATCGTCTGATGTGTTCTGAATGCACTCCGTCTGGTTGGGGAGAGTTTAGACCAGTGGAGGATAGTGAGGTTATGAGGTGGTAACCAATGTGAGGCACACCTTTTGTGAGAACTGGACCCAGTGCCATCAGCGTTTCTTAATGAGATGTGCGTTGGCTCTTGTTGCACTGGTGTTTGCTACTTATTGTAATGTGTTCCCTGTCTGAGGGTGTTTTTCTGATGTCCTTGAAGGAGGCTCTGGTAAGACCCTTAAAGAAGCCATCTTTGGACCCGGAGATCATGGCAAATTACGTCAATCTCTAACCTTCCATTTTAGGAAAGGTTATTGAGAAAGTGGTAGCGCTTCAATTGGAAGAACACCTTCAGTTCTCACGTAGTTGTATGAACCTTTCCAGTCGGCTTTTCGTGCCAGACACAGTACTGAAACTGCACTTGTTCGGTGCAGAATGACCTACTCAGGGCTAGAGATCGAGGAGACAAGACAATTCTTGTTCTCCTTGATCTCTCATCAACTTTGACACTGTGGACCATTGTGTGCTGCTTGCTCACCTTGGGGATCTATGTGGACTCACGGTAATGTTATCAAATGGTTTGAGTCCTTTCTTACTAACAGGAGGCAGTGGGTTATGATGGGAAATTCTCATCTATACCCAGTTTGCTTCTCTGTGGAGTTCCTCAGGGATCAGTATTGGCTCCAATGTTGTTCGCAGTGTATATGCTGCCTCTGGAGCGAGATCATTAGGAAGTATGGCTTGAGTTTTATTGCTATGCCGATGATACTCAGCTATATTTTCCTTTGTCCCAGGAACATCCAATGCAGTGGACGTACTTAACATCTGTCTGGCCGAGATTAACGACTGGATGGCCTCCAGCTGGTTGCGGCTGAACCCTGATAAGATGGAGGTATTAGTAGTGGAATTGAACAGAGTTCGTGATAGGATGGCCTCTGACACAGAAACCGGGCTTGTCCTAGGGTCTGTGCCATTGAAGGCCTCCTTTCGGGTGCGTGATCTCGGTGTGATTCTGGACAGAGATTTAACCATGGAGGATCAAATATCCTCTGTGGTTCATACCTGTTTTTACCATCTCAGAAACACTGCCAGAATTAAACCCCTTGTTCCGTCTCTGGACCTCCCTACTTTGATACATGCCTTAGTCACATCTAGGCTTGATTACTGTAATGCGCGCTATCTCGGGGTCACGGGAGGATCTCTACGAAGATTACAGCTGGTGCAAAATGCAGCTGCCTGACTGTTGACAGGGCAGCAAAAGTTTTGTCACATTACACCAGTTCTGCGTGGTGCACTGGCTGCGGTCAGGTGGAGAGTCCTCTTTAAGGTGGGTCTTCTCACCTATAAGGCCCTCATGGACAGGGCCCTGGCTACCTGTTAGACCTTCTGTCACCTGCCTCCTCGCTCTTGCTCATCCAATGAATGCCTACTGACCATTCCCAGAACTAGGCTGAAAACAGCCGGGCGAGAGCTTAGTGCCGTGAGCCCCAGTTCTGTGGAATTCCTTACCGACTATGGTCAGAGAGGCTTCATCGGTGGATGTTTTTAAGGCCCAGCTAAAGACTTTCTTCTACTGTAAGGCATTTAACGTTTAGAGATGGATTTATTGTTAGGTTATAAAAAAAAATGTTGTATTGATTTGTATTTATATGTGAATTTATATTCTTTTTATGTTAAATATGTTTGTTTAAATGCTTGTATGGCGTCCAGAGCCTCCGGGATTGGGCGTCTTTTAAATAAATTTTGCCTTGCCTTGCCTTGCCTTAATTTGACTATCAATCTTTTGTGTGGGACTGTGTCAAATGCCTTGCTAAAGTCTAGGTAGGCCATGTCCATAGCCCCTCCCTGGTCTACTACTTTGGTCACCCAGTCAAAGAAATCTATTAGATTCATCTGACATGACCTTCCTGCTGTGAACCCATGCTGCCTTGGATCCTGTGCTCCACTGACCTCTAGGTACTCAACTATTCTTTCTTTCAGAAGTGACTCCATCACTTTCCCTACCACAGAGGTCAGACTGACAGGTCTGTAGTTTCCTGCCTCTGTCTTGGTCCCACTTTGTGAAGGAATCCATCCGCCTTCCTCCAGTCCTCGGGTACCACACCATCCTCCCATGATTTATTAAAAAGAGTAGCCAGTGGTTTCACTAGTTCCTTCCTTAATTCTTTTAGAATTCTGGGGTGAATTCCATCAGGACCCATTGCTTTGTCCACCTTCAGTTTTAGGAGTTCTTGCAGAACCCTTTCTTCTGTGAAAGGACTGGGATCGACCCCATCAAGAGTGCTTCTGTTAATTGGATTAGGCACTTCCCCTCCTCTTTAGAATACTGAGCAGAAATATCTGCTCAGTATTCCTGCTTTTCACTGTCCCCTTTGCCCACCCACCATTCATTCTATTCAGCCTCACTATCCCTCCATTTGTCTTTCTCCTGATGTACCTATAAAGGTTTATCCCCTTCTTAACTGAGTTGGCTATCTTTTCCTCAGTTTGGGCCTTTGCTATTCTGACTTCCTCCCTGCTTCTTTCTGCCTTAACTGGTACAGCTTTCTGTCCTGCTCCTTCTGTGTTTCCTTATACTTCTGGAATGCTATCTTTTCTTCCTGACTTTCACAGCCACCCTCTTGAGAACCATAGTGGCTTTTTCTTTTCATTTTGATTTGTTTATTTGCTTCACACAAAGGCTTGTTGCCTCTGTGATGGCAGTTTTGATAATTCCCCATTGTTGCTCCACACCTCCTTCTAGCCTGTTTGCTAGTGCTTTTCTGAGGCACTCTCCCATCTTGCCAAAGTCAGCCCTCCTAAAGTCCAGTACCCTCACTTTTGTATGGCTTGACTCTGTAGCTGAGTTTAACGTGAACCACACTGTTTGATGGTCACTTGTCCCCAGATGGCAACCTACTTCTAGATCTGAGATCCTCTCACTGCCCCTGTTTGAGAGTATGAGGTCTAAGATTGCTCCCTCACGAGTGGGTTCCGAAACTAGCTGTTTAATGCCTGCCACCTGTAGGGCGTCACAACTGTACATTAATGTTGATCTTGTAACTTGAATGTTCAAAGTTTCATTCCTATTGTACCACTTCCCTCCAGGTTGCACCGGGAGATGCGCAACTTGTCACTCACTGTGCCTTCCTGATGAAACATTTAAATTAATAAATAAATACTTAAATATTAAATATTCAAATTATATACACACATATATAAAATATATATCATGCACCTATAATAAATATTTCCTGGAAATATATTTATACTGTATCTTAAATATATCTGTCACATATGTTCTGCAAATAAATCGGATAGGGGAGGCACTATAGTGCAGTGGTTTAAGGCTCTGAGCTGCAAATCTGGTGACATCCAGCAGACCAGACCGGGGTTTGAATCTCACAGCTTCCACTTGCATACTGTATGACCCTGAGCAAGTCACTTAACTTCCCATTACTCCCAGGTTGCTCCTGTAAAAAAGCTTTCAGCTTAGTGTGCTACTCCTGGTTAAACAACTAAATAAATAAAAACATTTCAAAACCAGCCAATTTTAAATATTTTACATATACTCCAGACATATGCATATACTCCTGACAGATAAAACATATATTTGAAATATACTTTTATAGATATATCTAAAATACATTTCTTTTCTATATGGGAAGACATGATTTCAGACTACGGAACTTAGCCATTGTTGCTGTAGCGACAGAAGAACTCTAGTAATTGTGTGAGATCGGCATTGTAGCCCACTCTCTATTTCAGTTGTTTTACATTTATTTAGCCCTTTATTCCAGTGCTACCCTACTGTTGAACACCTCCCAGCCTGTCTCACCCCTTCTCAGGTACCTACCCTCCTTTCAGGGGGGCTGTGGAGTTGATCCAGCCCTTTAGTGGATTTCCTTTGGGTGGCAGATGTAGTTCCCCATAGGTCCATCATATTCAGGATGGAGGCCACCTGTTGAGGTGCCAGTGCATGGGAACATTTACTTCATCCTGCCATGTTCTGGGGTTTTCCACCTTAGAAGTTACATCACTCCCACAGGATGACAGTACCACAGACTGCGTCAGTGCATGCTCCACAGACTGTGTCAGTGTATGCTCCACAGACTGCAGTAGTGCATGTACCACAGACTGCAGCAGTGCATGCTCCACAGACTGTGGCAGTGCATGTACCACAGACTGCGGCAGTGCATGCTCTACAGACTGTGGCAGTGCATGCTCTACAGACTGCGGCAGTGCATGCTCCATAGACTGCGGCAGTGCATGCTCCACAGACTGCGGCAGTGCATGCTCCACAGACTGCGGCAGTGCATGCTCCAGGAGATGCATGCCTGCACAGGGCACAAGCCATCATCCACCATCTGTGGGCATCTCCCACTGCACTACCACCACCTGTGATCACCCAGATGGCAGTATAGCAGGCATAGCCAGTTTTAGGTGCCAGTGAACCCTGTAATTACTGGGGTGGGGGCCTGTTCATGGGAGGCCCCAACCACAACAATTTACCTTATTTGTGTTTAATTTTTTAACATTTTTTTAATATTCTTAAAACAGCAATAAAAGGCTGCACTGCTCCTTCTAATGTGGTATCATGATGTCATGAAATGCCTCACCAGGCTATGCCCAGTCAATAGGATGCAGATGGGCAACAATAAAATGGGAAGAGCAACCCGAAGGAGTAACACTGCTGTCTCCCCCTTAAAAGTATAAATATACCACCGGTTGTAATGAAACTAAAATAAAACATTGCACTTAAGGACTATGGTCAAGCACTTGGGGTGAATATGGACCATGTACGAGGACCCCCTGACTTCACTAATCCTGCTTGGGGTCTCCAAAACCCTAACACCATCCCTGATTGCAGCAGAGCCTGCCCCCCTTACTTCCCACAGGAGGAGGAGTGCACTGTCTGATCATTCGCCCCTGATCATCCCTGACTTCCAAGGTTTGTTTTAGAATCAGGGTCACTGCTGCTGTACTGACGGGCCAGCTTTTCTGCTTCAGTTCTATCTCACAAGTGATGGCTACCATGAGTAAGCAAATATTTTCAGAGTGGTTAAAGAACTTGTAGCATAGGTAGAGAGAGTTTTCTTCCACTGGCATTATGTCTCTGAGCCAGTGCTAAGCACTAAGACTGAAGCGAGGGATGATATGGAGCGAGTGTGCAACAAAAGCTTTTTAGATGTCCTATTAGGGCATAGCTTGGTATTGTGCTTTGCATACAGTTCATATACTGCCAATACAGCTGTAATGGCCTGTAACTTGGTGGCACAAAACTCAGCTGGTTCACCCTGTAGTACTGTGGATCACAAAAAGCCAGACACAGTAACATGTGGGTAGAGTGCATGCCAGGCATGACAGCGAGTTCAGTGGGGCAGCAAATGAGCAGATATGGGGGGAAGGTAGGGGGTCGCCGCACATTGTGGTGCACCTGGGAATGAATGATCTGGAAGGGAGAAGGATAGAGGAGGTATAAAGCAGCTTCAGGGAAGCGGGAAAACTATGCAGCTAAGAGGGAACAATTGTAGCCTTCTCAGAAGCTCTGCCAGTGCCAAGGGTTAGTACAGACAGGAAGAGAAAAATCACAACTTCAACAAGTGGCTGAGGGAATAGTGTGGGACCAAGGGGTATGGATTGGTGGGGGACTGGGGTAGCACATGGGATAACACAGATCTTTATACAGGGGATAGGTTACACCTCAGCAGGGCAGGTTCACAGGTGTTGGAGCAGAAGCTGGGGGATTTCATCAAAAAGAGGTATTATTTAAACTAGGTGAGGGGAGGCACTGGAGCTGGGAATCACCAGGAGAGGGTGCCCCATGGACCTCCCCCCAACTCAGGAATAGATATGACTTTAGGCAAAATTGGGGTTGGAGTGAAGGTTAAGGACACAGAAAGGACAGGTGCAGCATGGAGATAGGTTTCACTAAATGCTAGGAGCTTGGGGAACAAGTTGGCAAAGTTGCAGGTATTGATGGCAGAGGGATAGGTGGACATAGCTGCCATTACTGAAATGTGGGCAACCAAGCATCATGACTGGGAGCTAACCATCCCAGGGTACAAATTATTTTGGAGGGCTAGAGATAAAGGGAAGGCTGAGAGGGTTGCCATTTATGTAAGGAAAAGGATCAGTTGTAATGGGGAGAAAGGGGAGGAGAGCAGGTCAGAAGTAATCTGGCTGCAACTACACAGCCAGAAAGGGACCAAGATCTGTCTGGTGGTTGTTTATAGACCTCCGGCCCAGAAGGAGGACATTGACAGGGAACTGGGGGAGCAGATACAGAGGCATAGTGGCAAAGGGAGCACAGTGGTGTTAGGGGACTTTAATCTACCAGGGGTGGATTGGAGCATCCCAGCAACCAATTGTGCCAGGGAGCAGATCCTCCTGGAAGCATTCCAGGATGGCTTCATTACCCAGAAGGTAATGGAGTCAATGAGGGAAGGGAATATACTAGACCTGGTACTGGAAGATGGGGAACAGCTTAGGGATGTAAGGGCGGAGGAACCTCTGGCAAGCAATGACCACAGTGTGTTTTTCAATCAACCTGGGTATGGAGGTAGCCACTACAAAACCTATTGGGCCTGAACTTCAAAAGGGTGAACTTTGCCAGGATGGGAAACATACTGGAAAGTCATATGGCAAGCATCCACCCAGAAATGGACACAGAACTAAAATGGGCAATCTTCAAGACAGGACTAGCTGAAGCCACCACGGATACCAACAGCATGGGTGCTTGGGTGCTTGAGCACCCACAAATTTCAAATAGGCACCCTCAAAAAAACAGCACCCTTAAGAAACACCTTTTGTCATTTTATTCCCCTTCTCCCACCCCCCACTCCTCCTTGTAAGCCTCCCGCCGCCCACCTATTCTGTTCTCCAACCTGCACCCCCCTGCCCCCGCCCACACTTGTTTCCAAACTTGCTGGTGATGTACTGGCACTTTAAATTCCCTGCTGCCCACTGAGCATTGCCGAAACAGTCTGAGTCCCTCGCAAGTGCTGACCCAAAGTAAATCCATTTCAGACCATTCCCAAGTGCTGCCAGCCTGCCACTGAGTCTGTCTAAGTCCTGGGCTGGCCATTTCATTCAGCCTCCTCCTGAATGGGCTTCTCCAGTAGTGATTGCCCCACAAGTCATGACCACGTCCATGAAGAAGACCAAGCTGAGTTGAGCACAAAGAAAAGACACATGACCTCTCCAAGCTGCAAGCAGCTGGTCATGTGATCTCTTCATGCTCATAACTTGCTGTTCATTGCTGCTTAGTAGTTTAGTCGGGTCAGGGTTGCTGTTCTAGGAGCCTGGAATGGAGGTGAGCTGAGCTGCGAGTGAGCAGAGAGATCAGTTGCAGAGAGATATAGTAGTAGTAGCAGAGTGGTGCAGAGGGACTAGTGATTAATCTGATGGAGGCAGAGAGTAATTGCATTTGAAGGAGCCACGGAGACTAACTCTGAAAATTGAATTGCTGCTGCTGGTTGGCATAATTTGAGATGAGTAGCTAGCTAGTAGTGGCAGTAGCTTCTCCTTGCTGCTGTTCTGAAACTGATTGAGTCCGAATCTCCTCCCTCAAGAAAAACTTACTGAGCCTGAGGAGGATGAAGAGACTGGAGAAGTGAGTGAGAGAGAAAAAAAGAGAACAGAAAAAGTACAAGTTACAACAGATCCTGTAGTTAATTATCATTTCTTCCTCCTGAACATCGCACCCCATTCCTTTCTCCATTCCATACCATTTAACTGAACTTCACTTCTGACCTCTACTAATATAATTTTTGTGATTTGTGGGGAGTGGTGACTTAATAAACAAACTCTGGTCAGAGCCAATATGGCTGTGGAGAGTTTTGGGATGCGCTTACACATTATTTCTAATGAATTTGCACAATGCAGATCTGTGGAGAGGCAGTTTCAATGTCGCCTTCCTTTAACATGTTTACAATGTGTTTTCTTGGAATATGCCTGCTGATTGCTGTATATTTAGCCTGGATAGTTCACAGAAGAACTGGCATCTTATTTTCAGTGGGGCTCTACATCTACACAATATTATGCTGCATTGTGTAAAATCAGAAAGCACTAAAAACAATATTTTACATCGGGGGATATATTAAGTGCCAGATCGATGCACGAGCAGAAAGATGTGTTGCACAAAGATGGTGCGCCAGTTAGCACTGACACAGTATTCAAAGAGAATACACCACCAGTACAGGGTGTGCTTACAGTGAAGCCCACCAGGATGAAGTGCAGCACTGCAGAATTCTGCAGGAGAGTTACTGCAGCAAACAATTCAGTTTCAGAGGGTGTTAATCCCTTTTACCATGCATTAAACCTGTGACACTGTGCTTCATCCTGGTGGGCTTTAACATTCCTGTTGAAAATGCGACCCTGGACAGGAGTCGTAGTGCAGGCAGACGCCAAGTCAGGTGCATTCAGGGTGACCCCAACTGAATACCTTCCAGGGAGAATGCATGGCACTTACCGGTATGCACTGCAGCCCCCATGGGTGATATTCAGCCCAGGAATACAGATGAACTAATTGAGCTGCAGGGTGCAAAGAGGCCTTATGCATGCTCATTTCCAGCCCATTTGCATGTTGGCATGAGGATGAATGTGCTGGAGCAGCTCTCGCTTCCAAGCCCCAACCCCAGTTGTTTCCATGTGGGACAGGCCCTGAAGTCTCTGGTGGTATAGTGGCACCCCTCAACCCATCCCACCAGCCCTGATCATATTGGAGTCCAGACTCTATTGGTTCCATATTGTAGGGACCCCAATGCCATCCCTAATTGCATCTGAATACACCTACAGTCCATGTCCATAGTGTAGTGGCCACCGCTCCCCCTCAACGATGCACAGACACACTCCTCCCTGCCCCCCCAGCCCATCCCATTGCGACAACTGGCTATATAATGAGATAATACCACTCTGTCAGCGAGTGGTGGAGCACTCGCAGTAGGATGCTGGAATGTGTTACACATAGGCACGAGCTGTGTGTGGGTGATAACACCCAGTTGCCATACACCTCAGGCACTCACATGCAGATCATCATCCTGGTGCCATTGCACTGCTCAGTCTGGGTGATGTCCAGTGCTGTACCCTCTCATACAGGTCCCAAAGCAGGCATGTTACAGCTGACCTCCCATTCATTTGTACAACTGGGGAACTGCAGATGAACTGTCCATAGCCTGAAGCATGCACTGCAAATGGCATTACAGGATATCGCACCTCATGGCACCCGGGATACCTCAGCAGTCTGAATGTTACACAGGTATGTTACACAGGGGAACTAGGGAGAGTGTAGACTTGCATTGGTATATGACAGCAGGAAGATACAGCATCAGCAAGGCATGCATTGGAGGTATATAAATTCCCTCTTCAGTTTGCCAGGGACATACACACAGTTACATACGCTGGTGGATACACAGTTGGCATGGTGCTCCAATGCATGGTACAGCCAGCTGGGTCATTCCAGAGTGCAGGCCCCCAGGCCGAGTTCAGTGCAGTCAATGGCTGGCCATGACAGTGTGTGGAGGGCAGTACCAGTCTTTGCAAAAGGTTGGGTATGGGGGGAGTGAGGGTGTCTGAGTACAGGGGTGATGGAGGGGAGTCCTCTAGACTATGGATATGGATCATGGTTTCCTCTGGTGCGATCAGATCTGGGGGGTCCTACACTATGGAACTCTTCAGGGATGGAGTTTGCTAGATTGGGGATGGAAAAGGGGTACCTCTAGTCCAACAGGGCTGCCAAGCTGCAGTATACCTGGGTGCACATCTGCAGCCTACCTGTGGGTGGCTGGCCAGGTTAGGCCAGCTATTCATTGCCTAACTTTGGGCCGCGGTGCTCTGGACTGTGAGGGGCACATTCCCACTGAATATGCTGCAGCACAGCCTATGCATCGGATTGAATTGAACAGCATACCATTTGCGTGTGCCCTGGCACATTCCCTTGCAGCCAGTGCATCCCACACATTTGAATATTGTGCTGCTGTGTATTGTTGAAGTTGTGCAGCACATCTCCCTTTTCCACTGGGATGCGCTGTGTTTCTTCTTTGAATACGGGAGCCCTGGACTAGGTACCCTGAAAACATACATTATAAAAATGGTAAAATCATGACCCCACTGAAATAAGATATTTCATCTAATCTGGGACAGCCTTAGTAAATACAGCGCAAAAATGTGTAAAGGAACATCCCTGTGACAATTTATTTATTTATTAGCTTTTGATGACCGGGTAAGTGCGCTACCAAGAAACCTACCTATTTTCAGGCACGACCCGGGAGAGTACAGTTACAGTTACAGTAATGCAGCAAAGACAACAATGACATACAGAGGCAAAGATAACTGTCAGAGCAATCTTCTCAAAAAGCATTAAAAAACAGCATAAGAATAACAGCAAGAATACTGCAGATTAGAGCAGTCATACAATTGTTGCAAAAAATTATTCAGTTAACAAATCAGTAGCCCTAAATAGAATTAACAGGAGACAAGGAGGCACACAGTATGTATCATCTCCCCTGCTCTATCCAGGATACAAAATATAGGATAAGAAATATTCAGTGCTTCCAGAGCCAAATAACCATTACTCAGTAAGAAGCCTTCATTTTCCATGTGTTTTCCCCACACTGGCAGAATCAAATCCCTGTTGAAATCCCTGCAGATTTTTCCATAAGCCACTGGTTCCTTATTTATGACTTTGCTCTTTATTTATTATAACAGCAGCCTTTTATCAGGAAAAGAGCTCTTATTTGCTGGTCAGTATTAATATTATATGTCACAATGGCCTTGGAATGATTTGGATTTATATGCTATGCATGAGGCAAAATAGGGGACTGTATGAAACAGCAAATATCAAGCTCATTAATACATGAACTATACTCAAAATCAGTAATCACAAGTCAGACAATCTTCCAAAAGATACTAATAATGCCTGTAAACAGATTTATTGTAAATAGAGACATTTCGATAGATAGATAGATAGATAGATAGATAGATAGATAGATAGATAGATAGATATAGATATAAATATATATTTATATTTATAAAATGGCAGAGGAAAATCTAGCAATCTGATTGGCTCTTGGCCATGTATAAAATGTGTTTTACACATGACAATAAAATAGTTCTATCCAACAGTCAAGTGTCCAGAGCCATCAATGGTCATTTGGAACACTGGCGTTTCAGTTAGTCCCTAACAACCAGAATTGATCTTGCATCACAAACATGGCTACAACCTTTACACAGTAAAAAACCTTCAACTGAGCCCCAAAAATAAAACTTCCTTGAATAAAAAATTAAAACAAATTAATTAAATGTTGTTTCCATGATCATCATGCTTTCCTTAAACACATAAACAGATTAGAAACATTAAGTATTGTTTATAGTTTTTGCTACAACTGTTTCTTTGCTGACAATGAAAAACTCCCCCTTCTGTCTTTATCTGCTCATCAGGGAAATATCTTCTGCTTACCCTGACAGTGAGATGATTGAGTCTCTGGCTGTAACAGAGGCCTTTGTTGTGTGTGTGTGTGTGTGTGTGTGTGTGTGTGTGCGTGCAGTATGTTAGGAGAGAAACATTCCACCAGTAGAACTGAGCAGAATTTTGAATCCATGTTTTCTATGATAAACATTCCATATCTTGAATCTTGATGCCAGCAAAGAACAAACTTCATCCAGCAATAATGCAATGACATCATCTATGACATCATTTGCAGTGGGAGGAAGGACTATTTTATCATAAATGCACACAAGTAAATCTATGGTTTCTATATATAAACATGCTTTTCCCCAACTGTAAAAAGTTAAAAAGGAGCCAATTTTATAAGCACAATAAGCCACTCCAGGGTGTGTACAAAGCATATTTTACCTCACATCTAGTGGCTAAAGTCACTTGGCCTGTGGCCTCATGCCTCACCATGCCCCTAGCCATGTGGTAAAATATGTTTTATACACACTGTGTCATGCCTTATTGCTTAAATATGCTATTTCTGCATCTTATATCTGTTAGGTTTTAGACAAATTGTCATAGACATTTGTCTGTCCACCTGATGGAATCTTGAATGAGTTAAGTAAATGTTATTATTTTCTTCAAGGCCCTGATCCAGCAGCTCAGTAAATACACACTCAGAATATCATATTATAAAATGACAAAAACAGTCTTCTGTTCGCAGTTATTTAATCAGGAATTTTATAAATGGTATAAGTTATTTTTATTACATCTATGTTGGTCCAATAAAAGGTATAAAATAATTTGCTTCTGTATCACTCATGGTTTGTCCACAGTTAATTCATTAGATGAGGTCTCCCTTGCCAGGAGTTTGACTGTTTCTCCACCCCTTCCCCAAACACACACACCCATATACACACACACACACACACACACACACACACACACACTTACTATAAGAGATCTCAGTAGGTCTTATCTGCTATGTTTGGGAAGCAAGCCGTAGCCCACCCTGTCAAAAATAAATTTATGAATTTAGTCAGAGTAGTTCACTGAAGACCTGGCATTTTATCAGATAGGTCTTGAGAGGTTAAAAAACAGTGTAACTCTTTATAAAATTTGCTGGGAAAGGGTAACATTTATGAGGTATGAATCTTTCTTGAAAGATAATCATCCACAACTGAAGTTAGTAGCAAAAAATGCTTAAATGCTTGGCATATAAATGTGCAAGCTGTTGCATTTCTAAGGGGGTAAAAAAAATCTTCAGTTTAATATGCAACCAATATTTAACAAACTGTTTCAGTTTTCTAATGGCCATCTGATAAGCAGCATGGAGTTATGTCTCCAACATTCTAAACAGAAAGAAGGGATTATTTTATTTTATTTGTCATAGTGATTTCTAGATGTGGAAGGATACACTGAAAAATCCAAAAAAATGTGTCCACGAAACTCCATTGTCAAGCTACAGATAGTAAAATGGCTGTAGGCTCTGCCCACAGCCATAAAAACTGAAAGAGAAGAATTTTTTTTTATATTTATTTACTAAGATAGTAAGATTAAATAAAATCTCAGAATCAGAATCAGACAGTGACTGACAACTACTAGAATGTGTGTAGGGTAACAAAACAGTCAGACAGACGTATTACTATTATACTTACTCGTCATGGGTGGTACAGTCAATCAATCAAAATCTTTATTTAGCCAGGTGGGCACCACTGAGCAAACTCATTTTCGAGGTGGACCTGGGGAAGACCATACAAGCATACAGAGGAAACAGCAGATAAGGCATTAACACAAGAAATAGGACAAAATACATAGTAACAGGTATGTACAGGCTAACACGGAGATAGAAATTAATTTTTAGCCAGAATATAAAGTGCAATAGTAATTACAGTACTAGACATATAATGGGTTACCAGCATAACAGATGTGAGATTAAGTATAGGGTTTGGGTTTTTTTTGGAGGAGGGTCTAGACGATCAAATAGAAGGCCTGGAGGGGTAAGGGCCTGGGCAAAGACAGGGAGTTTGGCCCTACAGAGTCAGGAGCAAGAACAGGGTCACCTAAGAGAGCACAGTCCTAAGAGTTAAGGGAAGCAGTCACAGGATTCCTTGAGATGGCGCATGATTAGGGCTTTGAACGATGTTAGACTAATGGGTAGACTTATTTTCAGGGTTTTTTTGTAGCTTGTTCCACAACAAGGGAAGAACATGGATCATGGAAGTCCTGCAAAAGCAAGAACCAACATTGGGGACCATCAGTGTGATGTAAGAGGCACTTCTCAGAAGGTAGTTACTTGGGGTGCTTAACAGTAGCAGGCTGCAATATAGTTTGGAAGATTATTCATAATTGCTTTAAATGTCCAAAATGCCGCATTTCTCTGGCATCTAAGAGTGAGTGATGGCCAGCCCACAGCAGTGTACAGGAGACAGTTATGGGTGGAGTAGGGGAGCTCCGTTATGTACCTTAGGGCTCTGTGATACAGTGCATCAAGTTAGCCAGACTCCCAGGTATTTGAATTTGGTAACGTACTCAAGCTGCTCACTTAGTATAGTGGAGATCAGCGACAGGGATCCAGGGGAGAGCAGGTTCAGAGAGTTGGACATGGGAGAGAAGAACATGACTTTAGTTTTCTTAGTATTCAGAAGCAACTTCTGGTTTAGCAGCTGGAGATGAAGCAGATTGAATTCATCCTGGAGAGATACGAGTACTGAGTTGAGGGAAAGCCCACTGGTGTAGAGCACTGCATCGACCGCAAAGAGGTGTATTTGAGCCATATTGATAGTGGCGTTAATTCTATTAATATAGATTGCGAAAAGCAATGGGCCCAAGATAGAGCCTTGAGGTACACCCCTAATCAGGGGTTTTAAGGGCGACACCTTCCCTTCGGCCTTAACTTGCTGAAAATGGCCTGATAGGTAGTTGTTGAACCATCCGATTGAAAGGGCATCCAGGCCAATAGTCCAGAGAGACGAGAGAAGCAAGGAGTGGTCAACAGTGCTGAAAGCCTTACTGAGGTCCAGAAAAAATGCACCAACAAAGTTTTTGTTATCCAGGTCACTCTGCCAGTCTTTGATCACCTTGACTAGGGCAGAGATTGTGCTGTGTTGAGCCCTGAAACCTGACTATAGTGGGTTTAGGAGCTTCGCTGCTTCCAGATGATTCCTGACCTGTGAGTTAATGATTCTACCAACAGTTTAGAGAGGACTGGGAGGAGAAAAACAGGCCTGTAATTGTTCAGGTAGCTGGAATCACCTTACAGTGATCTAAACTTTGTTCTGCCACTACCAGTCTGCCAGTGCCAGGCCAGCATATCATTTTTTTTAATATTTACTAAAGATAACTTAAAATCTCAATCTGAGAGACTAGAGTGTGATGTTAACCCTACTGGGTCCTTAATGTAAATGCGGCAATAGCGTGCGACATTATCGTGAACAGACCTGTGTGCTCTCCATGTTGGAACCCCGGAGTTAGAATCCTAAGTGGGGAGGTCTGGGGGCATAGCCCCCCTCAGATCAAAATAAATAAATAAATTACGCAACGTAATTAAGTCGCATGGCATTCTGCCGTGTGACATTTTGACCCTGTTCCAATGTTCACATTCAGAGTCAGACTGACATACTAGACTAAGCACGGTCTAAGTTCTTCTGCCAGTGTTGTGCCAGCATAATAATTTTGTTTCATATTTACTTAAAAAATCCACAGTGTGGTTGGGGTTAACAGGCAGATGGTGCTAGACTCACCTGACCATTGCTGTCATCAACAAACTAAGTTGAAAGCTGTTGACTAACTGGTGTTGTTGTGACCATTTAATTAAAAGTTTAATAGTTAAAAAAAAAACTGCAGTGCAGTCAATGGCCCTGTCCCTGTGAGGTTGACCCCCCAGTCCCAGATAGACTACTAGTAGTATTTAACTGTGCTGTGCAAATCTGTGAGCAAACTTGTTGTCTCCTTAAGTTCTTGACTGCGAGACTGTAAGTGTGACCTATAGCCAAATAGTACTGCACTTACCTTACATAGTCCTCCTGTCCTGTCCATACAGTCTGTACCAGTGTCTGACCATCCGAAAGCCAACAAAATGCGAATAAAATATTAAAGCCAGAGATCGGATTGCAGCAGTGCCTGCTGTGCCATGAAAGTGAATAGGCAGTGTTCTGTCTGTGTGTGTCCATGAACTCTGTATGAGGGTGAGCAGCTGAGACTTATCTAGCCTATTACAGTCCTCCTGCCCTGTCAGTACAGTCCTTACCACCAGTGTTTGATCGTCCAAAAGCCAACAAAATACAAATAAAATATTAAAGTCAACTCTGTCTGTGTGTTCCTGTGCCCTGTGTGAGGGTGAGCAGCTGAGATTTATCTAGCTTGTCACACTCCTCCTGTCCTGTTTTTGTGTGGAGGGGTTGTGGGATAACAGATGGATCAGACACTGAAATTCAGGTACAACACACAATCTCTGTGTGATGTTTATTTAAAATACAGGACATAAGCTTCAGTAATGTCATAGTCCTTCTTCAGTACATCACTTTGCAGCAACAGACAATGTATGTCCTTTCTCTGCACTCAGCCAGCACTTACTGACACTGATCTCTGATCTAAACATTTTTAGTGAAAACCCTTCATCCCTATGTGGTCCTTGTCTGCTTGGGTAGTGGGGGCTCAACAAAAACAACAAAACAAGCTATAGACAAAGCATCTCAATGCAAAATCACTGAAAAAAGGGCTACTTTAGAGGACACTGGCAACAAATCAAGTTTCAAAGAAATACAACATCATACATACTTCCATAATGCAAAGCATCGTGGGATATATGCAGATCACCATGGAATTTCAGACTTGTTCAGTTTACAGCAATTTACATGCATTTTAAATAAGACAACTAACTTAATTTCTATAGTAGTCACCTATTACATTTTACCTTTATTAAAAACACCTAGCGCCATGGTATTTTCAACATTTACAGGTTTGATAAACATAAAGGCCCAGATATTCAAAAGGGTTGAGCATGGCACAACAGTGTTGCATCATGCGCAACCCACTGATGCGCCCTAGTATGATATTCAAAAGGTAAAAGTGCACGGCACAAATCCCGATGTGCCGGAGCGCATCAGTAATGTATGCAGGTACAGGTGGGGGAGCGTGCCCATGCATACTCTGCACAGTCCGATATTCAGCCCGGGATGTGCAGAGCCATGCATGTGCAACCTCCTGTGCCGACACAAACAGATCAAAAAAGAACAACTGATGGCCACCACAGGTGAGCTGCCGATTGCAGGGTGCACACGGCATACTACATGTGAGTGGCCACCCGAGTTCTGGCTGCACCTGGTGGCACCCCCTCCATGCCCAATCATGGGCATTTGTAATAAACAATAAAGAATTCCCCAATATCCCTGATGGTCCAGTGGACCGCTGCCTGCCCGATCGCGGGCATTTGTTAAAAAAAACATGTCCTATATCCCTGGTGGTCCAGTGGACCGCTCTCTGCCCGCTCGAGGGCATCTGTATAAATAAAAATAAGTAATTCCTTTATCCTTGGTGGTCCAGTGGACCGCTATCTGCCTAATCACAGGCACTGGTAAAAAAAAGAATTAATTCCTATATCCCTGGTGGTCTAGTGGTACCCCCTCCCACCCACCCACTAAGCCCCACCGCCCGCTCCCGCCCAGTCAGCCAGTGGGTGGAGCATCCCACCCACCTGCTGTCCCTCGCCCCACCGACCGATTAATCAGTAGGCTTGTATGCCCACACCATAGCATGAGCCAATGGGCGTGCAGCCCGTACCATACTACACATTCCACAACTAACTTAATTTCTATAATAGTCACCTATTACTTTTTACCTTTATTAAAAATGCCTAGTGACATGGTATTTTCAACATTTACAGGTTTCATAAACATAAAGTATATACATCAAGGTATTTTATGACATAGTGCTGTTACATACTAAATCCAACAACGATAAACATAACCTGCTTTACATATGTGTAGAGGTCACCACAATAACCGCCCTGTCCGAGGACCTGAGAGGGAAAAGGAAAATTAAAGATGATACTATAGCATAGTCAAGAAAGGGAAGGGGGTGCCCATAGGTGGCCAGCCTTCTGGACTAGAAATTGTAAAGGCTAGATTAGGCTAAGAAATAGAAGAACTGTTGCAACAGATTTAGGAAAAGGTCAGTCCTCAAGAGTGGCAGGAGCTCCCTGTCACAGTCCGTCCCACCAGTGTTTGACTGTATGAAAGCCAATAAAATGCAAATAAAATATTAAAGTCAGAGGGTTAATTGCACAGAGGTGTCTGCTGTGCCGTGAAAGTGAATAGGCAGTGATCTGTCTGTGTGTGCCTCTGAACTCTGTGTGAGGGTGAGCAGCTGAGCCCTATCTAGCCTGTTACAGTCCTCCTGCCCTGTCTGTACAGTCCCTACTATTGTCTGACTGTCCAAAAACCAAGAAAAAAATAAAAATAGTCAGACTGTTAGGATTTAAGAGGGGTTGTTGTGTCAGTTAGGAGAGGGGTGCAGGATGCTACCAGCACCTGTGCAAGAGTAAGACGAAAATGCGGTAGGGCCCAAAAACCCTGTTGGTGGACCAGGGAGGTCCAGGAGGTGGTGTGGGGAAAGAAAGCAGCCTATAAGAAATTCAAGTGCTCAAGGAGTGAAAGGGATCAAGGGAGTATGAGCTGTTGGCTAGAAGGGCCACTAGAGTGGTGAGGCGGCTAAGGCAAGGAAGGAGCAGAACCTGGCCAGGGAAATTAGGAGAGGAAAAGGGTTCTTAGATACACTGGGGAAAGACGAAGGGTGAAGGGCAGATTAGCAGGATTAAATCAGGGAGAGATGGGCACAAGACCCAGAGGAGCAGGCTGAGGTACTAAATGAGTACTTCACCTCAGTTTTCACCAAGGAAAATGGGGATGCTGCATCATACATGGAGGAGACAGAGATAATGAGGAGGGGACCCTTACCAATCGGCAGGTCTGGGAGGGGGGCATCACTGGCAGGTGGGGGAGGCTAAGCAGGGAGAAGAGGTACTGGAAGTGGAAATCACAGCAGAGAGAGTGAGGGAAGCCCTCAGCTCCCTTAAGATGGAGAAAGCACCGGGGCTGGATAAATTACATCCTAGAGTGCTGAAGGAACTTGCAGATGTCCTGGCGAAACCCCTGGCAGAGCTTTTCACCATCTCTCTGAGGACAGGGTGGGTGCCCCAAGACTGGAAGGTGGCGCATGTAGTGCCTATCCACAAGGGGGGATCAAGGGAGGTGGCAGGGAACTACAGGCCTGTCAGCCTGACATCAGTGGTGGGCAAGGTGATGGAGGGCATTGTCAAGGAGTGGCTAGGGGGGGCCTGGATAAGTCAGGGTGCCTGGATGATAGACAGCATGGATTCATCCTGGGGAAATTGTGTCAGACAAACCTGGTGGAGTTCTATGACTGGGTGACAAGTGCCTTGGACCTGGGTAGACCAGTGGATGTCCTCTTTGTGGACTTCAGCAAGGCATTTGACTCTGTTCCTCACGGGGGCCTGTTGGATAAACTAGGAGAAATGGGGGTGGGAAACCAGATGATCCGATGGATGAGCAATTGGCTCCAGGACCGGGACCCAGAGGGTCGTAGTTGATGGGATAATCTCTTCCCAAGGAGGGTCATTAGTGGGGTCCCACAGGGATCAGTCCTTGGGCCCTTCTGTTCAACGCCTCATTATCTGACATAAGGACAGGAATCAGGAGTGAGATGAGTCTCTTTGCAGATGACTCGAAACTGGGGGCAGTGGTGGATGGGGAGGAGGGGAGGGTGGCCCTGCAGGGGGACCTGGAGGCTCTGGAAAGATGGTCTAGAAAATGGAAGCTGAGGTTTAATGCAGGGAAATGCAAGGTACTCCACCTGGGGGCCAGAAACCCAGGCCAAGTGTACACCCTGGGGGGGGGAAATACTACAAGTCTCAATGGCTGAGAGGACAGCCTGGGGGTGGTGGTGGATGTCAAGATGAACAACTCTGAGACTTGTAGGAGGCAGCAGCCAAGGCCAACAGAATGCTGGGATGCATCGCTAGTGGGATCACCTCCAGAAGGAGGAAGTGATACTCCCCTGTATAACTGCTTGGTGAGGCCGCACCTGGAGTACTGCATGCAGTTTTGGAGGCCACACTTAAAGAGGGACATTAACCTCCTGGAGAGGGTCCAGAAGAGGGCAACCAAAATGATTTGGGGCTTGGGGGACAGGACCTATGAGGAGAGGCTCGAAGAGCTAAATATGTACACTTTGGAAGAGAGAAGGGACCGGGGGGACATGATAGAGGTCTTCAGGTACATGAAGAAGGTAAATAGGGGAGGAACAGTGAAGGTGCTTTGAAGGAAGGAGGAAGGGGCCACTAGAGGGCATGGGTGGAAGCTGGAGGGGGGAAGATTCAGGGGAGAAAGGAGGAGGTGCTACTTCACTGAGAGGGTGGTAGAGCCATGGAATGCACTACCTAGGGGGCTGGTGGAGGCAGAGACAGTGGAGGGGTTCAAGAGGGGGTGGGACAGGTACAGGGGAAGGGTTCAGGAAGCAAAATCCAATGCAGCAAGAATATCCGGAACTGGGAAGGGAGAAGCCAGAGAAGGCGAGGGGGACAGCAAGGTCAGCACCCAGGGTGGGGGCTGACCAAACGAGCAGACACGAAAGACCATTAGGCCTATTCTGCTGGCATTTTAGTATGTTAGTATGTTAGAAACAAAGTACTGTGAACTGGCTGTCTAGTGCTATTCTGACCTCCACTGACTCTCTATAATATTTTAATCATGTTCTGTATAGACCAGAAACTAACAGTGTAACCTGTCAACACAAGAAAAACACACATTGTAAGTTAAAATGGACAAGTTTATTAAAAAATGGGCTTAACAAAGTGATGCAAGCAGCACTAAAGCTGCACCAACAAATGACGTAGCAAGTTGTGAGACTGAAGCTGAGGAAACAGCAGCTGCACAAGTTCGTGTTGCTAGGGATGTGGACGTGGTCGATGTTGAGAAGCCATGTAGCAGCAGCAGCAGCACTCTGTCTGTAAAAGAAAGGAATCATTAGTGGTCTCCAAGAAAAAAGGCAGAACCTTTCAAGAAAGGTGGATTGACCGGTTCAGATGGCTACTGTATGATTCAAATCAAAAAAAGGCATTCTGTTCAGTGTGTAAAGAGGCAAGAGAGAAAAAAATGCTCACATTTTCCACAAAAGCTGATGAAGCATTCACAGTTACTGGTTATAGTGCATGGCATAAGGCAATAGAAAGAGTTGAATCCCATGAGAAAAGTGGTTGTCACAGTGAGGCTGTAACGAAAATGCAGGTCAAGCAAAATGTGTATAGCATTATGCCTGATGCCAGTGGGCAGCGAGCAGTAGATGCAAGGATTGCACTTTTGAAAATGATGACAACTTTAAGCTTATTGGCCTGACAGGGGCTTTCCATACAGATGAGAGTTCAAATTACATGCAAGAGCTAAAAGTGCGAGCCACTGATTGTCCACAGTTACAGCAATGGTTGTTAAGGGATAGCTATAGGTGGTTGTCTCATGACATAATGAATGAAATGCTGGACATTATTGGACAAGATGTGCAAAACACAATTGTTTCCAAAACCAAAGCAGCTCAGTATTTTGCTGTAATGATGGATGAGACAACTGACATTGTTTTTCATGAGCAAGTCTCAATATGTTTTCGATTTGTCAGTGAGGATTTCAGAATTGAAGAAGCATTATTAGGATTTCATGAAACACCAGCTGTAGCTGCTGCTACACTATTCAGTATCCCAAAAGATGTTCTGTTACGTTTTGACTCAGATATACATAAATGCCGGGGTCAGTGTTATGATGGGGCTGCTACTGTGGCTGTGTTTCATTCTGGAGTGCAGGCTAGGTTAAACGCTGTTGAGACTAGGGCCCTATTCGTACATTGTTTGGCACATTTTTTGAACCTTGCAGTGCAGGACTGCATCAGCAATATACAAGAATGTCAAGACATGCTAAATCAGTTATGGGAACTCATAACATTCATTAGAGACTCTCCAAAATGGCTAACTTTTTTTGAAAACATACAAAATGGTATGGAAGACACTAGGCCTGGCTCTTTACGATCATTTGCTCCAACAAGGTGGACAGTCAGAGCAAATAGTTTAAATTCGATTCTAGAAAGCTATTTCGTTTTACTGGAATTTCTGAACAGTGTGTCCTCAGAGAATACTCAGGAGTGTGTGGCAAAAGCAGGAGGGTTCTTGGCACAGCTACGATCATTTAAAGGATTTTTCTTCTTGAGTCTTCTCTTACAAATGTTCTCTCACTGTGACAGTGTAAACACAGCCCTTCAAGCAACCGCTCTTCAATTTCTAAAAGCTAATGGTATGATTCAAACTCTTCTTGATACTATACAACAATACAATGTCCTGAAGGGCTCTTTGATGCCTCCAGATGCTACAAGAAGACATGGAAGGAAGAATGCCCTGAAGGGCTCGTTGATGTCGCCAGGTGCTGCAAGAAGACATGGAAGTTCCTTGTCTTTTTGCAGCACCTGGTTTAGGCAAACTAAAATCTCAAAGGGCATCCTTTTACAGCACCCGGGGCATCAAAGAGCCCTCCAGGGCACTCTTGCACCCTGTGGAGTGGTGGCATTATCTGCAACCTAAAATCACAACAAACATCCTTAGAGCACCTGGAAGCATGAACGGGCCCTCCAGGGCACTCTTCTATGTCATCTTGCAGCACCTGGAGGCATCAAAAGCCCTCCAGGGCACTCTTCCATGTCTTTGTTCAGCATCTGGAGGCAACAAAGAGCCCTCCAGGGCACTCATGCACCCTGTAGAGTAGTGGTGCTGTACCCTAAAGTCACAAAGGGCATCCTTAGAGCACATGGGAGCATCAAAGAGCCCTTCATGGCACTTTTCCCTTGGAGGGCTCCAGGGTACTCTTCTACGTGTTCTTGCAGCACATAGAAACATAGACTTTGATGGCAGATAAGGACCACTTGGTCCACCCAGTCTGCCCATTTCCCTACCTATTGGATAAGCTGCAGATTCTAGTTAACCAACAGCCTACTTCCTGAAACCCCCTACTATGATTACCTTATGTCTGTCCCATGCATGTTTGAATTCCCCCACTGTTTTAGACCCCACAAACTCTCCAGGAAGGTGGTTCCATGCATCCACCACTCTCTCCATGAAAAACACATTCCTCACATTACCCCTGAGCCATCCCCCCTCTATCTTTAAATTGTGCCCCCTTGTTCTTACACATCTCTTTTTCTGAAAGATGCTACCCTCCTGGACTTTGTTGATTCCCTTGAGGTACTTGAAAGTTTCTATCATGTCCCCCCGTCCCTCCTTTCATCAAGGATATACATATTAAGCTCTCTCAGTCTCTCTTCATATGGTTTCTGATGCAGACTCTGCATCATTTTAGTTGCCCTCCTCTGGACTGCTTCCATCCTGTGTATGTTCTTGCATAGATGAGGTCTCCAAAACTGTACTCAGTACTCCAGATGGGGTCTCACCAACTGTCTGTACAGAGGGATAACCACTTCCCTTTTTCTACTTGTGATGCCCCCCTATGCACCCCAGTATCCCCCTGGCTCTCCTTACTGACTTCTCACATTGCTTACCCACCTTAAGGTCATCTGATATGACTACCCCAGGTCCCTTTCCATTATTGTTGTTGTTAGTACCTCCTCTGCTATTGTGTACTCTTCTCCTGGGTTTTTATTTCCCAGGTGCATTACTTTGCACTTCTTTGCATTGAATCTAAGTTGCCATATGTCTGACCATTCCTCCAACCTTGCCAAGTTCCTTCTCATCCTTTCTATCCCCCCTTGTGTATCAATTCTGTTACAGATCTTTGTGTCATCTACAAAGAAACATCAGAGAGCCCTCCAAGCCAGGGAAAAGTGCCGTGGAGGGCACTTTGATGCCCCCAGGTGCTCGAAGGCTGTCCCTTGTGATTTTAGGGTACAGCACCACCACTCCACAGGGTGCAAGAGTGCCCTAGAGGGCTCTTTGTTGCCTCCAGGTGTTGAAAGAAGACATGGGAGAGTGCCTTGGAGGGCCCTTTTGTGCCCCTAGGTGCTCTAAGGATGTCCTTTGTGATTTTAGGTTGCAGACAGTGCCACCACTCCACATGGTGCAAGAGAGCTCTGGAGGGCTATTTGATGCTTCCAGGTGCTAAAAGGATGCCCTTTGAGATTTCAGTTTGCCTCCACCAGGTGCTGAAAAAATACAAGGAACTTTCATGACTTCTTGCAGCACCTGGAAGCATCAAACAACCCTCCAGGGAACTCTTCCTTCCAGTCTTCTTGCAGCACCATCCTGGAGGCATCAAAGAGCATTCCAGGGCACTCTTCCATGTCTTCTTGCAGCACATGGCTGGAGGCATCAAAGAGCCCTCCAGTGCACTCTTCCATGTCTTCTTGGAGCACATGGAGGTATCAAAGAGCCCTCCAGGGCACTGTTGCACCCTGAGTAGTGGTGGCACTGTAGTCATCACTAAGGGCATTCTTAAACCACATGAGAGCATCAAAGAGCCCACCAGGACACTCTTCCATGGGTCCTTAACTGGAGGCATTTAAGAGCCATTCAGGGTACTTTTGCACTTACACACTGTTGAGTGGTGGCACTGCAACCTAAAATAAGTGTTCTGGCATGATTGCAAAACTAGCATGAAAGATCCCTCCAGGACACTCTCCTGTTGATCTTAGCACCTGCTTAGGCATCAAATTACCACCAATGGCACCCTGGCATCCTCTACAGTGGGGTAGTTGTGATGGCAGCATACTCATTCCAAAATCTATCAAAATATCCCCCAAATGTACCAGAAAGCATGGAAAACCCTATAGCTTCTAGGGGCCTAGGCGGCCCCTAGACCCTTGCCTTTTATTAGGAACCTGAGCACCCACAAACTTTTTTCAAAACCTGGCACCCCTGGAAGCCACTAAAACTTATGTCAAGAGCCAGCGCAAGAATGATAGGACCAAGGAACATAGCTGGATGAGTAGAGAGGTAGTGGAGAAGGTGAGGGGAAAAGAGGAATGCATTTTGGACCTACAAGTTATCCAACAGGGCAGAAGACAAAGACAAATATGTGACGAAATCCAGAGATGTGAGCAGAGAGGTAAGGGAAGCAAAGGCGGCTAGGGAATGGAGGTTAGAGCAGAGGATCAAAGGAGGGGACAAGGATTTTTTCAGATATATCAGAGAGAAGAGGACGAGCAAGGATCAAGTTGTTAGGATCAGGAGGGGAAGTGGGTGAGTAGAAAAGGGGATGAGCAGGCAGAAGTACTTACTGAATACTTCTGTTCAGTCTTCACCAAGGAGAGGGATGGGTCCATACCTGAGAGGAAGGGCAAGGTGGGAGAAGGTGAGGGAGAAGCAACCACAAATGGGGAAATCATGGTGAAAAGGGTTAAGAAGGGCCTTAAACCCCTGAAGGTGGACAGGGCATATGGCACAGACAGAGTCCACCCCCAAGTTGCTGAGAGAGTTGTCAGAGGTACTGGTAGGGCCACTGGTGGACCTCTTCAGTGCCTCTCTGAACTCGGGATGCATGCCCAGGGACTGGAGGGAAGCACATGTGGTACCTCTCTATAAGAGTGGGCCCAAGGATGAACCAGAGAACTACAGACTGGTGAGACTTACTGCAATTGTGGGAAAACTGATGGAGACACTCCTCAAGGAAAGGCTGGTGCAATTTCTTGAGAAAGCAACCTCTGGGACAGCTGGCAGCATGGGTTTGTTTCAGGCAGATCCTGCCAGATGAACTTAGTTGAATTTAATGACTGGGTTACAAGGGTACTGGACAGGGGACATGCAGTGGATGTCCTCTACCTGGATTTCCACAAGGCCTTTGACTCGATGTCATATGGTAGGCTGACTTGCAAGTTGAAGAGTCTGGGAGCAGGGAAGAAACTGGTCAGATGGGTTTGAGAACTGGCTGCAGTGTAAACAGCAGAAGGTAGTAGTGAGGGGGAGGCATCTGAACCAAGGGCAGTAACAAGTTGTGTACCTCAGGGCTCGGTGCTGGGACTGGTTTTGTTTAACATTTTCATAGTCGACATTGCAGTAGGGATTAAGAGCAAGATCAGTCTCTTCATAGATGACTCAAGGATTTGTGCTGAGGTATTTGAGGGAGAGGGAGCAAAAGTACTTCAGGAGGATTTGGCAAAACTGGAGGAATGGACTCACACTTGGCAGCTTGGTTTCAGTGCCAAGAAGTGTAAAGTGATGCATTTAGGAGACAAGAACCCAGGACACAATTACTAGCTGAAGGATGTCCCATTAACAAAATGCAAGGAGGAGAAGGATCTGGGAGTGCTGGTAACCAGGGAGATGAACCACTCTGCTCAGTGCAGGAAGGCAGCAGCAAAGGCAAACAGAATGCTAGGTTGTATAGCAAGGGGGATTACTTCCAGGAGTGGAGAGATCATCTTGCCCCATACAGGTCCCTGGTGAGACCTCACCTGGAGTACTGTGTGCAATTCTGGCACTGCTACTTGAAGAGAGAAACTACCTGAGAAGGTACAGTGCAGGGCAGCAAAAATTATCCTGGGGGTGGTGGACAGACCATATGAGGAGAGACTGATAGAGCTCAATATTTATACCCTGGAGGAAAGAAGGAAGAGGTGATATGATAAAACCTTCAAGTACCTGAAGAGTTTGAACAGAGTAGAAACCAGGTGTATGTTCAGTCTGAAGGGCAGAAGGGAAACCAGGGAACACTCTATGAATTCGGAAGGGTGCAAGTTCAAGAGGGAACGGAGGAGGCACTATTTCACAGAAAGGATGGTGGCAGAGTAGAACACTGCCAGAGGAAGTCATATTGTTGCGGAGGTTTTGGAGCTTCAAAATGGGGGTGGGACAGATTCAAAGGGAGGGTACAAACCAGGAGGGGGCATGAGATGGGGGGAGGGCATATGAAGAAGGGCAGATGTAGTCTAATGGATTGAAGTGCTACACATTCAAGCAGACTAGATAGACTGAATGGCCTGTATCTGCTGGCAATTCTGTATGTTCATGCAACTGAAATACAGGCATTTTTTTCTCTCTTATTTATTTAGTTTTTGTTGACAGGGTAAGTGCACTAAAATCCTGCCTATTTTCAGGCACAACCCAGGGGAGGGGGATACAGATGAATCTCAACTGACCTTGAACCAGATTAAGCTGTTGGTGGTATTTTTAGTGAATGAGGGAAATTTGGCCAGGACACTGGGGAAATTCCCTTACTCCACCAGGGGGCTCTTTTTCCTGTGTGCAGGAATGGAGGAGCACAGTTTGAAGCTGGACTGAGGAGGACTTGCTGATGTGGCAGTAGAGGTGGCTGACCACAGTTTGGAACAGAACTTTGAGGAGAATTTGGAGACAGAGGATATGGATTTAGTCCCTGCATCACAAAGTATGGAGACTGTATGGATATTTCTGAGTCAGTACAGAAATCTGAGGAGCATGTTAGCCTCTACTGAGGGTCTAGAGTATGTGCAGCTTCAATCTACAGAAATGGAGAAATTACCTGGACAACAGGAGACAATTGTAGAAGTTTTGAACCCTACTGTATTGGATTTGTTGCAGCGTGAAGAGGAGCGGCATCTACAGGCCCGTTGGATACTGCTGGCACAAATGGTTGACACTTTTAAAAAGGATGCATCGATATCACAGGCATTAACAGATACAGAGATGAAAACGACAAAGCTGAATACATCTCAGAACCTGCAAAATATTGCTCCTCCAGACTTGGGATCTGAGCAGCAGGTTAGTGACACTGACTGTATGACTAACTCAGTGAAACGTCTGTGGGGAACATGTCAGGAATGGCAACCATAGGTGTGCAACCCAGCCTAAGGCAGCCCACAGTAACATCAGATAGCTTACCTGATCTTGATGCACTCACTGGAGGTGAAAATATGCAAGGTACAGAGAAACAAAAAATAGATTTACAACCTGGTCTTAGTTGGGATGAAGCAGTAACATTAGAAATTGGACAAGATGAAACCTGGTCTGCCGAAAAGGCTTTACTCGCAGCGGGCTGGAAAAGAAACCCTACAAATGGTCAGTGGGTCTCGGGGACTTCCCCGATAAGAACATTTGAGGACGAGGAGACTAGGCAGGCTGAGGTTCCTGCAACTACTCATCATGGAGAGACCCCTTCACCTCTGGAACTCCCAGAGGAGGTGTTGTTAACCCAGAATCCTATCTTAAACATACCAGGATCATCAACAACTTTGTTGCCGCATAACCCAACCCCAAAACCCTCGCCTGTCACTGGGCCCCAAGCTAGAGTAAATAAAATGTCATATTCTATGGTTACTTCAAGGACCATCAGTAAACCTAAGGGGTTGCCTCCATGAGGCCCTATGCAGCCAGCTAAATTGCATAATGCGGTTAAACTTTGCTATCTTAGAGGTCTAACAGAAGCCCCAGATAGGTTGTATGTTGCTAGACAACTACTGAAAGATTCACTGAATTTTTTGCAAATGAAGTGCATGCACTGATTCATGTGTCTGGGGGAATGACATTTGATGTCAGTTTCAAGACACAGCAAGGGCTGGAATGATTTTGGCTGAAATACCATAAATTACAAAGGATCCCATTATGGACACCCTTTTCTGTTCTGCCCCTATCTAGGCTCACCCAGAAGACAATAACTGTTTTATTTAGAAGTGAGGGAGTCAGTATGAATGACCTGACACACTGGCTTAAAGTACAATGTACTGTACTTTCGGATCCAGAAGCAATTTTTGATTCTGTACAGTTGTGGACTGGGGGATGGAGGGTGCAAGTCATGCTCAAAATAACAGACACAGGGTTGGCTCATCTCCCCAATAGTTTCTTTTTGGGTAGGGATAGGGGGTCCTTTTTTATTCCGGGCAGCCCAAAGCATGCTACCGCTGTGGGTCAGTAGCACATTTAAGTACTGCATGTGACCAGATAAAATGTACGGTCTGTGGGGAACTGGGGCATTCGGGTTTTCATTGTGTTGAACAGGAAAGATGTAACCTATGTGACGCACTTGGCCATAACTTTCAATCTTGCCAATGGGCTGCACACAATGTGCCTGAATTGGCTGATGGCACGGAACAAAGGCTATATATAACCCTAGCCCAAAAACAGAGAATCTTGCCCAGAAGGATCAAGGGGAAGGGGTGAAGAGAGGGATTTGGCTGAACAAAGAAGGGACGAGAGGGCTACTCCCGACACACTGGCACTAAATATTCCTATAACTTCAAACTGGACTCCACAGTTTGATAATTCCAGGGATTTCCTCCCCCCTTCCTGTGTCTCAACCAGTAAAATGATGGACAATGGAGTTAGGAGTTTAATTGAAGAAACTCCACAGATAGGAGCCCCTGACAGTGCGAAGGAGTCTCAAACCACAGTGTTGTCGTCTCATGACTTAAGGTTAGCAAAGAAGCCTGGAATGGAAATAATGCTGCCACCCCCTTCACCTCAACAAACAGGATCACAATTTACTACTCTTTGGGTGGCCCATAGCAGAAAATTGCTAGACTCACAGCCATGTCTAGTGGCAGTCCCCCTCTTGAACAAATACGAGCTATTACATTCCACGGGGGAGTCTTCAGATTATTCAGATTCCTCATCTGTGCAGTCTTCTATACCGGACCAAACTACTGATACTGAGGCACCAGTGGAAAAAACTGGAGCTCAGAAAAGAATAGCCAAAACTAAACATAAGGAGTCTGCTACTCATAAGGGTAGATTAAAGTAATAATGGCATTGTTTTCTTTTTCTATTCTCTTCCTGAATGCTGATCCCAGGACATGTTTTTCATACTATTAATGTAAATAGTATCAAGAACCCAACTAAAAGAGATTTTGTTTTTTCTTATTTATTATTGTCTGCTGCCAGTATTATTTTTTTACAAGATGTTAGATTTCACACGTTGCCTGAAGTAATGCAAGCCACTAGGGCATGTACCCAGGTCCATCTTTTTGGTCAATAGGCCAGGAAGTAGCTACAGGGGTGGAAATTTTGTTCCACTTTACGAAAATAGTATTAGTGAAATTATATGATGTAGTTCCGGGACAGGTTCTTATTCTAGATATTAAATTTCAGCAGGTTTCTTATAGATTAATTAATTATTATGCTCCACAAACTAAAGCACTTCGGGTTGAGACGTTAAAAATTATCCAGCCTTTTTTACACACTTCACAAGTTTGTTATTTTTGGTGGTGACTTTAATTGCAGCTTATCGCTTAAAGACAAAACACATACTTCTAAAACAGTTAAAATATATTCTGATTCCCTTTTTTTTGTCCTCCATGATAAAGACAGCTAAACTCATTGACTCCTATTCATCATATACGGAGCAACACACACCGACTTTTTACAAAGGAAACTTAGCCACTAGAATTTATTTTTTGTTTATATCTTATCAATTATGTATTAAGAGGGTTGAAGTGCAGATAGCAGAATTCTCCAATCATAGGAGGGTGTCTGTTGAAATTGGAGATGTTAGTAATGTTCAGAAAGGACCGAGTACCTGGAAAATGAATACATCCATATTAGCGGATATGAGTTTTAAACTTCTTTCGACTGAATTTGTAGTGGCTAGAAAATCTGTGTTTATTTTATATGAGGATGCAGTACAGTGGTGGCAAGACACCAAAAGGATCCTGTTTTTTTTCTTGAAACAATATAGTAAAACTGTATGCATGACCAAATATAAAGAATACTTAGCGATTCGGACTCACCTACAGAGATTATTTACATTGTCTATTACCACTAAACACAATTACACCCCACAGATTTAAATTTTTAAGGATAAAATGCAACAGTTCCATATAGAAAAATCCCAATTTATTCGATACCAACAACAGTTTGGTACCACAGATTCGACTGACTCAGTATGCCCTTTTGAAGCATGTCATTCCTGTATTAGTCATAAAGAAATGTTGTCCTTATATGATTATCAGGGTCAAATAGTACAAACTAAGGATTGGATTATGGCAGTAGTTACTGCCTATACTGGGGAAAAGTTTAGTCCAATCGCTTTTGATACTGCACGAACTGCTGAGGTGTAATCCCACATTGATTTTCCTGGCATTTCTTTACAGGACAGTGCAAATCTGGTTACAGATATACATCTAGCAGAAGTGGTGGAGGGTATTCGGACTCTGAAAGTGAATATGGCCCCTGGCCCAGACAGTTTGCCATCTGAGTTATATATAAGTTTTTAGTTCCATACTGGGGGGAAGAATTGACTGAAGTTTATAACTGTCTGTTAAAAAGTCCATCTTTGCCGTTACATTTAAATATGGGCTCTCTGATATATCTCTTTAAGAAAGGGGATAAAAGAGTCATAATAAATTGGAGATCAATATGTTTATTAAATACTGATTTTAAAATACTGTCTAAAATATTGACAAAACGTCTGCTGTCGGTAGCCACAGAGGTAATTTCGGACAGTCAGACTTCCTCCATTCCTGGACGATGTATTCAAGATAATCTGGTGTTGATAAGAGAAATTTTTGAGAGAGGTCATTCCACTCTTTTAAATTGGTATGTCCTATCCTTAGATCAAAAACAGACCTTTGACATTGTTCAACATGATTTTTTATGGCTTGTTTTGGCTAAATTTCAAATTCCAGGAGGTTTTGTACAGTGGCTTAAACTGCTCTATAGAACTGCAGCAGTTTTTCCACTGGTTAATGGATGGCATGGCCTACTGGTTGGGATTAAGAGACAGGTAAGACAAGGGTGCCCCCTAAGTCCCATTTTATATATCTTTTTTCTGGATCCTTTGTTGCGTATGTTAGAGTACTTCCAAGCCCTTTCCCCTATTGTTTCATCCTCTACATTACAAGTAAGCCCAGTTCTGGCTTATGCAGATGACATTTGTTTATTGGTACAAGATAAAGCCTCCATACTGGAGGCCTTGCAGTTATGCTCCACATTTGGATCAGTGGCAGGAGCATGTCTTAACCTACACAAATGTGTAGGACAGAAGTTAGGACAGGATAGCCCCACCCCGGTAAATATTGGGGCATTAAATTTCAAACAGGTCCAATTAAAATTTTGGGAATCCATTTTGGAATGGAACATCCAGACCTTTTTAATTGAGAGGAGAAACTAGAGATAGCGCAAAGAAAAGTAAATGGCTGGAATAGATGGAAAATGGGAAAAAAGAAGAGAGTTTATTTAGTTAAAACTTACTTGGTTCCAGTGTTTTTGTTTATAAGTCATATTTTTCCACCACCAAAAATGTTAGAAACAAGATTACAGAGTATTTTTTTCCAGGCTGTATGGGGAAGTCGGCTCAACCCCATTCAATGAAATAAGTTGTATTTACCCATTAATCAGGGGGGAATTAAACATGATTCATCCTTTATTTTTTTTCAATAGTATTTTTTTTATGGCTAATTTACGTCCCATTCTAATCCATATGGGTAAGGGATGGGATCCTTGGGTTTACGAGACAATTCAGATGTGGTTTCGGCTGTGGGAAGGGGAAATCTGAGGATGCTAAAACAGTTGCAAACAGCCCCTATGTATTGGAGAGAGACATTTACCAGACTTAGACAATGGAAGGTGACAACCCTGGGGATTATCTCTGGGCAGAGGTAACATGTGTATGTGGAGCTACTGGGTACAGTCTGTCAGGTACCAGTAGTGTTTGACCGCTGCCCAGAGGATAAGAGAATGAGGACTCTTCAGTTTTTATGAAATCCTAGGATCCCCCCTCATATGTGGGATCTGCACTTGCTCAGCTGCCATGGCAAACTCAATGTCAAGGGGAACCAGAAGCACAAACAGCTTTGTGACAGATATTGCAGTCGATTGGACTGTATTACTCAGGTTGAAACTGTAGAACACCTTTTTTTCCAATGTTCTTTCATTATAGGGTTTTGGGATCTTTTGGCTAACATATGGCAGGCATATCCCTGGATAACCTAATGTATGGTGAGGTATCTGGAACCTGGCAAGCATTGGATGGTGACATTAGAAATAATATTTACTGTATGTAAGTGGCAAATATAGACAGCCCAATGTTTGTTTACTTTACAGCAAAAGTAGATTACACACCTAGAAATTTTGGGGAAAATAACTTAAGATCTAAAAAGGATTTGTATGACTGAAAGACAATCAATGCAGGAAACTACCTGGTTAGCCAAATGACAAGGCCTACCTTGGATCACGGACTCAGATGCCCCTATTACTTGAAGGACAATTATAGCTGGTAGATACCAGTTGGCCTTTTTTCTTTGTTATTATTTTCTTTTTTTATGCACAGTCAATTGATGGACAGTTTTTTTTTCTTTCTTTCTTTCTCCCGCATTATGGTTGTACTAGCTGTGTTTTGTGATTTATACATAAATCTGTGTTAAGGTGTGACAAACCTTTGTTTTTTGGTATGATTTTGAAGGTACCATTAGCATGAGTGATATTCATTTATTGTTTCCTTTAAGATTTTTCCTTTTCTTTTTTTTCGTGATTTTCTTTTTTTGGGGGGGTATATGGATTTGACGTGTATATATATATGTTTATGTTTACTTTGTATTTAGTTTCTGTTTCTAATAAAAATTTCCCCTACTCTTTTCGATAAGTGCCATGGGATCTTTAACATCCACCTGAACTACCACCAATCCATGCAGATGGGACCTCGGTTTAACGTCTTATCCAAAAGACAGTACCTCAGAAGCGCAGCACCCCTCTCATGCTGCACTACAGTGTCAGTACTGGGATAGTAACCCAAGTGCCAGATGTGGGAACTGAACCCACAGCCCTCTGATCTCCTGGCTTCAGAAGCAAGTGTGCTACCTACTGAGCCACTGACACTGCTGGCTAATGTCTGAGTGCATGCATCAGATCTTTCAAATCCACCTGCTTGAGACACAAGGGCCATAGACAGCCATGATTCCCAGAGACAGGATGACTACTAAAATAGGCTTTGGTTCCTCCCATAATGGCCTTCTCTGTAGCAGCAATCGTTAAAGAGAGACAGACAGCTAAAGCGACTCTAAACCCAAAACTCATGACACCTTCCCAGACACTAGCATTAGAGTAATGACCCCCTGACGGTTTCCTGCAGAGGCATTTATTATGGAAGGAATAGCACACAGCAAAAGTGGAGGCTAAGGTTACTGTAACACAAATCAAGTCGGTGCCAAGAACCTTCACCACCCATGGAGTGTGCTAAATTACTTAAACAATTATAGGGCAAAATCCTGACCTCTGATTGGCTGAGAGGCATTATCTGACTATTTAGGGACTAGTTAATGTAGATGGTTAAAACGTATTTAAACAAATGATCTTACATATAAAAAACACATTAAAAAGGTTTCTCTTTACATAGAATGCATAACAGCAACAAGGCCTTTTATATGTATAACATAGCCCAGACTTTGCATTAAGTAAGCAACAACCCGTGATAGTGTATGGGGTTATTGGCAGTTAATCCACACCCCAGGTGCATTGTGAGGCATGAGGTCGCAGACTGAGTGCCCTCGCAGCGCCCAGGGTGTGGATCAACTTCCAATAACTGCATACCCTGGAGTCAGTTATTACACTTATAACATTGGTGATGTTTAAAAAAAACTCATGCACAAAGGTGTTTCTTGCCTGTTTGAATAGGGAGAATTCCAGTGTATCCTGCCAACTGAACAAGTAGTCCCCACACCTCATGCATATGTTCTGTATTTTATGAACATACAAATGCCAGAAATAGAGTTAAAATGATTTGGGACATTTGTATATTGACAAAAATAAATAACATTAGCATCACTCATGACTGCATTGGCTCCAATGTGAAGAGAGACAGCGAGGATACTTAATCAATTCTGAATTATATGTCCATGTCTCTCTCACACTGTCAGTAGCTGTCTCTTTCAGGCATTGGTGAACTGCAAGAACACTTAACTGCTCACCTTTGGAGCTCCACTCCCGCCGTAACACCAGTACCATGGTGAGCAGCTCTCACTCTCCGTCTCTCAACAGTATCTGTGTTTCAGCAGCACCATGGTGCAAATGTTTGGGAAGAATTGGGAGGGAGAAGACAAATAGTCACTCTTTCCCCGGTGCATTGGCCCACGCTATTGGCTGCATGCTTGTGGAGGAAGAACAGTGGGGACCACAGTGCAAATGTTTAGGAACGCACAGGAGGGGGAAGACAAGCAGCTGCAGTGCCACAGGCCCACATCTACAGTAGCTGCACCCCAGGCCCACATCTACAGTAGCTGCGCCACAGGCCCACATCTTCAGAGGTGCGCCACAGGCCCACATCCACAGTAGCTGCGCCACAAGCACACATCTACAGTAGCTGTGTCACAGGCCCACATCTACAGTAGCTGTGCCCCAGGCCCACATCTACAGTAGCTGCACCACAGACCCACATGTACAGTAGATGTGCAAAAGGCCCACATGTACAGTAGCTGTGCCACAGGCCCATATGTGCAGTAGATGTGCCAAAGGCCCACATTTGAAAGTACTGATACCTGTGTGTGGCTGAAATACCATACCTCTCTTCAGATCCTTGAACATTCACAGACCTCCCCTCCCCCACAGATCTTGCAGGCAACGTACTCCCCCCCCCGCTCCTATAACTCAAATCTTTCACCCCTCTAACCCTGGCAAAAAGACCGGGTTCCCCACCACTGGTACCAGTCCTGTGACTTCTCTCCCAGCTCCCCTTCTTTTCTCAGCTTGTTCCCACACCATTCCACCAGGGGATTTATGTTCTTTAACCTATGATATGCCTTCATACCTTCTGAGTCTACATAGGCCACCAGACAGACTTTTGTGCCTTCCCCCCTCTAGGTTCACCCAGCCTGTCTCTGCACCACAATGTACCCAGTCTAAAATATAAATTTTAAATAACAATATTCTTGATATTTTTATTATAAAATGGATTTTGTAATGCTTTTAAATGTTCAGTAAATCAAAACAAATAGTTTCAGTTACAGTAAGTGAGCAGCAGGTGGTGCTGTTGATCACAGTTAAGTGCTACTGAGTCAGTTTAGGACTCAGCCCAGCATGCTGCCTTGTCCTGGAGCATCAACTGTTTACTGCTGAGGGACGCATGCTTTTCTGTTTTCCTGGCCTCACCAGAATTTGTAACAGCAGTCAGGGAGCACAGTGAAGAGTATTATTTTTTCCTTTTTGGCCAGCAAGCGCACCCCTGCCCTCCCCAAAAGTCACAAACAGCAACAGCAGTCCAATCTGGTAGTCACTTACTCTCCCGGACTCTTCAAACTACAAGCAGGTCAGGGGAGCTCTGTGATAAAAGTGTGGTCCTGCTTCCCCTCCACACACACACACACACACACACACACACACACACACAATCAACAACAATGGGCCAAACAGGGGCTCAGTTGCTCTCTCAGTCCTGTCAAACTGTACAAATGGGACAGGGGAGATTAGTGACAAGAACACGGTACTGCACCCCCCTCATACAACAATAATGGGCCAAACTGATGCTCACTCACTCTCGTGGCCTGCTCAAACTGTACAAATGGGGCTGGGAGCCCAGTGACAAGAGCACATTCCTATGCCCACCTCATGCAAACAATAACAGTAGGCCAAGCTGGTGCTCATTTGCTGTCCTGGCCCCTTCAAACTGTAAAATTCGGGCCAGGGTGCAAATTGACGGAAGCAGTTGTTTTTGCATGGAAGTGACATTGCGATGATGGAACAACAAGCTGACTCTCGCACAACCTCTACAAATGGGTCCAGGAGCTCAGCAGCAGGAGCAGTCGTTGGTGCCTGCGGCCCGAGTCACATCATGACTTGCACTCCTGTGCCCCTACACACTACCACCAGCAGGACCAGGAAGCGGAGCAGCACAGAACTAGGCAACCCACATTCAGCTTTTATCCTTTGGTTTTTGTTAAAGTGAGACATCATTTATTTTTTCATTGAAGAATTAATCTGGGAGAGGCCTCTGTTTGGTATCTTAGAAAGCAGGTGTAAATTAGGGCTGTGTACACAGCGAATATCATTTCCCGAATACTGCGAAGAACTTCCATTCCGAATATTTGGCTGGCCATTCCGAATCCCTCGTTAGTCGGTATTCAGGAAAGGCTTCAAGAGAGGGTGGGACAGACACAGAAAGTGGATGTATCAAATGATGGCCTGGCTCAGGCGGGTGGGGATGGATGATAGGGGTTTCTGGAACACAAGGCGGGGAGGGCCTGGCACTCAACTAGGGATCTGAGGTTCAAGCAGACTTGATAGACCGTAAGGCCTAATCTGCTGACAATTAGTATGTTAGTATTCCGGAAACAAGATTTCCTAGTCTCGCAGAGCTTCCTTGGCCAATTGGAGGCTTCTCAGCTCTGCAGAACATATGATCTCCTCACTGTAAGACAGCATTCTCAGAGGAGAGAACGTGCTTCACTCTCAGAGCTTCTCAAACTGCAGAATCTTATTGTTGAACTAGTTTTTTTGCTGGAGTGTGATCCTTAAGTTTTAGAGAGACCTTTTTTTTTGTGACTGACTTTTTTGTGTTTTTGCTAAGTTACAGAGGGAGTAGCATTCTAGCCTAAGAGAGAGGGACAACTGTTTGTGTCTGTATCCCCCTTCCCCACTGCATTCATCCATTCCACACTGCTTTAGTGTGTGGTTTTGTTTGGTTTAGATATTTTTTTTATTTAGGGGAACTGTTTCTGGGCTCTGTAACAGTTGTTCACAGAGGATTGTTTGCTAAGCATCATCGCCGCTTTGGCCCACACCCCAGTGTTAAAGTTCGAACCACACAAAAACATGTAGTAGTGTGAGTGTGACAGGCTGCTGCCTGTGATATAACAGAAAATTTATGTCAATCTGATTTAGTTTTGGGCTGGCACAGTGATGTGGAGGGCTGAGGCTTCAAGCCTTACCTCCTGCCATGCCGGCGACCCGTGTTCGCGATGCAAGAGGGTTGCTGGGGGTCGGCCTGGGTTGAAGAGGATTGAGCATCCAGAGGACAGCTCTTCTCTCCCGGGGAGGGGTGGGACTGGTGATCGGTGCAAGCCTGTCCCCTAGTGGTAGCTGGAGGCTAACACACTGATCCAACAAAGATGGGAGCGGTGACAAAGCAGATGCCTGGCATGCCGTGTGCAGAAGCACGCTTGGCTTGGCCTTTGGCATCATTGCACACCTAGTCCCCACACTAGAGGGATCGGGAGAAAATGGAGGCAAGAAAAATACCATGGACCGGCAGGATCATCCTGGCTCTCCACAGGTGCTGCACCCAGCCAGCTGGCACCTCAAGCCAGAGGTGAATACCAGTGGACGCCAGGGTGACTGGCCTGGGGGGGCCGGATGAAGGGGGCCAGTCTATGTGGAGAGAAAGAAACAAGCCAAAAATTAAAATTTGATTTAGTTTTGAAAAAGAAAGTAGTTTGACACTTAGTCTCCCTCACCCACTGCATCTGCGTGCAAGCGCAGAGTGAGTCACACATCTGTCTGCTCTTACAGTGAGTACATTTTTTTTCATTTGAAGAGATTTATTTTGTGTCAGAAAAGGGCCCTTTTTTACTCAGTAAAGTCAGGCTTTAGTTTTCTATCTAGTGTGACAGAATTATAATATTTAGAAAAGATATATATATAAATTTGGGGGACTGTTTCTGGGCTCAGTAACAGTCATTCACAGAGTGTTGTTTTGTTTGGTAAGCATCACCACTTAGTGGCCCCCCCCATCTCCAGTGATTAACATTCCAATCCACACAAAATATAATAGTGTGAGTGTGGCAGGCTGCTGCCCGTGGTGTAACAGAAAATTTATGTCAATCTGTTTTAGTTTTGAAAAAGAAAGTAGTTTGACACATAGTCCCCCACCCACTGATCTACTTGCAAGCACAGAATGAGTCACACATTTGTCCATCAGCTTCTTCCAGGGTCTTTCAGTATGTCAGGTGTGGCAGAGTGAATTGTGTGTGTATGTGATGGGCCTGTTGGGTACGGTTCTGTTGTGGACTTATTTGCAAGCTGCATATACAGTATTACACCCACAGTTACACACTTAGTTGCATACTGTAACATAAACAACAAGCATTTGTTAATGCTGGACGTTCGCTTGCAGGTATGTGCATTGGTGTTTGGCATTTATGCAGCCCCCCCAATTATATCCATGTCCCTTTAACATCCATATCCCAACAGAGTACCTCTCTGCAACTCCGCTTGCATCTGAGTAACATTCCACCCTCGTACTTCTTAAGTGTCTGTCTTAGGAACCCTAACACCCTGGTTGTGGTCAAGGGTATGAGCCTGTGTGGAAACTGTGCAACCTGTGCTTGTAATGTAGTCATTCAGTGGAATTATTTCGCCAAAGTTTCAACATAGGCATTTTGTCACCTCTGCTCATGAACAGTGCCACTATAATTTTCTTACTCTGTGCCAAACATGATTTCTCACAGCGACTGTGTTATTCTATGCCAGAAGTGCGAAAACACATTTTGGCCAGGATATGAAAAATGACAGCTGTACAGCTCATAAGGAGATGTGGGAAATGCCAATGTTGAAAATCTGGAGTGAAAATATTACAAATTCATGTACTATTGAGTGTGCATAGAAACTGAGCAATGCACACTTGTAACACAGGCACTTTATGAACTTTTGTCACCAAATTTTCAGCATAGGCATTTTAGGACCTCTGCTCATGAACAGTGTCATTGTGATTGTCTTACTCTGCAGGGAACACTGATTTCCAAAAGCGACCGTGCTTTTTTGCGCCGGAAGTGCGAAAACACATTTCTGCCAGGATGTGAAACATGACAGCTGCACTGTTCATAAGAAGGTGTGGAAATATGACTACATTGAAAATCTAGAGTGAAAATATTACAAATTCACGAGCATACGAGTGTGTGTGGAAATTGCGCAATGCACCTTCGCAACACAGTAATTTCTTGGAATGTTTTCACCAAAGTTGCAATATAGGCTTTTTGAGAGCCCACCTCATGAACACCAACACTGTTGTTTCGTTACTAGGTCCTGAAAGGTGATTCTACGCAGTGGCAGCAAAATCACTTTTCTGGACTGAATAATGCCATGACAGTGATTGAATTCACGAGAAGGGGTGTCAAGAACCCTATGTTGAAAATCTGGTAACAAAAGTCGTAAAAATGGCCGAGATATCCACCTAAGTTGGAAAAACCCTATTTATGCCATTATACAGCTAACCAGCATTTCCTCAGTTCGCAGTTGGCTTTGAAGAGTGCAGACATTTTCCTGGTCCACTAAAGATCATCGCGCCAGGCCCCCGGAGGTAAGTATGTTGTGAGGGGGGTGTGGGGAGATGGGTGTGCAAAGGGTGGGTGCGGGTTGGCGGGAGGGCAGGGACTCACCAGGGGACCGTTTTCTTCTTTCATAGGGAATTGTAAAAAAAAAAAGGAACAGATAATTTTGGCATGCTGGGGTGGCCTCCCAGCATGCCACCTATGTGTTTGTTGAGGGGCAGGGACTCACTGAGGGACCATTTTCTTCTTTCACAGGGAATTGTTAAAAAAAAGGAACGGACGCTTTTGGCATGCTAGGGTGGGCTCCCAGCATGCCACCTACATGTTTGTTGGGGTGGGGGCTGGAGCTGGTGGGGATTGGACACCCCTGCCAGCCATACAGTGGGTGGGAGGCATTAGCACACTGGTGCCCAGCATGCCAACTAGTTGTTTGTTTGGGGGAGGGGGCTGCAACCGATGAGGGATTGGGCACCCCCATCGGCCACACAGTGTACTGGGGGGCACATGAGCTGAGGGGGATTGGGCACCCCCTCAGCACACAATGTGGGGGCCGGGGAGAACAGTAATAAGGGAGGGGGAGGATATTAGCAGAGAGAGGAAGTGGGAGGGATTTCATGCCGAGCTGTGCATGACAGCAGTTCAGCTGAGGTAAGTATGCTAATCACCTACAGGCTACCACTGCTGATTGCAGTGGACCTTTTCTTAGAAGTGAAGACCAACACAGGTGAACTGCTGTCATACACAGCTCAGCATGCATTGGTCCCCTAGGGTCATGTCTGTTACACTGAGTACTACATTGGTGAGGGGGATCACACACCTCCAAAAGTGGTACTGTTGCAAGATGTTCCTTGTGCATGCACACAAGCAAATGTAAAAAATGTTGCCTGTGTTGTTAATTATAGCACTTCTACTGATTGTAACATTAACTATCAGCAGTATCATTTATCATGTCTGGTGATAAGCAAACCCATAAAAGGACTTGGTCTTTCCCAGCAAGTCTACAGGCCTGCCTGTACCAAGCACAGCAAGCAGCAGTGATGCCAAATCAGAAGGTACTGTACGTTCATCTGGATGCATTCAGCATCCCAAAATATTTTTCTCACCTAGGGAGAGGGAACATTGTTTAGCCAAGAGTAGCACACTAAGCTGAAGCTTGTTTCCAGATGTGACCTGGGAGCACAAGGAAGTTAAGTGATTTGCTCAGGATCACACACTATGCACCTAGGTGGCTGTGGGATTCAAACCCAGGTCTCCAGATCTGTAGCTCAGAGCCTTAACCCACTGCACTATACTGCCTCCTCCTAGCAAGAAGGTAAGCTCACATGGTACCCTGCATGGTGAAAGAAGCTCTAGTACTAGTAACCACATTGATAGCACTGTCACCACCACCAGTAGAAGCCAGCCATTTTCTGCTCAGCCTTCTATGGCAGTAGTAGGAGGGCATTACAGCTTGGCAGAGCTCCAAGTGAGGAAGTAGTAGCCACAGCCACTGTCTTGAGTCACCACGTAGCTTCTGCCACTCTTGGTGATGTTTCACCCCTTTCCATCACTAGCGTACTGCCCGTCCTTATGACCACTGGTAGCACAGGCACATTAGCCAGTGCCACCAGTGCCATCGGTACCACTTTTGCTGTCCCTGTCACTGTAACCCTGTCCCCCACTATAGCCACCAGCACCACCACTTCAGCAAGTGCCTCCAGTGACAATGTCAAACCCATGGCTACTAGTACTGTAACCACTACCAGTGCAGTCACTGTAACTGTGGCTACTGCCATGATCCTGGATAGTGCACCAACAAATATTCCACCAATGGCTGTGACAAAAGAAAAAATTACTCACCTTAGTAATTGCTTTTCTTCTCATGGAGTCTTGCTATATTAGGACCTTTGCAGTATGCCCCTGGCTTTTGACTGCCCCGGAGATGAAATAGTTAACTCCAGAGAAATCTGGAGTTCCACAGCGCGAGGGTGCTTATTGAAAGCTCTATCTGGGTTGTTTGAACCCAAACTGTCAGGTTCTTTATGAGGCTAAACTAACATAGCAAGTCTGTGTGGAAAAGCCTTACACTAGCCATTGGCTACCTACTAACAGTAGAACCACAAAAACACAACACCAATAAAGAAAAACAGTATCACGTATTATTGTTAGGATAACCCTTGACAATCACTACTAAGGCCCCCTCTGCCCAAAGACTCAAGTCCAGAGAGGGGCCCAGCTACCAATTAACAAAACAGAAACTATCTAGTTCCTAACCCAAGAAAAGAAAAGAGGGGGAACTAGAAGCCTAAACAAACATGACACAGTGATTGCACCAATTTGCCAACCCCATACCCAAGTAGGGATTCTGAGAGGGGTAGGAGGGAGGGTTGTCCTAATATAGCAAGACTCCATGAGAAGAAAAGCAATTACTAAGGTGAGTAATTTTTTCTTCAAACACCATGAAGTCTTGCTTATATTAGGACCTTTGCAGAGTACACAGCAGTACCCCCATGGAGGAGGGTCAGAACCTACTTAGGAAATAGGCTCTGCAGGACAGCTGTGCCAAAGCGAGCATCTCTCCTGGACTGGACGTCAAGGGAATAATGCTTAGTGAAAGTATGGACTGTCTTCCAGGTAGCAGCTTGACAGATTTCCAAAATGGGAATATCTCTAGCAGCCGCTAGAGATGCAGCTGTACCCCTGGTGGAAAGAGCCCTCAGACCTGAGGTGGCTCCTTGCCCATTTTTGATAACAGAACTGGATACAAGAGACAATCCACCTAGCAATCGACCTCCTAGTAGCAGGCCTCCCTTACCCACATCTCCATAGGTAAGGAAGAGCTGGAGGATTCGAACCTGTGACCCTTAGTGCAGATCAAATAATAGCTAAGAGGCTCTTTTACGTCCAAACTGTGCAAGCTTCTCTCACCAGAAGAGGGTGCTCAGTAAAAATACTGGAAGAGAATGGATTTGTTAAGATGAAAATCTGAAACCACCTTAGGTAAAAACTTTCTGTTAGTCCTGAGGATCACTTTATCTCTGTGGAAAGAAATGAAATCCTCTTCCACCGACAAGGCTTGCAATTCACTTATATGCCTAGCAGAAGTGATAGCCACTAGAAAACAGTTTCCAAGTTAAGAACTTGAGATCTGCGAATCCAGAGGCTCAAAGGGAGGTTGCATTAGCTGGGCAATGCAAATATTCAAGTCCCATGCAGGGGTTGGTTCCGAAAGGGAGGATTAGTATGAAGTAACCCTTTGAAAAATTTGGCAAACACAGGGTGAGAAGAAAGACAAACTGGTTTTCCTGCAGAAATAAAAACTGAAACAGCTGCCAAATGAACCTTTAAGGTAGCTGGTTTGAGGCCTAAGGAATTTAAGTGGACCAGGTAGTCCAACAAAATAGGCAGGTCAGCTGATTCTGGGGTGATTTGCCTCTCAGAACACCAAAATGAGAATCTCTTCCATTTAGAATTATAAGTGGCTCTAGTGGAAGGCTTTCTGGAGGCCTTCAAAATATCCAAGACACCTTGAGAAAGGTGTAAATGAGCAAACTCTAACTCCTCAAGAACCAAGCCTTGAGGTGGAGGGAGTTGAGATCCGGATACCACACTCTCCCCTGTGCACAGGTCAGCAGGTCGTGAGCCCTGGGCAAGGTCAGGGGAGGGTGGAATGATAGGGACAGAAGAAGAGGGTACCAAGGCTGCCTGGCCTAGTCTGGAGCAATCAGAATCACCCTGCAAGGCTGAGTTCTGATTTTACAAAACCCTGAAGAGTAGAGGAGCGGAGGAAAGCATAGAGGAACTTTCCTCCCAATCCAGCTGAAAGGCATCCAGGGGACTGACCCCAGAACTGGGGCCTGCAGCAAAACAGGGAAGTTTGTGGTTGTCTGGGGCTGCAAAAGATCTATCTGAGGAGTGCCCCAGCTGGCAAGATTGACCCCAGCACTTGAGGGTTCAGAGCCCATTCTGTGATGGCCCTGAAAATCCTGCTGAGGCGTCCGCTGGGACATTGTCCTTCCTGGGAGGTGAACCGCTATCAGAGAGGTGTTCAGGGAATAGGCCAGAGACCACAACTTCATTGCTTGATTGCATAGGGCTGAAGAGCGAGTGCCCCTTGCTTTGATGTACCACATTGTTGTGGTATTGTCTGTCCTGACTTGAACAACTTTGTTCTGGACAGTTTCTGAAAAACCTGGAGAGCTAGGAAGACAGCTCTGAGCTCCAGCAGATTGATGTGAAGCAGAGATTCCTGGGGGACCAAACTCCCTGAGTTGAAAGGTCGCCCAGGTGAGCCCCAACCCAACAGGGCGCATCCGTGGTGAGGATGAGGGAGTGAGGGACAGGAAGGAATGGGACCCCTGAGGACAGGTTGCTCTGATCCAGCCACCACTGGAGAGCTAGGATCAGAGTCTTGGTCACTGGACCAATTTGGTGAGGGGTCCCTCCTTTGAGACCAATAGGACCTCAAGTGGAACTGAATGTCCCTCATCTGAAATCTTGCCCCTGGCACAACAGCTGTAGAGGCAGCCATGTGCCCCAGGAGTTGCAGAAAGTGCCTTGCTGGTCGAGAGACCTGCATGGAGAAAGAAGATGCCAGGGCAATGAGTTTGTCCACTCTTTCGGAGGGGAGGAATGCCCTGGCTAACTTTGTGTTCAGCTCTGCACCTATAAAATTTAGTACCTGAACTGGTTCGAGAACTGACTTTGGAACATTCATCAGGAACCCCAGAAAGGTGAGGAGTTCCTGGGTGATTTGCAAGTGGGATTTTACCTGCTCTGATGACTGACCCACAATAAGCCAGTCGTCCAAGTAGGGAAACACAGCTATCCCTTGTCTTCTTAAGTGGGCCACTACTACAGCTAGACATTTTGTGAAAACTCTTGGAGCAGAAGTGAGTCCGAAGGGTATTGCCCTGAACTGGTAGTGGCCCAAGGGCAGTTCGAACCTGAGGTACTTTCGGTGAGAGGCCCTGATTAGAATATGGAAGTAGGTGTTCTTGAGGTCCAGGGAAGCTAGCCAGTCCCCTGGCCTCAAGGATGGCAAAATCATTGCTAAAGTCAGCATTTTGAACTTTGGTTTTACAAGATGCTTGTTCAGAAATCTTAAATCCAAGATGGGCATGATCTCCTGTCTTTTTTGGGGTCAGGAAGTACCTTGAGTAAAGACCCTTGCTCTGGTGGCAGGGGACCCTTTCCACTGCTTTGCAGTCCAAAGAGAGAAACCTCTGCTTCTAGTGCGAGGGTTTCTAAAAGACTTGAGGGGAAAGTGCCTGGCTCTCATCTTGGGAAACTGTTTGAAACTGAGAACCAAGCCTTGGCTTACCTCAGAACCCATTTGTCCGAGGTTAGGGACAACCAGTTCTGGCAGAAATAAGCCAGTCTGCCCCACGGTACAGGAGAGTCGGCCCCAGACACCCCGTCAGGGTGCCTGCTTGGCAGGAGCAGCTTTAGGTTGGGGAGAGGGCCTGCCTGTGCCCCGTCTGCCTCTGCCTCTGAAAAATCCTCTCTGTGCAAAAGCAGAAGCCTGGAATTGGTAAAAAGGCCTATTGTAAGGCCTGCCCCTACCCCTGGGGGCATGCCTATGTTGAGTGGCATGCCTTTCCTTAGCTTGGGCACTTTTGTAAGTAGTTCTGTATTCATCCATCTTTTTCATGTAATTTTCTGTTTGTTCTCCAAACAGAGAATTTCCTATAACAGGAAAATCTATAGCCTTTGACTGGGTATCTTGGGACAGATTAGTGCATCTGAGCCATGCCAACCTACGGAGAGCTACAGAAGTGGCCATGACCCTAGAGGAAACATCATTAACATCAACAGCAGCATGAAATTGAACTTTAGAGGCTTCAATGCCATCAGCAGCCACCTGTTCCAACTCACTAGCCAGCTGGCCATGGGCCTGCTTGGCCAATTGCAATATAGTGTCCCATCTAGATTTCTGATATCTAGCCACATAAGCCATATAATTAACCTGTCTGAGTCCCAAAGAAGCTGCCACATACTGTTTTTTCGCCATGGCATCAATCTTCCTGGAATCCTTATCAAGAGGATGTGAAGCCAGGGAATATTAGCCTTGTCACGGGCTGCAGCTTGCACCACACCTACATGACTACACTGTTCAGTAAGGAAGTCTGTATTAGGGCCTGACAACGTATACCTTCTGTCCATTTTTTTATCTACAGGAGGGACAGAAAAAGGATTTTTTAAAATCTTAGTGGTTTGTCTCCTAAATGACTTACGTAAAGGAATAGACAACCTTCTAGCCTCTGGAATATCCATCATTTCCACATAGTCAGGCTCCTCTTGCTCATCCACAGCCTCTTCTAAGGGGAGCTGGAGAGTTTCTGCTACTTTCTTATAAAATCTGAAATGAGATGGGGACTCAGACAATAAAGGGGAGACTCAAAGGGTCTGTCTGGAGAAATGTCCAGTTCTAATGGCACTTCCAGACCTTCCAATCACAATTACAATCATCAAAATCTTCCTCCCTCCTGTGGTTCATAAAAATCCCCAACATCATAATCCTGAACCACTGGACCTGAACGAGACCCCTTTTTCCAACCAGAGAGGTTCAACAAGTCCCTGAGACAAAGACTGGACAATCTGTATGGCTTTAGCTATTTCTACAGCAGAAGGAGAGACAAAACTGGACTCCACACTAGCTGATTTCTTTGTCCTTTTGCTTGACTGGTTCCTCAGGATCAGCCTTTCTTTTGCCAGTATGGCCTGGTCAGAGGCACTCCCTCTGGTCCAGCCGTAGCTGGGCAGACTGCTCATCGGTCAGCGGACTTTTTGGCCTCTGGTTCCTGAGCCTGCCCAATCTCTTTTCCAGGGTGGCTGCAGGAAATTCTCACATATCTGGCAGTCTGACAGGAGGTGGTCAGCCCCAGACAATAGACACAAGTGGTGTGTGGGTCAGCCTTGGCAAAGGCTTCCCCACAGACATCACAGTGTTGAAACCCAGTGGGCCTGGTTTTCTTTTGGGTTTCTCAGACATAATGCCAGCCTAACCAAACTTGTCCTTGTTTCAGGCCTTGCCAGACAAGACACCCTTATCGGGTCCCTAACCGTGTCACGGGTATTTGAAAAAACACTTTTAATTGCAGGTTTTTAGGACCGATAAGAACCGATACCTCCTCTAAATGCAAAGAAAACAATTTTTAAAGCAAACTGATCGGTTCAGAGCGAACCGATAATGAGTTTCCACACAGACTAAAATTATTTTACTTACGGTTACCAGATAGAGCTTTAAACGGAAAACCTCAGTAATTTTAAACACTTTCTCGGTTAAATGAACCGATAAAAATACTTTAAACCGCAAAACGAACCGAAATGAAGGAGCTGGTCTCCGGAGCGTCTGTTCAGTGAAAGCGGAGTAAAGAATCTGACAGTTTGGGTTCAAACAACCCAGATAGAGCTTTCAATAAGCGCCCTCGCGTTGTGGAACTCCAGATTTCTCTGGAGTTAATTATTTCATCTCCGGGGCAATCAAAAGCCAGGGGCATACTGCAAAGGTCCTAATATAAGCAAGACTTCATGGTGTTTGAAAGTACCCCTACCCCAAGGATGCAATCCAAATACAGCAGTCATGCTGTTCTGGTGGTTGATGGTGTATTACAGGAGGATGATGCAGAGTTTGCAGACCCATCTTCTGGCTCCGAATATATTCCGGACCCTAGTGAGCTACCATCATCATCAGCATCTGGCAATGACACCGACACTTACATGAGTGACTTTGGGGATGAGTCAGAATACGCCTCATATCTGACTAGTAAAAACCTAAGAGCTGCAGAGTCTGCAGACAAATTGAGGAAAGGTGCTCGGAGTACTGAGCAAAGTGAGTATAGGCATAGTCAGCACAGCAAGCAAGGAGTTAAACCTCCATCTGTCAAACAAACGAAGCAGTCCACACTAAGCTTCAGCAGGGTTGTGTCACCTCCATCCACACAAGATAGGGAAAGTTCTAATCAGGAAAGTAAGACAGCTGTTGTGGAGGAAGATCAAGGTGCTGTTGCAGCACTCAGTTCATCTGGGAGTAAAAGTGGGGAAAAAAGGAGTAGCCAATGCTGCCTTACTGGTGCAAGAAGTGCTAGGTCAAGTAAAGCTGTAAGAAGCGCTGTGTGGCTTTGTTTTAGCTTATCCAAAAATGATCCAACTAAGGCAGTGTGTGGGCTGTATCACACCATAATTAGCAGGGGGAAAAAATGTCTCTAACCTAACTATCATGGCAATGAGTGATCATTTGAAGCTGAAGCACGCCAGTGCACTGCAGGGGTCCAGTATGCTGCCACACAGTACTCTGACAACACCTTCTTGCGGTACTGTTGGGGGTCCAGGTCATGTTGAAGATCCCCATTCACAAAGTGGTGGTGACGGTCTTCATGTCAGTGAGTCTGATACAGTTTCTTCATGCCCACCCACACCAGTGACAGTTCGTCACAAAAACTGTGTCATGGCAAACTGCATCTGCCTCTTCACTTCCTGATGATTCATCTGCTGCACGGCCCACAACATCTCCCATTGAAATGCTTCAGACCCCATTACAGTCCCAGACTTCTTTGGCATCCATTATGCGATCCTTTCACGCAAGGACTAAATATCACTCATCACACCCATGTGCACAACAGATCACCCAGTTAATTGGGGAAATGATTGCACTTGATCTTCAGCCATTTTCAATGGTAGAAAACTCGGTTTCAGGTGGCTGATGCAACATTTGCACCCACAATATCAGATACCATCATACACAACATTCTCCATTTATGAGGATGTGTGCAAGGTAGTCTTGAAATAACTATCAAATGCAGTTGGGGGGATGTGTTGCATTGCACAACAGACATATGGAGTAGCACAAACTCCAACCATGCATACATGTCGCTGACTGCACATTGGTGTGCAGCAGACCCAACTGGTACAGGCAGTGAAGATGCAGGTCTACATACTTCCTGTCATTCCCCTGGTGTAGGCTCCACAATGTCTCATAGCAGGTCTGCACTTCTGAATGTGTCCGTTATGCCTGTGAATCACCGGTCTGCCAACATTTTGGCATTCTTGCAAGACCTGCTGCGTGCGTGGACTGAAGACATGTTGCTGCGTGTTGGTTTCATTGTGACTGACAATGTAGCAAATATGATAAAGGCCTTGACTGATGGGCACCTTAAAGGCATCCATTGTTATGCACACACTTTGAATCTGGTGGTGAAAAAGTCCATCTGCAAGACACCAGAGGTTAATGAAACACTTAAGACAGCAAGAAAAATGTGAGCCCATTTCCATCACTCGGTTAAAGCCACAAACCAACCACGGCAGCTGCAAGAGCGTATTCAGATAGCACAGCACAGGCTGATACAGGGTGTGTTAAGATGGTGGAATTCGACATTCTACATGTTGCAAAGGCTACTGGAGTAGAAGCGAGCACTCCATGAAATGAGTATGAAGACAGATATTGGAGGAATTCTCAGCCACCAGGACTGGGCTGTTACTGAAGGAACAGTAAAGGTGCTTGGTCATTTTAAAAGAAGCACACATGACATGAGTGCAGAATCTGCACTACTAAATCAGGTCATCTCTGCAGTTCAGATGCTGAAGAAGTCACTGCAGAGATTTTCCACCAATACTCATCTTGCACCTGCAGTGATGGTCCTTGTACACAATCTAACAATTGAATTAGGGAACAAGTTCACAGATATTTGTGCCACTAAGCCATATGTTTTTCAACAATGCTGGACCCAAGGTTTAAGAGCGAAATACTGCATCTTGCAATGCCTGTCCACCATGTCAATGAGTTTCATCAGCAGCTGTGCTCAGGGCTCACTTTTACAATGTGTGCCAAGGAAGTGATGCCTACCAAAGTAGCCCTGGAAGAACAAGAACAGCAGGTGGAGGATGCCCTAGAAATGGAGGAAGAAGACTGTTGGACACAACTCAGTTCATCCCTAGAGGCAGAGCAAAGAAAGCAAAACGAGCAGCACCCACTCTCAGCCAGCAATGTTTTGAATTGATTCTTGACAGAAACTCTTGAACCCATCTCAGTTGAGCCACTTGAGTACTGGACCAAAAAGTTGAGATCATCTCCCCACGTAGCACAGCTGGCCCTGAAATACCTGTGCTGCCCCCCAACCAGTGTGCCACCAGAGAGGTTGTTTAGCACAGCAGGGGATGTGGTAGAGCCTCACAGATCCTCATTAGACCCTGAACACATTTAGCAACTTGTGTTCAAACTCAATTTACCACCTCTCGATTACAAGTACAAGTCTTTTTTTTTTGTATACTTTATTTCTGCACCCCTGACAGAGGAACTCTTTCCAGCAGCTTCCCGACCGACTCTCTACTGCCCTGCTGTGACATCCACACCTGCCTCCCACCTCTATCAGAGAACAGCCCCAGATCTAAGCCCCCATGAGGAAGGGCTGCCCTATCCACCCAGGGCACTTTATCTTATAATATAGTGTGCCTGCATCGAGGTGTGCAGGCCTGGGAGAATGTGGAGCCCAGCAGTGGGAGTGTGGAGCCAGCGGTAGTGCCTTCGCCTATCCTCTGGAGGGGGGATTTTCTGTTTTTCTGTTTCCCCTTGGTGCTCAGTCATGCAATGGCATCCTGGGAACAAAGCAGATGCCCACCGCAGCACCTCCCCAAGCAATGTATGCGACACAACTCGGCGATCCCCCAGTACTCCACCAGAGGTGCCCCCTGTGTGATGCGTTCCCAGGAACCAACCCAAGGAAGAGAGAGCAGCCCTGAGGATGCTCAATCTCTTCCACCCCTGCTGACCCCCAATGGCCCGAGCTTGCTCCCGAACCCAGGTCACCGGCATGGTGCGAGGTGTGGCATCCAGCACCTCAACCCTCAGTGCCACCGGGCTGGCCTCAAGTACAAGTCTTGAATAAATTAATTCACAGCACTTTAATAACAATGCTTTTTTCATGTGACAAACACCCCCTGTACTTTTACTGCTTGCCTGGGCCACCTTGTGGACTATGTACACCAACACCCCATCTGATATTATGTTAATAACACTCAGTATATTGTGCTTTTTCCAAAAACCCCATGACTGGTGATGCTGTTCTTTATTGAAAAATTGGGCTGAACACCCACTTCACATTTCACAGACACCATCTGTGGTTTACAAATTCATGTGATTATTGAAAAGCAGAATGCCTGACATATTTCAAATCCTAAAAGATTATTTTTCAAAGGCTATTACAGCAAGACTGAACAGTATTATACAAGTGTTGTGACATCACAGTAACATCATAATACAAACAACTTTCAAATTCATAGGATGTAATACACCCTGACCCCATGGTGTGCCTATGTGAAACAACCATTGCCCACCCTTACGTGCTACATATTGTTAGACAGACAATTCCAAAGATGATAGAACACAGTGTTACTAAACTGCAGTTCATAACCATTGAAAGTGCAAATGCTGAAAACATATAATATTGCATATATATACAATGGCATAGCCAAAACATTGCCTATATCATAATGTAAAGAAAAGTAGTAGAAGGGAAAGGAAGGGAATAAAAGTAGTAAGAAGGACAAAAAGATCAAAAGAAAAAATTAAAAATGGAGAAAATTAAGGGGAAGGGGGGGAATTTAAGATTTTTGCTGTCATAATCCAAAAGTAATGTAGTGGCAGGCAGCAACCCATCAATGTGTGACACTTCATTTCTGTTTTCTTTTCCTCAATGGTCCAAGATCCAGCCCATAATTTAAGCCAGGGAACTTATTATCTCCTAATGTTAATATCCAAAATGTTGTTTTATTCAGTGGCACTCTATCATTACTATATTAGTGAACTGCTCTCATAGGGTGAAACACCTTCTCAGTGCCCTGAAATTCTAGTTTTTAGGTACCAGATTGCTTTATGCCCATAGAAGACCGGGATAGAAGACCAGGACTAAACATGTTGCCAGGTAAATAACCCCTCAGGTGTCAAAGGTAAGCAATTGTCTTACTGAATATTTCCTTAGAATATTACAGCTGGAGAATTTTTTACTAACTGCAACATTTTTGCAATGGACACATCTTTTGCACTGTACACAGCCATTCATTTGCTGATTTAACTAAGTTTCTTTTAAACTTGAGCTGAGTGTAATCGATGTGTACTGGAATGAGTGTCCTTCAGTGTTTTGGCTTTTAGGCAGGACATTCTTGGTGGCTGTTCTGTGTCAGGATAGTACTGCTGAATAAAGAAAAGTTTTGGATTGCAATATTGGCAAATAACAAGTTTCGTGGCTTACATTATGGTTTTGATTTCGGACCATATTTGCAGAAAATAAAATGGAAACAAAGTGTTACACATTGATGGCTTGCTTGCTGCAGCTACATTACTTTTGCATTCTGACAGTGAAAATCTTAAACTCCCTCTCCCCTTCTCCTTTAATTTTCTCCATTTTAATTTTTTATCTTTTGGTCTTTTTTGTCCTTATTTCTTTTACTCCTCTCCTTTCCCTTCCGCTACTTTTCTTTACATTATGCTATAGGAAATGTTTTGGCTATGCTGTTGCATATATGCGATATTATATGTTTTCAACATCTGCAATTTCAATGGCTAAGCACTGCAGTTTAGTATCAATGTGTTGTATAACATTTGGAATTGGCTGTTTAACAATATGTAGCACTTAAGGGTGGGTAATGGATGTTTCATGTGGCACATCATGTGGTCAGGGTGTGTTACAGCCTATGAATTTGAAGGCTGTTTGTATACAACAACCTGAAATTGATCTCCCTGGCTACTCCTGCCACAGGCATGACTGTTTAGGTAAAAGGGGGGAGGTGTCTTAATATATGTTAAGTTTAAATTCTATTTCACTTTGATCTCTTCTCCCCCTGGCATGCCTCCCAATGCAGAATCTTTATCTTTCTAACTACAGTAAATGTTAAGAAACTACAGTACTTATTGGATGTATTTACTTACCCCGTGGTATGCCTCCAATGAACTGCCTTCCCTTATGTCGGCATTGTCAGCTCTCCCCCCCCATGATACAGTAATCTGTGGAAATCTCAGTGTTGATTGGCTGCCCCCCCACAAAAATAAGGCCCATACACTAGTCTCTGACACAAAGTTCACCCAACTTATCTCCTTGCCCATAAGACATAACTCCAAAACAGGTACGGCAACGCTGTTGGATTGGGTACTATCTAATTGCCCGCATAGGATCAAAACAGTCAGTGTTTTACCAGATTGTATTAGTGACCACTCTCCTATCTACTGCATGTGGCATAATAATTTTGATGCACCACCACCCATAATACGTGAATCCAGGAAAATGTTTCAGTTTAACGTAGACCATTTTTCAATGTCTATTAGAAATGCTGATTGGACACCCATTACTCGCCTCCCATCAATAGACCAGGCACGCGGTTATTTTACCTTACCTTTAAAAACATTATCAACAGACATGCTCCACCTACTAGATGTAGATCTAAGGGTATTAAAGCACCCTGGCTCTCTACTAATATCAGGACCCTCATAAAGAGTCGGGATGCAGCCTGGAAGACCTATAAACACAGAATCCTTCACTCTGATTGGCTATATTATAGACAGCTGAGAAGTAAGTGCAAACTAGGATACAAAGTGCTAAGCATACCTATCTCCGCTCACGTCAGACTGAGCATCTCAGCAAGCCCAAAGAATTCTGGAAACATATACATTTTTTGATCAAAGGTAAATTGACTATAACCAGGGATACAGGAGTTTGTCCCTATATTGTATCCTAAACTTAGTTTGGTCTAAAACATTATGTGCCTGTGTAACAACGGTTGGCCTATAAAGCTATAGAGAGACTGAGCCACAGTTGCAATATTAAAGTGCCTTATAACATTGTAGATGTAAGTAATAACAAACAGTTGGCCTATGTGACTGCAAGCAGGGACACAGAATAGTGTCCAAACTCCCCTCTTCGCTATCTCTAGTGTTTGTCCTTATATGGACAGGCCAAAATGCTTGTATGCACATTCCTAAGTCCAAATCTATTTCTTCCCCCTGAACCTTGGTTACTGGTGGTGACAGCTGTTACTAGCCATATATGATAATAGAATGTACACAATCTATACTTGTACTGACCAAGGATGAGCTCATACATATACCAAAGAAAAAGTATTACCTTATAAGTTGATGTTTGTGCTTGTTTTAAACCAATCATAGAAAACCACAGAAAATGATTATGCTGTATTTCACTATATAAGCAAGACTGCACACACTGTTATTTTGAAGAATGTACCATTCGCAACCTCTCGCTGTGATTATTATTGTAATCATTAAATTCTTCCGTCATCAGTCTCATCTCCGTTTGTCTCACATTGACCCAATGTCCAAGCTCCATATCATCGGGCAGGCACCTCCTTTAAGATCCCCCATCCATTGCAGAAGGAATTCATCAGTTCCTCACTGACCTTGATAGGTACACATCTCACCTGCTGCCGGTCTTGGATTTCCTGATCCCTATTCAGCATCACGCTGCTCTTGGCTCCCGACCCCCTTTCCACCCAAAAATAGCCACTAGAAGAGAAGTCCTCAGGCTGTTATCAAATCTCAAGTCAGAGAGCTTCCCTGGCCATGACGCATTAGAACCCAGGTTTCTTAAACTAGGAGCAACAGCACTCGCTGCACCTGTCTGTGATCTTCTAAATAAATCCATTCTTTCTGGTGACGTGCCAAGTCTTTAGAAAGTGGCTGTAGTGGTCCCCCTCCATAAGGGGGGAACCACGCTATTGAAAAGTATAGGCCTATATCAATTCTCTGCCCACTGGCTTAGATCCTGGAACGGATCCTGCACATTCAGCTACAATCCTACCTAGACTTACATCATCTTCTCACAGACTACCAGCATGGCTTCAGGAAGGGCCATAGCACTACCACAGCTCTTGTCAAAATGTCGACTGACATTCTTAACGCAAGTGATGCTGGTCTTCTAACTGGTGGAGTATTCATTGACTTGACCAAGGCCTTTGATCTAGTCAGTCACCACCTTCTCCTTGGTAAATTGCATCAATTAGGTCTATATCGCTTAGCCTTCACATGGTTCGTTCCATGACTACCTCACTGGAAGATTGCAAAGGGTAAAGTGGTCTGGTTCACTCTCCTCTTCAAGGCCTATCTCACATGGAGTACCCCAAGGTTCTATTCTTGGCCCAAAATGATTCTCACTTTTTATCAACGAGCTCCCTAACTTCTGTGGTGGTGCATCCGTGCAATTATATGTTGATGATACAATCTTCTATTGCTTATCTAACAATATAGACTGGATTGACCAAAGCCTTTACTCTGATTTCAATGCACTCAAGATCTGGTTCTCTAACAATCACATAATTCTAAATGTGAAAAAAACAAAAGTTATGCTTTTCCATAACCCGTCCCCCAAACCTACCAAACAGTCCCAGATCTGTACACATTCAGGAGACCCCATAGAGGTGGTTTGTACTTTTAAATACCTTGGGGTTCACTTAGATGCCCCCTTCTCAGTGGAGCATCATGCAACTCAGCTTACCAAAATGGTAAACCAGAAGCTTGGGTTATTATACTGCCTCCACCCTCTTTTATCCAACTCTGCCTGTAAAAAGATTGCACCAACATTCCTTCTCCCCACTTTGTTCTATGGTGTCCCTCTACTACTTTCCACCCAATCCTCTTCTCTTGCACAGGTGCATCAACTCTATCACAGGACTGGATGCTTTGCCCTTGGAGCGGACTCCAGAAAACACCACTATGAGGCCCTGTATTCTAGTCAATGGCCTACAAATAACTCAAGGTTACAGTTTCACATCTTATGCCTTGTATTCAAACTTACCAAGCTCTTTAATCCCCCTTGCCTAATGAGAATCATTTACAAAAAAGCACCCATACGCACACTTAGATCTACTTCCTTACCCTTATTAGCAATCCAGAAGACGCACCATCTATCGGGTAAGTGCTCATATGCCTTCTCAGCTCCTTCTGCTTGGAATTCCCTCCCCCCAACTTACTCTCCTGCCCCACCTTATCCTCTTTTAAAAAAGAGCTTACCTCTTTCCTACTAACCCCCCTCCTCTGCAATTGCTTTAAATAACCTTTATAGCATCGTTAATGCCTACTCTATGTTATTCTGATAGATGTATCTTGTAATCCACCTGCTCTTGTGTTCCTGCTATCTATATATTGTATAATATTAGTTATCCTGTTTATTTATATATGCTTAATGCCTGATCTGTTTTAAGTTACTTACCTGGCTTTCCTCTGTAATAATTTTCACAACACTGTCAAATCTCTCTGTATCCTGCATACCATTATTATATTTATCTACTGTACTGTGTTCACCATTGTCACCCGGGTCATCACTGAAAAAGGGACTGCATGATCTCGGTGGACTTACCAGGTTACCAAAATTCTAATAAATAAAATAAATAAATAAATAGATTATGATGTCACTGTGATGTCACAACACACACTCTTATATATAAAATAGTGCTTAGTCTTGCTGTAATTGCCTTTGAAAAAGGATATTTTAGGATCTGAGATGTGTCAGGCATTGTGCTTTTTTAATAATCACATGAATTTGTAAACCACTTATGGTGTCTGTGAAATGTGAGGTGGTGGTGGCTCAGAATAATTTTGCACAAATATTCTAAGTAGTTGCTTAGAGCATCACCAGCCAAGTGCAGGACTAGGTTTGCCATCATCAGTCTCCACTCTCTAGTGTTCCCCATGCCTGATATTTGTCAGATACCAGTGTGGCATCACCAGTATTTTCCATGCCTGAAATTTTCCAGATACCAGTGTGGCATCACAAGTCTCCAGTATTGCTCATGCCTGAAATTTGTCAAACATCAGTGTGGCATCACCAGTCTCTAGCATTTTCCATGCCTAAAATGTGCCAGATACCAATGTGGAATCACCAGTCTGCAGTATTACCCATGCCTGAAATTTGCCAGATACCAGTGTGGCATCACCAGTCTCCAGTATTTTCCATGCCTGAAATTTTCCAGATACCAGTGTGGCATCATCAGTCTCCAGTATTGCCCATGCCTGAAATTTTCCAGATACCAATGTGGCATCACTAGCCTCCAGTGTTACCCATGACTGAAATTTGCCAAATACCAGTGTGGTATCACCAGTCTCCAGTATTCCCCATGCCTGAAATTTGCTGAATACCAATGTGGAATCAGCAGTCTCCAGTATTGCCCATGCCTGAAATTTGCTGAATACTAGTGTGGCATCACCAGTCTCCAGTATTCCCCATACCTGAAATTTGCCAGATACCAATGTGGCATCACTAGCCTCCAGTGTTGCCCATGACTGAAATTTGCCAAATACCAGTGTGGCATCACCAGTCTCCAGTATTTCCCATGCCTGAAATTTGCCAGATATCAATGTGGAATCACCAGTCTGCAGTAGTGCCCATGCCTGAAAGTTGCCAGATACCAGTGTGGCATCACCAGTCTCCAGTATTTTCCATCCCTGAAATGTGCCGGATACCAATGTGGCCTCACTAGCCTCCAGTGTTGCCCATGACTGAAATTTGCCAAATACCAGTGTGGCATCATCAGTCTCCAGTATTCCCCATGCCTGAAATTTGCCGGATACCAATGTGGCCTCACTAGCCTCCAGTGTTGCCCATGACTGAAAAATTTTCCAAATACCAATGTGGAATCAGCAGTCTCCAGTGTTGCCCATGCCTGAAATTTGCTGAATACCAGTGTGGCATCACCAGTCTCCAGTATTGTCCATGCCTGAAATTTGCTCTCCAGTATTCCCCATGACTGAACTATGCTGGACACCAGTATGGCATCACCAGTTGCCACTCCAGCATTTATTTACCATGTCAAATCACCAATAATTATGGTCAAGAAGTTTGGATGATGATGACCACCCAAGCCAGAGTGATGCTGCTCACCTTCAAGTACCGCATTGTGTGCTACCAGAAAATGTAAGTAAATTGTATGAAATCTTTTAATTGTTTTATGTTTGTTTGGGTGAAGGGGGTTGGGAATTATGACTGAAATTTCTGTAATTCTGTATCTTGGATGGAAATTAATTGTGTTTATTTTTTTTTACCCTGCAGAAATTTTATCATGAGTCTGATGGATTCTTTGAAAACCACTGTGTGTATGACTTGTGAAGGTAAGTCGATTTAGTCATTTTATTGGTTTCTTTCTGTTTGATGGTGTTTGGGTGAGAATTACTGAAATAGAACAGTCTAGGCTGGCCCAGTGGCACCGAGAGCTGAGGTGCTGCACGCATTACCTCACACTGCACTGGTGACACAGGTTCAGGAATGACCTCTGGTGGTCATAGGGTGCCTTGCCGGTAGGGGAGTGGGAGTAGGATTAAGCACCTGCTCTCCTTTCCTCTCCCAGGTGGGGTGGTGCCCTCCTTTCCTCTCCCAGGCGGGGTGGTGCCCTCCTTTCCTCTCCCAGGTGGGGTGGTGCCCTCCTTTCCTCTCCCAGGTGGGGTGGTGCCCTCCTTTCCTCTCCCAGGCGGGGTGGTGCCCATCTGTAGTCCTGCCATGGCTGTGTGAAAGCTCAGCAACAAATGTAGGTGGAAGCTGGTGACTGGCAGGGTGGAGGTGTCCCACAGGGCGTGCATGTGCATGCCTTCACATGTGCATATCACTTTGGGGACATGCAGGCAAGGCATGGGATGGGAGAAAAAAATTAAAAAAGCAATGCATAAAAAAACAGGATGAAATAGAGCTGTCTGACCAGTGACCACTGGTTTTGAATCATCTGATGGCCACATGGCAAGGGAGACTTCATGGATGTGTGCCAGGCATTTTGAAACACTTCATTTTATTATACGTCCCTAACAGGTAGCATTCATTTGCCAACATCTTTCCACATCCAGAACCTGCGACTGCTACTACTAGTCCCCCTAGCCAGTAGTTTTTGCCCTGCCTCTTAGTGGCTCTCTGCATTGGCATGATCCCTTGCCACCTCTACCCCTCCCCTACACTCCCTCCCTTGCCCTACTACTCTCCACTTAGTGGCCCGCTGCTCTGGCTTGGCCACTCGCTGCCTTCCAACCTCCCCCCACCACCCACATACCCACTCTTTTGACAAAGTCTTTGAATGCTGCAACTCTCTTTCTCACCTCGCCACCCTTCCCACCTACTACCACCATACCCCTCTAACCTCTTTGTTCCCTACCTCCAACTGTTCTCTCCACTAACTTACTACATACGCAATCCGAGGGTATCTTACCCTCTATTGTTATGTCTAGTATGTACAAACCGGCTTGTATAAACCACTGTAATTATTGCCCATGTTTTATACTCTCTGTTGTCTAAACCTTCATAATATTGTCTTCCCTCCCACTGAGGTGGAACCTTTGTAAACGAGCTCCCAGCTCAAAGGTGTTAATCCTAGTTATCAATAAATAAAATAAAAATAAATAAATTAAAAGGCATCTTTGTGGCCACACATCGTGTGCAGAATGGATGTCATGCAAGTGTGCTGTCCTCATGGACATCCCTCTCAGATACAAAGGTAAGATTTGAATTTGTAGGTTAGCCTGATGAAGTAAAGTTATAGTGTTCTATGGGCATAATTATGTTTTATTAGTTGTCTTTAGCACAGAATTATTTAAGCATGTGTCATGTGTGTTTCCTGTAGTGCCCAATTGCATTGAGAGGAGTGTGCACATATATGGACAGTCAATTAAATACCAGTACTGACTGAGTTAAGCCTATTGAAGTTATACTGTTCTCCTATGGGCATAATTATGTTTTATTAGTTAGTTTTGTTAAAGGCCACAATTATTTAAGGTTCTGGCATACTTTATTCTTGTAGTACACATTATTTTTCATCACCTAAGTACAATAAATGACAGAGTTATGTCTTCTTATACTTCCAGTTGAATCATATGGGAAACTGAATGGAATGCCCATGATGAACTATTTTCCTGGGCATCCTCCTCCAGACCTTGTGCATCCTCCTCCAGAACCAGCAGCAGGACATAGTAGCCTGCTCTCTTGGCCCGTATATATGCTTAAGTGCCGTGACATGTGCATCCTCCTCTACAACAGAGCCAAACTCAACAAGATAGCCTGTGGCACCAGTGTACAAACCAAAGTGCCGTGACAACTGCATCCTCTTCCACAACAGAGCCATACCCAACAAGGCAGCCTGTGGCACCAGTGTACAAACCAAAGTACCATGACATCTGCATCCTCCTCAAGAAGCATCAGCAGCACAAGACAGCCTGTGGCAGCAGCACCAGTGTACAAGCCAAAGTGCTGTGAATTCTGCATCTTCCTCCACACCAGAACCATATCCAAAAAGACAGCCTGTGGCAACAGTGTACAAGCCAAAGTACCGTGACATCTGCATCCTCCTCCACAATAAAACAGTACCCAACAAGACAGCCTGTGGCACCAGTGTACAAATTAAAGTGCCGTGACATCTACATTCTCCTCCTGAAGCATCAGCAGCACAACATAGCCTATGACACCAGTGTACAAGCCAAGGTGCCACGACATCTGCATCCTTCTCCACAACAGAACCATACCCAACAAGGCAGCCAGTGGCACCAGTGTACAAGCCAAGGTACCACAACATCTGCATTCTCCTCCACAACAGAACCATGCCCAACAAGGCAGCCTGTGGCACCAGTGTACAAGCCAAAGTGCCATGAATTCTGCATCCTCCTCCACAACAGAACCATAACCAACAAGACAGCACATGGCACCAGTGTACAAGCCAAAGCTCCATTAGTACTCATCCTGCTTTCTATCTGAAATTAGCCTCCCTCAAAGAGGTACAGAAGCTTCTCTCCAACTTAAAATTGGAGAGCTCTCCTGGGCATGACACACTTGAACCCAAATTTCTTAAAGTAGGTGCCCCTGTGCTCGCTCGTCCTGTCTGTGACTTGTTCAATGAATCATACCTGTCTTGTGCAATTCCTGATAAGTGGAAAGTGGTGAAGGAGGGCCCAACAATGCAGTAGAAAACTACACTATAGACTGATTTCCATCCTCTGCCTGTCAGCCAAAATTAAAGAGTGAATAGTGTATAACCACCTTCAGAACTATCTGGAATATCATAATCTACTTTCCATGTGTCAACATGGCTTCCAGAGGAATCACAGCACCCTAACAGCCCTGATAAAGTTATCATTGATACATTCCATGTGATGGATCAAAGCTTTTTTACTGGTGCGATATTTGTTGACCTCACAAAAGCATTTGATCTGGTCAGTCATGGTCTTCTCCTCCAACAGCTATATGTCCTTGGCCTCAACTCTGGTGCTCTAAACTGGGTTAATAACTATCTGTCCTAGCATTCTCAAGGGTTAAATGGGCTGGATCAGTCTCTGACCTAAGGCCCATCACTCCGGGTGTCCCTCAGGGATCCATTTTGAGTCCTCTATTATTCTCTTTTTTCATTAACAACCTGCCCAGTTTTTGCAGTTGGGCTTCTGTGCACCTCTATGCAGATGATGCAATCATCTACCAATCCTCCCTGATATTGATCTAATTAGCAGAGAACTTGCATCAGACTTTGCTTCCCTTGAAGACTGGTTCAGCCGCAATCACCTCATTCTTAATATGAATAAAACTAAAGCATGACATTTACTCATCGACTCCCCATCAAGTCTCCTCTCCCTCCCTTAACATTTGCTTGAAAAATGGTGATATGCTTGAGTGTGTCCAGTCATTCAAATATCTGGGTATCCTGTTGGACACTTCTGTCACCTTTAGCATGCACGTCTCCTGTGTCATCAAATCCTTGTACCAGAAACTTGTCCTCCTTTATCATATCCATCCCTTTCTTTCCTCTGCCTCCTACCATAAGATAGCTACTGCATCTTTTCTGCCACTCCCAATGTATGGTGCTCCATTACTACTCTCTCTGAAAATTCCTCCTCCCTGACCCTTCTCACCCAGGCTAATCATAGGGTGGGGAGGTTTGCCCTGGGGGCAAATGCCTACTCTCACCACTGCGACGTCCTCCCTCTCTGGACTGTCTACCCTATGAGGTAAAACTGAAGTATTCCTCCCTGAGCTTCATGCTCAAGCTTGCCCATAAATTCACATACCTTTGCCTCTGTGAGACTATATGACTAAGATAAGCTCCCCACACCCTGCAATCTGCCCCACTCCCACTTCTAGTTACTCTGAAACTATATCTGGCCACTTCCCATAGGCCTTTTGGGGTGACATCAGACTGGAATTCCCTCCCCCATCTCTGTCCTCTCCTGCTCCTCTCTCTCCATGTTTCAATCCAATCTGTATTCCTCAGTCTCAGTGACTGTATCCTGCTCCTGCTTCCACTGATGATTCACATTTCCCTTCTCCCTTTATCCCTGCCCCTCACCAAACTCTGTGCTTCTCCACCAGCTACATCCATGCATTCTGCCCTGTATTGTCTGTCCCCCACCCCTTCCCCCCTCCTCCCCTTCCCCCTTTAGCTCTTAGTTGCTACTCTACATTTATTGTATATACATTTGAAATTTTGATTGTTTTTGAACTACTTATTCCTTGTTTGACTAATTTTTATGTTTGCTTGACCAGGCCACGGACCCCTCAATTTCTGGAACCTAAACAGTTTTTCAGAAATCCTCTGTACTGCAAGGGATCCAGCGTGCCTTGACCAGGCCATGGACCCCTCAATTTCTGGAACCTAAACAGTTTTTCAGAAATCCTCTGTACTGCAAGGGATCCAGCGTGCCTTGACCAGGCCACGGACCCCTCAATTTCTGGAACCTAAACAGTTTTTCAGAAATCCTCTGTACTGCAAGGTACTCACCCTGACTTTTGGATTTGGTACCAGTGGAAGCTGATTTTCAAGTGGCCCATACTATCTCCTGCTGAACACACCTTTAACTACTGTATCTCCCTCTGTGTCTCCAGTTGAATTTATGTGCTACGGTTTAATAATTTGTTTAATCCTTACAGTCATTTTAAGTTCTGAGTTGATAATAGAAGTGAATTTAGAGCCTTGACTGTGTAAATCCTTATTTTGCTCTCTGCTCTGCAACCTCTCTCCTCCTCTCCCACACCATCTGCTGTTGACTTTTCCATTAGCAGATTATATCCTCTCACCGCTAGAGGGCTATATCTCTGTCTCTTTATCTAGTACATTAGCCATGTGGGCTCTCTCTGCCTTTTTCTCACTTCTCCTCCTCCCCCTTGCCCTGGCCCCCTCTTCTCTCTCCTGGTCCTAGCCACCCCACCCCATCCCACCACCCTCTACTCTGGTTTCCACTGCTACTCCAAGAGAGCTCTCCACTTCCACTCAAGACATGTGCTTGGTGCACCGTTTGGATATTCCTGGTTACTTAACCCGACCACTACTCTCAATAAGTGTGGCCACCTCTCTACACTGTACCACCTTGCAGTCCATATGGGAAGTCGCCTGGAACCTTGCAACTTCTACTCCAGGAAACAACAATCAAAACTATCTCTCAAAGAGCTGCGACTCTGCTCCTTAAAACTCCTACTCCTCCTCCTTCTCATCTCAGGCAGCGTCCATCCCAATCCTAGCCCTAGAAGCTAAGGCCACACACAAACTCCAGGTGCCCTTTTCCTTGCAACCATTAATATCTGCAGCCTACTACCAAAGCTGAATGCATTCGAAGCCTTCATATGCCAACACAACCCTGACATCCTTGCAGTGGTGTAAACTTGGCTGACACCTAAAGTTCCTGACTCAGCAGTAACAATACAGGGCTACAATGTTCACAGGCTGGACCGGATATCCAAAACATGTGGTGGTTGCACAATCTATATCAAAGACTCCCTGTCTTGGCACCCTGTAGCAACTCCATCACTTTCTGCCTCAGCCCAGATTCTGCCAACAAGAATCATCCTAGGTCCCAACCATAAAGCTCTGACTATTGTCTCCATATACATCCCACCCAGGGACCCTAAACATGGATTCAACCACGTCCTAAACTTTATCAACTCGCATCCTTCCGAAACTGAACTTATTCTACTTGGAGATTTAAACATAAACTGGTTAGCATCGAGTGCCAGTGCCTATAAAGACTCCATCTCAGCTGCTAACCTCACGCAAATGGTAAACTCCCCTACTAGGATTAACTACAAGACTGGCACCAGTACCTTCTTGGATTGGGTCCTCACCACTCACCCCACAAGGATTTCTTGTACGACCATTCTCCCAGACTCACTCAGTGACCACTCCCCAGTCATATGTGCATGGTCTAACAAATTCCTTAAACCCCCTCCCAAAATTATCACTAGCAGAGTCCTTCCTCGTGGAAAACTTCCACATCTCAAACAACACCTGCTTCTACAAGACTGGCTACCCATCTATGAAGCAACAGATGTTAACTTGGCTCTTGATTACTTCATCTCAATTTTCAACAAAGCCCCTCTTTGCCCCTGCTAAAAGGTGCAAAACAAAATCTCTCTCTAACTCATGGGTCACTGTGGCTCTTCTCTCACAGATGAAACTAAGGGATCACCACTGGGCAGTTGCCAAGGCCACTGGCTGGCAAACAACTGGACATCCAAAATTACAAACAAGCATGAAATGCCTGCACAAAAGCCATACGGCTAATGAAATCCACCTATTACAAAGATGCTCTCACCAATACATGGGGAAATTGTTGTGCTTTCTGGGACAATATCAAGGATGTCACAGGGAAGCAGCTAAAAACCTCTCCGGCCATGTTAATGGTTAATGGATCCTCAACCCTTGACCCCAAGGTGATCGCAAATATCTTTAACACAGCTTTTCAGACCTTAGTGCTGTTCTACCCCATGACTTTTTCAAAACAGGGCCTACTCCAAAATACCTCAGCCCTCAGTCTAACCATCCCCTCTTCTACTTCAGGAAGGTAAGGCTGAATGAAGCTCGCTGCTATATTACTGCAGCTATCTCTAAATCTAGATCTAGTAGCGACACCCTGGACCTTAAGCTTCTGTTGCTCACCCTCGATGAGGTAATTCATCCATTAACAAAAATCCTAAACCTCTCTCTCAGCTGTGGAAAATTCCAGGACCTATGGAAAACAGCCACCATGACACCCATCCATAAAAGTGGGGACAAGATGATTCACTCAAATTATCGCCCCATCTCCATACTGCCCCCACTCTCTAAGGCACTTGAGCGCATCGTGGCTGATCAACTTAGCGACCACTTGGATAAATACAATATACCTTGTCCACAACAACACGGCTTCTGGAAAGGTCACAGCACCACCACAGCCCTTCTTGAGTTCACTGGAGCTTTGCACAAATCCCTTGACAACGGCCTTCTCACAGGGGCCATTTTCGTCGACCTCTCCAAGGTCTTCGATACAGTACACCATGGATTATTAATACACCAACTACTGAATGCCGGGCTATCACCTGACTCTTCTCTCTGGTTTAAAAGCTACTTAGAAAACCGGACACAGAAAGTAAAAATTGCGGATGCTCTTTCTAACACCCTGCCTGTTCGCTCGGGTGTCCCACAGGGGTCCATACTGGGATCCCTCCTTTTTAGCCTTTTCTTAAACTCCCTTCCTTACCACTGCTCTGAGCAGATCATACTAAATGCTGATTATGCTGTTGTATTCTCCACTCACAAAGATCCTGAAGCTCTTCAACACAACCTTCAACTTGGTTTCACTTCTGTAGAGACATGGTTTCTTAATCATAAACTGGTCCTCAATGACAAGAAAACCAAATCTATGCTCTTCTGCAGCTCTCATAACCCACACAAGCTACACCACTTGGCTATCTCCACCACCCAGGGGAACACTGTAGATCAGGTGGGGTCCTTCAAATACTTAGGGATACAGCTTGACCCTAATCTTTCCTATGGACTTCATGTAGATAATGTAGCTAGAGCTGCTAATACACGGCTTGGTCTCCTCTACAAACACAGACCACACCTCACGCCAGAAGCTTTAAAGGTTGCAGTCCTGAGCTCTGTGATCTCTGTAATAGACTATGGTCTCATCATTTATGGCTCGGTCACAACCACAACCCTTAGATGCCTCTCAACTACCTTAAATAAAGCATGTCGGCTCATCGCTGGTGCTCACCGTCTCACCCACACATGTGTCCTGTACACTCAGATCGGCTGGCTCCAACTATCAAACCACATAAAGTTTCTCACCTGCTCCATGGTGAAAAAAATCTACCTTGACCTTGCACCTTCTGGGGTTTCAACTCTGTTACAACACCGAATTAACAAATGGTGCCTTAGGAGATCCACACTACAGCTACTGAAAGTCCCCCACTGTCACACTTCACTGGGACAATGTTCTTTTGCTTATCGAGCACCACTCTGCTTCAATGGCCTCAGCCCAACCATCTCCTCTGCCCCAACTATTGGTATGTTTAAAGGTAGGCTCCAGGACTATCTCACTACCAACAGCTCCTGTGACTGCCCAACTTAACCTTGTTTCTCCATTTCCCTTTCTGCTCTAGTTGTCCCCTCCCTCCCCTGCCCTCCTCACTGGATTCTACCCTCACATCTTGGTATACCCAATGCTGCACTTTTCACCCTCTTGCCACCCTTCCTACATTCCTTCTCCCCTCCTACCCTCTTCCCTCTCCCTATGACTCTGGCACTTCTTATCTGTTGTCTATTTTCTCTGACAAATGCCACTGGCTGCCTTGTTACAATGATACCCTTGAACTGTATTAATCTGTACTCTGTTTCCAATGTCAACATTGTTGTAATACCTGTCTTGATGTTCCCCATAATTTGTATTTCTCTGATGTGGAACCTTTGTAAAAGAGCCATGGCTCAAAGGTATTTGTAATCCTAGACTTGATAAATAAATAAAATAAACATGTGCAAGGATCGTCTTGCAACGGTACTATTTTTGGAGGTGTGTGACCATTCTCACCAATGTAGTACTCAGTGTAGCAGGCATGACCCTAGGAGACCAATACATGCCAAGCTGTGTATGACAGCAGTTTGGCTGTGTTGGTCTTCACTTCTAAGAAAAGGTCCACTGCAATCAGCAGTGGTAGCTTGTATGCAGTTAGCATACTTACCTCAGCCGATCTGCTGTCATGGACAGCTTGGCTTGAAATCCCTCCCACTTCCTCCCTCTGCTAATGTCATCCCCCTCCCTTATTACTGTTCTCCCCAGCCCCCATGTTGTGTGCCGAGGGGGTGTCCAGTCCTCCTCTGCTCATGTGCCCCCCAGGCACACTGTGTGGCCAACAAGGGTGCCCAATCCCCCAACGGCTGCAGACCCCTCAAATAAACAACCAGTCAGCATGCTGGGAGCCTACCTCAGCATGCTAATGCCTCCCCCCACTGTATGGCTGGAGGAAGTACCCAATCCCCGCTGGATCCAGCCCTCCCACCCAAACAAACACATAGGTGGCATGCTGAGATCTCACTCCAGAGTGCCAAAAGCATCCTTTCCTTTTTTTTTTTTTTACAATTCCCTGTGAAAGAAGAAAACAGTTCCTTGGGGAGTCCCTGCCCCCCACCCCAACAAACACGTAGGTGGTATGCTGGGAGCCCACCCCAGCATACCAAAAGCGTCCGTTCCTTTTTTTACAATTCCCTGTGAAAGAAGAATGCAGTCCTGGTGAGTCCTGCCCCCGCCAACCCGCACCCACCCTCTGCACACCCACCTCCCCTCCCCACTCCATACTTATCTCCAGAGCCCAGTGCAATGATCTTCATGGACCAGGAACACATCTGCACTCTTCAAAGCCAACTGCAAACTGAGGAAATGCAGGTAAGCTGTATAATGGCATAAATAGGGTTTTTCCAACTTAGGTGGATATCTCGGCCATTTATTTGACTTTTGGCACCAAATTTTCAACATGGGGTTCTTGACACCCCTTCTCATGAATTCAGTCACTGTCATAGTGTTATATAGTCCTGAAAGGTGATTTCATGATTACTGTGTGGAATCACCCTTTGGGACCAGTTAATGAAACGACAGTGTCAGTGTTCATGAGGTGGACTCTCAAAAAGCCTACGTTGCAAATTTGGTGAATAAATTCCCAAAAATGACTGTTTTACAAACGTACATTGTGCAGTTTCTATGCATACTCGAAAGTTCACGAATTTGTAATATTTTCACTTCAGATTTTCATCATAGGCATATTTTCATACCTCCTTATGAATAGTGCAACTGTCATTTTTCACATCCTGGCTAAAATATGTTTTCGCACTTCCGGCGCAAAATTGTTCAATTGTTTAACCAGGAGTGGCACACTAAGCTGAAAGCTTGTTTATGGTGTGACCTGGGAGCACAAGGAAGTTAAGTGAATTGTTCAGGGTCACACAGTATGCAAGTGGGGGCTATGGGATTCAAACCCAGGTCTTCAGATTTGCAGCTCAGAGCCTTAAACCACTGCGCTACACTGCCTAGTGTGGTGGCTGTTGGAAATCAGTGTTCACTACAGAGTAAGACAATCACAGTGACACTGTTCATGAGCAGAGGTCCTAAAATGCCTATGTTAAAAATTTGGTGGCAAATGGCCATAAAATGGCTGTGTTACGAATGTGCATTGTGCAGTTTCTACTCCCACTCATAAGTTCATGAATTTGTAATATTTCCACTCCAGATTTTCAACATTGGCATTTTCCCACATCTCCTTATGACCAGTACAGCTGTCATTTTTCACATCCTGACTGAAATGTGTTTTTGCACTTCCGGCGTACAGTAGGACGGCCACTGTGGGAAATCAGTTTGGCACAGAGTAAGAAAATCACAGTGACACTGTTCATGAACAGACATCCTAAAATGCCTATGTTGAAAATTCAGTATAAAAATTCCAAAACATGATGGTTTTATGAGCATGCGTTGCGCAGTTTTGACGCACACTCTTAACTTTGTGAATTTGTTATTTTTTCACTCCAGATTTTCAACATTTGCATTTTCCCACACCCCCTTTTAAACAGTGCAGTTGTTATTTTTCACAGTGTGGCTGAAATGTGTTTTCACACTTCTGGCGCAGAATAGCGCAGTCGCTGGGGGAAATCAGTGTTTGGTACACAGTAAGAAAATCATAGTGACAGTGTTCATGACCAGAGGTGACAAAATGCCTATGTTGAAAATTTGGTGAAATAATTCCACTGAATGACTGTGTTACAAGTGTGGATTGCACAGTTTCCACACAAGCTCGAACCCTTGAGCACGCCCAGGGTGTTAGGGTTCCTAAGACAGACACTTAAGAAGTATGAGGGTGAAATGTTGATCCAATGCAAGAGGAGGTGCAGAGAGGTACTCTGTTGGGATATGGATGTTAAAGGGACATGGATACAACTGGCGGGGGGGGGGCTGCACAAATGCCATAAACCAATGCACATTCCTGCAAGCAAATGTTCGGCATTGACAAATGCTTGTTGTAAATAGTTGTATGCTGTATCTCTATTTTTTTTGCCATTGTTAGTGGGCAGACTAGGTAGGCCAAACGGTCCTTATCTGCCATCAGATTCTATGTTTCTATTTTTATGCTGTACCTCAATGTCTGCTATTGTACTTGCTGTATATCTTTATCTGCCATTGTATTTTGCACCAATGTATTCTTGTAATTGTCTCTTTGCTACTTTATTGAACAGGGGACTGTATTGTCTCAATGCACTTACCTGGTCATCAAAACTCAAATAAATAAAAAAATTCTGCATCCTCCTCCACAACAGAAACGTACCCAAGGCAGCCTGTGACATCAGCATACAAGCCAAAGTGCTGTGACATCTGCATCTTCCTTGTGAAGCAGAGTTGTACCCAACATGGTTAGCCTGTGACACGAGTGTACAAGTCAAAGTGCTGTGGCATCTGCATCTGCCTCCTGAAGCAGCAGCGGGACAAAGACAGCCTGTACCCTGTAGCACCATTGCACAAGATAGTGTTGTGACCTCTGCATCCTCCTATTGGAGCAGCAGCTGGACAAGGACAGCCAGTACCCTGTAGCACCAGTGCACAAGATAGTGTTGTGAACTCTGCATCCTCCTATTGGAGCAACAGCAGGACCAGGCAGCCTGTACCCTGTAGCAGCAGGGCACAAGATAATGTTGTGACCTCTGCATCCTCCTATTGGAGCTACAGCAGGACCAGGCAGCCTGTACCCTGTAGCACCAGTGCACAAGATAGTGTTGTGACCTCTGCATCCTTCTATTGGAGCAGCAGCGGGGCAAGGACAGCCAGTATCCTATAGCACCAGTGCACAAGATAATGTTGTGACCTCTGCATCCTCCTAATGGAGCAGCAGTGGGACAAGACAGCCTGCACCCTGTAGCACCAGTGCACAAGATAGTGTTGTGAACTCTGCATCCTCCTATTGGAGCTACAGCAGGACCAGGCAGCCTGTACCCTGTAGCACCAGTGCACAAGATAGTGTTGTGACCTCTGCATCCTTCTACTGGAGCAGCAGCGGGGCAAGGACAGCCAGTATCCTATAGCACCAGTGCACAAGATAGTGTTGTGACCTCTGCATCCTCCTAATGGAGCAGCAGTGGGACAAGACAGCCTGCACCCTGTAGCACCAGTGCACAAGATAGAGTGTTGTGACATCTGCATCCTCCTATTGGAGCAGCAGTGCCAAAAGACAGCCTGTGGCACCAGTGTACAAGCGAAGGTGCCGTGACAGCTCATCCTACTCTTCCTGAAGCCATTTAAAGGATTTCTATGCCAATTCTCTAATAAGGTATTTCGTCTAGCCGAATACCAAATACTTAATTACGGATATCTGGGAACCGAAAACCGAATATTCAGACGCATATTTGCAAAAAGGTATTTGCACAGCCCTAGTGTAAATACAGTATTGTTTTTTTTTTGCAGATGCCACAGAGTGTAGTTGAAGTACATGTTGGTCAAATTATTTTTTTAATTTATGGGAAATGTGTTACATGTTTTAAGTCTGGGAGTGCAATTTGTTTTTAAAAATATTGTGAATAGTCAACTAAAAATTACTTTTAAACATAGCAGTAGTAAAGTGTAAGATTCTCAAGATGGTTGCTAATGGATCTTTTAGAAGTGCAGTGATATGATGCATTAAGTAGGTTTCCTAGTGGAAGAAAATGAGACTCAGCAGCGGACATGCATTTACAGAGATTTATTGTACGGTCAGCTGATTACTAGAGTTTTACTTGCCCTTTTATAAATATATATATAAGGTTGTGGTAACCTATATAAATCAGCATTTTAAAATGGCACCATATACATATGTAAGGTATGGCCCTGTGCTCTCCCTGGATAAATGTCGCAAAACATCTGAGCGCACAGGCAGAGCCAGAAGACTGGCTAGTGGAAGGGATCAGTTAGCTGCTTGCTTGGGCCAGTTTACAATTCTTTCCCTCCTGCAGGGAGCTAAAAAAAATTACTTTGTACTTAGAATGACTCAAGCTAGAATCAGATAAGCCAACTCCGAATTTTTTTACAACTTGGAATCTCAGAACATTCCTTTAAATACTGGAGTGTGAGTTATTCTACTTTGTAAATAGCTTTGGTTTTGCTGAAAGAATGCGACTTCATCATTTTCTTTTCTCAGCATTAAGGGATGTGCTGCCTTATCCCACCACAATGTGATCGTGCCCTGACACCCAGGGAGCAGGATTTACTGTACCAGTCTCCAGTTTATAAAATGAGTGATTCTCCCTCGCAGGTATCATCACAGCTCCCTACGGTCAGCCCTGGAAAGATCAGAGGAGGTTCACCCTGATGATGTTGAGAAACTTCGGGCTTGGAAAAAAATCCATGGAAACCAGGATCCAGGAGGAGGCACGACATCTGGTGAAATCTTTTAGAGTGAAGGAAGGTAAAACTTTTTATAATTAAATTTTGTTTTGTAACCTGCCACCAAGCAAATGTATTTTCCCAGTATGCAACTAATGAAAGCCATGCAGCATCTGCTCTGAAAAGTGTACCTGCCTTGGCTGTAGTTACACTGTCATCATTTAGAACTATACACTTAGAGCCAGTTATTCCAACTTAACGCCCAAGGAATGCACAAGAATGGTACAGCACAATGCAGAAGAGCCATAGTGGAATAGACGCCATGTTCAGAAAATGCACTACTGAAATGTGCTGGGGCAACCAGGCTAAATATGGCAAAGATGTGCTGTGATACAACCATGAATGCATGGGAGCAGGCCAGAACACACAACCTAGTGAGCTGAGCAAGGGCAACAGGCCACAGGGATGCACAGGCAAAGGAGGCACAGGGGCATAAGGCCACAGCACCCCACTAGCAGGACACAGCACAGCACTGTGATGCACAGTCTCTGAGGCAACACAGGGCACCATGGGACCGTGCACACAGGACCCCAGCCCACCGACCATGGCACAAGCACCAGACCAACACAACAGCACTAGTGGCACATCAACAGCACACCCACGCATGAGATACCGATGGGGCAGTGCCGCAGGTGCAGTGAACATAGTGCCAGGAGAATACACAAACACAGAGGGCCATGGGTGATGAGGGCACAGGCCACCCAGAGTGGGGAGTGGCACAGCACTGTACTGTGGGCCACACCAGAACCAGGTAGCATGGCAGGTGAACAGAAGGGTCGACCAATGTGGGCACAAGGTGCACGTGCAGACACAGGCCCCTGCAAGACACACAACACAGGGCCATGCACTGGACAGAGACACTGGGTACATGCCCAGTGCATACATGTGCAGTGGCCCAAGAAGACAGCGGTGGGGCACCAGAGACATGGCATGTGGTGTCCTGCATCTGATCCATGGCCAAGCACAGCACAACAGACACCTGCAACATGGCTCCACATGCCAGCTGCAAAGGAAACACAGACACAGTGATGTAGCAATAAAAAGGCTTTAATACAAACAACAGAAGTGTTGGCCAACATGGCAGTTATACAAAGCTTACAACCAGGTACAGGGGAGGGTCAAGGGATGTGATGATAGAGTCACGGGGCTATACAATGGTTTGTGGGAATGGGCAGGGCAACAGAGGAGGGCAGAACAAATAGGGGTTATGTACAGGGCACTGTGGCTAATGCCAGGCACATCCTGGCACCAACAGCTGGTGGACCTCCCTCCTTATGGCAGCTGTATCTCGCGGTAGCCACAACACCAGTCCCGCCAGGTGACGCTGTTGCACCAGGATGCTCCCCAATGCATGGACAACTCAGCCATTCCTCCTCAATGCCAGAATCCTGGGACCACCTAGGAGAAGGAACAGAACAGGCATTGAGCAACATTCTGAAAGGATCCCCCAGACCACCCGCAGTGCACAATGGACAGCGGGGGCACACACCAGTCGACGGACCACACAGGGACTGTGCATGGAGGGCTACACCAGCCAACCACACAGCACACCACCCTGGTGCAGACAGGTACACAGGGCTGTGCAGTGGTCACATTGTCGCACAGGCAAGGCACACAATGCAGACCGCAGACACCCGTGTAGGCACACATGGTGGATGCCCCGCACCCCCTTGGGTGGCACAGTGGACACTTTCACAGTGCATGCACAGGCAGTGCAACACAGGCACACCCCTTGGACACCATGGCCACCATGACAGTGTCCACACATGGCTGTGATGACTGTGTCCAACCCTGCGGCCAACAGAGACCTACAGATACATAATACTGTCATGGCACGGACATTGGAGCTTGAATGAGTGGGTTTCTCCCATCAGGGTGGTTAAGACCAGAAGATGCCCTGGGGTGAAATGGAGCCTGGAACATGGTAATCCATCCCTAGTCCCCATGCCCAAGGGCGCCTCTCTTTTGGGTGAGCAAGTAGCCGGGATGGCCCAAGAGCACCATCCAACCCGGGCATTGTTATGCAATGTCAGATCCATTAAGAACAAAACTGCATTGATTGTGGATTTAGTTGGAACAGTGGATCTGACTTGCATCACTGAGACCTGGCTGGATGGTAATGCTGCCCCAATTTTTGAGGCAGCTATTCCTCCTGGGTACTCAGTGATACATCACCCGAGGTTGGATCGCAGGGATGGGGGGTATCAGTCTGTTTTAAGACTGAACTGGACCTCACTGGGGTTCGAGTTGAGGAGACTGAATCATTTGAGTGCACTGTGGTAACTGGTGTGGGGTGCAGGATAGCTCTCATTTACCGTCCACCTGGGGATGAAAAGCTGTTCCAGCAGGAAGTAGCAGACTTCGCCACCAACATGGCATTGGAGTTACCCAGATTGATAGTTCTGGGCGACTTCAATGCCTGGATCGACGACGAATCCTCACTTTTTGGACAACACTTCCTCCAGCTGATAACATCACTGGGCGTCACAAAGATCATTTCCTCAGCTACCCACAATGGTGGTCACTCTCTTGATTTGGTCTTCCTCCTGGGGATCGAGGTCTCCGATTTGGGGGTGGAACCTGTCGGTTGGTCTGATCACTACACCATGAGGTTCAATTTCTCTGCCCCCCCTGAGTAGGTCTGCCCCTATGGAGATGGTTAGTTACCGCCCTTTGTGGGATGTGGTCCCTGAAGACCCGGTAGCAGTGATTGACCTCTTGGTGCTCGGTGAGACCAGCACCGATCCAGAGCATTTAGTGGTGGCCTATAATAAGGCTATTACTTTAGCTCCTCTGGACCGGATTGCTCCAATCCATGTTCTTCCCCCTCTGCTTTGCCCTTGTACCCCATGGTTTGATGGGTCGTTGAGAGAAATGCGGCAGTTGGGTCACAGGTTAGAACGTCACTGGTGTAAATCTGCCTTGGATAATGACAATCTTATTTTGTTAGAGCATTATCAGCTCTATCAATCAGTGATTTCTAATAAGAAGGCAGAATTCCTGCCCAGGAAAATCGCTGTTGCTGGGAATCGACCGGCTCAACTCTTCCGAACTGCGGACAGGCTGTGCAACCCAACCTGTCTGCAGCTCCGTCTAGCTTTTTCACAAACTGAGTGTGATGAGATCGCTCAATTCTTCACGAATAAGGTAGCAACATCAGGCAAGAGATACGTCCATCCCATTGTATGGGAGAAATGGTTGGTCGGTGCTTGGTCACTATGCCCAGTGTCTCCTGGAGTACATTTGACCTACCAGATTTTGTTGATATTATGAGGATTGTCCAGGGGATGCGCTCCACATGCTGTAGTTTAGACCCAGGCCCTACTTCCCTAATTTTGGGTTGCAGTGATGTTATCGGCACGGTCTTAGCTCAGATTGTCTGGTGCTCCTTGGAATCGGGTGAGTTTCCTAGCTCCCTGAAGGAGGCGGTGGTGACACCCCTTCTGAAGAAAGCTTCTTTGGACCCAGAGTCTCTGGCAAACTACAGACCTATCTCAAACCTTCCTTTTGTGGGAAATGTTATTGAGAAAGTGGTGGCAATTCAACTGAAGAACCATTTAACCATCCATAATTTATACAAACCTCTCCCAGTCAGGTTTTCGTAAGAGGCATAGTACAGAGACGGCTCTGGTTCGGGTGCTCAGTGGTTTCCTGATGGCGAGAGACCAGAGAAACTGCTCTATCTTGGTACTCCTTGACCTCTCTTCAGCTTTCGACACTGTCGACCATGGAGTCCTGCTCGAGCGCCTGAGGTTCATCTGTGGGCTGACAGGTACAGCGCTCAGATGATTTTCATCTTTCCTCACCGGTTGAACTCAGAGAGCTATCTTGGGAATATTTACTTCTGAGTCTTTCTCTCTGCCTTGTGGGGTACCCCAGGGCTTGGTGCTGTCCCCCCTTGTTGTTTGCAATGTACATGCTGCTCCTTGTAGACATTGTAAGATGGTATGGGCTGAGGTTTCACTGCTATGCTGATGATACCCAGCTCTACCTGTCTTTTGCACTTGACCAGGTGTGTGCCCTCTCAGTACTTAATAGCTGCCTCATTGAAATCCAAGATTGGATGAGTTCTAGTGGGTTAAAGTTGAATGTGGGAAAGACTGAGGTATTGATGGTGGACCCCGGTCACAGGATAGAGGGGTTAGGGACTGATCTTCCCTCTGGTTTATTTCTGGGGGGTGAGCAGATCGTTACATCTGAATGGGTCTGTGACCTGGGAGTGATACTTGACAATGGTCTGACCTTCTGCCATCAGGTGTTGGCGGTTGTCAAGTTAACCTTTTACCATCTTAGGAACATTGCCTGGATCAAGCACCTTGTTCCGTCCAGTGACTTTCCAGTTCTGGTCCACGCCTTTGTGACCTCGTGCCTTGCCTACTGTAACTCCCTGTACCTAGGGCTTCCTGGGGTTGATATCCACCGCTTGCAGGTAGTGCAGAACATGGCTGCACGCTTACTAACTGGTGCATCAAGGAGATCTCATATAACCCCAGTGCTGCATGATCTGCACTGGTTGCCAGTTCAGTGGTGGATCACCTATAAGGTAGGTTTGTTAACCTACAAGGCTCTACCTGGACTGGGTCCTGACTACTTGAAAGAACTTCTGATTCCTTACACCCCTGTGTGAGAACTCCGCTCAGCTGATATGGGGTTGCTGGATATTCCGAGGGTTAGATTGAAGTCATTTGGGGCTCGGGCTTTTATTCTCGCTGCCCCATCCCTCTGGAAATCTCTACCTTGTCAGCTACGGGAGTGCAGGACTGTGGGGAGTTTTAAGCAGGCACTAAAGACCTTCCTTTGGGTTAAAGCATTTCCTGATTTTTACTGATTGTATTCTTATTTATTGTTTAATTGTGTATGTTTTGTATTTGTGAAGCACCTTGATGACTCGAAAGGTGTTATAGTAAAAAAAAAATTATTATTATTATGTGAACATGCCTACCTTGCCACCACCGTCATGGCGGCCTAGCTGCTGCTCTACTACTGGCACCTTGTGCCACAGCTCCCTGGCCCTCCTGCAATCCTCTGGCCTTGTGGAAGGCAATGAGAGAGGTGGACATGAGTGAACAGGAAAGCACAGACAACCCCCCCACAGCCTGCATGGTGCAGTGTGGGACAATGCCCACCCTGTGGCCCTGGTGCCTGCACTCAGCACTGTGTGTGTCAGCCATGGTGGACACACAGTGACCACCAGGACTGAGCATCCCCCCCGGCAGTGACACACACTGTGCAGTCAAACACCTATGACAGTCATGCCCTGTACAGGCAGACACATGTGCATACTAGCCTGGCTATGACACAGCCCCACACTGAACACGTGCCTGCAGGTGCCACAGTCTGTCGGGGTCCCTGCCTCACAGGTCACTATACTTGTGCCTGCACTATTCAGTGGTCCACTGCACCCCTGTGTGCTGCTCCAGGTTTGTAGCCACACATTCCCATATAGCACTTCGTGGCTGCTGCAGGGAGACCTGCCCAAATAGCTGGGCTTCATAGGGCTGTACAAGTGCAATGAGGTTGCACATCTCAACCTCACCCCAGTTTAATGCACGACAAGCAGCACTGTTGTGCGCTGTGGTACAGCTATCATACTTGTGTGAGTGGTGGTCTGGCCTACACAGCCCGTACATGTTGGGGCATGTTGTCCTTGCACAATTGGATACCATTGTGTAGTGACATGCAGCACATGGATGTGTGATTGGAGTGTGCCATAGGGTCCATCGTGCAGCACTGCACATGCTTACATCGCCACGGCCTGGCGGGTGACCAGGGTCACATTTGTGACTCAGAGGGCACAGGGCATGACCCCTTGTGATGATGCACAGGTACCTGGCATATGCGGCATGCGGCATTGCGCATCACGAGCATATGTGCAATAGGCGTGGGTGCCTTGGCACATGCACATGCAAGATAGGCACCCAGCACCGCATGCGCACTGGATGCACAACGCGCAATGCAGATGGTCATACAATAGGCCTGTGCAATGGTGTGCACACATGCGCACTGCAGGACTGTGCACACCCCATGCGCTGAACTTGTACCACACAATTGCACCACACAATTGCTTGAGCACAGCGCAATAACACAATATTGAATCACCATATGTATATCACCTATTGAGCATATGCTCGGTGCAGTGGGAACATTAGCATATTATTGCCATTGTGCACAGGTTCATTTGCATGCGCTGTGCCTTATAAGTGCCGGGACACTGCATAGGCAAGGACTGGTATTGTAGCCTGTATGGTAAGGTGAAGCTAGGGATGGACAGGCCAGGAGGAACCCTGCAACAGACTGCTGACATAGAGACATAGAAACATAAACTTTGACAGCAGATAAGGACCACTTGGCCCATCTAGTCTGCCCATTTTCCTACCTACTGGACAAGCTGCAGATCCTAGTTAACCAACAATCTATTCTAGGAGCAGGGATATGTTGTTCATCCACACTGTTTGGCATGTCCCCTTCCACTTTAAATCTTGCCGGAAGTCTTCAAACTGGCTCCTCCCACCCACCCGGGTGGTATATACCTTGACTCCACACCATGATGCCAGATCTTCCTTTCCACTGGAAGATACAGGTTTCCTTGTGCTCTAGCATCAATTTGTAGGCCCTGTATTCAAAACGTCAATTTTGCCGAATATTACTTTGAAACCCATTGGAGTTTGCGATTGCGATTTTACTGCATCTGACATGGAGGAAAAATCTTCTCCCAGATTTCGATGGTGCCCCTGTGGCCAGAAGATGTTGCGCACCGATCCCCAACTAACCTGCGTCTACTGTCTAGGTGTCGGACATGACACGTCGTGTGGGTTTTGCCTGGCCTTCCATCTCAATGTCCTGGATGACCGCAAAGTGCACCTAAAGCTGGGGAGACTGGAGAAAAGGAACCCACTAGTGAAACTGAAGGAGGCGAGGTGGGCGGTTTCCACAGCTGTGGGATCCGCGGAGCAGCTGGAACAAATGAAGGCATTTGAGGAGGAAGCAGCTTGAGCTTTCAGCCAATCGAAGCATCTTTGTTCCATTGAACCTTGGTTCTACCTTTTCGGGCTCCTTCAAGGAGTTATGCCAGTCTCTCCTCACCAGGGGTGAGGCGCCTTGGGCTCACACTCCCTCCGCTCTTGCCAGAGGGAGAAGGACCCGAAGTCTTCATCTCAACAAAGATGTTCTTGGGACAGAGAAAGGTCCGAATCCCAAGAGCACTCAATCTCAACTTTGGTCGAGATCGCATCCTTGGCCGCCGACGTCATGGACCTTCCGTTTGGCCAGGGGACTGAGGACGTAGTCGATGAGGCTGAGATCATTCTCTATCCTATTGACCCCCTGTCACCGGTTCAGCCCAACAACTCTTTGAAAAGGACTCCGGTCCTTGTCTTCCCTGATGAGGAGACCTAGCCAGCTGGTGTCCCCATCAAGGACTCGGTCCTGGGCCCTCGGTTTTCACCGACCCTGGTGTCTCCCGATTGACTGAGTCAGCCTCCCCAATCTCTGTTGAGGTCCAGAACTCCTTTGGCTGAACGGCGGAAAAAGTGCTATAAGCACCACAGGTCTTCATCCTCCACGGACGAGGAGAGGCTTCAGCGGAAGCTCCGTCGACGCTATGAAAACCTCATGTGGCAACAGCTGATTTTGACTGGGCAGAAGCTGGTTCCACCACCTACCCTGGCCATTACTTGGCTTCCACCTCCCAGGCTGACGCCGACCCCTCCGGAACTGAAGCCATCGGTTTCTCTGCCCATGGGGCCGGCCCGTCTCCCAGTTCAGCCTATTCCAGTCTCTCCACCTATTCCGGTGGAACCACCGCCTAAGCAGCCTCAGGGAGAAGCACCCTCAAAAGAGGACCACACAGACACCAGACTTCCCCAATGTCTGTCGATCACAGTCACCCCCGACCACCCTCAGTGTATCGAGGGGAGACCTAGGTGGGAGGCCATTGTATTCTGACTCCTCGGACTCGGACGTCACTGGATTGCACTCCCATCCCAGGGATGATGAGTTGTCCGTGGCGGGGTTGGAGGAAGGTCCTTCCTCCTTCCAGGGCATTCTCCGTCTGATTTCTGAATCCACCGGAATGCCCCTGGAGTCCATCCAGAAAAAGGCGGAGTACCCCCTTACGGATATCCTCAAGAGGAGGGATACCCTGTCTGAGGCCTTTCCAGTGGCCAAAGCCATTGTTGGCCCATCCCTTGAGCTTTGGTAGTGCCTGGCTTCCTGTCCAGCACTGTCTGCCTGCATGGCCCACAAGTATGTGGTGCCCATGGGGTCCCTGTCGGGGTTCACAGAACACCCTTCAGCCGAGAGCCTGGTGAATGCTTCTGTGTTCGGGCGTATTGGTAGCTCAGCCGACACTGACCAAGCCCTGGACAAGGAGTCCAAAAATATGGACCAGTCTGCCCGTAAGGTCTATGTGGCCTCTTCCTTAGGCCTTCATCAGGCCAGCTCATCTGTTATCATGGCACATTTCTCTCATGCCCTCCTTGGGTCATTAGACGAGGTCCTCCCTCATCTCCTGGCAGACATGCAGACTACAGTCAAGCAAGTCCATGATCAAGGCCATGCTGTTTCCAAACAGCAGCTCCAGATGGCCCTAGACATTGGAGATTCCTGTGCCTGCTCTCTGGCAGCTGCAGTGGCCACTTGCCGCAGGGCTTGGCTGAGGCTTTCCTCCTTCCCGTCGGATACTCAGCATAAACTGGCTGACGTGCCTTTCCTTGGTACCGACTTGTTCAGTCCAGATGTGGTTGGTCACCTTAAGCACATAAAGCATTCCAGTGCCACCTTGGATGCTACTTCTGCAAAGGGTTCTTCGGGCAAGAACCAGCAGAAGAGAAAAAAGAAGCCATTTCGGCACTCTTCCCCTGCGGTTAGGCAGCCCTCCTATCAAGGAGGTCAGCAGCAGCAGAAGCAGGCTCAAGCTTGGCGCCCGCGGCCCAAGCAAGGTCCTCAACTGCCCTGTATAGGAAGCTGAGGCACAGGTCCAGGAGCCTCCTCCTCCTCTAAGCCTGCTCAGTGACGGGTTGGGGGTTGCCACCCCTACACCCATCACACCAGCTCTGGGTCCTCTTGTGGGGGGTCAGCTCCACCACTTCCTTCCTGCCTGGTCCAATATCACTTTGGACAGGTGGGTTCTTGAAGTGGTCGGTCAGGGACTGCCTCTAGAGTTCAAGCAGTACCTTCCCAGCCAAGCCAAGCCCCTCTGGAGGAAATTATCTCAGCTTGCACTCAGTCGGCTCTCTGAGATGGCATAGCTCAGCTCCTCCACAAGGAAGCAGTAGCTCCAGTGCCAGATCCTCCTACAGACCCAGACTTCATGTCCAGGTACTTCCTGGTGCCAAAGCAGATGGGGGTTGGTGCCCCAAACTTGATCTCCACAACTTCAATCGATATCTCAGGTCACGCACCTTCTGGATGGTAACTCTGAACCGGATCATACTATCCCTGGAGCAAAACATGTGGTTCTGTTCACTGGATCTACAGGACATGTTCTTTCACATCCCAATCCATCCATCCCATCAGCAATTTCTCCACTTCAGTGTCAAAGGGACCCGGTACAAGTTCCGATCCATGCTGTTCGGCCTGTCATCGGCCCCACAGGTCTTCACCAAGTGCATTACAGTGGTGGCAGCCCACCTTCAGCATCAAAGAATCCAAATCTACCCTTATCTCGATGACTGGCTCTTGGCAGATTCCTCCCTTCAGGAAGTGGAGAGGTCCAGGAATCTGGCCCTCCAAACCTGCTCCCAACTCGGCCTCCTGATCAGCGAGGCCAAGTCAGAACTCATGCCCTGTCAGGTGATGGGCTTCATCGGGGCAGAGCTCGACTCTTGTCAAGCCAGAGCTCAGCTTCCAGTGGACAGGGCAGAGGTTCTCTCCTCCTTTGCCCGATCATTTCTGGTTGGGCACTTGCGCCCTGCCCAGGACTTTCTGCGCCTTCTGGGTTACATGGCGGTGTGCACCTCTGTGGTCCATTGGGCCCGGTTGCACATGCACCCCCTCCAATGGGAGCTAGCCACCCAGTGGACATAGCGCCATGGTCATTTCAACCAACTGATCACTGTAACCTGGAGGATGTGGGACGCTCTCCAATGGTGGACTGACCCAGACCAGTTGCAGGAAGGGTTCCCATTTGTTCGCCCTGAGCTGATAGTCATCCTTATGACCAATGCCTCTCTCATGGGCTGGGGAGCCCACATGGGTGACAACAGGGCCCATGGATTCTGGACCCCCAAGGAGTCCTGATGCCACATCAACCTGTTGAAGCTCAGAGCAGTCAAGCTGGCACTGTCAGCTTTCGCTCCTCAGCTCCGGGGTCAAGTGGTTCAAGTCCAGATGGACAATTCCACAACCATGTACTACCCCAACAAACAGGGTGGCATGCACTCCCGTCTGCTGTGCAAGGAGGCGCTATGCATCTAGACCCTCGTAAGCTGGTTGGAGGCAGATCTCCTAGCCATCCATGTGGCAAGAGCCTTGAACCAGCTGGCAGATGCTGTCAGCCGTTTAGGCCAGACATCCCATGAGTGAGGTCTCCATCCAGAGGTACTGTAGCTTACAACCTGTTCTCCCATTGGGGCAAACTGATGATGGACCTGTTTGCCTCCAGGGAAAATACCAAGCTTAGGCTGTATCATGCCCAACCCCCTTAGCAGGGCTCACTGCAGGGAGATGCCTTCTCAAGATCGTGGACCCCACGCCTCCTCTACACCTTCCCTCCATTTCCCTTGATCCACAAAGTGTTACTCGAGGTGCGGAGGGACAGGGCAAAGGTGATTCTGGTAGCCCCAGACTGACCACGCCAGTTCTGGTACCTAGATCTCCTCAGTGTCAGTTGCAGGCTTCTGGAGCCGCTCTGTACATTCCCGGACCTGATATCTCTGAACCAGGGGAAGGTATTTCATCCGGACCTTCAATACCTGCACCTGACAGCCTGGTACCTGAGCGACTAGAGTTCCATGCCTTGGGTCTTTCTGAGGATGTCTACACTGTGGTGGTGGCATCTGAATGGAATCAACCAGGAAATGTTATGCCTTCAAATGGAAAAAGTTTTTTATTTAGTGTCAAGGTAAGAGTCTGGACCCCTTATTATGTTCTGTGGCTAACATTCTTGACTACCTTTGGTCTCTCTCCAAAGGGGATCTTCGATCATCAACCCTTAGGGTGCACCGGGCAGCCATTTCTGCTTACCGGGCATGGGCTGGTCGGCTGACATTGGTGCAGGAGACAGTGATCGGGTGCTTTTTCAAAGACCTGGATCACATATCCCCTTCAGTGCGTGAACCTCCACCTCCATGGGATCTGGTACTGGTTTTGGCAAAGCTCATGGTCAAGCCATTCGAACCCATGCACAAGTGTGAGCTGTCACACTTGTCATGGAAGATGGCCTTCCTGGTGGCTATCACGTCTGCCAGAAGGACAGGGGAGCTCCAGGTGCTTTCAGTGGACTCCCCTTATCTGATCTTCCACAGGGACAAGGTTGTCCTATGGCCCCATCCGAAATTCCTTCCAAAGGTGGTGTCAGAGTTTCACCTTAACCAGGTGTTGACTCAGCCAGTATACTACCCAAATTACACCTCGGATGCCGAGTACAGGCTCCATACGTTGGACCTGAGATGTGCTCTCTCCTATTATAAGGGAAGAACAGTAGAAATTCATGGAGAGGTTTGCCAGCTGTTTGTCACCTATGCTGAAACCGCTTCTGGCAGATCTGCAGCCAAATGAACCATAGCAAGGTGGATTACATCATGCATAGGTCTGTGCTATGAGTTGGTGGGTAAGGAGCCTCCCAAAGGGATAAAAGCTCATTCTACCCGCTATGCAGCTGCATCGGTGGCTGCTTCCAGGGACATCCCTATCCAGGAAATCTGTAGGGCCACTACCTGAAAGTCAGCAAACACCTTTATTACCCACTACCACATCGACCTTGAGTCATGTTGGGATGCTGGTTTTGGGGCCTCGGTTCTCCAATCTGTTTCCTAAATAGGGGGTGTGCGCCTTGCCTCCCTACTCCGAGAGAACTGCTTGGAGTCTGCTAAACAGTGTGGATGAACAACATATCCATGCTCGTAGAAGAACAGGTTACTCACCTGTAACAGTAGTTCTAGGAGTGGTATATGTTGTTCATCCACATGCACCAACCTGACGTCCCCCGCTGCGGGCGCACAACCTTTGCTTCCAGCGGGCTAAGATCTGGTGTCATGGGGCAGAGCCAAGGTATATACCACCCGGGTGGGTTAAAGGAGCCTGCTTAAAGACTTCTGGCAAGATTTAAAATGGAAGGGGACATGCCAAACAGTGTGGATGAACAACATATACCACTCCTAGAACTACTGTTACAGGTGAGTAGCCTGTTCTTTCTTCCTAACCCCCACAAGAATTGCCTTATGTCTGTCTATGTATTCTTGAATTCTCCCACAGTTTTAGACACCACAACCTCCTCAGGAAGGCTGTTCCATGTGTCCACCACCCTCTCTGTGAAAAAATACTTCCTCACATTGCCCTGAGCCATCCCCTCTCTATCTTCAAATTGTGTCCCCTTGTTGTTGCACATCTTTTTTTCTGAAAGATGCTACCCTCTTGGACTTTCTTGATTCCACTGAGGTACTTAAAAGTTTCTATCATGTCCCCCTCCACCTCCTTTCCTCAATGGTTTACATATTAAGCTCCTTTATTCTCTCCTCATATGGCTTCTCTTGCAGACCCTGCACCATTTTATTTGCCCTCCTCTGGACTGCCTCCATTCTGTCTATGTCCTTGTGGAGATCGGGTCTCCAGAATTGGACACAATACTCCAGATGGGGTCTCACCAACTGTCAGTACTAGGGATAACAACTTCCTGTTTTCTGTTAGCGATGCCTTTTTCTATACATCCCAGTATCTCCACAGCCCTCCCTACTGCCTTCTCATATTGCTTGCCAACCTTAAGGTCATCTGATATGATTAGCCCCAGGTCTCTTTCCATTTTTGATATTACCTACCCCCCCCACTGTGTAATCTTCCCCTGGGTTTTTGTTTCCCAGGTGCATTATTTTGCACTTCTTTGCATTGAATCTAAGCTGCCATACTTTTGACCATTCCTCAAACCTTGCCAAGTCCCTTCTCATCCTTTCCATGCCTCCTTGTGTATCAACCCTGTTGCATAACTTTGCGTCATCTGCAAAGAGGCATACTTTTGCTTCCAGTTCCTCTGCAATTTCACTTATAAAGACATTAAAAAGGACTGGACCCAGTACTGAACCCTGAGGTACCCCACTAGTAACCTCCCTTTCTTCAGAGTAGACTCCATTTACAATTAGTTTCTGTGTCCTGTTGTCCAGCTAGTGTTTTACCCTGGCTACTACCCTGGTACCCACCCCCAGGCTGGCTAATTTGTTTATTAATATTTTGTGTGGGACTGTGTGAAATGCCTTGGTAAAGTCTAGGTAGACCATGTCCACAGAGTTCTCCCTGGTCTACTGCTTTGGTCACCCAGTCAAAGAAATCAATTAGATTCGTCTGACATGATCTTAGACTTTGACAGCAGATAAGGACCGCTTGGCCCATCTAGTCTGCCTATTTCCCTACCTACAGGATAGGCTGCAGATCCTAGTTAACCAACAGCCTATTTCTTCCTACCTCCCACAAGAATTGCCTTATGTTTGTTCCATGCATTCTTGAATTCTCGCTCTGAACCCATGCTGCCTTGGGTCCTGTGCCCCACTGTCCTTTAGGTACTAACTATTCTTTCCTTCAGAAGTGATTCCATCATTTTCCCTACCACAGAGGTCAAACTGACAGGTCTATAGTTTTCTGCCTCTGTCTTGCTCCCACTTTTGTGAAGGGAATCACATCTGCCCTCCTCCATTCCTCAGATACCACACCATCCTCCTATGATTTGTTAAAAAGGTTAGTCAGTGGTGTCATTAGTTCTCCCTTTAATTCTTTAAGAATTCTGGGGTGAATTCCATCAGGCCCCATTGCTTTGTGCACCTTCAGTTTTAGGAGTTCTTTCAGAACCCTTTCTTCTGTGAAAGGACTGGGATCGACCCCTCCATCCAGAGTGTTTCTGTTAATTTGATTATGTACCCCCCCTCCTCCTCTTTTGTGAATACTGAGCAGAATTATTTGTTCAGTATCCCTGGTTTTTCACTGTCCTTCTCTGCCCATCCACCGTCCATTCTATTTAGTCTCACTATCCCTCCCTTTGTCTTTCTATGTTCCTTAATGTACCTATAAAAGGTTTCATCCCCCTTCTTAATTGAGTTGGCTATCTTTTCCTCAGTTTCAGCCTTTGCTATTCTGATTGCCTTCCCTGCTTCCTTCTACCTTAACTGGTACAGTTCTCTGTCCTGCACCTTCTGTGTTTCCTTATACTTCCTAAATGCTATCCTTTTCTCCAGAACCTTCCCCATCACCTCTTTTGAGAAGCATAAAGGCTTTTTCTTTCATTTTAATTTGTTTATTTGCTTCACACAAAGGCTTGTTGCCTCTGTGATGGCAGTTTTGATGTTTCCCCATTGTTACTCCACCCCTCCTTCTTGCTTGTTTGCTAGTGCTTTTCTAAGGCACTCTCCCATCTTGCCAAAGTCAGCCCTCCTGAAGTCCAGCACCCTCACTTTTGTGTGGCTTGACTCTGCAGCTGAGTTTATCGTGAACCCCACTGTTTGGTGGTCACTTGTTCCCAGATGGCTACCTACTTCTAGATCTGAGATCCTCTCACTGTCCCCATTTGAGAGTATGAGGTCTATGATTGCTCCCTCCCTAGCTGTCTGAGGCATGCCCCCTGTAGGGCATCGAGAATGGCCCTGCTCTTGGATGTGGCTGCAGCAATGATGCTCCAGTTAACTGACATATTCGGGTACCCCATCAACAGTATCTTCCCTTTCTCTGCGATCCTATGGATGCCTTCTATCATATCCTTGTCCATTCCCTCCCCCTGAAATGGGAGTCTGTATACAACCCCTGTGCAGACTGTGGTGCCATTTCCAGTCTCTAAGGTGACCCACAGTGCCTCGTCTCCTCCCTGTTTACTCTTTTGTTCTGTTACTTTGATCCCTTCCCTTTCATAGAGAGCTACTCCTCCCCCTCATCTACCCTCCTATCTCTCCTGTAGGTTGTGTATTCTGGTATGTTAACATCACAGTCATGATTCTCTGTGTACCAAGTTTCTGTGACTACTATGATATCCAGGCATCCCTCTTCCATCAAGGCCACTAGTTCAAGGAGCTTGTTGCCCAGACTACAGGCATTGGTACTCATTACCCTCCATTTCTTGATGGCCTTACTCCTTTTTGCCCCATCCCTGTCCTTATTGCCTTTGCCATTTTCTCCATGTGCCATGCAGCCACTGACCAGCTGTGTTATCACTGTTTACAGGTAGCAGAATGGCCGAGTATGAGGAAGAGGAGGATCGTGGGCCTGCCCACAAGTGCAGGCATAATTTCAAAAAAGAGGAGCAGCAGACCCTGTTTGAGGCCTACCTCGAAAGGGAGGATCTGCTGAGTGACACAATGGGGACATCACAGGAGCAGTCTGCTGGGTGGGAATCGGTGGCCACATATGTGATTGCCCATGGCAGACACCAGCATAGTGCCCAGGAGTGCCATAAGAAGGTGAGCACAGACAGGTACTACATAAAAGAGAAAGTGGCAGTTATCAGAGCATCCTGCAACAGGACCGGCGGTGGACCATCCACCGCACCATTGCTGGTGTCCTCTGAGGAGCTGGTGGTAGCCACCATCAGTTGTGCCATCATAGAGGGCATTCCTGATGGTGGTTTTCAGATGGGTGGTAGTCCTTCACTGCATGATGAGTCTAGCAACACCATGCTTGGGTGGCAGGTAAGGGCGTTATAATGCAGATGGGCCTGCTGCCATGCTGCATGGCATGTGCATGTGCTGCATGCAGCCATGCATGGTGCACTGGTGGCTGGCAGCCACAGCAGCATTTACCCCTAGCTGTGGGCACCACCTGCATGGGAGGTACAGAAATTCTGACTCTGTGTTCCTCTTTTCCAGCACCATCACATCTTTGTAGAGCAGTACAAGAGGATGTGGAGGAGGATGCCGACATGGGGCTGGAGAAGGTGGTTCTATCAACATCCACTGGCATCCATGGCAGGGACCAGCTGCACTGTGGCAGTTAGGGGCTGTTGGATGCCCTGGAGCTGGATTCAGACAATGCTCTTTCAGAGTTCCTGCTGGTTGACAGCCTGCCTGTGCTCTGTGCAGCCATCCAGCTGGGTGGTGTGTCCAACTCTGATGATGACTTAACTCTGATCTTGGACAGTGCAGGACATGTGGTGCCAGCCACAGTCCAGGGACTGGTACAGGTGCCAGCTGTGGGAGGGCATGACCGCAGCACTGGACTGTATGACTGGTACTATTGCGGCTGGATTTGCATCGCTGGCAGCCACTGGGACCGGCCATGTGCATAGGAACCTTTGCAGTACATCGTCGACTCCATGGTCCTGGAGTCTAGTGACCCCTGCATGGAGGACACCAGGTTCTGATGTGGCCACCCCCAACACCCCCAGCACAGGCATCTTTTCCCGGCTCTACACTCCAGCGAGAACATGGTCGTGTTCTCAGGCCTCCACCCCTGTGAGTGTGTTGGACACTTCCTCATTGGCCCTTGCACAGCCCACACCTGCTGATTGGCCTGGGCGTGGCTGTCCATGTGGCTGTGGTGGCCATGGCAACACTCAGTTGCCCTGATGTGTGTGCTGCCCTACCCTGCTGACCCCTGCCACTGCCCAGTGCATGTATGAGTGGTGCCCCATGCATGTGCTGGTGTGCATGTGTGGTGTGGTGCATGCCCCCTGTGTGTGCTTGCCAGGCTGCTGAGCATTGTGACATGGGTGTGATGAGAGCAGCGCCACTCCAGCTGTGCCTGTGCACTGGTGTCCTGTGTCTGATCCATGCCATGTCCTGCAGCTCATGTGTGTATGCCTGTGCTGTGTGTTGTGTGTGTCTGTTACTGCATTCAGCATGCATGCTGTGTGTGCCTGTGTTCCTGCTTGCAGCCATGTGTGCCTGTTCAGTCCTGTGTGTGGGATGGGTGTATGTGCATCCCCTGCATGCGTGTCGTACCAGTTACCTTCGGTCTCCATAATGCCCTTGTGTGATGGTGGTCCTGTGCCTCCGGGTCTCAGCAGCCAGCCTGGGATATTGCCTACCCAAGAGTGGCTGCACACACACCCCTGCAGCCCATCTTTACCATCCTCCCCACTAGTGTCACCTTCTTCCATCTGGACAGCTATCCCATGGTCAATGGCCATGTTTTGCAGCATGCAGTAGGCCAGGAATAGGCCAAAGGCTTTCAATGGGCTATATTGTAAGGCACCACCTGACTTGTCTAGGCAACAGAACTGCATCTTCAGCATTCCCAAGATACGCTCAATGACATTGCATTTTGCAGCGTGTGCCTCATTGTACCCCTCCTCCACAGGGGAAGATGGTCGCCAGTAGAGGGTGAGCAGCCAGGGCCATAGTGGGTACACATTGTCACCTGTGTGGGGAGATGGCATGGTTATCTCTGTGTTGTACTTGTTCCACCCCCTGGACCCAGGCTGCCCACCGCCTTCTGTGCCCCACCTCACCTGTCTCTTCACCTCCCCCAGCCATGCTGCACCCACCTCCATCCCCGTGCCTTGCTCACCTAACAGGTGCCCCATGGGGATGTCACCACGCTCAAATCTCTGGCACAGTATTGAACTGTGGCAGATGTAGGTGTTGTGTGTACTCCTGGGGTGTGTGGCACAGACATTGATGATGTGCCCTGTGGCATTGCACACCACCTGGCAGTTTATTGAGGGACACTCCTTGTGGTTCATGTATGCTGCTCCCTCAGGCCAGGTGGTATGTGTATGGTCACGTGAGTGCAGTCTATGGCCTCATTTCACCTGGCATGTGTGCCACCCCATGGAAGTCCTGCATGTTTGCTGTACCCTCTGCCTGTGTGCTTGGGAATCGTAAGAGCTCTGAAGCATGTGACAGCAGAACGTTGAGGAACTGTGTGAGAAGGTGGGACATGGCTGACTGGGTGATCCCTGTGGTGGCACCCATTGGTCTCTGTAAGGTGCCCGTGGTTAGCAAGCACATCACTGCTGTCACCTTGGTCTCCACAGACATGGCATGACTCCATCTGGTGGGTGCCTGCAGTGCATCAATGCACACTTCATAGAGCTGCCACAGAATTGTCCTGTTCGGATATTACTGGCCCACAACCTCCACATCATTATAGTCCTCAAACATGAGGGGGCACTGCACTGTCTGTGTTGGGCATACCACCGACGGGCCCTTCATCGGCCATGCTGCTGTTCCTCCCACCTCCTCACACCCCTCATTACCTCCTCCATGAGAACTAGTGCTGCAACCATCATTTAGGTATTGCTCAGGGTTGCGCATCTGCTGCGTCTGTATTTGAGCCTGTATTTTTATAGGCTCAAGTCTGCCTGGTGCATCCTCTGTTTTGCTTCTGACTTGCGCCATGCTTCTGGGTTGAATATGCCATTGCGCCACATACCGTATTCATGGGATTGCCCCCTTGCACTTGTGCTGTATGCATTACATTTGTGCCACTGTGCAATGGTACTTGCACTGCACAGTCGCACTAGTTGAATATTGCTCTGTGGCGCAATTCTGTAGTTGTGCCGGTGCAACTCAGTTGTGTCATGTGCAACTGCTCTGAATATCCCGCCATAAATGTAGGTTCATTGCCTATTGCATTCTGTTGCATTCCCTTAAGTGACTTCCTGTTCAGGAAATATTTTGCTATTTTACCATTCTACCACTAAAGAAAATTTGATTAGGGATCATTCCAGTGTCTCAATCCAAGCCTTTTCTGACTGAAAGGTCTTACTTCAGTACTAGACCTCCTTCCAGCAATCTTTTCATGGTTCCCCTTATGAAAGCTTCCCAAGGACAAAGATCCTTTTCACAAAGGGCAATGAAGATCAGTGTGTTTAATTAGATGTCCCACTATTGGAAAAGTTCAGTTCCTGATAAAACAGTATTTGTATTGGAGTCACGTGATGCTGTCGTTGTGCTAGCTGTGCTCTCCATAGGCTCCACTGACCCCTGCCTATTTAAAGTAATTATTCGCATAATTTGATGTGTTTGTATCTCAGTGCGACTCTATTAGGGTTGCGAGTGACCGGAGACATCATTCGTTTCTTCATGGAGGAGGAGATGCCAAAGTCTTTGCCTCGGAGGACACCGCCCGCCACCCCGGAGAAGGCCGCAAAGAAATCGCAGGCCTTGTCTGTGCAGCCATCCCAGTCCTGCAGCTCCGGTAGCGGGGAGGACATACCGCTAACACTGGCAAGATTCCTGGAGGAGTTCCGACCTTTTAAAGAAGGGATGGACTATATGGTGGCAGAAATTAAGAATGTTACTGGTGCTTTAAATGAGCTGACAAAAAGAATGTCGGATAACGAAGCTCGGATCTACTCACTGGAAAGTAAGGTGGAGAAGTTGGAAGGGGCCCTTACTTCAGCTAGGCAACGGTTGTCCAAATTGGACTTGAAAGTGGAGGACTTGGAAGGGAGAAGTCGGCGAAATAATGTAATCATAATTGGATTGCCAGAGAGGGAAGAGGGGGGTGACCCTGTTAAATTCTTTCAGCGTTTTGTGGAAAAAATTGCTGGCCCTTCTCCTTTTGGGCCATGTTATAATATTGAGCGAGCGCATCATGCATTGAGACCCATTCCCCCCCCAGGAGCACCTCCTCGTATCTTTATCACCAAGTTCTTAAATTTCCAGGAAAGACAGCTGTTCATGCAAAACATGAAGGAGGTCAAGTCTTTGCAATTGGAAGGAACCAATCTTAGAGTGACACAGGATTTGCCATTGACTGTGCGGCAGCGGAGGGCCACTTTCCACCCTTTGGTTTCTAAACTGATCACTGTGGGCATTAAATACAGGATGATATATCCTGCGAAATTGCAAGTTTCGGTTGACGATACCTGGAAGGCGTTTGAAGATGCAGATTCTGCCCTGGAAACATTGCAGAGGGTCCTGCCTAATTTGTTTAAGTTAAAATAAGGGTCCCTCCAAATCCTCCCCATGGGGCCTGGTTCCTGCTGATGTTTTGTGGAGCGTATAATCTATAACTGTGTCTGGGAAAGATGTCCTCCTTTAATTCTCTGTCTGCTGGAAATGGGGAAGCCTTATTTTAATGAACTCTGGAGTGACTGTTAGTTATCACCTCTGATATGCCTTGGCCTGGGTATTGGAGGACTTAAGGGCACGTCAAGGGCCTGCATATTTGATAAAAAGTTTTGTTTTATAACAATTGCTGTAGGGGGGTTTATTACTATTTTGAATGCTGGGAAACTAAATGGTTTGCAGCAGACCCCTACAATAGACCTTGGACAGTCTGGTTAAGTTCAATATTATGGATCTCTATAATGCGCCGTTTGTTTTATATTGGGGGGTTACCTTATTAGCTCATGGGATTGTTGCGATGGAAAAATGTGATATTATAGGGCTGAATTTAAAGCTCTGGTTTCTTTTTCCCTTTTCCTCCCCCCTTCCCCCCTTTTTTTTTTTTCTTTCTAGCATAAGCATCATATTGTCCTAGAGACGAAGGGCTGTTATGAGAAGGGCAGCCTGTTTTCATATTTTTTATAGCTAAGTGTTATGCTAGGTGGAATAACAGCTTTAGACAGTTTATAAGATAGGTGTAGGGTGATAGCTAAACTACTGTTCTGTTTATGGTCAATGTGTTCTGCAAGGTTGAGGGTAATCTTGCTCCTCCAGACGGTTGGCTTTGGATGGGTTGAATGGTCCTGAGCAGGGTTGTTCCGGAAGAGGGGGTTGGGGTTGGTGGAGTGGGAGTAGTGTTATGGACCGAGCTGTCATCATGGACCCGAGACGATGAGGGTGGGTCTGTTGGGGATTTGTTATGAGGTTTGTAGGGTTGTGTTTGTTGGTTTGGGGAGTTTGGGGGAAAGGGTGTAGGGGGGATGGGCTGCACAAGGCTCTGAGGTTTTAGGTAAGGGTAATAGAGTGTTGAATACATATAGGTTATACCGGTTTTTTATTTGGATCAATAGTAGCAGGTAGAGTTTTTAAATTTCTGACTTGGAATGTTAAGGGGGCAAGGAAAAAGCTCAAGCAATATAAAATACTGAAACATATAGGGGCTTTAAATGCAGATATTGTTTTCCTGCAAGAGACCCATTTACTAGAGGTGGAGAGTAATAACATGAGGCGCCTCCAGTTTGGGCAAATTTTCGCATCGCAGGGGAGCTCACAAAGCAGAGGGGTTATGGTACTGGTTTATAGGGCCGTTCCTTTTACTCCCCTTCAGGTAATAAGAGACAGGATAGGTAGATATGTCCTGGTTTTTGGGATGTTACAGACTTTAAAGATCTTAGTTGGGTCAATATATGGTCCCAACTCGGAAACTCAGGATTTCTTCGTGCAACTTTTGGAGGACATGGCACCCTTTGCTAATGTTCCCATCATTGTTGGGGGTGATTTTAATTTGGTAATAGAGCCCTTGCTGGATAAATCCAGACCCACCGGCTTTGGTCTTTTCCCAGCTCAAAGAGCGGTGAGGGACTGGACAGATCAACTGGGTCTGGCAGATGTGTGGAGGGTTTTACACCCCGGTGACAGTGAATATACTTTTATTTCTCCTGCTCATGGTACAGCTTCTCGTATTGATTACCTTATGCTCTCACAATCTCCTCCCTGGGGCGTTGGAGTCAGTTATACAACCGGGCCCCTCCGATCATGCAGTAGTTTCGCTTGACATTTGACGCGACTACCTAAACATAATAATAGGTGGAAATTAAACAATCAAATTCTAAAGGACCAGAGTCTGGTCAGGTACATTTCCTCTCAAATTGATGAGTTCGTTCTGCACAACATGAAAGAGGATGCCCACCCGGATATACTCTGGGGGGCAAAGCTTTTATAAGGGGAGTGTTGATAGGACAGTCAGTTAAAAGAAAAGAGAAAGAGAGGGTCGTATTCTGGAACTATGGTCCCAAATAAGACATAAGGAGATCTCTCTCACAACTTTTCGGAGAATGATAAACAGGACCTAATTAGACTAAGGAATTCCTACCTTACTATTTTAGGGAGCAGCTGAACTGGCTTTGATAAAACCAAAGCTAGTTACGTGGATCAAGGAGAGCGGGTAAGCTGTTGGCCAGGCGACAACAACTTGAAGCTTCCTGCACTATTCAAGCAGTACAGTCAGTAAAAGATGGTAGAATACTGACCTCCCGAGGCAGATAGTGGACTAGTTTAAGGCTTATTTTGAATCCTTGTATAGTCCAACGGCTAATCCTCCCACGGTTGAAGACATACTGTCCTCTCTTGAAGTGTTAAATCTTCCTTTTCTGTATGAACAGCAGCAAAAACTCCTCACAGAGGATATCGCCTAGGAGGAAGTAATGAGGGTCATTAAGGGGCTCCCTTGGGACAAAACACCAGGGCCAGATGGTTTTTCACCTAATTTTTATAAGGTTTTTTCCAAGCAACTGGTGCCTCTGTTGGTGTCCCTTTTTAAGTGTATTCTTGGAGGTAAAGTGGTGGACCAAACTTTATTTGAGGCACTTATTGTTCTAATTCTGAAACCAGATAAACCTCCAGAGCAACTTGCCAGTTATAGGCCCATTTCCTTACTCAATTACGACATTAACATTTTGGCGAAGGTTTTGGCCGATCATTTAAATAAGGTCTTGCCTGATTTGATTGGACCAGAACAGGTGGGCTTTATGCGAGGTAGATCAATTGGTGACCACTTGAGGACGGTGGCGCACATCTTCTCCGCCTCCAAAGAGAGTGGTGAAGCTATGGCCCTGGTATCTTTGGACGCAGAGAAGGCATTTGATAGGGTTCATTGACGGTATTTGTTAACAACTATGGGAAGGTTTAGTTTCCCCGAGTTATTTTTGCAATGGGTTGGATCCCTTTATCTCAACCCCACGGCTAGGATTTCCTGTAATGGTGTAACGTCTGGTATCTTTAACTTGTATGTTGGTACTCGCCAAGGGTGTCCGCTGTCCCCTCTTCTTTTTAATATGTACCTGGAACCTCTTATTAAAAATATTTTACGTAATCAGGGTATAAGAGGCATTAGGGTACAGGATAACATTGTTAAGGTAACAGCGTATGCTGATGACCTCTTGGTATACATTTCCTGCCCTATTAAACACGATTGAAGAATTTAGTTCTCTGGCTAACTATAAATTGAATTTGGGTAAAACTGTAGTGTACCCTCTTAATAGGAGGGTATTTAAGCAAGAGATTACAGAATGGGGTCTGATATGGAATTCGGAGGTCATTAAATATCTAGGCCTTTCATTATCTAGGGATTTGAAACGAGTAAGACAATATAATCTTGATGCTTTGGTCCACACAATCGATTTGGATTTCAAGAGATGGGCAAAACTCCCAATCTCGTTGTGGGGGAGGGTAAATTTGGTTAAAATGAATGTGTTTCCCAGGATATTTTACCCTCTTAGCGTCTTAAATATTACATTATCGCAGGGATGGTTTAGGAAAATTCACAGGATTATTGCTAACTTTATATGGGGTTACAAGAAAGCAAGGATGGCCTACCACAAGCTGGCTGCCCCTAAACTAGTGGGAGGACTTAGGTTACCGCACCTAGGACTCTACTACTGGGCAGGGCAGGTTAATAAATATTTGAGATGGGTCAAGGGTGTGGAGACCTGCATTTTCCCATATGGTTACAGATCGAACTGTCGCTATTGGGAAAGCAGGTCTCTCTCCGGAAGCATTACTACATGTTACTCCTAATCTATTACCAAAATTTCTTAGGAACTCTCCATTGGGTTTTCTGTGAGAGTCCACTCACAGCTATGTGACTTTCTGAAATACTCCCACATTAGGGATCCAGCTCAACCTATAAGGGCAACCCATGTTTCGCATGGTAGACTTTTGAGGGCTACCTGTTAACACAGGGTGGTGAAAGTCGTATTAAAGATTTAATTACAGGAGATGGAAAAGTTCTCTCTGTGGCAGAGATATTGAGTAAGTTCAACTTGCCAGCCTCGGCAATTTTTCAAGTATACCAGCTCCGTCACCTATTAATTAGTAAGCTGGGCAAGTTGACAATGCAATTCCCGAGCATAGAGTTCTCAGAGAAATTGAGGCCTATCGTGGGTATACCTCATGCGGTTTCCAATATTTATGCTGTACTGTTTAATTGGGTTTACTCTCAGAATCTAGCACCATCAAACTACGGGGCATCTGTATTTCCAGGGAGGGATTTGGACTGGACAGAGTTATGGCATTGTTGTCACAAATTGATCTCACAGGATCATTTTGAAGCTGATCCAGTTCAAAACTCTCCACAATATTTATTACTCTCCTCAAAAGCTGGCTAGGTTGAAGTTATCTGTCACGGATACTTGTGTGAGGTGTCAGCAGGGTGTGGGGGACTTATTGCATATTTTTGGAGTTGTCCAAGATAGCTCCGCCTGGGCTCAGATAAGAATGAGACTGATCCTTTGTTAGGTCTGGGGATTTGTTCCACCTGAAATATGTTTGTTGGGAGACGTAATGTCTATTCCATTTAAGATAAGGAGGTTTCATATTCCATAATTTCATTATCCTGAAGAGTGTTGTGCTTAGACATTGAAGGATTCTGTTCTGATTAGCTATTCGGAATGGCTAGAAGAACTTCTAACTAATCTTAGAATTGAGCGATGATTGCCATTCTTCACAATAAACTTTCTAGGTTTAATAAAATTTGGGGCCCCTTTATACCTGCTTTTCCTTATAGTCCGGGTTGCTATGGTCTGTAGAGAATAGATGGGACCTCAGAGCCTTGTGCAAGGTTTGGGTGGATGGGGAGGAGGTTGGGAGGGATGGAGGCGTTCCTGTTACTTTATGGTTCTGTCTTTGTATATGTTTTATTACCTGTAGTCTTTGTTTAAGGATATGCTCTCTGTATTCAAAATTGTTAATAAAATTTTAATGGAAAAAAAAAACAGTATTTGTATTGACTGTCTTCATGTAACACCTATGAATATTGTTCTGTGCTTGTACATATTTGTGTTTGCTGTTATGTTCCTGGTCTCTTATAAAAATGGACAACCTGCTCCTGACAGACCAGGTTACCAAATCAAAATGAATTTCAGATTAAAATGTGAAATATCCACTGTACTGTGCTACAAATGTACCAGTTTGCATGCTTCATGAATGTCTGTCTCTGTCTCTGTCTCTGTCCCTGTCCCTGTCTCTGTCTCTGTCTCTATCTCTATCTCTATCTCTATCTCTATCTCTATCTCTATCTCTATCTCTATCTCTGTAGCTATATCTACATCTACTCACAGAGAGGTTGGTGGACACATGGAATGCATTGCCAGAAGAGGTAATCTCGTTGAAGACAGTGGGCAGTTTTAAGAGAGGCTGGGAGAGGTATGTGGGAGGGTAAGGGTCATGGGTAGGTAGGATGGGAGGAGTGGAGAAAGGGACAGAGACAGTAGCTCAAGCTTTGAATCCTGCAACATGAGCAGACTTGATAGACCAAATGGACTTCTGCTGGCTTCTTCATATGTTCGTATATACCTATATCTATACCTATAGCTATATCTAAATCTATATCTGTATCTGTATCTGTATCTGTATCTGTATCCCTATCCATATCTATATCTATATCTATATCTATATCTATATCTATATCTATATCTATATCTATATCTACATCTACATCTACATATCTATATCTATATCTATATCTATATCTATATCTATATCTATATCTATATCCATATCTTCACATCTACATCCACATCTCTATCTCTATATCTAGATCTATAGTTATATCTATAGCTACCCCTTTAGGGGGGACATGGGGACTAGTGGAGTACAGGCATGTACCAAAGAACTTAATACCCAGATAACCTGGAACTTCCTGGTCATAAATGCTAGCAGTTTAACTAATAAAACTGATGAACTCCTATATACCCTGCGTACTCACAATATATACATATGCGCTATTACAGAAACTTGGTGGAGGGAAGATGATTCATGGGATAAAAATATATTGGGTTACACACTGTACTATAAGGATAGGACACTGAGGAAAGGGGGTTGGGTGGCCTTGTATGTCAATGACAGTATGGTTTCTGAATCTATTAACACAGCAGAATGGGGTAGCACAGAGGTGTTATGGGTTAAGATTTCTCCCCAACATGCTGCACAAATCAATCTGGGATTGATATATAGACCCCATCTATTTCACTGCAGGTTGACATAAAAGTGTTGACTTTTATCAACAATTTAACTACCACAAGTAATTGTATATTACTGGGGGATCTTAATCTACCCAGGACAAACCGGGACACCCTACAAGCAGAAACTGTAGATGAGATACACTTTTTGGAGGCTTTTATTCTGGCTGGCATGAATCAGTTTGTTACATCACCTACTGGGGAAACCACATTCTGGATTTAGTTCTAAGTAACCTGGTTGACAGTAGCCACGATTGCCAAGTGCTACGCCACTTTGGATCTAGTGATCACTCCATGTTAGGTTTAGTTGCATGGGTAAGGTGGGATACAGTACTGGGAGTACTGTAGTTTATAAATATAATAAAGCTAACTATGTTAGTATGAGACGCAAGTTGGCAGTATGGGACTGGGAAAAGGAATCTGACAAACAACCAACCACTAGACTATATGTGGGATCTCTTGGTTGATAGGACTATATCCCTAGTTCAAACACATACTCCATTGGTCCATAAATACGAAGGGCAAAATAAAATATGGCACCAGTGGTTGACACCTGGTGTGAGTAAAATAATTAAAAGGAAAAATAAAGCATACAGCCATGCAAAGAACAGTGGGGATAGTAAAATCTGGGATACCTATTAAAAGCTCCTTAAGAAAATAATATGTGTATTAAAATACCAAACATAATCATGAGCCGAAATTGTCCAGTAGGGTGCAGGATAATTATAAATCATTCTATTCCTATATTAATAATAAGAGGGGTATAAATAAAACTGTTGGGCCCCTCAAGGATCAAGATGGTAACATGATTGCAGAAAATCATATAATGGTTGAGCACTATAACATAGAAGATAATGTATGAGCAGCGGTGTGTAACAACGTTATGTTTGCCTTCGAATGGTTCTCTTGGCAACTATGTTAAACCTCGAGAGTGAAGCTCGAGAGGTTTACAGGGTTGCCAAGGGACCCATGAGAAGGCAAACAGCGTTGTTGCACACTGCTGACCATACGTTGTCTTATATAGTGTATTGTCAGTGGAGAAACAAAAAAATGATGCCTGTGTTGGGAAAAATAATCTACTACTACCATCACCATCTCTACTTCCGGTGAAGCTTCTGACCACATGGTAGCATTCTGACAGAACTCCGCAACTCTCTCGCCAATTACCTGATAAACTTTTTAAACATGGGCATGTTTGGCTGTTATGGAGGCCATGGCAACAACATTGCATGGTGGTTCGAATCTGTTACACTATCGATGTGACGCATCGTTGATAGTATAACAAGAGCCTGATATCACATCGATAGTGTAACAACGCTGTAAAAAGATGATTTTTGGGCCATAACAGTGTTCTACCACACATTATAAATTATTTTCATCAGTTTTTTTAAAAAAAGATCCTACCACAGAAAACTCATCTAGACCAAACCCTAGGAGCTAACACCATTATATGTAGAGAAGACATCCTTAAGAGGCTACAAAAAATAGATCAAAATAAATCACAAGGCCCAGACAGAATACACCCCAAAGTGGTCAAAAAACTGGCTGAGTTATTAGTGGGTGTCATTACAGCCATTTATCAGAAATCATTGGAGGAAGGGCTGGCTTTGAAGGCCTGGAGACAGGTGGATGTGGTTCCAATTTACAAAAAAGGTGCAAGACATGAGGTGGGAAATTATAGACCCATTGGTTTGACAGCAGTTCTTGGCAAAATTACGGAGGGCGTTATATAAGATCATATCATTACCCATCATAGGTTCACTAATTAAACACAGCATGGGTTTACCCATGGTAGGTCATGCCAAACCAACTTATTGGAGTTTTATGGTAGGGTCAGCAAAGCCTTGGATGATAGGCACTCAGCGGATGTTATTTTCCTGGACTTCTCCAAAGCTTTTGATAAAGTCCTTCAAGGAGAACTTATGGACTCCCTAATACATCAAGGAATCTCTGGTAAAATAACCAGATGGATTGAGGCTTGGCTATCTGGTAGAAAGCAGAAAGTTAGCATCAAGGGGACCTATTCTAACTGGGCAGAGGTGACAAGCGGGGTGTCACAGGGTTCCATCCTTGGGCTCTGTTTGTTTAATATTAATATCTCTTCAATGAACAATACTGCAGGAGAGTATGGCTATCCAAATTCATGGATGACACTAGGATTGAATGTACTGTAGATACTAAAGGGGACACTGGTATTCTACAGTTAGCCCTGAGAGAGTTAGAGAGCTGGGCGTTTGATAAGCAGTTGATGTTCAATGTTGACAAGTGCAGTGTGATGCACTTTGGGAGAAACAATAGGCATGAACATTACACATTAGGTGGACAGACATTTAAAATAGTGGAGGATGAAAGAGTCCAAGGTATCAGGATCAGTATTGACCTTAGTTTTAAATCACAGTGTAATCAGGTCTTAAAAAAAGCTGATAACATATTACACTGTATCACTTAACATATTAAATGCAGGAATAGAAACATAGAAACATAGACTTTGACAGCAGATAAGGACCGCTAGGCCCATCTAGTCTGCCCATTTCCCTACCTACAGGATAGGTCACAGATCCGAGTTAACCAACAGCCTATATCTTCCTGCCCCCCACAAGAATTGCCTTATGTCTGTCCCATGCATTCTTGAATTCTCCCACAGTTTTAGACCTCACAACTTCCTCAGGAAGGCTGTTCCATGCATCCACTACCCTCTCTGTGAAATAATACGTCCTCACATTGCCCCTGAACCGTCCTCCTTCTATCTTTAAATTGTGTCCCCTTGTTCTTGCAAGTCTCTTTTTCTGAAAGATGCCACCCTCTTGGACTTTGTTGATTTCCTTGAGGTACTTGAAAGTTTCTATCATGTCCCTCCTCTCCCTTCTTTCCTCAAGGGTATACATATTAAGCTCCTTTAGTCTCTCCTCATATGGCTTCTCTTGCAGACCCTGCACCATTTTAGTTGCCCTCCTCTGGACTGCCTCTATCCTGTCTATGTCCTTGCTGAGATGGGGTCTCCAGAACTGGACACAGTATTCCAGATGGGGTCTACCAACTGTCTGTACAGAGGGATAACAACTTCCTGTTTTCTGCTGCTGATGCCTCCCTATACATCCCAGTATACCCCGGCCCTCCTACTGCCTTCTCACATTGCTTGCTAACCTTAAGGTCATCTGATATGATTACCCCCAGGTCCCTTTCCTGTTTTGTTGTTGTTACTACCTCCCCACCCATTGTGTATTCTTCCCCTGGGTTCTTGTTTCCCAGGTGCATTATTTTGCACTTTTTTGCATTGAATCCTAGCTGCCATACGTCTGACCATTCCTCCAACTTTGCCAAGTCTCTTTTCATCCTTTCCACGCCTCCTTGTGTATCAACCCTGTTGCAGATCTTTGTGTCATCTGCAAAAAGGCATACATTTCCTTCCAGTCCCTCTGCAATGTCACTGATGAAGACATTAAAAAGGACTGGACCCAATACTGAACCCTGTGGTACCCCACTGGTAACCGCCTTTCTTCAGAGTGGACTCCATTTACAATTACCTTCTGTGTCCTGTTGTCCAGCCAATGTTTTACCCAGGCTGGTTAATTTGACTAATAATCTTTTGTGTGGGACTGTGTCAAATGCCTTGCTAAAGTCTAGGTAGGCCATGTCCACAGCCCCTCCCTGGTCTACTACTTTGGTCACCCAGTCAAAGAAATCTATTAGATTCGTCTGACATGACCTTCCCACTGTGAACCCATGCTGCCTTGGATCCTGTGCTCCACTGACCTCTAGGTACTCAACAATGAATAAAGAAGTTATGCTGCCATTGTACACATCCTTGGCACATCCACATATGGAGTATGGTGTGCATCTCTGGTCCCCTGGAATAAAAGGGAAATACAGGCAT